>SKCR01023781.1:0-641252 GCA_019454045.1 Zanthoxylum bungeanum
TTCCAAATTTGGGGGTTTTCATATATGTTGAGCATTTGGGTGTGTATATGATACATGCAAAGTTTCATGTTGATTGGATTTCATTAAGATGAGTTTTGAAGCATGAAATGACCAAATGGTCAATGTTGCCCCAAATGGAGGCTCTCGGCCAAGATATGGAATTATGGGGATTTGTGGTTTTGGGTGTTTTTGATGTTTGAACATGCTAAGTTCATCTTAGAAATGATTTAGAATCATTCAAAATTGATTGGATCAATTTCGGACTAAAATGGACAAAATACCATATAAGGGTAATTTGGTAATTTCACTTGAATTTGATTCATTTGAAATTTTATTTCATTATTTGATTATTGGGATATTAAATAAATATGTTTATTTAATTATTCTCGAGAAAAAGTTTTGAAATCTGAAAATCGGATTTTCACCGCTTCCGCTGCGTTACCGGATTCACCCCCTAAATAACCCCTTCACATAGCCTATGAAACGATCCCCATAAGTCCAAGATTTCCTCCGCCATATATTAAGTGCATATTCCTTGCAGCTAAGACTCGACCCAATTCCTGTGCTGCTTCTATGTATTGTGGCTTAGTACCAACACTACTACCGCAAAACACACAAATATTTTCAACTCGTCTTCTTGAAGTGGCTTCCATGTTTTTATGTATTTCTTTCTCAAATCAGGATGCCTTCAAAAGTGCATTGACGAGCTGAATTTATAGTACTTGAAAAGGGTGAGTAAAAATAGCACAAGTATCTTCCAGATGACGATTAGTAGCGAAATAATATCGTGATAGTCAAAAAGGTCTGGATCCTATCGGAGAAAGAAAACAACAAAACAAATTACAATTATTAAGAAAAGATAAAGAGATATAATATTTACAAGAAAAGTAACGGCTTGATTGACGTTTATGCGTCAGGGACAAGTTTCCCATCCAATTTTATTATAAATTGGCAAACAGGGTCTTTTTGAGTCAGATTCCCGAGACTTAACAGTTGTCTTTCTTTTTGAAATTGTGTATGTAATTTGCGAAAGGCTATGTGAACATATCCACTGGGATGCGTCTCAAGAGTCGAAGTTATATCATCTAAAGACTCCTTACTCAAGCCATCCCTAATGAAGTTAATTTTGTCTTCGCGATTATCAGACACCATTCCTAAAGAACGACAACGAGTGTTGCAATTAAATCGTGCACATTTGTAACAAACACCTATTTGCTTAGCTCTACGTTTCTTTGCATAGGTGCTTCTTCCAAAACCAGGCAGATGTGAAATAAAAGAGTCAGAAGACTCACCTGCCAATCGGACTCGTGCTTCAATTACTCAACAAATGTCTAGGAACACCGTGAATTGTTAATAGTCTCATCCGTTCCAAGCGAGCTTTGTAGACTTTCATCAGAGATTTTTGAGGGAGAGAAGGAAATTGCTTGTGAAGATTTGCGAGAGCTTCTTCCATCTTGAAATGTCTTAATCTGCAAAAACTAAACACACAAAATTAAATCACTCTAAATCACAATATATACAATATTTGCATGGGTTGCCTCCCTGCGAGCGCTAAGTTTAAAGTCGTCAGCTAGACGTGACTTCTTGAACGTTAGGCTGGATATGAAAGTGTGACACTTTCTTTTTGTCGCTCAAATGATTCTCCCCAGTAGTGCTTGACATGCTTGTTCTTAACCTTGAAAGTTTTGTTAGCGTCAGGATCATGTATCTCAACGGCTCTATTTGGTAAAACTTTGGTGATCATAAATGGACCTGACCACCGTGATTTTGGCTTCCATGGGAAGAATTTCATCCTTGATTTGTTTAACAGTACCTTCTGCCCTGGTTCCAGTTGTATGCGCACTAACTTCTCATCATCTTTTCTTGCCCTTTTCTTTGTACAATTTGGCATCTTCAAAAGGCTGATTGTGAAATTCCTCCAATTCATTGAGCTGGTGGAACTTTTTCTCTTCTGTTGCTTGTAGTGCAAGAATTGGCCCTTTCAGTGCAAAAGACGCTTTATCTTTAGACTCTACAGGCAATTGACATGTTTTAAGTTTATCAGTAGAACTTTGCATTGCATTGGAGTTCTGAATGGTACTGTGTATCACATCGAGTTTGAAACATTCCTCCTTCTTTTCATCATCTGGGAAATTCATGGCCTTGAAAACATTGAATGTTACTTCTTGGTCCTGTACCCTCATGGTTAATTCTCCTTTTTGTACATCAATAATGGTTCGACCTGTAGCCAAGAATGGTCTCCCAAGGATTATTGGCACGTCTGCGTCTTCCTCCATATCAAGGACAATAAAATCTGCTGGGAAAATGAATTTGTCAACCTTGACCAGCACATCCTCAACTACGCCTCTCGGAAATACGAGCGTCCTATCAGCAAGTTGCAGTGAGACTGAAGTTGGCATTGTTTCTCCAATCTGTAATTTCCTGAAAATAGAGAAAGGCATCAAGTTAACACTCGCACCTAAATCACACAAAGCCTTACCAAAGTTATGTTCTCCTATGACGCAAGGAACAGTGAAACTGCCAGGATCTTTCAACTTTGGGGGAAGTTTCCTCTGAATGATGGCACTGCATTCTTCTGTTAATGCTACTGTCTCGTAATCTCCCAATCTCCGTTTTCGTGAAAGAATATCTTTCATGAATTTGGCATAGGTGGGCATTTGTTCCAACGCTTCTGCAAATGGAATGTTGATATGCAGCTTTTTGAAGATCTCCAGGACCGAGAAAACTGCTTGTCCAATTTATTCTTCTGAAGACGTTGAGGAAAAGGTGGAGGTGGAGTGATTTGTTCTTTTTCCTTTGCTTCTTTTTCCTCCATCTGTTGCTTTGTTTCTTTTGGAACTTCCTCAGCAGCTGTTTTGACTCCAATATCTTTGTTAATTTCAGTACCGCTTTTTAACATGATGGCATGACATTGCTCATTCCCCATGTTTCTTGGATTTGGCTCTGTGTTGCTAGGAAGGGTACCTGGCGGTCTGTAACTCTGAGCATTGCCAGTTGTCCCATTTGATTCTCCAGTGCTTTAATAGAAGCAGATTGACTTTGAATTAATGCTGCTTGGGATTGAAACATAGCATCATATCTTGCTGCGTGAGAGTCATGTTTTGCTTCTATCTTTTTCAAGTGGGTCAACACTTCTGTTATTCCTGGTTCATTTGCTTGCTCCTGGCTTTTGTTCTGTTGCTGGAATTCAGGTGGATAGTTCTGATGTTGGCCTGAATTGTTGCTCCATGAAAAATTGGGATGATTCCTCCACCCTGGGTTGTAGGTGTTGGAATATGGATTGTTCCATTGTCTGTTGAAATTGCTGACATAATTCACCGTTTCTTCAAGTTGGTTTGACTCTGGTGCTCCTCCATATGGTGAACTTGTGGATCCAGTGATGTTCACAACTTGCGTGCTAAGTGTTTCTAGACATTTGCATATCTGATCCAGCCTGGTATTCACTGCTGTGTTTGCTCCAACTTCATAAATTCCTGCAATTCTTTGGATCATGCTCCTTTCTGTTGGCCACAAGGAATTATTGTTGGCCATTTCTTCGATTAGGTCCCAGGCTTGATCTTCTCCTTTTGCCATCAAGGCTCCTCCAGCAGCAGCATCGATTGTGGTTCTCATTATTCCAGAAAGTCCATTGTAGAAGGTTTGAACTTGTAGCCACTTTGGAATCTCATGGTGAGGACATTTCCGGAGTAAATCTTTGTACCTTCCCAAGCTTCGCAGAGGGATTCTGAATCTTGTTGTACAAAGGATGTGATGTCATTCCTCAATTTTCCGGTTCTGGCTGGTGGAAAGTACTTTGCAAGAAATTTGGTGGCTAAAGTGTTCCAAGTTGTGATAGACCTGCTGGTAGTGAATGTAGCCAAGCTTTAGCTCTGTCCTTGAGGGAATATGGAAAAACTCGCAGTCTCATTGCTTCTTCTGATGCTCTGTTGTAGTTAAAAGGGCCGCAAACTTCCAGGAAGTTGCTGATGTGGGAATTAGGATCTTCAGTTGCATTCCCCCCGAACTGAACTGACTGCTGAATCATCTGGATGCATGTTTTGATGTCACACACATTTGCTGGTAAGGGAGGAAGTACAATACAGAAAATGAGTTTGTCAACCACCGGAATGGTTCTGTCTCGAATGGGAATTGATGGTGCAACGTTCAAAGGTTCAGGTTCCATGTTGACTAAAGCTTCTTGGCCTTCTCGTCTTTCCCTTCTCAACTATCTGATGGTTCTTTCAATTTCTGGGTCAAGGGGTCGGAGTTCAAAGCTTCTGGTTCGTCTCATGAAGTTTCTCAGAACCTGAAACACAAGAAAACAAAAACAATAAGTAAAAAGAAATTAGATAGAAGTAACGTATCTAACCCCTAAACTAATAGTAAAAGATAAATAAGTCCCCGGCAACGGCGCCAAAAACTTGACCGGCGTAAACACACACGTATAACGCAAGCGCACGTATCGTTCAAGTAGTATAAAAAAGTATCGATCCCACGAGGACTTAATATCTCTTCTATTAATTTTATGAGGTCAAATAATTACTAGTATCTAACAGGTTGTTTGATTGATTTGAAAATGTGACGATTCTAAATTTAAAAATAAGTAAATAAAGTTGTCGAAAATAGGTTTTAAGAAAATTCAATATTAAAAACTATCTAGGGTTGTGATTTCTTCCAATATCATTTTAAAGATGAAATGGTTATCTTAAAGTTGGGTAATATATTGATTTATTAACCTGGAACACTAAATTATGTGTGAGCCTCTGTCGATGGTCAGACACAAATACCCAGTTTAACCCAATTGAACCATATGTCTATGTCAACCAAATTATCTGGATTTATTAAATTTAAGTTCCAATTATGGCTACCCCCGCCCGACAGGTATATTCCTATCCTGTAAGGAAATCTATTAAAGGGTTATCTATCCTCAAGGAAGATCGTGGGCTATTGAGTCTAAGGCTGAACCTAAAATCCCTATGTCTAGTTCATTTTAGATTTACCAGATCAATTTTATTAATGGCCAATTAATGAAAAAGCATTAAGATTAAGACTCAATAAATAAATCTTTATATTACCCAAACTATAATCTAACCCTTATAAAACGGTGATATTGGATTTCATCACAACCCCAGATAACTAATTTAGTTACAACACATAACTAGGGCTAGTAAAAACTTGAAAATAAAAGACATAAAGTAAAAATGCGGTAAAGTAAATACTGAAAAGTAAATTACAATAAAATAAAATGCTAAGGTAAAAGGAATTACTTTTACTACTACTAATTTAGATATCTCCCATAATATAATATATAAACTTGTGATAACATTACCAACCAGCCATATAGGCGGTAACCTGATTAAGTTAAATTAAGTCCAACTGGCCATTGAGACGGTAAAAAGATTTGTCCATGAACCTGCCATATAGGCGGTAAGAAAGTTTAATTATCAACTGACCAATCTGGCGGTATCCTTGATTAGTCAGGTTAAAACCAGATTAAAATGAATTACCAACCGACCAATATAGCGGTATCCTTTTTAAGTCAATATTTTAAATAGTGAATATATTATATTTAAGGGAGATTAATCTAAATAACAATAGTAAAAGAATTACCTTTCACCCTAACTGGGGAAGTTACCTCCTCATTACTGAAAAGTAAAAACTGAAAAATTAAAGAAAGAAAAGTACTGTGCGTAAAAGTAAATGCGGAAAGTAAAAACTGAAAAGTAAAGAAAAGAAAGTGTGAAACTGAAATTTAATTACTGAAAACTAAAAATAAACAAACTAGATACAATCTTCTTATTTATTCATTAAGAATTTCAAAGAAGAAAGTATGAATTTTACAAATGAAATGGCTTGGTATTTATAGGCAAAATTTTGCCACCATCAAATCATCCATCAAATTCTCCACCAAATCCATTATTAATTTCTCCACTAATTACTCCACCAAATCCATAATTGCTCCACTAATTGCTTATCTTGTTTGGTGTTGATTTGATAATTTTTATTAATTATTAATTAATTAATATTTTTCTTTGAAAATGATTGATAATGACTTTTAATAATTACACTCCACACACGTCTGGATGGTTCATCAATTTCGGTCATAAAATCATCAGAATTCGAAAATATTTTCTCTTTCAAAGTTGTAGAAATTTGAGTCTTCCTTAATATGGCACTTGAATCAGCTCAATCCGATATCTGAGTAAAAAGTTATGCCCAAAATACGACAGATACACAAAACTAGAATTTCCAAAACTGCACTTCGTCAAAACGCCCTTTCAAGTTTCCAATCTCCAAAATTAAAATATCAAGTCCAATAATTGCCTTTATTTGACCCATATTTCATCCTAAATGATTTCATTAAGACCCGATATTATTTTATCTGCAAAATAAACTAAAATATATCAAAACGTTCATCAAACCCGAGAAACTAAACAAAATATTAAGTAAAAGGGGCGGTAAATATTGATATATTTTCCGCTCATCAGCAGATGCTTTAAAAGCATAGAGACAGAAGTTTCATGTATTAAGGTCAAGAAATGTTCATGTTGGACATGAAATACTAATGTATAGTTTGGAACCCTAGATGATGATTTAGATCAAAGGCTACCATTCTAGAATCACTTGACCATCTTTAAGTGACTTAGAATTTTTCTTGAGTTGTTTCTTTGTTAGATTCATATTTGGTTTGTGATTTCGATTTAAAATGATGCACATATATATTTTGAATATATTTGTGTTTGTGTAATAATATTGAATATTATGATAATGACATGATTTATTCTTTGATTGTTATTGAAGTGTATAATATGTTTTTGGTGTTAGTTATGATGTCAAAATTAGATTTTGAGGGTTTGGAGAAAGTTGGAAACACTTATATCTTCATTAATCCCCTTAATTTAGCATATTTTTGAAAAATAATAATTAAATTTATGTTTTATATATTTTTATTGTGATTTTATTTCTTACTTAAGTGAAATAATAATTTGGATGCATAATTAGAAAAATGGACGTGACATTTAGATTTTGGAGGCTAGAAACTTAAAAAGGCATTCTAACAGTGTACATGTAACATCCCGATCTGAGAGATGCTACCGGCAGGGGGTAGATCGTACTAACCCCATAAGCCTCTGACTCTAATAACTGCTATTCAATTTCTGATACTCTTTTCTCTAATATATATATATATATATATATATAGTACGTAAGGGACCGTAGCCCAAAATCGACAACTTATCATGCAAACTTAACTCCAAAAATGGTATACATAAAATATATGTCTTTACAATGACTACGACATGAATAAAAACTGGTGCATGACTACTAATTTGACTCTGTCTGGACTCTTATACTCTCTGACTCTGAACTGGTGGACTCCAAACCCTAATGATTGCATTAGTATCCTTCCTCTCTTGAGCTTGTCCTCCTGGAATATCTACAAAACAAACACTGTGAGTGGGGGGGTTATATCTCTGTACGATCTAAGTGAGTGGACGAAAAACTGAAAATTGATATAAAATCATTTGGTTTAAAAAACATAGTGTCAGAAATTTTTTTATATGAAAACCCTTTTCTAAAAACTTCTTCTGAAATCTCCTTTATAAAACTTGTCTTTCTGAAAACTGCTTTTGAAACTCTGTTTCTGAAAACTATTTCTAAAATCTGATTTCTGAAAACTGTGTTCTGAAAATTTGATAACTGTGAGCTATTCTGTATCTGAAAAACCTTGACGTATGAGAGCGTTACGAATCGCCGTCCCCCATACGCCTAACTGTAGCCAACAGTGCAAATCCATGACTTTGGGGCGTTACGTATCACCGTCCCCCAAAGCATGCCACTGCTGTCTCTAAAATTGGTGGTCTTGGGGCGTTACGTATCGTCGTCCCCCAAGCTACAAAACTAGAACTGGGGGTGTGGATCTATGCTACCACCCAAGCTCTGAAACTAAGGTTTATGGGGCGTTACGTATCGCCGTCCCCCTAGCCCTTCTCTAGGATCTGGGGGCGTTACATCCCGTCGTCCCCCCAGTCCTTTACATGTGCACATGTCCTCAGTCTGTTAATTCCATCTCTGTATAAGTTACATACTGGGGTGGGTTTTTCCCCCATGCCCAGAAAAACAAAAAACATGTTCTGAAAAAAATTTCTTTTCTGAATCATTATTATATGAAAACAACTATAAATAAATCATGGCTAACGCCCTATGAGCTGGAAAAAGTAAGTCTCAATTTATAAAGAACAAATAAATCCATAAACAACATCAGCTTGAAGAAATAGGTGTCCACTCACTGTTTTGGAATCTGGCTGGTACTATATTACTTCGTCGAAGGAAATTACAACTCCTGCAATGATCTATAAGTGGTAACTTGGTTAGATTATATACCATGAGATAATTCTGGAACTAGGCTAAACTTTTTCAATTCAAGTCTCTGATATCATTACTTAGTATATCATGTTTGGAATAAGATGCGATGTATGAATATCAACTGATACGAGACCCCAAGGGTGGTCTCTAACACTCTATGGTGGAATTGGAATGGTGTAAAATTGATTTGGGATTATTTAAAACTGATTTTGGAAATTCTGATGTGCGCGTCGCGACTACAACTCCTCACGCGTCGCGACGCGAACCAACCAGTGCCGAATCTCATGATCCTGAGCAAGCGTCGCGACGCATGCCCATCTGCGTCACGACGCAGACCTGATTACCAGGTTTTTGCATTTCATTTCTCATGCGTTTCTCAACTAAATACATCCTTAATACTTCCATATCAATTTTATCACACAAACCATTTCACTAAACCTCAAATACACATGTTCTATATCCAATTATCATCCTCAACAACTCACTAAACCTCAAAATCATCAATTTTTAACCAAACTTTAAAACCTCAAAATTTGGGTATTTAGTTCAAGAATCACTTTTCCTATATTTTTGTCACTAAAATGGATCCCCTATCACACCATAATCTCTATTCTACCATTATGCTTTCAAAATTAAATAATTCAAGATTTGGGTCAATGGGTTTTACTTGGGAAACGTTTCAACGCGGAAGTTATAGGTCTCGATCCTAGCTTTCCGATGATATAAAGTTCATAAAAAGCGGAGTTCATATGAAAAAGTTAGGCCCTAAATACTACAGGCTGTCCAAAAGGGAATACTGTACAGTCTCGTCCCGCGACTTCGAGAAATTTACCGATTGTTCCCAAAGTCATACCATGAGTATATTTGAGTCTTAATATAATTTATTTTATGTGTCTTTGTCCCTTACATAACAGTACCACTGTATGCAGTAGTAAAAGCTACCGGTCATTACAGTACAATTTTAGAAATTCTAACCTTGCATAATTTTTGTATTTTGGCCATAACTATTTATTTCGATATTAGATTGAGGCAATTCTAGTTCCAGATAAAAGAATACTCAAATATCTACAACTTTACTATTTATAATATATTCTAGTTCCGAGGTTTTCAAGGTCGAAATTGATGAAAACTCCAAAGTGTGCTATATGTAATTCTTAAAGACAACAATTGTAGTCCCTTTTCGGTGGATAGTCCCCTCCTTCACATGCAATATAAATTGTGGAGGGTTGCCATCCACCTTTCGGTGGATAGTCCTCTCCTTCACATGCAATTGCAATAATTGCTTTGCAATTACAATTGTAGAGGTGCTGAGCACCTCTATAAATAAAGGTGTTCAACACCTCAGTTCGGCAGCCCAGATTCCATAGTTTTATCTTTGAAAATTTGTGAAGTTCCAGCTCTTATCTGTTTTATTTTTCAAGCTTTATTGTAATTTTTTTCAGTAATAAAATTATATATGTTTTTTAATTCAAAACATGAGTAACTAATTTTATCCTGCTAGGGTAAATGGTGAAGTTCTTAATATAAAATATAGATTAAACATACTTATATTATAATATATAAATTGTAATCTAAAGACTAATATTTATTTTAAATCTGGATTAATTATGACAAACTTTGTTACCACCTATATGGCTGGTTTTATATATTTGAATAATTGAATACCTAACTGAACTTGTTATAGAAAAATATTATCACCACCTTTATGACTGATTTTAAATGTTTTGGCATAATTAATTCCTAAAGTAAATTAACTGGTAATAGTGACAATTTATATATTATAAAAAGTAAGAGTTCTCTAAATATGAAATATCAAGAGTGGATCCCATATCTACAGTATTTTAATTTATTGTTGCAATTCAGTTTAAAATTGTCCATCACTTCAAATATATATATATTTTTTTGTATTTTATGCATCTCACTTTTTTCTTCTTTGCAGTTGTATAGATCCAAGATGTCTTTATTGATCCTAAATGAATTCTCAACCCATAATCCCTCATATAGACAAACTCTGTACTTGATTCGTCAAGGTTACATGAGACAAAAAACTCAATTAAAATGAAGTTTGTATTTTGCTAAAGAATTTATTGAACTATCCTCATTTAGAGATTATTCAATATTTTTTTGTGACAACCTAATTCGAGAAATTGAGACAGCTGAGCGAGAAATTCAATTAAGATAAGAATTGATAAGAATCAGATGACATTTTTTAGGATCTAATCATTATATTTTTTTCCCCTTTATCATTTAACGTTAACTTTTTTTATTTATTTTTATTTCTTTTCCACTTGTTTATTTTATTTCTTATTTTTGTAAGTATTATATTTGCATATTTAAATTTTAGCTTATAGTTTGCATTTAGGTTGCATGAGACATTGGTCTCGATCATCTAGTGATATATTAAATATAGAGTCTCCATCACCTTCTTCGTCAGTTAAAATGGCCGATAATCAAAATGAAAACCAAAAAAATCGAGATAAAAATCCAATTGATCAGGCAGAACGTGAGTCTCAACATGACGATCTTAATCATCCCAGGACACTTAGAGAATTCATTAGTCTCACTCGGACAGGATCACCATCTTGCATTGATTTCCCCCAGATGCATCACATTTCAATTTTAAACCAGGCGCCATCTAACTTTTACCCATATTCCATGGTCTAGAATCAGAATATCATTATCAGCACTTAATGGAATTCGAAGAGGTATGTAATACTTGTACATACTAAAATTATAGTGTGAATATAATTCAACTCAAGTTTTTTCCATTTTCTTTAAAAGATAAAGCTAAAATTTGGTTGCAGAACCTTAGGTCATGAACCATCAGAACATGTGATGATTTGCATGAGCAATTTCTGAAAAAAAAATTTCCCCCTCATATGACAAATTCTTTTAAAAGTAGAATTACATTTTTCACACAAGAGTCAGAGAAACACCTTACTAATGTTGAGATAGATATAAGGAAATGTTAAATTTTTGTCCACATCACCGGTTTGAAACCCCCCTAAAGTAGACAAATAGTGAAAATGATGTGTAATGGTGAATTTAAGGACAAAACTCTCGAAGATATACTAGATTACCTAGAACACATAGTAGAGAATGAACGAAAATGGGACACAGTTGTCACTTATGAGTCATCAGCAAAACCACAGTCATTCGGTAGAGGCATGTTTAACCTTAGGAAAGACCATTACCTTTCTGCTAAATATGCATCTCTAGCTAAAAAAGTTGAGATATTAGAAATAAGGAAGAGTGATCATGTCTAGTCAATTCAAGATGTCACATGTCATATCTGTAATTCAAATGAACATGTCACATAAGATTGCCCAATCATGACAACTCTACAAGAATGTCTCCATGACCAAGTCTGTTCCATAAACACCTTCAAGAGATCAAATCCAAACCCATACTCTCAAAACTACAATTCTGGTTGGATAAACCATCCAAACTTCAATTGGAGGAATGATAACGAAGCACAACCATCACAACAACCTCCCCATGTACACTAGAATTTTCAAAATTCTCATAACTATGCACCATATGTCCCACCACCTAGGAAAACCCTTGAGGCTACCTTGCATGCATTCATTGAGAAACATGAATGTAACACCCCAAAAATTACAACGATTGTGATGAGTGGTAAATGTATCACTATTTCCCACTCATTTGACCTGATATTTTATATAGTTTCTTGAGTTTTGTGAATATTTTGATGTGTTTTATGTTATTTTGTAGATAAATAAAGTTCCAGGACATTCTGGAGGTGATTTGGGGCTAAAATAGTGAAAAAGGACAAAAATGGCAAAATCATCATTTGGCGCATCGCGATGCCTAACGTGCACCGGCTTGTGCTAACTTACACCGCTTCATGCTAAAATACACCGTGCTACGTGTCAAAATCTGAGAAGTCTGCTAACATGCACCAGATGCTAACGTGCGTCTGTCACATGTCAACATCAGAGAAGATCTGCTAACATGCACTGCGCCACATGTCATCATCCTATGGCACCGACAATCGCCATCGCCGTGTGTGTCCACGTGTCTTCCACATCAGCGTCCACAACAGCAACATGTCAAGTCAATGCGTCACGTGTCAGCCACGTCATCATCAGCCAATCATTGCGTGCCACATTTCACAATCCTATGGTGCCGACATCCACATCTCCATGTGTCGCCATGTCATTGCCACGTCAGCATAATCATTCATCTCCCAGCCGCATCTGCCATGTGTCACCTTATCACCTTATCTACTGCCATGTGTCAAGCTCCCCGCGTTCCACGTCGCCAATCACACGTGTCGGGACGTGAGCTGAACGTCGCTACTTGTTACCACCACCAAGGCCTATAAATTCAGCTCATTTTTCTTATTTCAGATGTACCTTCCTCTCTGAATTCTCTTATATAAATAGGGATTTTTATATCTAGTTTATTTTAATTTCAGTTTTGTAATTAATTTTAATTACTTTCTATAATAATAATTTACTTTCTTTATTTTTCAGTTTTTACTATTCAAAATGAGAAGGTAACTTCCCCATGCTAGGGTGAAAGGTAAATATTTTATTATTGCTATTTGATTAATCTCCCTTAATTATAATATATTTACTATTTAAAATTTGACTTAACAAGAATACCGCTATATTGGTCGGTTGGTAATTATTATAAACTGGTTTTTAACCTGACTAAGAATGGATATCGCCTGGTTGGTCAGTTGGTAATTACCGCCTATATGGCTGGTTTATGGACAAATTGTTATACCGTCTTTATGGTCGGTTAGACTTAATCTGACTTAATCAGGATACTCCTATATGGCTGGTTGGTAATATCACACAAGTTAATATATTATATTAAGGGAGATATCTAAAATAGTAGTGATAAAAGTAGATCCTCCAGCCTTATCATTTTCTTTTATTGTAATTTTCTTTATTTACTTTTCAGCATTTTACTTTATGTCTTTTATTTTATTTAAGTTCTTACTAGCCCTAGTTATGTGTCGTAACTCAGTTAGTTATCTGGGGTTGTGATGAATTCCAATATCACCGATTTATAAGGGGTTGTTTTATAGTTTGGGTAATATAAAGGTTTACTTATTAAGTCTTAAGCTTAATGCTTCTTGTTAACTGGCCATTAATAAGATTGATCTGGTAAACTTAAAATAAACTTGAAAAAGGAATTTTAGGTTTTAGCCTTAGACTTAATAGCCCACGATCTTCCTTGATGATAGATAATCCTTTAATAGTTTTCCTTACAGGATAGACATATACCTATCGGGCCGGGGTAGCCATAATTGGAACTTAAACTTAATGAATCCAGGTAATTTGGTTGACATAGACATATGGTTCAATTGGGTTATACTGGGTATTTGCATCTGACCATCGACATAGGCTTTTGCATAATTTTGTGTTCCAGGTTAGTAAATCAATATATTACACAAACATGAAATAACCACTTCATCTTTAATTAGATATTGGAAGAAATCACAACCCTGGATAATTTCTTAATATTGAATTTCACTTAATTTACTTTCGCACAATTTTATTTACTTGTTTTTTAAAAGTCACCACCCAATCAAACAATCAATCTGTTAGATACTAGTAATCATTTGGCCTCATAAAAATTAATAGGTTAGGTTTTAAGTCCTCGTGGGATCGATACTTTTTATACTACTTGAACGATACGTGCGTTTGCGTTATACGCTTGTGATTACGCACCAGTCAGACTACTATGCTAAAGGTGGCATATTAAGTGATATTAATCATGTTCAAGCATGTATATGCTCAGGAAATGACTTTTTGAACATTCAGCAAATTCCTTCCAGTTTTGATATGAAATTTGTTAGATGTTCCACTCCGAACAACCCTTAGTTTTTGGGCCATAATATTTTCATACGTACTAACTGGACTTTGATGTAAGCTACAAAGTTTTAGAGCTACGAGTTCTCTTTCCAATGCAACTTGAATCAACAAAATCGGACATCAGACGAGAACATTACGTCCAAAATACGAAGACTGCGCAAATCCCGCCATTGCTAATGCACCATTCAAAAATAAAGCCGAAAATAAATCAGGGCAGCCCATGCACATTCAAAACCCATTTCATTCTTGATTTAGACTTAATAAATCCTTCATATAAAGTCTCATGAATGGATCAAACTCCAGAACCTAAGGAATCTTCCAAATCCACCAAAATGGCCCAAATACACCAATCTGACCAAGCAATGCAATCAGCCACAACTTCAAGTTAACTTGGCCCAACAAACAGAACTCATTCTGGATCATATTAGAATGTGAACTACAAAAGCTAAAATATTATATGAAGGCAGTGACCCAAAAGATGAAAAGCAAACATGAGAACCTATTAGATTAACATGCTATAGCATTTAGAAATCAGCTACCCACCCACTTTAAGTTGCCTGAAGTGACAGTTTAATGAGATTGGAGACTCAAATGTGCATATCCGACAATATGTATCTTTGATGAGAGCCGCTGGGCTGTCTGAACGTCAAGTTTTGAAAATGTTTGGGATGTCAATGGAAGGAGCACCCATGGTATGGTACCACAGTCTGGAAGAGAAGATGAAAGATAATTGGAAAACACAGACGGAAGCCTTCTCAAACCAATATGTCACATACATGGAGATAGACGTGTCCCTCTGTGATGTGGAGAATACCAAACAAAAGCCATATTAAAGTTTCAAAGAGTATATGGACTGTTGGAGAAGCCAGCTTCTGAAGATGTGGACACGACCCTCAGAGAATGACCAAATCATGATGATTTTCAAAGGCACTAAACCCTCCATTTGTTGGACAATTATGACCCATATCGTCACTATTTGTACAGATCATGGTGTTGTTGTACAAATTAACTATGTGACAAAAGAGATTGCACTCTTATCATTTGTGATTAAATCACCTAGATGTATAAATGATGAGAGGTCCCTATGATTTGTTCCTGGATGGAGAATGATATGAGA
This sequence comes from Zanthoxylum bungeanum, assembly GCA_019454045.1. Taxonomy (NCBI): domain Eukaryota; kingdom Viridiplantae; phylum Streptophyta; class Magnoliopsida; order Sapindales; family Rutaceae; genus Zanthoxylum; species Zanthoxylum bungeanum. The sequence goes on from SKCR01023781.1 coordinate 15,313, forward strand.
CAATATCAGTCCACTAAGGATAAATCATTAAATATCCCTAGTCAGAGTATTATCGAGATTGGACATCGATAAATACGTAAAAGACTAGTATTACACTTGTGCGCGTTGTGAGGGCACAACGGCATAGTTCTCATATATTTGGGTATATGATACTCATGCAAGTGTAATAGGAGGTTGTGTTTTACCGATAGTACGGGAAACAGCTTCGCTCTTGATAGACCCCCTCGAAATTCCATTGGTAGTATGACTATGTGTCTATGGAAGTCCGAAATCAGGGTAGGTGTGTTGGTCTTAACCTGAGACTTGCACCGCTAATACTTTCGACAATCAATATACTTTGGTTGAGGTCGTCTAGGGCTGTAACAGGTTATGTGTACGCCAATACTGGGTATATTAAGAATCGTAGTGTGTTGGGTGTGATGTCAAGATGGAAGTGTCACTCCAGTCATATAGAGATGATGGTCACGTAGGATACGGGACTGGTTCTCTTAAATGCTACAGCTATCTGGATAAAATGACAAGGTTAGGTTTATCCGATTATAGAGACTAGTCACCAGACATCCGATATGTGCTTCGTACGAGGCAGACACAATTCCAGCCCCAGGCCTAGCACGTGATCATCCGATACTGGACAGAAATATGCAATACTATGGTATACTACGCTTGATATAGATCCTTTATTCCTGTAAGGAAGTTTCGGGAGAATTGGGTAGGCATGGCGCTTTGCTAGAGGCCAACATTATCTTGTAAATCGGTATAAACGTAGTACGAGGTACTTACATGTTCGGATAGTCTGACGACCGAATTTACTGCCAACATATCCGGGGATCTCATGGGTCGCTTCCCAAAGATTCACCGATGATGTATGACTCGCACAATAAATTAATTTGGGATTAATTAGATGAGAGAGAAAATTAATATGGGATTAATTGCGGAGATATTTTATCTGGGATAAAATATCATTTAAAAGAGATATAACGATTAATTTGGAATTAATCGATTAATTAATATATTCGATATATTAAACGAAATTGGATTTCTACGTGAAATTAAAATTAGATTTTAATTCGGGCGAACGAATTGATTTAGAATTAATTCGTTAGCGACCTGAATAGTGATTTCGGTAGGCTTAATCATTTAATTACGACGCAACAGAAAATTTGTTAATTTAGAATTAGCGAACCGGAGCCCGAGATTATTTGCGAGCGCATTCGCATTTCGAATTCGAGTGCGGCACGTCAAATCAAGCGTCAAATCGCTAGTCGTATCAAGCGTCAAATCACAAGTCACTTTGAGTGATGTGACATGACAACTTGATGGATTGAGTGATGTGAGTGTTTGGGGCTTTAATGGTTTGACTTTTAAAAGCCAAATTCAAGTGAAATTCATTTGAAATTCAAATTTGTGTATATAACACACAAATTTGTAACAACCAAATACAATCTCTCATTCGACGAAGCTTGAAGCTTGACGAAGGACCAAACGGAGGCCAAACCAGTGGACTATTTTTGTGCACTGCCGAACCAGTTCAAGGAGGAAGAAAATGATTTTGTTGCCTCCGCGTCGCTCAACCGATCGATGTGAGTATTCCGCAACTTCTTCGATGTGTATTCGCAATTGATTCATGCTTATTATTGATCTTGGGACCTTAATAGAAACCAACAATGGTATCAGAGCAAGGTTTGAGCATGAAATGTTTAGGGCTTAAAATTTGGGTAATTTGTATTTAAGCATGATTTTGTGAAATTGGATGAATGAGTATGCTTAAAACATGTTGAATTGAGGTTTGATTGGATCAATTTCAAGAAAATTGATTTGGAATAATTTTCCCCAAATTTTCTATGTTGGCCGAATGTAGAGTTGCCCTATTAGTCTTGGATTTTTTGATTTTTGATTCATTGGATGAGTTAGAATCATTCAGGAATGTGATTTAATGTCGATTGTGGAATTAATTGGATTGAATTCGAATCGGACGAAAAATCCCCAAATTATCGAGACATGTAGCATGTAAAATTGGGTTTGATTTTAATCAAAATGTGTTGGACATGTGATGATGATGATGAACAAGATTAATTGGGCAAATTGGTGTTTTGGAAATATTGAATTGGTTAATTAATTGTGTTATACACTTTAGATAAATTAAATATTAAATTTGGAATTTTTGTGTTTGGTTAAATGGGCTTAAAATTGGATTTGGGTCTTTGGTGTTGTAATTGGGCTTGTTGGGCTTTGTTGTACAAAGTTGGGTTTAGGCAAAATTGGTTGGATCCAATTAGGCCCAAAACCGCTTCCATAAAGCCTAAATGCGACTTAATGAACCTTTAAAGTTTAATTGGGCCTAATGAGCCTAATTGATTTCTAGGCTTATGGGGTAATTCCCGGATTGGATTTTGGTTATTCGGTTTGACCCGAGTTGACCAAAAGTCCACGCCTTATGAAATTAATTAAAAGCCATTGGACTTTAATTAAATTGACGTTGGACGTTAAATCGGCTTTAAGACCCGTTGCGATTAAATTTGGAATTTAAGTCGTAACAGTTCATTAATAAGTGTAGTATTTAATTTGGAATTAAATAGCGAATTAGAATTGAATGCATATTAAATTGGATTTAATGATGTAGTTTAATTTAATTCGAGAATTCGTAATTTGAGTACTTATTCACAAAAATGAGTTTGACTCGCGCAAAATCAAATCGTTGTTTGGACATTGGATGATCACTAATTATCAGATTAATTAATTTGATTAGATTGATTGATAACATGCTTGTGTGAATACATGGTTGCGATGCATGAATAATGTATATCAGATGGATATTATATGGGTGGGACAATTTTAGAAATTGTTGTAATAAATTTGATTTATTAATTGGACCTGCTTGTCCAGCCTTATTACCTTTCTATTCTTTGTATTCTCTTCTCACTTATTCCCTTCAATGTAAATGAGGTTTCTTTAGAAGTGTAGTGTAATGGGTAGAAGTAAATACTTGTGCTAGCGGAGAGAGAAATGGAGAGATTTGATCTAGGATCAATGTGTAAAGTATCCATCCGCATATCATTATTATTATTCATATGCGCTTTATTATGTATTTAGAATGCATGTTTAAGGGTGTATGATGATGAGACCTTAACAAAGATAATAAATTGGTTGCAAATTTGCACTCGAAAATCCCTCACAAAATATTAAGCGTTTTTCCTTCCATTGAGTGATTCTCACTCAAGATCCAAGATTGGCATTGGCTTGTTGGCCAAAGTCAAGGCCTTTGTCCGTCGAGGATGTGTTTGAATCACGAAGGCTTTGTTCCATGTCAGTGTCTTGTCCAAGTTGTGGTTTGTTGGCCAAAGTCAAGACCACTTCTTCTCCATCGACATTGATTACGAAGCTTTCCATGGTCAATGGGTCGCGCTTGACTGGATCACTAAGTTTGTTGTGCCAAAGCCAAGGCTTAGTTGATTCAGAAGAAAAAGGTTAGGTAATACATTGGATGTAGTGGCATATATAAGATATATGTTTCGGACTTGGAGTCCCCCTACCGGATCTAGGAATTGGATTGGATCCAATCGATCTTAGAGATCTACCTAGTTAATTATCATACAATTTATTGGCCAAAGTGAAGATTGTGTAATATTTAACGGGATCCTAGCCCACTAGGAAACACGGTTTCCCGAGTACTCGACAGAGGGTTAGAGGCTCCCCGAAAAATAGTGGGAGGCAAGAATTGAATTTTCAATATTCATTTAATTACTTGTCATACGCGCTCATTCAAATATCATTCGTCAAAATAAATTAAATGTTAGTTGGACTAATATTTAAATTGTTGTTTTAATAAATAGTTGGACTTTATTCAAACTATTCATTTATAGTTGATTTTATAATTGGATTATAGTAATCAATATAATTGATATTAATCTATTTAAGTATAGTTGATTATATAGTTGGACTATAGTAATCATTATAATAAATAGTACCAAAATCGTTGATTAAATAGTTGGACTATTAAAATCAAGATAAAATTGAAAGATTGACATTTAAAACATAATCCTAGGGAAAATGTATTTAAATGGTTTAATTTTCAAATTGGGAATTAAATTTCAGGATGGTCCTGGAAAATAATAAGTTACTTTATTTGATAAAATAACGTATTATGCCTAAGCTAGGAGTTAAGCAAATAGTCGAGCATAATCTTTGGAAGATTTATGTAATGATAACTTTAGTGCTTAATCCATTATACTTACTGCAGTAGACTCCTTAATTTCTGAATCAGAACTAAGGATTAGATCCTTAAAGTATGATAAAGAATTTGAAGGATCTTCATAAATCTATCTTTAGATTTTAGAAGTACTAAAATTGCAATAAATAATTCTTGGAGAATTAATGACTATTCTCAAGGAGATAAAGTCAAAGTTTGCAATTAGGCAAGTAGCGCAAGACACACCTTACTTCGATATTCTAGAAGGAAAAGGCTTGGCCAAATGCTTCTGGAGAGTGTTGAAACTGGCAAAGGCAAAATCATTATAATCTTCTGGAAGATAAAAGACATATCTCAAAATGTCTGCTAAATGTGGCAAATGGGATCGCGGAAGCGTGACTGCCATTTGGACAAAGCAGACAGAGGAATTGAAGAACGAGCAAGGCTCTGACTTCAATATGTTTGTCAACATTATGTTCACTACTAGTATTAAAATTAGATTTTGAATACTTAGTGTGGTACATATAAATATATATGATGTTCAGAATCTGATGTGAGCAGGATATAATGACATCAAGAGATTTTTCTGCAAATTGAAAACGGGACGAAAGTCGCTGTTTTAACCGCAGGTACCTAAGTTTAGGAACTACCTTCGGGTGTGTACTTAAATTAGGAAACTGTTATAATGTAACTAGTTTGACTAGGAAATTATCTTTATATCAATGTTTAATCCGTTGCGGATTTACCTTTATATTCTAGAACACTAAAGTGTTTCATTATATAAAGATGATATTGAGATAAACACATTGGATGTGAATAACATCATTTATATTTTGAATATAAATAAATCTCAAATATATAACATGACAAACAAATAGCTCGAAACTGATTTGATCAGAAGAACATATTGTGGGATTGTTGTCTGGGAAACAATTAAATAAGACTCGTATATCCACACTTTCGAAGAGTGGGTACTATGACTGATTTGATCATATTCAAATAAAGTCTACGAATCTAGTTTATTTGGCAAAGTGCCTAAAGCACTATTTACTAGGTAAAAGTGTAATTGCCACCGATCTGTTAGCCCTAGTTCATAGTGTGAGCAAGTGGGCCCATGTCTAGCTAGGCTAGATGTGGATATGAATATTTCGTGACCTTTACGGATGTGACATCGCGTTATGTTATGTGTCACTTTTGAAAAACACAAATCGGAATCTTTTAAGTTTTCGACACGAAATAGACGAACAGATCGGCTAAAGTATTAACCGTCACGGTAAGACCATAATGGAAATTACTTAAGCAATAAGTTTCTAATATACTTGAAAGAGTATAGTATTCTTTCAAATGAGGACTCCTCCCGGAACACGTCATTTTGACGGTGTGTCCGAACTGAGTAACCGAATTTTGTTGGACATGATAAGGTTAATCATGAGTCGCTCTGAGCTACCATTTCCTTCAACGGATAAGCTTTAGACAGTGCAAGAACTTATTTTGAATAAGGTTCCATAAAAATATGTTTGACAGATATCATATTAGATATGAACATGAAAGAAACCGGGTTTCTCATTCCTGGAGATTTGGGTATGCTTGGCATAAGTTTGGATGATACCAAACTAGAACCCAAATTGGATAAGTGCCTATTGTAGGATATCCTAGGGATACCAAAGTATAGTACTTATACAACTCACGAGAGAACAATAAGATTGTTGCTCACCATGCGGTTTTCCTAAGAGGAATACCGATATGCAGTGGTAAGTGGGAGGATAGTAAAACTCGATGAAAATCAGAGTAATACTATTCAAGGCACAGATTCCTTAATAGAACACAAATAGTTCATCAAGGATGAAACTATTACTATTAATCTTCGAATACACAAGAACCACGTAAGTCGTCGAGAGATTCAGAAAACAGCCTGGGCTTATGGGTTTCTAATCTCACCTCATAAAAGATGTCAATCTTTTGAGGTATACCAACTGACTACGTATGAGGAAGTGATACCAAGTATCGACTCCCGAATCATGGAAAAATGTCATGAATCCGAAATGGATTCCATGTATATCAACAAGTTTGGATACTAGTTGATGTACCACAAGGCATTGTGCCTATTGGTACTTTATAAGTCTTCGAGGAAGACATACATGGAAGGCAACCTACCAACATACTAAGCTAGGCTTGTAGCAGAAAGGTATCGTTATCAACATTGTGTCAATTACGATTCAACCTTTTACCTGTTGCCACGGTAAATCCATTTGGATAATGCTTGCTTTGCTGCATGTTTCATTTATCAAATATGACAGCTTAACAGGAAAATCGCTTTCCTGAAAAGGAAACCTTTTGGAGGATGTTTACAACATCCTGACGGTTTTGTCGTACCATAACTAGCAAATGAGGTTTGCAGGTTATTCGATCCATGTTTGGATTGAAGCAAGCATTAGGTTCTTGGAATTATCGTTTTAAGTAATCATAATGGAGTATGATTTTATTCAAAATGAAATGATTCTTGTGTATATAAGAAGGTTAGTGGGAGCGCACTGACAGTGGCTGTCCTATAAAATAATGATAATATGTCATTTCTTGGAAATGATATTCCCATAAAATAACTATCGGTGAAAGCTTGGCTTTCGAGAAAACTCTCCAAGAAACCGTACATTGAAAAATGTAAGCGACCTGGTGTCTCATACGCTTTGAGCATATGGATTCACAAATAGGCCAATCCGAGTGATAGTCACTGGATTGAAGTTAAGAACATCCGTTAGTATCTGAGAGATCTAAGGATGTTGTCTTAGTCTATGGAGATGGAGAACTTGAAGTGACTGAGATCACTATAGCAAGTTTCATAACCGATAAAAAATGACTATAAGTCGTAACAACGGTACTATACAGTTTGAATAACGGTACAATGAGCTGGAAATCTTCTAAGCAAGATACTGTTACCGAATAAACAACTAATGCATGTTATTGCTGCAGCTGAGGCAACAATGGAAGCCATTTGGATCAATAAAAATCTAATTAGATTAGATATAGTTCTGTTAGTAGCTGAGCTAGGCGTCAGCACAGGCTAAAGAATTAGTGGTCTCATCAACGATCCAGATACATACTTCGATATTCATCTGATTCGTTCGGATCATACATCGCGGCGATGTGATGATCGTATAAATCGCATCAGACGAAAATCATGCAAATCCGCTGACGAAAACCTTTTCTCAGCAGTTTGAGCCAACCGTACATAGTTCGGGTGTCAAGCACTCGAGTGACTGGCTATAGGCCAAGTGGGAGATTGTTGGACAATTATGACCCATAGCGTCACTATTTGTACATATCATGGTGTTATTGTACAAATTAACTATGTGACAAAGGAGATTGCACTCTTATCATTTGTGATTAGATCACCTAGATGTATAAATGATGAGAGGTCCCTATGATTTGTTCCTGGACGGAGAATGATATGAGACAATATCAGTCCACTAAAGATAAATCATTAAATATCCCTAGTCAGAGTATTATCGAGATTGGACATCGATAAATACGTAAAAGACTAGTATTACACTTATGCGCGTTGTGAGGGCACAACGACATAGTTATCATATATTTGGGTATAGGATACTCATGCAAATGTAATAGGAGGTTGTGTTTTACCGATGGTACGGGAAACAGCTTCGCTCTGGATAGACCCCCTCTGAATTCCATTGGTAGTATGACTATGTGTCTATGGAAGTCCGAAATCATGGTAGGTGTGTTTGGTCTTAACCTGAGACTTGCACCGCTAATACTTGCGACAATCAATATACTTTGGTTGAGGTCGTCTAGGGCTTTAATAGGTTCTGTGTACGCCAATACTGGGTATATTGAGAATCGTAGTGTGTTGGGTGTGATGTCAAGATGGAAGTGTCACACCAGTCATATGGAGATGATGGTCTCGTAGGATACATGACTGGTTCTCTTAAATGCTGCGGCTATCGGGATAAAATGACAAAGTTAGGTTTATCCGATTATAGAGACTAGTCACCAGACATCCGATATGTGCTTCGTACGGGGCAGACACAATTCCAGCCTCAGGCCTAGCACTTGATCATCCGATACTGGTCAGAAATACGCAATACTACGGTATACTACGCTTGATATAGATAATTTATTCCTGTAAGGAAGTTTCCGGAGAATTGGGTAGGCATGGCGCTTTGCTAGAGGCCAACCTTGTCTTGTATTTACGTAGTACGAGGTACTTACGTGTTCGGATAGTCCGACGACCAAATTTACTGCCAATATATCCGGGGATCTCATGGGTCGCTTCCCAAAGATTCACCGATGACGTATGACTCTCACTCTAAATTAATCTGGGATTAATTAGATGAGAGAGAAAATTAATCTGGGATTAATTGCGGAGATATTTTATCTGGGATAAAATATCATTTAAAAGTGAGATAACGATTAATTTGGAATTAATCGATTAATTAATATATTCGATATATTAAACAAAATTGGATTTCGACACGGAATTAAAATTATATTTTAATTCGGGCGAACGAATTAATTTAGAATTAATTCGTTAGCGACGTGAATAGTGATTTCGCTAGGCGTAATCATTTAATTACGACGCAACATAAAATTCGTTAATTTGGAATTAGCGAACCCGAGCCCGAGATTATTTGCGAGCGCATTCGCATTTCGAATTCGAGTGCGGCACGTCAAATCAAGCGTCAAATCGCTAGTTGCATCAAGCGTCAAATCACAAGTCACTTTGAGTGATGTGACATGACAACTTGATGGATTGAGTGATTTCAGTGGTTGGGGCTTTAATGGTTTGACTTTTAAAAGCCAAATTCAAGTGAAATTCATTTGAAATTCAAATGTGTGTATATAATACACAAATTTTTAACAACCAAATACAATCTCTCCTTCTCTCTTTCTCTCTAACACACACGCCCAAGGGGCCAAAAATAAACCTTCTAGTTTTGTGAACTGCCGTGAGCAGTGGGTAGCATAGAGTGGGATTTTGTGGCAAAATCTCAAGTGCTAGCACACTTACGAGATATGCAAAGTTGATAGGGAAGTCCACCCATGAGCCGGGAACCATTCGACGAAGCTTGGAGCTTGACGAAGGACCAAACGGAGGCCAAACCAGTGGACTGTTTTTGTGCAATGCCGAACCAGTTCAAGGAGGAAGAAAATGATTTTGTTGCCTCCGCGTCGCTCAACCGATCGATGTGAGTATTCCGTAACTTATTCGATGTGTATTCGCACTTGATTCATGCTTATTATTGATCTTGGGACCTTTATAGAAACCAACACCATTTACAACAAGTTGAGAAAGATGACCTCCATAATTTCAGACTTCCGACAGTTAAAAGAGACCGTCATGGATTTAGAGAAGGAAGAGGTTTAGAACCGAATGTATTACTGCCAGAATAAGAAGACCATTGAAAGGCCTTTTGGAACGAAGGTAGATACCGTTGAGATCGCTGCTATTAGAGATAGAATATTTTGAAACCTTTGCAGATCTCAGTCAAAAGTGTTCAGAAAGTTGTAAAAGTAGGACTTGTTGAATCCTCTTGAATCGAAACTGTCTTTAAAACCCATACCTAACCACATCGATCTAAATTGCTACTGCCAATTCCACCAGCAACACAGCCATGACACTGATATTTTCACTTGTCTTAAACATGAAATCCAATATCTCATAAACGATCATAAAATCCTTGACCTTGAAAGAGACCAACCTAACACCAACGAAAACCCTCTGCCCGATCACCATGACCAGTATACATGACAGACTCTGGCATATCAGAAGAATTAGGTCCTACAAGCTTTTGACTAGCAAATTTATGCATGACTATTGCATCGTATCTTTCCTTTCCTGTCATGACTTTTTAAAATGTTCGATGATGAGATAAAGTTATTTTCCAAATATTTCTCATCTCTTGATAAGAATGGGCGTGTCTAAATTTGGAAAAAGTTTTAACTTTAAAATCACTAGTAGAATGCAATCCAAAATTATGCACTAAACTTGCACTTAGAATCGCAAAACACTTAGAAAGAATTTATGTTGGCCTAGCTTGTAGAAATGGTTAGAGAAATTGACATTCATTTGACTATTTTCCGAGGCTAAGACTAAAATGATACTAGGTTAAGGAGATGACGCAAGAGAAAAAGAAAAAAGAAAAGAAAGAAAAAGAAAAGAAAAATGTGAGAAGAAAAGAAAAAAAAGAAGAAAAAAAATTAAAGGAAAAGAAAATGTGAGAAGAATAGAAAAGAGAAAGAAAAAAGGTAAAAAGAAAAATGTGAGAAGAAAAAAAGGAAAGAAAAAAAGGGAGCAAGAAAGAAAGAAAATGGTTAATCCCACAAAACCTACTCCGCTGTTTGGATTGTTTAGTAACCGGAAGTATCGTACGAATACTTCTGTATCAAACGACAACTTAAATATTGAGTATACAGAGCAATTTGAGTTAGCGAAATTATTGAGTAACATGGGCTCGCATCACAAATTGCAGTCTTTCCGTCAAAAGGTAATTTAACGACTTAAGAAAGTTAAGGATGAAACCTACATGAGATAAACATTTGAGATATTCTGAAAAACCATGTTGATCCTCCACTAGGTGTTAGATTACATTGACCAAGGAGAATATGAAAAATAAACTAAAGTGCTAGTACTAGTCTACACTTAGCACCAACATAAACCAATATGGGTTGCACGTAATTCATTGTAAAAGAACACACCCATATAGAGAAGCATTCGAAAGGCGAAATCTTAGTTGAGATTGAATTCTGAATTTAGACAATGCTCAAACTTTGAAAGAGATGGAATTTCCAAAAAATTATTTGAGAACTGCGATGAGTTATTGCATGATAAAAATTTGGAAAGTAAGATCGATGATTTGGAAAACTCAAGGGATAGCCTGGATAATGCGTGAGATAAAATCTGACATTACCTTTACAGCGGAACATCACGAATCCTACATCCTCTCAAGATGAAGAACGTACATGCAGTTAGAGATCATTTGCATAAGTGCATACATGCATACATTCAGATATCAAATGCCAGCCTCCAAGATTTGGAGCAAGATACAAAACGCTCAATGGAAGTCAACGGTCGAAGCCTCCAAGACACGGAGCCCCCGACAGTCAGAAGGATGAGATATTGAAGGCAGAGCCCACTTAAGAAAAGAATACCGACCGGGGATGAAGCCTGTATAAAAATACTGGGGGTAGAGACCGTTGTTGTGATATTTTATATCGTACCTCAAGTGTACGATGTCAAGTTTTAGTATAAATATGAGTGAAGAGTGTCGAACCCACATGGATTGTGTTAACTCTTACTAAATACTAAAATTGATTAATCTAACTTTATTTAGACAATAATTAAAAAAGATTTAATTAAAGAAATAAATATAAAAACAATTTGATAGAATGAACAAATACGATAGAGATTCTGGATCCTGATTTCACCTAGCTATCGCCTATGTATTTGTCATGCCAATTAATCTTTGTTCAGTTATATTGTTTATAAGTCAAGACTCTTAAAGTATCCACTCCCTCTCTCGAGCATCGGTGAAAATATCATCAACTATAGACTTCGATATCTCTATAAAAATCTAGTAGTTAACAACTTATTACGCTTTGTGATTCTATATTAACGACTTCAAATGAACTTATATATTCTCTTGAACTCTATAAAACTCCTAAGTTATAGTCTCTAGATCTATTCAAAATCCCCTCTCTCGAGTGATAGATTCTAAACATATATCATCATACTTGTGGCCAGCAAACACAAGGCATTAAACTCAAGAGAATATAAATAACTCAATAAAACTTCATAACAAAATTAACAATTAAAACAAGGTTCAAGCATCAGTTACATCATTCTCCAAAATTAAGGAGTTTAGTTCATGACAATAGATAAAACAATGATAAACAAGTCATGAATCTAATGGAAATCATTAGAGTTCTAAGAAAGAAACAAGAAAATAAAACTTGAATTGAATCTCTTCCTCTAAGGACGTCACCGTCTTTTCTCCTCTTGTTACTCTTCAATCCTCCTCATTGGATCTCTAAAAATATGTGTTTTGGTGTTTTGTACTGTGTATTAGCCTCTTCTCTAAGTCTTGGACGAACTAATGTATTTATAATAGAGCATTGGGGTCATTGGGTATCTTAAAAACCTTAAAAATCCCTTTCTGGAACGTGCATGTATGCAGCTTAACCCGCAGCGCCGCGGCGCTAAAGCCTCTGGAAAGTGTATGAGATGCGTGGTCTTGCAGACGTCGTGGCGCCTGGACATGGCGTTGTGGCGCCAAATCCTCGGCCTTTTAGCTGGGACACGTAATCTTCTCACTGGCGTTGTGGCGCCAGGACTTGGGCGCTGCGGTGCCAGTGATGAATTCTTCACTGGTTCCTGGTGACTGTTTCATGTTGCTCCCATGCGCGTTCGATGCTTCCTAAAGTTCCCAAAACACTCGTATTTACTCCATTATTGATGTTTTAATGCTTCATATAATTAACACATAAAAGAAACTATAAATGACATTAAATGGCACGAAACATAACAAAATAGTAAGCTAAGATTGCCATAAAATGTGGGTATAAACCGCACTTATCAACCGTCCAGATATAGTAGTTGAAGGGCGTATAATCAAGTTATGGAATGACTGTAAAGAAGATGATGGAATGCTTTGAGAATAAAGTAGCTTCGAGAGTGAAATAGAGCCTTAAGAATGAGAATCAAATAGCTTCGAGAATGAAGACAACTTCGGGAATGAAGACAATTTTGAGAATGAAGACAGTGAACTTCGGGAATGAAGATAACTTCAAGCCTGAAGACAATGAGGAAAACTTCGAGAATGAAAGCAACTCTGAAAATGGATACAGACTTCAAGAATGTAGACAAATCCGAGAATGGATATAGAACTTAAGAATGAAGACAACTTCAAGAATGGAGATAACTCTAGGAATGGATACAAACTTCAAAAAATGAAGATAACTCCGAGAAGGGATGCAGACTTCAAGAATAAAGACAACTCCAAAAATAAGGAACGAACTTCCGGAATGAATTGGAACCTCGGGAATGAGGATGAATGTCATAAATCTTTGGGAATGAAGTGGAACCCCGAGAATAGTGAGGAATGTGAGATGGCTTCAAGAATGGATTGCAACCTCGGGAATGAGGAAAAAATATTGGATAACTTCGGCAATGAAGTATAACCTCGAGAATGAGGACAAAAAATATAAAGCTTCGGGAATGAAGCGAAACCTCAAGAATGAGGATGTACATCACATGGCTCCGGGAATGGGGTAAAGATTCTAGAATAAAATAGAACTTTTTGGAATAAAGTGAAACCTTAGGAATGAGGATGAACATCGGATACCTTCAGGAATGAAGTGGAACCTCGGGAATGAAGTGGAACCTCGTGAAGAATGTGAAATCTCAGAAATGAGGATGAACATAATATAGTTTCGAGAATAAAGTGGATCCTCGAGAATGACGATGACCATAAGATAGCTCTGGGAACGATGTGGAACCTCAGGAATGAGGATGAACATAAGATAGCTTCGGGAATGAAGTGGAATCTCGGGAATAAAGATAAACATAAGATAGCTTCGAGAATGAAGTAGAACCTCGAGAATGAGGATGAACATAGGACAAATTTAGGAATGAAGCAAAAGCTTATGAATGAGGATGAACATAAGATTGCCTTAAGAATGTGATACAGACTTCAAGATGGAAGCGGAAGCGACACAAACAATTTCGAGAAAGGTGTAAAATTTTGAGAATAGGATGGAAATTCGAAAAAGATGAAGAAACAATTTTGGAACCCAAGGTTATGTGAGCCAAACAGGTTTGAGTAATGGGGGCGAAGACCTCCCAGAGGAAAAAGAATATTGAAGAGCATACAACCATCTCAACAAGGTTCGAAGCCTGAGGTGTTGAGGGCCTGTCCATCTCAACATTGATTGAAGCATCAAAGGCCTGTGGGTCAATCACCTATTGGAGTTGGGAATGAACCCTGGTTAGATCGTAACATCTCAACACCAATAAAAGCATTGGAGGCTGGATGACCTACTTATCAACACAGCTGACTGTCATAGAGACAGGTAAGTCCAGCGACTCTCAATAAAATAGTTAAGTAAAAAATACATCCATGACTTTGATAAGTATGTCACTGTCAAACATTGCACAAGCCTACTGATGAGTATTAAAAAATGTACACATAATAAAAGAGAACTAATCATTTTACACTTATAATTTCATTAATCCCCCGAATTTAGCACATTTGTTAAATAATAATTATATTTATGTTTTATTGTGATTTTTATTTATTGTATGGGTAAAATACTGTTTCGGAAGCTCAACAGGAAAAATGGATATGAGATCTGAATTCCAGGACCCGAAAAACCCAAAAAGAGTGTGACAGCTAGATTCAAATCGGACTTGGAAAACATTCACCGTGTTTAGATTGGCGACAAAATGAGCTTATGATGTATTTACCCACTAATGTATTTTTTTTATTATTATAATAATATATATTTTATATAATATATATAATATATTTTGGAGGACCACCAAGATTTTACATAAAAAAAATATTTTTTATATATATTATACTGGAGGTCTCACCAAGATTATATATATATATATAATATTATTATAGTATATTAATATATTAATTAAAAAAAAATATTTTTCTATCAATTCCTTTCCACCTTTCGGTGGAAAGCAATTTGAAAGCAATAGAGGTGCAAGCACCTCTATAATTAAAGGTGCTCAGAACCTCAATTTTTCAACATCCTGCATAAGTTTCTCATCGAAATTTTGTGAAGAGCTTCAGCTCTTGTGTGTTTTTTTTTTTTTTAGATTTCTTGTAATTTATTTTTCTTTCAATAATAAAATTAAGAGTGTTTTTATTCAAATCATTAGTAGCTAATTCGTCCTTCTGGGGTAAATGGTAAAGCTTTTAATATGAGAATATAGATTAATCTCACTTATATTATAATATACGAATTGTAATCTAATGATTAATATTTAATTTAAATCAGTGTTAATTATTGACGAACTTTGTTATCGCATGTATGGCTGATTTATTTATTTGGCATAATTAAGTACCTAACTGGACTTGTTATAGATAGATGTTATCACTACCTTTATGACTGATTTTATATGTTTTGACATAATTAATTCCTTAAATAAATTAATTAGGTAATAATGAAAATTTATATATTATAAAAAGTCAGATTTCTAAATTTGTAATATTAAAAGTGGATCCCCTAGCCCTAATATTTTATTTTATTATTGCAGTCCAAATTAAAAATTGTTAATCATTTCAAATAATTTAGTCTTTTTATTTTCACTCAAATTATTATTTTATCCTATTAAATCAATTCCTTGTGGATCAACCCCGGACTTACCGGGTTATTTTATTACTTCGACACTCTTATACTTGGGAGTAAAGAACCACTTTGTGAGTGTGTCAAGTTTTTGACGCCGTTGTCGGGGAATATAATTTAATAGATAGAATAATAATTTAAAATCTTTGTATTTTTATATTTTTATATTTTTATATTTTTTTTATTTTGTTTGTATTTTCTGTATCTCATTTTTTTATCACTACATTTATTATTATTTTTTTTAAATATTATATTTGCCTATTTAAATTTTAGCAAATAGTCTTCTTTTAAGTTGCATGAGACATTGGTCTCAATCATCTAGTGGTAGATTAAATAGGGAGTCATAATCACCTTCACCATCAATTAAAATGACCGAAAACTGAAATGAAAACCCATATGGCCGAGATGAAAATCCAGTTGATCAGGTAGAACGTGTCTCAGCATAACAATCTTAATTATACTAGGACACTCAGAGAATTTATGAATCCCATAAGGACATGATCATCGTCTTGCATTATTTTCCCCCAGATGCATCACGTTTCAATTTTAAACCAGGTATCGTCCAACTTTTACCCACATTATATGGTCTTGAATCAGAAAATCCTTATCAATACTTAAAGGAATTCAAAGAGGTATATAACACTTGAATAGACCAAAATTGCAACATTAATATAATTTGACTCAAGTTTTTTCCTTTTTCTTTAAAGGATAAAGCTAAAATTTGGTTGCAAAACCTTATGTCAGGATCCATCAGAACATGAGATGATTTACAAGAGCAATTTCTGAAAAAATTATTTCCTCATCACAGGACAAACTCCTATAAGAGGAGAATCATAACTTTCACACAAGAGTCGGGGGAAACACTTTATCAATGTTGGGAGAGATTTAAAGAGATGTTGAATGTTTGTCCGCATCACGAGTTTGAAACATGGAGGTTGGTTTCCTACTTCTATGAGGGTTTAACACCCCAACATAGACAAGTTGTGGAAATGATGTGTAATGGTGAGTTTAGGAAAAAATCCTGAAGATGCACTAGATTACCTATAACGCATAGCAGAGAATGCACAACAATGGGACAAAGTTGGCACTCATGAGTCGTCTATAAAACCATAGTCATCTGGTGGAGGTATGTTTAACCTTAGGGAAGACCATGACCTTTCTGCTAAATATGCATCTCTAGCTAAAAAAGTCGAGGCATTAGAAATGAGGAAGAGTGATCATGTCAAGTCAGTTCAAGAAGTCACTTGTCAAATCTGTAATTCAAATGAACATGTCACACAAGTTTTCCCAACCTTGCCAGCCCTGCAAGAATGTCTTCATGACCAAGTCAGTTCCATAAATACCTTCTAAAGACCAAATCCAAAACCATACTCCCAAACCTATAATTCTAATTGGAGAAACCATCCAAACTCCAATTGGAGGAATGATAACCAAGCAAAACCATCACAAATATTGTTGGAGTTGGTGCTTAGAACGCCAATCCGAATAATATATTATACATTTTATTATTTATTAATAAAATAATTACATTTTCATTTCTAAACCTTATTAATGCTAATGTCATTGTGCATATTATATTAATGTATAAATATGCTAAAAATGACATCGATCTTAGAATAGTCATATAGTAATATTAGACACTAGGTGGTCCGATATTGGGATAATATTACTATTATAAATTATTCTTAAAGTAAATATTCTTAGTCGTTGATTTTGGAATACAGTCGAATTCCTACAACCTAGAAGACTAGAACATGTCGTATATTTGAATTGGAGTTCCAATGGTTTAACCTGATATACCATGAGTTTTGGAAAACTCGTACAAACATGTGGGTATTGGTTGGACCAAATACTGAATGACTCAGAGGTGATTCCTGATAGTTGAAAATACACACCACCGTCAATAGGAATCTCTTCGAATCGAATAACATATGCAATCCTTTGACTATAGGATAACATTGATTTTATATGAGATCCTCCACACTTTGATGCCATGTATGTCATAAACCTTTCATGGTATGGCCTCTAGATGTTCGTTGGGTGTAAATCAATGCACTCGTTAATCAATTGAGTATCAAGATAGGATCCGTCGGCCTATATATGTACCATAAGGGTTTAGGTATCCATATGAGTAAGTCACGATTCTTAAAGACTTTAGCCAAAGCCGATCACCTAAAGTGGATCACATCAGTTGTAAATAATCGTGGACATGTCGACATGAGATGTGCGCCTTGAAAACTTGACGATGTATTCTATATTTCCTAAACACAACTCGGATAGCCTACAACACATGGATTGTCTAAATATATGCAACGATCTCGACTTGTATAGTTTGGAAAGGTCATTCATGTTCTTTACAATTCGAAAGCGGTCTATTTGCATACATATGCGTAGGGTCATATGATGAACGTATTCGAATTTAGTGAGTCCTGCAATTTGAAGTGTACTCGTTGAGCACTTGGGTAGCCAAATGTATTTGATAATAAATAATATTTGATATTATAGATAGCAATTAAATAATTAAATATTATTGGATAACATTAATTATTTATTGGGCCAATTAGAATTAATTGGATTAATCGGATTAATCATATCTATTTAATGGTTAAATAAATAAATACATGATATTTATATTATGAATAAATTTTAGTATTAAGATATTATTAATTATAATATATTACAAATTTGGTGTGCTAGCAAATTGATATTTTATCAACTTGCAAGCTTAATAATAGTTATTACACATATTACTTCATGTGGGCAAATGAGATTATGCCAACACTAAAGTTGATATTTTGTTAGGTATATATAAACTAATATTTAGGGAAAAATTTCATAATCCTCCATAACGTAACATAGATAAAAATTTGGAGGAGAACATGCAAGGAAAATTACTACACAAATTTTAAGGAGAAACTTTGAGCTTCCCAACAATTTAATCAAGCTTGCTAGGTAAAGTCTTGATTATCTTTTTTTTTTCATGCTATGTCTTCTTTATTAATTTGGGATCATGGTTGAAGCATATGGTGATGTATTATGTGTTGGATGCATAATAGCATAGCTTGAGATAGTGTTATGGTTAAAAGGATTGTGTGTAGATGCTTTAGAAGTATAAAGACACAAGTTTCATATATTAAGGTTATGAAATGTTCATGTTGGAAATGGAATACTAATTTAGGGTTTGGAACCCTATATGATGGTTTAGAACCAAGGCTATGATTTTAGAATCACTTGAACACCATTAAGTGACCTAGAATTGTTCTTGAATTGCTTCTTCGTGGGATTCATATTTGGTTTGTGATTTAGATTCAAAATGATGCACATATGTGTTTTGAGTATATTTATGTTTGTGTAATAGTATTGGATATTATGAGAATAACACGATTTATTATTTGATTGTTATTGAAGTGTATAATATGTGCTTGGTGTTGTTTATGACATCAAAATTATATTTTGAGGGTTTGGTAGTGCCTGGAGAAAGATGGAAGTATTGTGTGTTTGGAACAAAGTGCATATACTTCCTCGAGAATGGCTGCATCGCAATGCGTAATCCTGCGTGGTGCGGCGTGACGCGTATGAAAAATGACTAACTGGAAACGTTTTAAGTAGGAGCATGTCGCGACGTGCTAGATTGCGAGGGGCGATGCAGAGATCTCAGACTTTGAGAGTCGTGATGTGCAAGCCTGCGCGGTGAGCTGTAGAGCTCTTACACTTGAGCATCGCAATGCTAGACCAGGGCACATCATGACACGCAAGCATAAGTCATGACTAGCAAGCCTTCTTGGCGTGATGCTCTCAGATCTATTGCTCTCAAACTTGCGTTTCACAACGCACGCACAAGGTACATCACAACTCCCGAGTGCCGAACCGTTTTCTCGATGTTTTGAGTTTTCGGACTCCGATTTATCTTAGATTTTTTCCTACGGATTACTAATTAAATATAGTAAATGTTTAACCGAGTGTTACATGTTTTTGATTTTAATTTTGAAATTATACACTCACCAAACCCGTCGAACTGAGACTGCTTCAGTTGTGTGGGGTACCGATCCGACCCTAAGGGGTCCGGATTTGCCCCAACAACCTCAAATGGGGTCTAATCCCTATCCGTGCTATGATTACCCAGAGTATACAATCTCCACAAAGGCCCTTCTTCTAGCTTATTTGTGTTTAGAGTGACCCGTCTTAAGACTAGGTCCTGGCCAAAATACTCGTACCCTGATGCTTATTTTAGAAATGGGCCATCTTTTACTGGTAGGTTGCTACTCGAAGCACCGACCTCTCTCATCGCTCTTCCACCAAATCCAGATGATGCCTGATAAGATCGTCATTTTATTCTTTCGCAAAATACTAGACCCGATGGGTAATTATCCCGATCTCTGTTAGGATCACCGCCTCATATCCATAAGCCAATGAAAATAGGGTCTTACTCGTGGAATCTTTGTAGGTTGTCCGATGTACCCACATGAACTCTGGCAATTCTTCAACCCATAAGCATTTGCTTAACCCGAGTGATGTCTTCAAATTATTCTTTATGGTCTTGTTGACTACCTCAACTTGTCCATTGGAGTTGGGGTGAGCCAGTGATGGAGATCTTAGGGCAATCTGAAGGTCTTCTAAGAGCTTCTTGAAACCCGTATTATCAAATTACTTCCCGTTGACTGTTACAATGGCAAGGGAAATCCTGAACTGACATATAACATTATGCTTCATAAATTCAATAACGTTCTTCTTTGTAATAGTGGATAACGACTCGACCTCTACACATTTGGTGAAGTAATCAATGGCTACAATAGCGTACTTTGTATGCCCATTTCCCACAGGTAGTGGATCAATAAGATCTAACCCTTATTGGGCAAACGGCCAAGGGCTGGAAAAAGTTGTCAACTACTCAAGCGGTTGCATGGGCATGCTTGCATTCCTCTAACAACCATCATAGGCACGAATTACATCCAACCCGTCTTGATGCATCTTAAGCCAATAGTACTCTTTTCTAATCGCCTTATGTATGATGGATGTTCCTCCACTATGACTCCCACAAATGCCTTCATGGATCTCCCTCAAAATATAATTAGTGTCATCAGGTCCAAGACACCTCAAATACGGCATCATGTATCCTCTCATATACAAGACTTCATTTATAAGGAAAAAATGAGCATTACGATACTTCACTTTTCTAGCTTCTTTCTTATCCTTTGGTAACTCTACAGATTCTAGGAATCAACTGATCGGGTCCATCCATGATGCTTGACTTCTGCTTCTACTTTCATAACATCTTCGACACCCATACTCTTCAGCCTAATAGACTTGATTAATGATGCTAATCGTGCCAATTAATCTGCTTATTTATTACACTATAGACCAATCTGATCGAATGTCACATTTCCCACCCTTTCATCAATTTCTTCACCTCCATGAGATAGGCTATCATGTTGGGCTTCCTAGCCTGAAATCCCTCATTCACTTGTTGAATAGCCAATGTCAAATAACTCTTCACTATGACACCTCTAACCCTAACTGCGTCAGACAACCTTAGCCCAGCCAATAATGCCGTGTATTCGGCCTCATTATTGGTAGCCTCAAAAGAAAAGCTTAGGACATAACTTAACTCCCTACCATGCCCATTATTGAGAATAATACCAACCCCAAATTCTTGTGAACTTACCGGCCCGTCCACTTGCAAATCTCATTTCTCTTCTCCTTTGAGCACCAACATCTCTAGATCTATAAACGCTGCCACAAAATCGGCAGGTCTTGCCCCTTGATTAGCACCCAATGAAGGTAATAGATATCATACTCACTTAGCTCTACTGACCATTTCAGTAGGCAACCATATGTTTATGGTTTGTGCAAGATCTGCCTAAGAGGGTGATCAGTGTATATCCCAATGGGGGTGTGCTTGAAGGTAAAGACACAATTTCCTGGCCGATGTATCTAGGGACAATACCATCAACGCATAAGGCGAGTATCTAGTTTCTACATCTAACAATGCCTTACTAGAATAATATATTGGCTTCTGAAACCTATCTACCTCTTTTATTAGTACCGAGCTAATAGTATGTGGTGAAATGGCTAAGTACATAAATAATTTCTCACCTATAATTGGCTTTGCCAAAAGTGAGGCCTGGTTAATTATTCCATGAGTTGTTAAATGCTTCCCTGCATTCGCTCGTCCACTTTATCTCATTCATTACCTTTTTATAAGTTGGAAGAAGATATGACACTTGTCAATTGCCTTGGAAATGAATCTATTAAGTGTTGTGACCTTTTCTATCAAGCTCTGAATTTCTTTGACTCTCATTAGGGACTACAGATCTAACATTGTCTTGATCTTATGAATGTTGGCTTTAATGCCCCTTGTACTGACTATGTACCCCAAGAACCATCCCGATGAAACACTAAAATACACTTCTTCGGATTCAGCCTCATCTCGTACTTTCTGAGTAGCTCAAAAGTTTACCCAAGGTCCTTCAAATGATCCCCGGGCAATATTGACATGGTGATCATGTCATCTACATAGACCTACATTTCTATATCAATGAGAGGCTTAAAGACCCGATTCACCAACCTCTGATATGTTGCCCCGGAATTCTTCAATCCAAAGTAATCACCTTGTTGCAATACAACCCATGATTAGTAATGAAGGTAGTCTTCTCCTCGTCCCCAGGGAACATCATGATCTAATTGTAACCCAATAACACATTCATGAAACTAAGAAGCCCATGATAGGCTGTTGTGTGTCAATAGCTGGTCGACTTTAGGATGTTGGAAGCTATCAGTTGGGCAAGCTTTATTTAAGTAAGAAAACTCCACACACATTCTTCATTTGCCATTTGCCTTTTTTTTTTTTTTACTAAGATGACATTGGATACTCACTCAGGGTACTTCACTTCTCTGATAACCTAGCCTGTAGCAATTTATCTACCTCCGTATGGTGGCCTCGTACCGTTCTTGGTAAGGGTGGCAAAAAAGGCCCGGACCCGGTGCTGCCTGGCCCGACCCGTACGGGGTAAAAAATCTCGGGCCGGGCCCATGGAGTAGAGGCCTGACTCGGGCTTAAAAAAATATTTTTTAAATTTAAATTTATATAATAAATTATATATATATATATAAATATTTGTATAATAAATTAACAAAATTAAATTTTTTATTAATTAAAATCAGGCAGGATAAAGCCCGGCCCGAGCCCAGGCTTGACTCGGGCCTGGCTGGCCCGGCCCGACAGAGGCCTGGGCAGGGCTTTTCCCGGCCCGAGCCAAAAAAATATTTACCAGGCTCGGGCCGGGCTTATCAAAGCCGGGACCAGGCCTGGCCCATTGCCACATTTTGTTCTTGGTTGAAATCTTTCTTTTTCAGCTTCACTACTTTATGAGCCTGATCAATGGATAAGCGGTGAACCCAACCTGTAGTAATTTATCTACCTCTACGTGGGTGGGCTTTTACTGTTCTTGGTCGAAAGCCTTCCTTTTCTACTTCACCGCCTTATGAGCTTGATTAATGGATAAGCGGTGACTTATAACCCTAAGATTAATCCCGAGCATATTCTTATGGCCCCAAGTGAAGATATCTGCATTTTCCTTAAGGATTTCGTCAAAATCCTCTTTTAGACTTTGTTCTATCCTAACCCCCACCCTCACCAATCTATATGAGCCAGTGAGCTTCACATATTCTAGCTCTTCTGTAATCTCTCCCTGATGGGTACTCTTCTCGGGTCGGGGGTTGGGGGTTTCTACTTCCATTGACTCATCTTCTATTTTCTTTCATTTCTGCCCTGCAACGTCAGTGATGTATAAAGTTTCCTTTGAAGTCATTACAAAACAGCTCCTTACTATATTCTTGCTTCCACAAACAATCCTAACCCCATCTCTAGTTGGTAATTTCAGCTTCAAGTAGTTGCTCAACATTCCCAAGATCATTTGGTAATTACCCATGCAATCTATCACCGTGAAATCCATCATTATGATCCGAGTATTATGGCTTGTCCTAAAGGTCATTATAAGCTTCAACCGACCAAGCGAAACAACTGTCGATCCACCAAACCTATATAGTAGGGTAACATCCTTTGTCAATATGGTGAATTCCACACCCAACCTGTTCAAGGCCTACTTCGATATAATGTCCACCGCGCTCCCAAGATCCACTAGTATCATATCCACGTCTGACCCATCTATATTCGCCGTAATGATGAGCGCATCATCATGAGGGTAACATACTCCATGAGCGTCCTCAACGGTGAATATAATTGGTAGGGGTCAGGATTTTTATATCCTCAGGGCCCTCTCTGTATTGAGTCTCCCTCCAGCTTTGTTCCTCTCATAATAGTAAAAACATGTTATTTCTCTCGGTGCTGCCTCACCTTCATGGCCTCATGATCTATACAGTCTTTAAGGTAGTCATTTCTAACCAGGTGCTCGACCTAATCCTATAGGTCCCTGCACCCATTGGTCTTATAGCCTCTAACGACATGATGGGAGCAATAGGCCATATTGTCCCTTCTATCAATGGGAAACCTTCTGGGGTCGGGTTCTGTCAGCAGCCCCTTATCTTAAATCTCTCGGGCCACTAGAAACAGTGGCTAGTTGAGAGCGGTATACGCCATGTCCCCAATTATTTGGGCGATAGGGCCTTATTTTTGGCATCGGGTTCCTCTAAGCAATTGGCCTAAACTCTTGATGCCTCAGACCCAACCCTCTCCAATTGCCACGATCACAGAGATCATCTCTTCTCACTTCTTTCTTTTCCTGAATGTTATTTTCTCGGGCTATCTTCTCTTTTTTTTTTCCAATAGAACAAATCTCCAAGTCTGTTCCAAGGCCGCGGTGTAATCTGACACCTCCTAAATTCTTAGGTGGGACCACAATCTCCTGACCTTTAATGTGTCTTTCAAACTCTCCAAAGGTTCTGAAAACTTATACGCCCCCGCCTCCAATACCAGGTTATGATACCAATCTAGAAAACTCTTGAGCAGCTCATTATCATGTTACTTCATTGTCTTTAATGACTCGATCATTGTTTTTGGGGCACAAGCTCATTTGAAGTGGCAGACGCAGCTGTGAAAAGCTTTTAATACTCCCGATCATCAAGTTTCTGAACCACAAACTAATAGCTCCTTCCAACGTTAGTGGGAATATCTTACAAATTGCATGCCTAACCACGCCTTGAATCTCCATTAGTAATACAAACCTTTCCACATATGACTTAGGGTCAGTATTGCCCTTATACACATCTATCAAGGGCATGGTAAGCCTATTGGGAAACTCTACATCCCGAGTGCATTAGATATGATCTAATAAAAGATACAACTTGATTATATGTATGACAGTTAGCATAACTGTTTGACTGTTAGTGTGTCTTTTATATAATATTCATCTATCATAAATGATATTTCTCAATCGAAAGAGAAAATGATTAGAATGTCTAATCAGTTTTATAAATCATGGGGTGATAGCACAATGAATGTTTTATTGTGTACAAATATAGATATAAATTTGACCTAAATATTGTGAGCTATTTTGATATGATATAGACCATATGATGGCCTTAAATATTATGATCTTTGAGATATTAATAACGAGTTTCTAATTCATTGAGATAAAAATCTGTAATCATTAGGGTCATTGAGATCGGATTTTGAGTCTGATAATGACGGTAGATGATCTACGTCATAATGAGTCAGAAAAGAATATCATAACTGATTCCACTATGCAAATGAAATTATTTGCAACTTACGGATTATTGATATAAGAAGTTGCTAAAGTGACTTATAGATTATGAGTATTAATATTAATGTTGTGATTGCAGTTGTCTGGAGAGTATTGTGGACTAAATCATAAAATACTTAGACAAATTAGTAGTTGAAGTGTAATTTTATTGTCGCATCAGAGAACTATCGATGTAGACCTTAGGTTCTGCAAAGTATGAGTGATGCTGACTAAGGGAAACATATGATTTTTTTTAACAAAATCAAAGTAATTAGCAGACCTACTCTCTAATGTCTACTTTTTAAATGATAGGTGAGCTTTTGCATGTATAAATTAATTAGGCTAATTAATATCATTGGGCCTAATTAGTATGTAGGCCATCAAATTATCATTCTAGAGTTACTTATGTCACTTCATGTTTTAAATGCTAGATATTAATGTGATTAATTGTATAAGTAATTCAAAAATATTAATTTTGTGAAATGAGATATCATGGAT
Source organism: Zanthoxylum bungeanum (assembly GCA_019454045.1). Lineage (NCBI taxonomy): Eukaryota > Viridiplantae > Streptophyta > Magnoliopsida > Sapindales > Rutaceae > Zanthoxylum > Zanthoxylum bungeanum. The sequence goes on from SKCR01023781.1 coordinate 41,068, forward strand.
GAAATTAGATGTATAATAATGTGAAGGAAAAATTCTCGAAACTTTTAGAATCATTCCAGAAGCGTTTGGAAATTTTCTTTAAATATTTACTGAAATCACGATTATTTGGCTATTGCTACAGTATTTAGAATCGTTCCGGAAGTGTTTTGGAAATTTTTGGCACTAGGGATAGAATGATAATTTACTAAAATTACAATGAACATATCAATGTAGCACTGGGCTGTTATGGTTTTATAGATGTTCCGGACAGTTGGTCGATTTAGTGAATCGGTAAACGGATTGACATATAATCACGGAAAGATTTTCTTAAAAATTTTGCCTTGAGTCTATACGCGTAATCACTTTTAATATTTGATATTAGTGTGTGATTATGGTGAAATATAGATAAATTAGAGGTATATGTTACTAAATAATTTATCAAGATTAAAAATATTTTAAAAATCATTTGCGTCCGCTGAAGCGTTTCTGCTGCATTTTCCCTACGTAATGCCCATGTTCCCCATTAAATTGACAAGTGCCACAATAATGTGAAGGGTTGTTATTTGTTGCAGGTTGTGTAGAGAGGTGATTTGGGAAATTAGAGGGGTCGATAGTGCTGATGTGGAGGATGATATTGATATTGATTATTCGGATGATGATGGGAAAGGGTGGCCGATATGGTTTGATGGCAATATTGGCAAAAACTAGTAGAGGTTGATACTGAATATCAGTATTTGCAAGATGAGCTTAAAAATGGATTTTTTTTTTAATGAAGCTCATCAAACGAAATAGAAGTCTCTCTAGCAAGAATAATAGAACATAAAAGTGTATATTTTGTTAACGGCTTTTTTTTGTTTCAATGGCAATTTGCAAAATCTCCCCTCGAACAAACCTCCTCCAAGCAATGAATTTGTTTGGTTTGTAGGGAACCAAAAATAAACTTGGCAAGAAAATAAGAAAATCACAGAGATTTAGGTGGTTCAACGAAGAGTGGCTCCAACATACGTCCACGGGAGAAATAGGGTGTGTTCGTATTACTTTTTTGGTCAAAACTGATCAGGTTTATAAATCTCTCAAGAGTCGGGTACCGACCAGCTAGCTCTTTCTCTCTCTCTACCACTAGTTTGGAAGCCCTTACTTTTTACAAGTAATCGAATAAGAAAAATTGCTAACTCTTGACCTTGTAGCTTCAACCCCTTATATAAGCTCTCAGATCCATTTTTCCACCAACCCATTATGTCAGCTCATGTCACCTGATCATTGTTGCCTCATGCTCATTTTCCCCAACCTCTCAGTAAACAGTTGCTCTGATATCTGACTCAACCACCCACTGTCAGCAGAAACCCATCATTCCAATTTTTTGGCCAATGCCACACGTTCTGTTGATGTGACACCCTACAATTCAATCACTCCAATATTGTTCCGTATGCCAGAGTTCCTTCCCAATGAGAGCTATTGACTTACTTCTATTGCATCAGCCTTCTAGAAGCTTAAACTTCCAAGTAGGGCATATGTCAAATGCCTGTAAGTACAAAATATTATGGCCTCGCCCCCGATCCCAGGGTCGGCATGCCGAGGTGAATGGTGCTAGATCAAATCTTTTCAAACTTCCTTAACAAGGTCGAGTCGACTTCTACAAATGCTCAAATACTGCCAAATCTAATGCTTCTTTTATTGGTCGAGTTGGTATCCCTACTCTTCTTCATCTGCAGATCATATCCTTGGTAAAACTCCATTGTATATTGGACTTGGGTCCCTCATCTAAATTCAGCCCCTCTGTGCCTTCATCACTCTTTTCTGGCTATGTACAAACCTCATACTATCCTTCTCTGGTATTAAATCTTCCTCGGAGCGAAAAACCACCATCAACATCTGTCCCCTAGCTCTCGGTATCAATGAGTTAGTGAGGTCGTGTCGGGAACTTCAAAAGATAGTGGTAAAGGCCGGGCTTGTGTCCTCAGGTCACGGCTCTTTACAACCCATATTTCCATGCTCTTCGGGTCGGGAAGGTACACATATCACCAAAGATTCCCTTTTTGTAATGATTGCCTCTCTTTCATTGCCATTTCTGAACCATCATTAGGAAGATGTGAAGGCATAATGGTATTCCTTAAAAGCCTGACACATTCATCAATTATTCTTTTTGCTTTGCCTCCCCGAGATGCCAGGTGTCATGTATCTGTGGCTTATGTGCCAAAACTTAAGATGGCTGTGATCAACCTAGCTCGTGGCTTCATTATAAGCCTTTCATTTGATTACAACGGCCGAGATCTCCTTCACACGTGTCATTGATCCCATGTACTAGCTTCAATATGATGGTTAAACACCAGCCTAAGCTTGCCTATTTAAAGGCCGTTACTCTTCATTTTTTCTTTTAGCAATTTATTTTCTCTAACACAGCTGTTCCAAACCTTCAAGAAAGCAAGCTTCTGCAACACAAGCTCTTCTCAACTTCAAGCATACTTCACTGCCATCCTTCGCCACAAAAGTCTGTCTACCCTGACTCTTTTCTTTTCCTTATTCATGTTATTGCTAATTATAATGGTGGTGACCTACTTGGGTGATATGTTTGTATGTTACTTTTCTGCTTTTTGTGAGTTAATGACAATCTGGGGGTGGGTTTATTTGGTGTGGGTATGCTTCTGGTTTGTGTGTGTATCTGGGTACTTTTCTGGATTTTTTGTTATGGGTAGAAAGCATGAGTTTTTAGGGTTTTTGATGTGTTTGCCTTGGTTGCATTTTGAAAATTTATAGTTTTACCACTTTTATTGTGCTTAGAGCCTTTTAGGGTTAGTCACTTGATAAAGATGATTACACAGTGAACCCTGGCCATTCACTGCTAAGCTCTACTTACCATATGATTAGATTTTAGAACTAAGTGCTTTAACTAACCTTCCTCATCGAGTATCACCTTTGCAGGAATGTCAGACTCAGAGTCTTCCGTACCAACTTCTTTCAACATACTACCTCCCATTGAGCAATCCTCATAACAAACCGAGCCAGTTAACGTACACACACTTGAATCAGAGAGCGCCGATGATTATGATACAATGCCGACTTTGTCTGAAGAAGATAATTAATAATATCATCGAAGTGAGGAAACATTTTCCCTCGCGCAGCGAAAGCAACTTAGGCACCGAGATCGTTCTTAAAAACTTTTATGCCCTCTCCTTTTGATGGTCGAATCTGACTAGCCCATGGTATGATGTTTTGCTTTTGTTTTTAATAATTTTCCATACCCGGAACAGCCTCCGAACAACATCTCTGATCTGAACCATTTTTGCATACAAAATGTACACTTTGCACACCCAAATCAGCCCTTGAAATACATGAGTTATAGCTGTGTTTCAGGTTTGATTGTTTTCACCATATCAGTCCAAAACACCATAGAAACACCCCTTTGTATTCCCAAAATATTATGGACAAAACACGAAACAAACCGAGCCCCTAAACACAATAGTGGCATGCGACAGTGAGCAGATTTTCTACTCACTATCGTGAGTGTATACAAGAAAGGAACTAGGTATTGAGTGCGACAGTGAGAAGTTTGCAATGCATATCCTCGTGAGTGCGACAGTGAGCAGTTTGTAATGCATATCCCCATAATGAACTAGGTAGTGAGCTATAACTAAATATAGATCCCATCATGTCTAGTAAGGTCCAATTTCTCCTTTCTGTAACACCATTTTATTGTGGTGTTCCAGGCGCTGTGAGCTAGGATACTATCACATGCTCAACCAAGAATTCCTCGAAATCTCTGTCAAAATATTCTCCTCCACGATCTGATCGTAGAGTTTTGATTGTTTTATCTAATTGATTCTCAACCTCAGCACGATACTCTTTGGACTTTTCAAAAGTATTTAACTTGTGCTACATTAGGTAAACATACCAATATCTGGAATAATCATCAATAAATATGATGAAGTATTCATAACCACCTCGGGCTCTTACATTCATCGGTCCGTAAACTTCTGAATGTATAAGCTCAAGTGGTTGACTGGCTCTTATATCTTTTCCAGTAAAAGGTCTCTTGGTCATTTTTCATTCTAAACAAGATTCACAGACTGGTAAAGTTTCGAAGTTTAACTGGTTTAAGGCTCCGCTCTTTATCAATATATCTATCCGGTCAAGGCTAATATGACCAAGTATAAGATGCCATAGATATGTGTCATCGTGAGAAATATTTTTCCGTTTAGTTTTAGGTTTCTCAACCTTAAACATTTTAGCGTTGAGCAGTGACCTATGTATTAACGGTCTTAATACATACAAGTTATTTTCTGAGTTTCATGTGCATATGGTTAATCCATTTCTACCAATAATAACCAAATTTCTATTAAAAGAAACTGAAAAACCATCATCCTAAAGTTTAGAAACAAAAATCAAATTCCTGCGAAAACCAGGAATGAATAACACATTGTTCAAATTTAAATAACTATTATTCCTAAAATTTAAATTGGAAACTCCCACTACTCTTACTGAAACGATATCCTCTGTCTCGACCCTCATGGTGTAGTCACCTTCAGCAAGGTCCCTCCATGAGTCAAGTAGCTGCAAATAAGAACAAACATGGTTAGTGGCTCCAGAATCAACAATCCAAGCGGATTTATCATCATCCACTAATAGAGATTCGATAACAAGTAAATCATATTTACCTGTAGCCTTTTTCTCATTCAGCTCATCAAGATATTTAGGACAATTTCTTTTACAATGCCCGTTCTTGTTGCAATGGAAACACTTTCCCTTGGGCTTTGGTATCCTTGGAGCCTTTCTTGTTCTTCTTCTTCATGGGATTAGTCTTAGCCTTCCCAGTGCTATTCTTCTTCATCTTTGTAGATTTTGAAGACTCGGCAACATGTTCCTCAGCACTGGGCTTACGAGGATCCACAAGCATGGACTCGTAGTGGATGAGCTCATTAAGCAGTTGGGTCAAAGTAAAAGTCAACTTGTTCATAACATAGTTGTTGTTAAATTGCAAGAAACTATTCGGAAGAGTTTCCATAATCATGATCACCTGGCTACGCTTGTCAATACAAGCTCCATAGGTTTCAGCAGTGTTGATAGAGGTCATCATCCTCAAGACATGCTCTCAGACTGATGTCCCATCCTTTATCCTAGCAGTCATCACTGAGACCATAGCCTCATGACATTGACGCTCCGAAGGCTGCTCGAACATGCCCTGCAATGACTCCATCATCTGAGATGCTGAAGACATAGGTTCATGCTTTGAAACAAGAACCTCGGACATCCCTGCTAGCAAGTAGCAGTGGGCCTTCTCATTAGCTACAACCCATTTCTGATAGACATCACGCACAGCTTGGCCAGCATTTCTGGCTAGCTCAGGAGGACACTCCTCCGTTAGGACAAACTTTAGGTTTTCCCAGACCAGGATAGCTTTCATGTTACTTTTCCACTTAACATAATTTTCTCCCGTTAATTTATCGTTTGAGAGTATGGCAATACTTGGAGAAAATATAGCTGAAAAATAAAATAAACATGCATTTAACATTCATTCATCGCATGTTAAATTTATCAAATAATTTTTGCATAAAATTAAACATGATGCATGAACCATGAATAAAGAATTAGAAACCTAAGAGAATTACTATGCCACAGAAATCTATCATCCCACAAATAAGTACCGTCGTAGGGTAGGTCAAGTATTTGCATGATAGATCGAGATACTCTTAATTGATTAATATATGCGGGAATAACTCTTATTCCTATATTAACCAACTACCGTTTGATTTGATCAAGGAATTTAGATTAACAGTTAATCATTCATTTGTGAGTGTGACCCGTCATTTCGGGATCCTTAGACTTAACTAGTAAAGTGTCGTCGTAGGGTAGGACAGTTCACTAGATACATCTAGAATACTTATCCTCTTGAAATCTAAACCTGATATTGACCCAAAATGGACACCATTCGTAGGGGACGAAAACAAAGTTGTCTCGAGGCGCCCTTTGAATCTCATATTTTCGGACTAACAACGGAGATCACGGGATATACTGTCGTATATCTCTCTCCCACTCACTATTTAGAGTTTAAGGTTTCTATTATAAAATATCTAATATTTAATTTAACTAATATGAATAAATTTATGGCGGCTAAATCATAACTCTTATTTACACTAGTTCACCATTAGTGACCTAACTAATTTTAACTCTTAAAATTTATATCACTAATTACCATTAGTCTCTACTAATTGTATTACTCAATTAAACTAATTTAATTAGAGTGGAATTAGTGACCTATTATATTTTAACTCTTAAAACACTAGAACACTAATTGGTTTAAAATTTTAGAATCCTAAAATGTTCAAGATTTAAATTAAACCATTTAATTAATCTAAGTACGTTATAAAATCCAATGGTACGTGGAATTGTATCCCGAGTGCAGACCGCATTACCGTCCATTCGGATTTAACTATGAAATTTAAATCCGGATTTCCATCCTATATACTAATGGAATTTATGTTGCACTTATTAAGCCCAATATATTATAATTCACATTTTAAACCTTAAAACCAATAATCCAATTAATTATTTTCCATGCATATCATATTCTTTTTTAAACATTTTAAATCACATAAAATCACATTTCATGTCTATAATGATAATACATCTAAAGCATGTTATGACATATGAAATGCAAGAGTATGCACCCTAAACTATATGACATGTTGGTCAAACATTTCAAATTAAACAAACATATAACATAAAAACATATTTTGCATTGACCAGGCTCTTATTTTTCCTATACTAATCTAATTACTACAAAAATTCCCAAGGCATCCCTTAGTCTTCAAATCACGCTCCAAGGTGGTGTTGGCTCCTTTTGCGACTTCAGTACTCCAAATTACAACAATTGAAATTTTACATTGGAAAATAAAAAATACAACAATTGTAAACAATGGCCTTATAGCCTTACATCCCAAAATAAAACCAACTTAAAAATAAGAGCCGGAAAAATTTACGACCAATACAAAATCCATTCATCACATGAAAAACAATAACCATTCATCATATGAATATTATTTTGTGCCTACTCATCTAAGCATGCATATCAATATTTATAACTCATATAAATATATTAAAAATAGTAACTTTTAATTAAAAAGAGAATGGTTAAGAATATTTTTCAACCTTGCTCTCGATGCTAATTGTAGGAAACGCTTTCCTTGCATAGCAGAAACGCTTTAGGCACACGGATTAGGCTTGAAAAAATTTTCTGCCCTTCCCACTTGATGGCCGAATGTGACCAACAGTACCACTGAAGTTTTGCTACTGTTTTCAATAAAATTTCAGCCTCGAAATACCCCCGGAACAGTCCCCAAATAGCCCCGAACAGCAGTGCAAAAATTGGACTGTTTTGAATACAAAAAGCGCCCAAACCACAACAAAAACGGTCCACAAATTGCGTGAACTCTAGTGATGTTTTCAGGTCTGATTTTTCAAGGAAAAACAGCCCCAACACAATACCAAAAGACCCCTATGTGTTTCCCAAAGAATCCGGATTAATACAAGAGCAAACCGATCCCCGAAACACATAAGCAAGTGGCCGCAGTGAGCAAAAAATATGCTCACTGCCGTGAGTCAATAAGAGATAGAGAGAATGAGTTTTGGTTCAACACTAAAAATTATTTCGAGCCGTATCTCGTTCCCAATGGAAACTAGTGTGGGCTAGTCTCACAAAATTAATCCATAAACTTTTAGAGATTAATGTCACACAATGTTTATGATTTATTTTCTTCTTCTTCTTGTTTTTGTTTTCTCAACAATTTGAGAGAGAATGAAGAAGAAGAAGAAGATGGAGGCTAGGGTTTTTCAAAAAAAAATATACAAAAAGAAAAATCAAATTTTCTTTTATACTAAGGATTATTTATTTCCAAAACAAAAAAAAAATCCTTCTACTCCCATCATACAAGTTTCGGCAAGGGCCAATTTTTTTTTTATTAATTTTGTAACATCTAATTCAATTACCATAATGAAAAATATGTTATAAAAAATAAAAGGTTAATGCCTTTAAAATTTGTAACTTCCAAATTAAATCCAAGAGTTATGCAACCTACTATAACTCACCAAGGGTTTTCCAATTTTAATGCAAGAGTTTTGCAACCTAGCATAACTCACCAAGGGTTTCCAAAACCCAAGATTTGGAAATTCCAAATTTGGCCTCATTAAATTATATCATATATATTTTAATATTATGCATTCAATAATTATCATATAATTATTAAAACCATACATTAACATTTAATATATAGTTCTAGGTGTGACAAAATAATATTATTAATCATATTAATAATATTTATACCTATGTGAGTATATAATTGGATTATCCAATTATACTAAATCCGCTATAGTATATCGAGCTAGCGCGGGGACCAAATGGACCTACGGTTACGAGCTCTAATAATCTCGAAATATTAATTTAGCTATTAATTAAATATTCTGAATTATTAACTCCGGGTTATCCCACTAAAAACCCGAAGCTGCACTCTCGTTATTGCAGATAATATATTAAGCTGAACCACGTCGGTGTTCATCGATATAGTCACTACATATAGATTAACCATTCACGAGTATCTCGTAATTAGAGCCGGGTCATAATGTCTGTTATACCCCTCTAATTATTTTTACTTTAAGTACCATTGATTCTCTAGTGAACGATTTATTTATAACCATTATGAATTTTAATCTTTCTATTCGTAATAGAAAGACTTGAGTGCTCTAACTGTTCAAGTACCCAATCAACCCTTAAGGAAGATACTGCTCTACTTCTCGCAAGAAGGAGTGAACTCCATGTCTATGTAAACATCCCCAGCTACACACCAGACCATGCCCTCAAAGTACGTTGCTATTGGTCAGGACTGCTACACCAACCTCACCTTTGTAAATAAAAGGACATAGCCTGTCATGCAGGAGTTCGTAGTACACTCAGGATTAAGATCAATCCATATATGACCATCTAATAGATCGAAATGACTTTCTTTGTTTAACAAATATTATAAGAAAGTCATTTATATCTAGGTCCAGTCCTATATGATCACATCATACAAAGTGCCTTCATTCTCAAGTCTCCACATGGACGATGCCGGTTCAAGGTCGCCATACAATTATAGAATGGACCATAGCTATAGATAAACCACAAATAAATTACCCGCTTTGTTTGCTCTCTATGGACTATTTTAGATTACCAACTTCAGACTTAGATCCTCTTGTGTATGACACTCATATACTAAATCTGAAGGTACATGTGTAATCTAGGGTAATCAAGATAATTTACAATATTCGAAATATAAACAAACACTTTGATAAATGAATAATGCATCATTTTATTTTATAACATATAAAATCGTTTACATTACATGAAGCTCTATGGCATATATCTCAACACTTCTATGTAAGTATCAATTTTATTTTTTATTTTTATTTAAATGATACTTCTAAATATATATTTTTTTGTTTACAGGAGTGGTTCGACGTTGACTTGTCCACTCCGAATGTGGCCAAGTACGTTCAGCACTGTATGGGCAAGTTTTACTAGAATAATCGCACGAAAAAACTCAAGCCCATCTTCGATGAGTATGGTGTGGCTAATGTTATTTCCCATCGGCCGCTTGACATCACTCATGAGGATTGGGTGTATATGTGCCGCATATGGGATTCAGAGGAATAAGCGGTAAGTTTTAAATTGCCATAATATTGCATTTTGTAGTCTTTTCAAATAAAATAATGACTAACTTCTATTTTTATAAAAACTTTGTGAGCGAAACATGTCGAAGCTCAAAGTCGTTTTCCGCGCATCGCTAGGAACACTCCGAAGTAAGTGGGTATACATTTACTTAACTATATTTTAAAAATATTTAATAACTAATTAATATTTTTCGTTTACAGCAAATCAGCATGGGAGAGGTGCTTCAGCCCCTCCCGATGTCGGATTTTCCAGCTCACCCACACTCAAGATAAAAATGTGTTATGTAAGTGTTTAATTACATAAAATATGTAAAATTTTAATATTTTCTACTATTTTTTAATTAACACGTAATCATAAAATGTAGGAACGCATGGTGGAGATCCAGATACAGAACCTCACGTAAGGCTTACAGCCTTTGGCTGATGATGAACTTTCGCTTCAGGTGTTCCAGAACACCACCTCTTACATTGTCGGATTGGCACTTGTCGAAAGGCAGCAACGGCTACTTCTCGATCATCCGGCTCCTCAGACAATGTCCCTATCTTGAGGGAGCAGTTGAAGCTGACTCAAGACCTACTAGACCGGTTGGAGATGCAAAATGATATGATGATGAGGCAGAATGAGGAGCACGATCAGGAAATGGCGAGCTTGCGGGTGCTCCTGAAGAGATCGCTCTCTCAAGGCAATGCTGTAGGATCGAACTTCATGGTTCCTTCAGGTCCGACAGATGTAGCACTTACCCCTATCAATCGTCCAGCATGATTTGTTTATTTAATAAAAAAAACATTTTTTTATGTAATAAAATATTTATTTTATATATAATAATAATTCTAAATTAATTTTTTTAAAATTTTAAAAAAATATTTTTAAAATATATGTGTAATTATTAATAATTACATATATATTTAATAATATTTTATTTTTTAATAATTTTAAATAGATTTAGTGTTGCCACTATAGCGATGTTAAATCTCTGGAATTTAGTGTCGAAAATAGAAATATAGATGTTAATAGAAATTCACATTTAGCGACACCAAATATAGAGAAACAGAATTGTTCACTTTCTATATCGTCGTATATCGGTTTCAGCGACAATAACCAGCGACGTAAAGTTGAATATTTAGTATCGCTTATGCTTCATCGACTCTAAAATATTTCCGTGAGCGCGACCAACCTTTAACATTTATTTTTTGCGTTGTCATCTTTTGACATCAAAATTTTTAGCATCGATTCTTACTTCTTTTAGCGTCGATGTTTGCCGACGCTAAAGAATCTTATTCTTGTAGTTTGATTTAAAAAATTCTACCTAATTAGTAATTACTTGTTAGACCCATATTTTCTTATTGAAATTCAATATTTAATAACTTTGAAAACTGGAAAATTATGTCTATAATAATCATAATAATAGTAATAATGATAATAGGCTAACGCGGCTCGGCCGGCCAACCCCCCCAGCCACGCACAGACATTGCCCAGTTCATAAATACCCCGAACATTCATCCACAAACACACGAGCTAATAAGTTTTATTATTAATTAAATCCAATGATTTAGGATAAATATTCATTTTTCTAAAATTCATATTCAAACGTATTCTCATATTTGTTAGGTATTAAAATATACAGTAAAATTTGATACGATGATGCAAACATGGACAATTCCGACGCTCGCCAATGGTTCCTAAATTTTTTATTATTATAATCCTTAAATAACTAATAATTAAGGATTTCACACTACAAAAATTATGTCCTTTAGCATCGAAAATAATCGAGCACGTTCGACGCAAACGACAAATAACGTCGAAAATTTTAGACGCCAAAATGTGGATGAGAACGATATTTAGCGTCGAAACAGAAATTTTCGACGCTAAAAACTGTCAGTTTGCGTCCAATTTATTTCGACGCTAAATAAAAGTTCCCGAACGTTATAGTTCATGTATTGCGACGAAATAATTTGACGCTAAAAATTAGACTTTTAGCGTCGAACCGAAACGACGCTAAAGTAAATTAAAAAATAATATTTGTATACTTACAGCGGCGATTTTTAAACTTTTAGCGTCGAAATATTCGACGCCAAAAACACATTTAGCTTCGAATAATTCGACGAAAATAGTTTAAAACTGTGTTTTTTTAAAAAATTATTAATTTACATAATTTTGCTCTAAAATAATTAATTTAATATTTTAAAAAATTTTATTATTTGAAAAAAAATTCATGATTAATAACACAATTATGAAATACTCTAATAATTATTTTATTATTATAATGAAAATTTATTTAAAAAAATACATATTATATTAAAACTATCTGTTCAGAATGTTTATACAAATAGATATAAAATTTATTGCTACTGTGATGGGGGCGCTCGAGCCCAATGCACCCTGACCGAGTGAGGCCTCCAACATCTCCCGAAAAGCCCATATATGCTGGTAGAACTGCTCCAACTTCTTCTCGTGGTCCACCTTGACCTGTTGTAGCTCCTCTTTAGTCTTCTTCAGCTCGTCTTGGGTGGTGGATAGCTGGTCTTGGGTGGTGGCTAGCTGGTCTCGAAGACACGAGTTATTGTCCGAATACACAGTAATGCGTGCAGATGACATCAACTTCTTACGAGTGCCAAGGCCGATGTTGTAAGCTGTCTAGTTCTTGAAAACCAATTGTGACAACTGCTCATCTAGTATCGGGTCGGACCATGTCTCATGAGTTTGATGTTGGAGCTCCATCATTTCGTTCTGTTTAAAAAAAATAAGTTAATGTTAGAATTTGAAAAAAAATTAACAAATATAATAATAATTATTTTATTTTAAATATTTAAACTTGCATAGCAGCATTCGACTTCTTCATTTATCCATTTGTTCTTCTCATTGTAATGCGTCACTCGGAAAAAAATCTGGAAATGATTGCACCTCACCCGTCCTACTCTGCTAAAACGGAAAATACATTTAGTATTATTCCATATTAGTAAAAATAATGAACTGTTAAATTTCACGTTAGGATATATTTACCTCATAATGTTCGGCACGATGTTGGATAAATGGCTTCGAACCTCCACGGTGGTTAAAATGCAAGTGACTTCGATTTTCCACATTTACGTGACATTTATCCTGCATTTAACAACAGTGTAAGTACCGAAAACAAAGAGAATTATAAATTTCTATTTATTTTAAAATGTACCTCGTGTTTCTTGCTAGACCAAAGCTCATATAAGAATGTCCAGTCTTGCTCCTCTATAAAATCAGGCTTATGTTGTGGAGCATCCGAAGGTCCATGTTCGTCGAATATTGGTTTCAGGACTTTTGTCCTATAATCCTTATAACTTTTCCCCATGTGGTAGTCAATATACTGTTGGACATTCACTTTGGTCAGATCGAAGTCGAACCACTCTTACAGGAATAGCAACCGAGTAAAAATGAGTATAAAATAAAAATTTTAACTAACAAACAATATCGAAAACTTAATGCCTAAGGAAACTCACAAGTAGAGAAGAGAAGAGCTGGTTGATTTTCGTCTCCCACGGTATCTTTCTCCAAGAAACATAGGTTTGGGGAGCTTCAAACCGAGCTGTAGCACCTATGACTGTAGTAAACGCTGAATTATGTTGTCTGACTTGTCTTTGTCCATCATCTGATATCTCAATCCGGATAGGTCGTGAGCCTTAACGTGCTTAACCAACCCCAGGCCATGGGTGCGTCATCGATCTTCGATGTACTCGAGTCACATGTGCTAGCAGAGACTCCAACAGGGTCATCTGTCCTTGCTGATGTAGATGGAGTCGCATTAGCCCGTCAGCGATTGCCCGGTGCCATCTGCAAAATAACAATGCTTTGTAATTAGAAGTGACAAAAACAACATGCTTTGTTTTTTCATTCATCATATGCTCAATCTACACTTCATATTCATTACATGCAACAATATACATTCAAGACTGCCCTAGCATCCGATGCAACAGACTTTGTAATAAGATTTCATTAACAACTCTACACAATCTTCACACAATAAGTCATCAATATTTATAACAAAAACTATTCTTATTCAGCCACACACACATACATATTCTTGTCACGACTTCATTATTCACCAATCAACCATGATATGTCACGACTTCATTATTCTTGACTACTTTGAAATTGATCAAGCACATGATAAGAGAATAACAGCAACAAATTGCTGCTATTCTGGGACCAGAAGGCAGAACTGCAGCAATTTGCTGCTGTTCTGGGCTCAAAATTGCACACCCATACAAACTCAATACAAATGTCTAAGCTCAATACACATGCCTACAACTTTCCATCATTCATTCTAAGCTCAATACACATGTCCCAAATGAAAATCTACACATGCCTAATTTTTTTTTTTAATAAGGCTACTTAGGTGAGGAAATATCCTTATTTGATCAAACTTGAGAACTCAATGACTCTTATATATTTCAAAATATTATTTTACACTGACGCATCAGTATATATAATTAAGAATAAATATATAGAAATATATTGAAATTCACATTAGATAAGTGTTCGAACGAAATTATAATCGTTCGAATGAATTCGAAAGAGCCATCTATAGAGCCCTCTAAAGACGTTCTTGTTCGAACGGTATTTGGAGTCATCCAAATGAAAAACATTAGGTATGTTCTTTCGAATGAAAGTACGATTCTCATAAATCTTTTTACAATTTTGAAAATAAAAGCTACATCTGATTATTCAATTATACTTAATACTTAAACCCTTATTGTGAAGAAATGAAAAAAAATTATTCTAATTAAATTTTTATTCTCATTTTTACATCACACAATTATAAACAAAAGAGTATTCTTAGTTATGATTCCATCACAAATCAACAATGACAACTCCATTATATCCCGAGAGAAAGATTCTATACGTATAATTCCACGTGGGAGTGGGAGTTACTAATAAGATTTCACTATTACACGGAGACTATTTTTGAGAAATTTCACACTCAATAGAACTTTTTAACTCAGCATTGTGAAGGATAAACATCAAACTCCTAAATTGTAGAATCCCTGGGAGTTACTAACCAGATTTCAAATTCAGAGATGAGTTTCAAGTCAAATTTGTTCCCAATAATATCATCCAAAACTTGAACCAATATGAGAGTTGAAGATTGAGGGGAAACCCATTACCTTGATTCTTGCGTGTCCCAAATGATGAGAGTTGAAGATTGAAGCTGTTGAACGTCGAAATTTAGAGTAAAACAACTGACTACGTGAAGCAAGGAAGAATGAGGGGAAACCGAAATTATGGATTTTATTTACTGATGAGTGGTAATTATATCACTATTTCCCACTCATTTAACTTAATATTTTGTATAGTTTCTTGAGTTTTATGAATATTTTGATGTGTTTTGTGTTATTTTGTAGATAAATAAAGTTTCAGGTCTCTCTGGAGGTGATTCGGGGCCAAAATAGTGAAAAACAGACAAAAGGGCATTTTCATAATTTTGCTCGTCGCGACGCCTAACATGCACCAAGAGCTGCTAACGTGCGCCGGGTCCACAAGTCAAAATCTGAGAAGTTTGACTTTGCTAACGTGCACCGTGCCACATGTCACCATCACAGCCGGTCTGCTAACGTGCGCCGTACCATGTGTCATCATCCTACGGTGCAGACAATCGCCATCACCACGTGTCACTCCACATGTCAGCCACGTCATCGTCCATATCAGCTGTTGACCGAGTCAATGTGCCACGTCACCGCCACATCATCATCAGCCAATCACGAAGTGCCACGTGTCACAATCCTACGGTGCTGACAATCACTTTCACCAGGTCAGTATAATCATTGAGTTGCCAGCCGCCTTGCCACGTGTCACCTTATCTCTTTATCCGAATTGCCACGTGTCAGATAAAAATCTGAAGCCGACGAACCAAAAGCCGCCACGTGTCGCGTCGCGACACGTAAAGCCTTTCGCGTCGGCCTATAAATTCATCTCGATGTTTCAGTTTTAGATGTACCTTCCTCTCTGAATTCTCTGATGTAAATATGGAGTTTTCTATCTAGATTCTTTTAAATTTCAGTTTTGTAATTAATTTTAATTACGTTTTGTAATAATAGTAATTTACTTTCTTTACTTTTACAGTTTTTACTATTCACCATGAGGAGGTAACTTCCCCCTGCTATGGTGAAAGGTAATTCTTTTACTATTACTATTTAGATTAATCTCCTTAAATATAATATATTCACTATTTAAAATTTGACTTAATGAGGATACCGATATATTGGTCGGTTGGTAATTCATTTTAAACTGGTTTAAACTTGACTAAGCAAGGATACCGCCAGATTGGTCGGTTGGTAATTAAATTTTCTTACCGCCTATATGGCAGGTTTATTTTGGTTCTGCCTTTATGGCTGGTTGGACTTAATTTGACTTAATCAGGTTACCGCCTATATGGCTGGTTGGTAAAATAATCACAAGTTAATATATTTTATTAAGGATATATCTAAATAGTAAATGGTAAAAGTTTATCATTTTACCTTAGCATTTTATTTTATTGTAATTTACCTTTCAGCTTTTACTTTACCACAATTACTTTTCAGCATTTTTACTTTATGTCTTTTATTTTTAAGTTTTTACTAGCCCTAGTTATGTGTCGTAACTAAGTTAGTTATATGGGGTTGTGATGAATTCTAATATCACCGGTTTATTAGGGGTTATTTTATAGTTTGGGTAATTTAAAGGTTTACTTATTAAGTCTTAAGATTAATGCATCTTGTTAATTGGCCACTAATAAGATTGATCTGGTAAATCTAAAATAAACTTGACAATGGAATTTTAGTTTCAGCCTTAGACTTAATAGTTGAGAAGGGAAAAGCGAGAAGGCCAAGAAGCAATCATTAACATGGAACCTGAACCTTTGAACGTTGCACCACCGATTCCCATTCGAGACAGAACCATTCTGGTGGTTGACATACTCATTTCTTGTATTGTACTTCCTCCATTACCAGCAAATGCGGGTGACATCAAAACATGCATCCATATGATTCAGCAGTCAGTACAGTTTGGGGGAAATGCAACTGAAGATGCTAATGCCCATATCAGCAACTTCCTGGAAGTTTGCAGTACTTTCAATTACAACCGAGCAGCTGAAGAAGCAATGAGACTGTGGGTTTTTCCATATTCCCTGAAAGACAGGGCTAAAGCTTGGCTACATTCGTTACCAGCAGGTTCCATCACAACTTGGAACACTCTAGCCACAAAATTCATTGCAAAGTACTTTCCACCAGCCAGAACTGCAAAGTTGAGAAATTACATCACATCCTTCGTGCAACAAGATTCAGAATCCCTTTGCGAAGCTTGGGAAAGATTCAAAGATTTACTGCGGAAATGTCCTCATCATGAGATCGCAAAGTGGCTACAAGTCCAAACCTTCTACAATGGACTTTCTGGACTAATGAGAACCATCATTGATGCTGTTGCTGGAGGAGCTTTAATGGCAAAAGGAGAAGATCAAGCCTGGGACTTAATCGAGGAAATGGCTAACAACAATTCATTGTGGCCAACAGACAGGAGCGTGATTCAAAGAATTACAGGAATTTATGAAGTTGGAGCAAACACAGCAGTGAATACCAGGCTGGATAAGATATGCAAATGTCTAGAAACACTTAGCACGCAAGTTGTGAACATCGTTGGATCCACAAGTTCACCATATGGAGGAGCACCAGAACCAAACCAACTTGAAGAAATGGTGAATTATGTCAACAATTTCAACAGACAGGGGAACAATCCATATTCCAACACACTACAACCCATGGTGGAGGAATCATCCGAATTTTTCATGGAGCAACAATTCAGGGCAAAAGAACAATCCACCACCGGGATTCCAACAACAGAACTATCCACCACCTGGATTCCAAAAACCAAATAAAAGCCAGGAGCATGAAAAAGAACCAGGAATAATAGAAGTGATGGCCCAGTTGAAGAAGCAAGAAGCAAAATACAATGCTTTAGCAGCTATGGTTCAAAATCAAGTAGCATTGAATCAAAGCCATTCAGCCTCTATTAAAGCACTGGAAATTCAAATGGGACAACTGGCCAATGCTCAGAGTTACAGACCGCCAGGTAATCTTCCCAGCAACACAGAACCAAATCCAAGGAACATAGGGAAGGAGCAGTGTTATGCCATTATGTTAAAAAGCGGTACTAAAATCAACAAAGATGTTGGAATCAAGGCAACAATTGAAGATATTCCAAAAGAAGAAAAGCAACAGATGGAGGAAAAAGAAGCAAAGGAAAAAGAACAGATCACTCCACATCCACATTTTCCTCAGCGTCTTCAGAAAAACAAATTGGACAAGCAGTTTGCTCGTTTCTTGGAGGTGTTTAGAAAGCTGCACATCAACATCCCATTTGCAGAAGACTTGGAACAAATGCCTAGCTATGTCAAATTCATGAAAGACATTCTTTCACGAAAACGGAGATTGGGATATTACGAGACAGTAGCATTGACAGAAGAATGCAGCGCCATCATTCAGAGGAAGCTACCCCCAAAGTTGAAAGATCATGGTAGTTTCATCATTCAATGCATCATAGGAGAACATAACTTTGGTAGTACTTTATGCGATTTAGGTGCATGTGTTAACTTGATGCCTTTTTCTATTTTTAGGAAACTGCAGATTGGAGAAACAATGCCCACTTCAGTCTCTCTACAACTTGCTAATAGAACGCTCGTATTTCCAAGAGGCGTAGTTGAAGATTGCTGGTCAAAGTTGACAAATTCATTTTCCCAGCAGATTTTATTGTCCTTGATATGAAGGAATACAAAGACGTGCCGATCATTCTCGGGAGACCATTCTTGGCTACAGGTCGAACCATATTGATGTACAAAAAGGAGAACTAACAATGAGGGTACAAGACCAAGAAGTAACATTCAATGTTTTCAAGGCCATGAATTTCCCAGATGATGAAAAGAATGAGGAATGTTTCAGACTTGATGTGATACACAGCACCATTCAGAACTCCAATGCAATGCAAAGTTCTACTGATAAACTTAAAACATGTCAATTGCCTGTGGAGCCTGAAGATAAAACGTCTTTTGCACTGAAAAAGCCAATTCTTTCACTACAAGTAACATAAGAGAAACAGTTCCCACAGCTCAACGAATTGGAGGAATTTCACATTCAGCCTTTTGAGAATGCCAAATTGTACAAAGAAAAGGCCATAAGAGACCTGATGAGAAGTTAGTGCGCATACAACTAGAACCATGGCAGAAGGTACTGTTAAATAAATCGAGGGTGAAATTCTTCCCATGGAAGCCAAAATCACGGTGGTCAGGTCCATTTGTGATCACCAAGGTTTTACCAGATAGAGCCGTTGAGATACATGATCCTGACTCCAAGAAAACTTTCAAGGTTAAAAATAAGCATGTCAAGTACTACTGGGGAGAATCATTTTAGCGACAAAAAGAAAGTGTCACACTTTCAGATCCAGCCTAACGTTCGAGAAGTCACGTCTAACTGACGGCGTTAAACTTAGCGCTCGCAGGGAGGCAACCCATGCAATTTATATATATATTGTGATTTGGTGTGATTTCATTTTGTGTGTTTAGTTTTCGCAGGTTAATTCATTTCAGGATGGAAGAAGCTCTCACAATCTTCACAAGCAATTTCCTTCTCTCCCTAAAAATCTCTGATGAAAGTCTACAAAGCTCGCTTGGAACGGATAAGACTATTGATGGTCAAAGGTATTCCTACTGACATTCGTTGGATTATTGAAGCACGGGTCCGATTGGCAGGTGAGTCTTCTGACTCTTTTAATTCACATCTGCCTTGTTTAGGAAGGAGCACCTATGCTAAAAAGAGAAGAGCCAAAAGAATGTGTGTTTATTATAAATGTGCTCATATGTTTTGTGATACTCATTGTTGTTCTTTAGGAATGATGTCTGATAAGTGCGAAGAAAAGATTAATTTCATTATGGATGGCTTGAGTAAGGAGTATTTGGATGATATATCTAAAACTCTTGAGACACATCCCAGTGGATATGTGTATCACGAAATTCGTGTGTTATATGCACAATTCCAAAAAGAAAGACAATAGTTAAGTCTCGAGAATCTGATTCAAAAAGACCCTGTTTGCCAATTTATAAGAAAATTGGATGGGAAGCTTGTCCTTAATGCATAGACGTTAATCAAGCCGCTACTTTTCTTGTACATATTATATCTCTTTGTCTTTTCCTAATAATTGTAATTTGTTTTGTTGTTTTCTTTTATTTTCTCCGACAGGATCCAGACCTTTTTGACTATCACAATTTATTTTACTTTTTAACTAATAATTTTCATTTGGCAGGTACTAGTGCTATTATTTTACTCACCCTTTTCAGGTATTATAAATTCAACTCATCATTGCACGTTTGAAAACATCCAGAGTAAAACATGGAAGCCACTTCAAGAAGATGAGTTGAAAACATCTGTGTGTTTTGCAGTAGTAGTGTTGGTGTTAAGCCACAATATATAGAAGCATCATAGGAATTGGGTCGAGTCTTAGCTGCAAGGAATATGCACTTAGTATATGGCGGAGGCAATCTTGGACTTACGGGGATCGTTTCAATAGCTGTACAAGAGGGAGGCAGTCACGTTTTGGGAATCATCCCAAGACCCTTGGCGGAGGCAAATCTTATTGGACCATCAAACGGAGAAGAGCTAATTGTGCCATGTATGTCTGAACGACTGGTAGAAATGATTAAACGTTCTGATGTTTTTATTGATTTGCCAGGTGGCTTGGGTACATTTGAGGAAATTTTTACAGTGTTATCTTGGGCGAACCTGAACATACACCAGAAACCGCTTGGACTGTACAACATTGAAGGATTTTATGATTTTCTTTGTGTGTTTCTTGATGATGCCTGGAGAAATGGGTTCGTGTCAAAACCTTTAAAAGAACTCCTCTTCACTGCCAGAACTGCTCCAGATCTAATTGACCAAATCTTAGCCTATGAACCACAAATTGACCCTATCATTTCAAAGATAAATTAGTCCGAGGACGATCGTGGTAAGAGGCGTCAGATTAATCTGGATCTTAACCTTTAACTTTTCATGTAGAATTTCAGCTAACCAGGTACAATCTTCTAAACTCTTATTCTACTGTTTAAGACATTGGGGACAATGTCTCATTTAGGTTTGGGGGGAGGGAATTAGTTGATCAATATCTTGTTTTTAGTGGTGTGTTATTTTTATTTTTACTCCAAAATTTTTCGAAAAATACAAAAAAATTGAAAATTTTTCAAAAATTACAAATTTTTTTTTTCATTTTTGTGTTTTTATTTTGACTAAAAAGGTGAAATTGGTGAGAGATAGTTGTGTAAGGAGTTTCCACTCCTGAGACGTATTTCAACCCATTTTCGGAACAAGTAAATTTTTGTTTATTTCCTTTTGAATTATTTAATTTGTGAATTCTCCATAATACTGACTAAAATGGATTTTCATATGCTCAGTTGGCAGGTATTATCAACATGCATGGTAACATACAGACATGAGCTATAATTGAAAAGTTTGTAATATTCAGTACTCTAGTTTAATTGGAGGAAGCATCTCAAAAAGTGATGGAGTAAAAAAAATAATATCTGAGATCCGAGTTATTAAGTCTGTAAGGGTGTTTTAACACCTAGTGCCCTAAAGCCAACTGGTTTGGGAGTCACTGGCCCAAAGCTCGCTACATGGATCAAAGATGCTGCAAAAATATATATATCTGAAGTCTGAGTAATTAAGTCCGTAGGGGTGTCTTAACAACTGGTGCCCTAAAGCCAATTGGTTTGGGAGCCACCGACCCAACACTCGCTACATAGACGGAAGATATTGTATATAAATAAAAAACAAATCAAAGAAAAAATCAGAAAAATTATTCCATTGCTACAAAATGGTGTGAATTCTGATAAAACTTTAGGACAAAAATATTACTCTCTTATCAACTGCACTTATGACTGTTGTGGGGAAAAATGAGTTGTTTAATATTTTGTTAGCTGTGTTATGGAGAATGGTAAATATAATCAGAGAATTTACTTATTCAGTAATTTAGAAAGAAAGAATACAACTAGTAACTTGGAGTAGAAGTTTCACCTGATTAGTCACTAACTTCTTTATTCTCTTTTCTTTTCTCTTGTCTTTTTTTCTTTTGTGTGCATTAGTTTCACTGCCTTTTTGCTTTTGTAAAATGTTTGTGGGTATCATTGTTGTAAACCCTCACGAGACTACAACTCGTCCACTAGGGACACCTAGGGGTTTAAAGGCTTGTTGCATACGCTAAATGCAATCATGATCCCTATGAAAGTGGTTTAGTTAAATTTTATTTTAAAGATGTTTATGTTATTTTATTCTATGTTTTTCTCGAGGACTAGCAAAATGTTAGGTTTGGGGTGTGATGAGTGGTAATTATATCACTATTTCACACTCATTTAACTTAATATTTTGTATAGTTTCTTGCGTTTTGTGAATATTTTGATGCGTTTTGTGTTATTTTGTAGATAAATAAAGTTTCAGGACTCTCTGGAGGTGATTTGGGGCCAAAATAGTGAAAAACAGACAAAAGAGCATTTTCATAATTTTGCGCGTCACGACGCCTAACATGCACCAAGAGCTGCTAACGTGCACCGGGTCCACAATTCAGAATCTGAGAAGTTTGACTTTGCTAACGTGCGCTGTGCCACGTGTCACCATCACAGCCGGTCTACTAACATGCACCGTGCCACGTGTCATCATCCTACGGTGCCGACAATCACCATCGCCATATGTCACTCCACGTGTCAGCCACGTCATCGTTCACATCAGGTGTTGACCGAGTCAATATGCCATGTCACCGCAACATCATCATCAGCCAATCACGAAGTGCCACGTGTCACAATCCTACGGTGCCGACAATCATGGTGCTGAGAAGTTTGACTTTGCTAACGTGCGCTGTGCCACGTGTCAACATCACAGCCGGTCTGCTAACGTGCGCCGTGCCACATGTCATCATCCTACGGTGCCGAAAATCGCCATCGCCATGTGTCAGCTACGTCATCGTCCACATCAGCTGTTGATCGAGTCAATGTGCCACGTCACCGCCACATCATCATCAGCCAATCACGAAGTGCCACGTGTCACAATCCTACGGTGCCGACAATCACTTTCGCCACGTCAGCATAATCATTGAGTTGCCAGCCGCCTTGCCACGTGTCACCTTATCTCTTTATCCGAATTGCCATATGTCAGATAAGAATTTGAAGCTGACGAACCAGAAGCCGCCACATGTCGCATCGCGACGCGTAAAGCCTTTCGCGTGAGGCCCAGAGCCTACCGAGGCCTATAAATTCGGCTCGATGTTTCAGTTGTAGATGTACCTTCCTCTCTGAATTCTCTGATGTAAATAGGGAGTTTTCTATCTAGTTTCTTTTAAATTTCAGTTTTGTAATTAATTTTAATTACGTTCTGTAATAATAGTAATTTACTTTCTTTACTTTTACATTTTTTACTATTCACCATGAATAGGTAACTTCCCCCTGCTATGGTGAAAGGTAATTCTTTTACTATTGCTATTTAGATTAATCTCCCTTAAATATAATATATTCACTATTTAAAATTTGACTTAATGAGGATACTGTTATATTGGTCGGTTGGTAATTCATTTTAAACTGGTTTAAACTTGACTAAGCAAGGATACCGCCAGATTGGTCGCTTGGTAATTAAATTTTCTTAACGCCTATATGGAAGGTTTTATTTTGGTTCCGCCTTTATGGCTGGTTGGACTTAATTTGACTTAATCAGGTTACCGCCTATATGGCTGGTTGCTAAAATAATCACAAGTTAATATATTATATTAAGGGAGATATCTAAATAGTAAATAGTAAAAGTTGATCCTTTTACCTTAGCATTTTATTTTATTGTAATTTATTTTTCAGCTTTTACTTTACCGCAATTACTTTTCAGTATTTTTACTTTATGTCTTTTATTTTTAAGTTTTTACTAGCCCTAGTGTAGGCACTGCATTTTGCATGTAAGTCTCTATGATGAGTCTCATTTGGAGACACTACCTTATAAGTCACGGAAGTCGTGGGAAACGAATGTCGGAAGGGGAAATTCAGAATAAGTATGTCATCAGATTCAATTCACATGTTCACTGCTTTCGTTCGTGCTGTGTTCGTGAACACGTTCGAACGTCAAGCAGATTGCGGTAGTTCGTGCAGCGTTTGAATCAGCATTCGAACGGTGTCGGTACTTCTGGTTTTGTTGCTAGCCTCACGCTCAAGCCCAATTAGCCCACCAAAACCCACCCAAATAATTAAAACATGTCACAAATTAAAATAATATACTTCCTAAATTAAATAAATCACATCCCAATCTAAATAATTCACATACCTAAATAAACAAATCAAATATATCACCTTCTCAATCAAACCAAATCTCATCCCTAACTTAAGAAGTTTTTTCCTTGTGAGACACTAATCAAAATATTCCACCCCCATAATTACTTGATCCATTCATATTCAAACCTTAGAAACCCTAGCCTTTGCCTATAAAAAGAAGCCTAAACCAACCTTTCACACCCTAGCACATACATACAAATCACAAAAATTCTGCAAAGCATTAACCCCCAAAACTCTCCTGGCATTCACGCATAACTCAGACAAAAAAAAATATATCAAAGAAAGTCCACACCCAATACAAGCAAGAAGTAACAAGAAATAATTCTCTTCTCCTCCTCCCTCCATTGCCGAAAACACTAAACCAAAACACCCCCATTGCCGCACAAACACAACCTGAAACTGTCCCATAATATCACCAAAACAGCACCCTATAACAGTCCCTCACATCACCGAAATAGCCCCTTACATCACCGAAAACAATCTCTAAACTTGCACCACCAATCACCAAAAATAGTCCCTTAATACATAAAAACAGTGACAAGAAAATACAGTAAAAACAACAGCAAAACAGAGGAAACGACGACCTAAAACCGCGAGGCAACGGACGAGAGCAGCGGACCAGTGAACCAGAAGAGTTGCGGAGCATCAACCCTTCCGACGGCCGTTGTGTAACGAGCTTTCGAGATACGACCTAAGAGGTTAGACCTGAGGGCACCTTCTTTATTATTATCTCTCATTTTTTTTTTTTTTCATTTATTTTAATACTTTATTACATGTGAGTATTATGGATTGATGCATGATGTGAATTCCGGATGAACGGAATATGTGGTCTCTCTTGTGGTATATCGGATGGAAACCCGGACGTAAATTCCATAGCCGAATCCGAATGGACGGTAGTGCGGTCTGTACTCGGGATACAACGCCACGTACCGCTTGAGAGACACACATATTTCGTTTCATCCAACTTTGTATTTAAGCATGATTTAGTCGATTTCGCTTTATTTTATCTTGTTTGTTTATTATCCGCATTTTATATTCCGTCTTTTACTTTCCGTATGTTATTAGCTTGTGTAATGACGATATAGTGCGCATGGGCTTAGTATGTTGGTCTAAAGGTCCTCTATTTGAGAGAAGAAAAGTCTAAAAGACTACCTTTACGATAGTACTTTGCCTCGCAGGACGAAATATGTTCGATTGAATGCGAGATACGTTTAATCAGGCATGGGAAGTCTCATATCCTTGTCTTATTTATTTTATATGCGTTGTGATGTGATGCGCATGGGCTTAGTATATTGGCCTAAAGGTCCTCTATTTGAGAGAAGAAAAGTCTAAAAGACTACCTTTACGACAATACTTTGCCACGCCTTTTAATATTCCGCCATTTATTTTCTGCAAGTATCTGTTTATGTGTTGATGATATAGTGCGCATGGGCTTAGTATGTTATTCTAAAGTTCCTCTATTTGAGAGAAGAAAAGTCTAAATGACTACATTTACGACAGTACTTTGTCGCGTCGGACGAAGTATGTTTAGTTGAATGTGAGATATGTTCAATCGACATGTGAAGTCTCATATCTTCTTCTTGTTTATTTTCATGCATTGTAATGTCATGCACATGGGCTAACTAGGGTGGATTAAAGGTCCTCTATTTGAGGGAAAATGCCTAAAAGGCTACCTTTACCACGATGTTTTGCCGCGCCTTTTGTTATGTCATTGTCCTTTTACATATTATTGCTCTATTTACGCATGCATTGCATTCTTGTGCGCATGGGCTAACTAGGGTGGATTCAAGGTCCTCTATTCGAGGGAAAATGCCTAAAGGCTACCTTTACCACGATATTTTGCCGCGTCGGACGAGGTACACCTGATTGAATGGGAATGAGTTCAATCGGGCATACGGGGTCCTACATTGTGGATTTTCTTATCTATGTATGTGTTGCGTCGTCTATCATGCATCAGGTCTTGTCTCGTTCGAATGCGTTCTCGAACGCTATACGAACGGGAACCTTCTGTTTACCGTTCGAATGCGTTTACAAACGCTACTCGAACGCGCATGTGTTTTCTTTGTTTTTTCATGCATCACGTCTGTCCCGTTCGAACGCATTCTCAAACGCTATACGAACGCGAACCTTCTGTTTACCGTTTGAATGCGTTTACGAATGCTACTCGAACGTTCATGCATTTTTTTTTATCATACATCAGGTCTTGTCCCGTTCGAACGCGTTCTCGAACGCTATACGAACGCAAACCTTCTGTTTATCGTTCCAACGCGTTTTCAAACGCTACACGAACGCACATACACTGAACTGAGTTCTTTTCATCACATTTCATGCATTATTGCTTCTTGGGTGATTTCTCTTGCATTATGTAATTGACCATGCCATTCCATTATTGACACTTTTGCTGTTATCATCCATTGTATTCCCGCATCATCTATTTGATGTGTTCGCAAGATTGTGTTCAAACATGATTAGGTCATTAGGATGTTATTGTTTCTCAAGCATGATTTAGCCATTAGTATGTTATCCCTCTATTCATGATCTTGTTATCTCCTTTCGCAATAGGTGTTCTTTATGTTTATGTTTAGGTTGTTATTTATTTTTTGTGTTTGATGATTCAACATGTTCATGAGATTATTGTGTGATATCGTATGTTTCCCATTATGATGATTCATTTTATACACGCGAACTTAGGAGTAGATTATCATTGGAAATATATGTTGCTTAGGCTTAGTTAGATTATTGCACAAATCAAATCCTTACAAGTGGCATAAATAATGGACCATTCCGAACCCAACGGTTTGAGGTCTTCCCTTGCGAGGGGTGAGTGCGGCCTTAAATCATTTTCTTGGTTCACACCGAGTGGAGACTCCATGTTATTTCTCCGGTTTAGTTCCCCCGTGGGCAACTCTGTACTCCCGACCGGGCCGCGAGCCCGGAACAGCGTCGTCCAACATCTGTGTCCTACAGTCTGGCGACTCCATTGGGGATAGAGAATTGGCCCCGAAATAATGCGTTGTAATGATTGTGATTTGTTTTTTAATTAACCATGTTTACCGTGGGTTGAAAGGGGTTTAATCAAAGGCACTTTTAAGGCTAGGTAATGGTTTGGTTTTTCTCTCATTCACTACCTTTCTATAAGGAAAAGCTGCGAAGGCACCTAGATAATCATGTACTTGTAGCCTACCTTGATGGACTAATTTGGAGGACTCGTTGTTGATTTCTGTCACCAAGCGATAAGAGCCTAAGAGGCTTGGGTTTTTAAGAGAGTTGGCTCCGCCCTCCCTCTGGGGAATCTACAATGGGAAATCTATTTGACAGTCAGTCACACACCATAACTCATTGGCACGTACCGTAAGGTATAAAAAGGGTGCACTCACTTGGTTGCTCGAACCCTTGAGTGGGGAGACCTAGCTGTGGGCAATCCTTCGCCAGCGAGAGTCTTTGTTCACACTTCCGCAAACCCACACGTAGACCGGAGTTGTATGACCTATAGTAACTATTTCCTTGTGCTTTTGGACCATCCTCATTTGGATGTAGTTGGGCTTCTTGTCAGAAATACGAACTTATTGGGCCATTAAACTGGGACGAGTTTTTATCCTATGACAATTGGGCCAAAAGCTTCTGAACGCGTTTTCAAACGCTACACGAACGCACATACACTAAACTAAGTCCTTTTCATCACATTTCATGCATGATTTCTTCTTGGTTGATTTCTCTTGAATTATGTAATTGACCATGCCATTCCATTATTGACACTTTTGCTGTTATCATCCATTTGTATTCCCGCATTCATCTATTTGATGTGTTCGCAATATTGTGTTCAAGCATGATTAGGTCGTTAGGATGTTACTTGTTTCTCAAGCATGATTTAGCCATTAGAATGTTATCCCTCTATACATGATCTTGTTATCTCCTTTCGCAATAGGTGTTTCTTTATGTTTATGTTTATGTTGTTATTATTTTTCGTGTTTGATGATTCAACATGTTCATGAGATTATTGTGTGATATCGTATGTTTGTCGTTATGATGATTCATTTTATACATGCGAACTTAGGAGTAGATTATCCTTGGAAATATATGTTGCTTAGGCTTAATTAGATTATTGCACAAATAATATCATTACAAGTGGCATAAGTAAGGGACTATTTCGAACCCAACGGTTTGAGGTCTTCCCTTGCGAGGGGTGAGTGCGGCCTTAAATCATTTTCCCGGTTCACACCGGGTGGCGACTCCATGTTATTTCTCCGGTTTAGTTCCCTCGTGGGCTACTCCGTACTCCCGACCGGGCCGCGAGCCCGGAACAGCATCGTCCAACATCTGTGTCCTACACCTAGTTATGTGTCGTAACTAAGTTAGTTATCTAGGGTTGTGATGAAGTCTATTATCACCGGTTTATAAGGGGTTATTTTATAGTTTGGGTAATTAAAGGTTTTCTTATTAAGTCTTAAGCTTAATGCATCTTGTTAATTGGCCACTAATAAGATTGATCTGGTAAATCTAAAATAAACTTGACAAAAGAATTTTAGGTTTCAGCCTTTGACTTAATAGCCCACGATCTTCCTTGAGGATAGATAACCCTTTAATAGATTTCCTTACAGGATAGACATATACCTGTCGGGCGGGGGTAGCCATAATTGGAACTTAAACTTAATGAATCCAGATAATTTGGTTGACATAGAAATATGGTTCAATTGGGTTATACTGGGTATTTGCGTCTGACCATCGACAGAGGCTTTCGCATAATTTAGTGTTCCAGGTTAGTAAACCGATTTATTACACAAACATGAAATAACCACTTCATCTTTTAAAAGATATTAGAAAGATTCACAACCTTATATAGTTTCCTAATATTGAATTTTCTTAAACTATTTTCGTGCAATTTTATTTACTTGTTTTTTTTTAAATTTAAAATCTTCACCATTTCAAATCAATCAATTAACCTGTTAGATACTAGTAATCATTTGACCTCATAAAATTAATAGATTAGGTATTAAGTCCTCATGGGATCGATATTTTTTATACTAATTGAACGATATGTGGGCTTCGGTTTATACGCGTGTGATTTCGTTTTAGTGTCGCAAATGTCAACGCTAAAATAATGGCGGTAACTGAAAAATAAGGAAATTTTTTCGAGGGAAAATTAATTTCTTACATTTAGCGTCAAAATAAATTAATCGACACTAAAAGTCTGACCTTTAGCGTCGAAAAACTATTCGACACTAAAAGTCTAACCTTTAGCGTCGATTAATTTATTTTGACGCTAAATGTGATGATTTTAGCGTCGATTTAATATTTCGACGCTAAATGCGATATTTTAGCGTCGAAATCGTATGTCGACGCTAAAGGGTATTAATAATAATATGATAATAAATTATTTTAATAATAACTAAAACAACCATTGAACCATGATATACTAATAATTCATGACAACAACAACACCAATCATCCATGATGATAATAATTCAAAACAACAACAACCATCCATTATAATAGTAAAAATTATTCATCCATCACATCATATACTAACTAGATTAGTCACTATTATCTTTGGTATTTGAGGATTCGTGACTGGACTCGAAGTCATCTTCAATGTCGAATTCTTCATTATTTGCTGCTTCCACACTAACTTTAGAATGAGATATTATCTCAACGTCTGTATTTTCTCGAGTTAATGTGATATTTTCAGGAACGGTGACATTTGGTAAATGAAATATCTGTTCAGCAACTTCAAAGTTGTCAGAGACTTCTTGTGCTTCATGTGATATTTCAACACTATCTTTCTCATGCGTGTCCCAAATACCCCTATGTTGTAACTTTTCTAACACCATCCAACCATTTCCTAGCTTTGGATCAGATATATATATCACAGACCGTGCTTGGGTATAAAAAATGTATGGATCATTCTTTTACCAATAACGTTGAACATTAATTGACGTTAGATGATTACTAACTTGAATTCTCCTCTTTCTAGCATTTGTGTCAAACCACTTGCATTCGATTAGCACAATACGTCGTCTAGGTCTGTATATCAACTCAATGACTGATTGCAATGCTCCGTAGAAGTCAATAATATCTTAACCGTGTTCTCTTGGGACTACAATTCCATAATTCTGAGTGACATGTGAACATCATGTCGCTGCTCGGTATGAAATCTAACTCCGTTCACAATGCATCAACTGTATTCGTAAGCCTGCTTTTGAGGCCCATATGCCAAGGAAACCAACGAGGAGGACGAGTCCAGTTGACCATTTTGCACTTGGTTGTTTATCTAACACATGATAATATTTATGTGTAATATAACAAATTGAAATATTTACTGTTAGGATAAAAATAAATAGATAATGTTAGAGCTTACAGTTGTCTCAAACCATTTAGGAAATTCTTTTTTGTGTCTTCCATCAACGTTATGGTCACCACCACATTGAAGCATTGTAATATGTTGCCTACAAAAAAATGAGTTAAGTTAATGTATGACAATAAAAATACAGTTATGCACCAAAAAGACTTACATTAAATACGGTTGCACTTCATCGTAATTACTCAATATAAACCAATTCGCACGTTGAGCTTCCTCAAATGTTAGTAATTTGACACATACTGCTCCAAACAGTCAGCAATTTTGACGGAACACTGTGATATCTTGCTTATTACTTGCATCTCCATCATAGTTTCGTGGCAGACGATTAAAATGAGTTTCAATATTCTGCATGTACATTGAAAAAAATAGTATTGCCTCACTTATTAAAATAGCCTCTGCTATTGACCCTTCAGGTCACGCCTTATTTTTCACATATTGTTTGTAATGTCCCAAAGCCCTACAAATATGACAACAAGTTTGCATTAATAATAAATTTAATGCACAAAAAAAATTTAAGAATGTAATATTTAAAACTGTATAGTACTTCTCAATGGGATACATCCATATGTAATGGACATGACCTCCCTTCCTAGCTTCAGCCGGTAAATGCACGGCCAGATGTACCATCACATCAAAAGAAGCGGGTGGCAATATTCACTCCAACTTGCACAGGATTATCATGATCCATCGCTCAAGTTCGTCAATAACAGATGTGGTTAATGTCCCCTGACATAATTGTTTAAAGAAGCTACATAGATCAAGTACGACGTCGCATACATTCGGGGGCAGCTAAGGTCGAATTCCAACAGGAAGGAGAATCTCCAGAAGCACATGACAATCGTGACTCTTTAACCCCGTTATTGTATCATCTTTGACCCAAAGCCTAATATTCGATGCATAATCATCAGGAAATTTAACCATTTTCAGCCAATCACATAATGATTTTCTCTCTGATTGAGTTAGCACGTAACTATCAGGTGGTTTAATAAGACCTCGAGGAATGACCTGTAAATGCAATTCACTGCAAGATCTTATAGGTCCAATCTAGCATTTACAGTATCTTTTGTCTTACCCGGAATATTGAATAGTGTGCCCACTAAACTATCACATATGTTTTTTCTATATGCATTACATCCAAATTATGTCACAAACTCAGAGTCCCCCAATATTCTAACTCAAAGAAAATACTCTTTCCTGTCCAATTCAACTTTTCAGGTTGATGTTTTCGATTTTTATCTCTATTATTAGGATGTTTCCATGGTGTGTTGTCTCTGAGATGTTGATGTTGGCAAAGTATGTCGAATCCAGACAATGGACTGGTTATACTCTAAGGTTCTTGTTGACCGTTGAATAATTTACTCATTCGCCAAGGATGACTCAACCCAAGAAATCTCTTGTGCCATGTGTATCCTATTTTATTCCGTAATCGGTGTGAAGGTGTTTGACCCGCACAAACTGGACATGCCATGTATCCCTTAGTGCTCCATCCAGATAATAAACCATAAGCTGGAAAATCATTAATGGTCCATAATAATGCGGCATGCATCTGAAAATACTGCTCGAAAGCTGCATCATAGGTATGTGTTGGGGTTTTAAGGGGGAATATCGGTAACGCAGCGGAATAGTGGAATATCAAAATTTTCCGATTTCAAAATTTTTTCTTGGATCAATTAAATACACTTATTTATTTAATTATAAATTATAAAATTCTGAAAAATACACAAGAGATCAAATTTCTTGGTAATTACCGAATTGCCCCAAAACTTTGTAATTGATTATTTTAGCCCAAAAATTATCAAATATAATTTTGGATGATTCTAAATCATTTCTAAAATATTTTCAACACATCTAATGCATCAAAATCAGATTTCACACAAATCCCCAATTTTTAGTCTAATGTCGTGAGCCACCCAAAATTTTCAATTAATTGCAATTTGGTCCCTTTAGTTCAAAACTTGCCAAGATCAAATCCAATCAACCTAAAATTTTACATGCATCATATTCATACCATAATACATCACATATATGAAAAGCCCCAAATTTGGAGTGGGTTATGAACCCTAATTGTTCAATTTCATCAAATTGTCCAATTTCATCAAATTTACAAAATCCAACACTTTAATCCATTCAATACTTTACCAATCTAGCCTCAACACTTTGAAACAACTCTAGAACAATTCTAGGTCACCAAGGAGTGGCTTACTAACTCTAGAATGACAACTTTATTTTCCAAAAAAATCAAAAGTAAAGATTTGAAACCATTTCAAGCTTACTTACATGCTTCAATCTTTCATCAAAGTTCACAACCAAAATAAACACAAAATATAAGAAGAGAGACAACACCAAAGCAACACAAAATGATGCTAAGCATGTTAGAAATAATTTTCATGTTGAAGACTTTGAAAAATAACTTACAAAACCATGATTTTCCAAACCATCTTCCTTTAGCCTTCAAGCTTTTCTCTCAACTACTTTTGTATTATGTTTGGTGTCTAATGAACTTTTCTAACCCTAAAAATGAAACAAAACAATATATACTTCACCCAAAAAGAGCCTTGGCCGAAATTAGGTAGTATAAAATATCTAGATATTTAGTTTTTGTTTCATTTAAAGCCAACTTGCCAACTTGTTTTAGAAATCATTAACACTTTAATGTAATTCAATAAGTCAACAATTGCAACTCAAAAATATAACACTTATACTCAATTTAGGGTGTTGGCCGAAAATTACAAATAAAAAAGAAAATGGATATTTTCAATTTTAACAATTAAAACAAATATCCAAGGAAGTCAAATTCAATTTGACAACCTTTTCCTTTAATGTAAAGTCAAATATTTACACTTATAATCATTTCCTAACTTTATCATTTGGTAAGATATTTATATTTTAATTATATTAATCATTTCACAATTAAATAATTAAATAATTAATTAAATACAAATATCTCAAATATATGTATTATATTTACTTTAAATATCTCAAATACATATATTAATGATATATGTCAAATACATTTATTTGACAATTTATTAATGTGTATTTAATAATATCATATATTAAATACAAATACACATTAATTAGGAAATGACGGTTCGACCCGTTCGCATGTATTTTTCGTTTAACGTTTAAACGATTTATAAATAATCACCATTATTTATAAAAGTCGCTCTAGTGCTCTACGAGTATATTTCATTAGTGAGACTCTCTAGATTCAGGTATATCCGTCACAAAATCCAATTTCGTGTCCATAATTTACCCACCCGTAAATTATGACGACCACGGATAAACTAGCTGAATCATACAGGTCGATGTCATTGCATACGTATAATCCATCCGTCACAGGTATCCGGATAATCCCAGAGATATAGATGTAAACGTCAAATCTCTATAGGTGTTATCCCATCGACGTATCTATTAGTAATTTCTAAATAACACTCGGAACTTACTTCCGAAGTATACTGTGGCCACAGATTTAACAGACTGCTAATCACATACGGACTACCTATGCTTTGTACACAGAACTGACGAATCCTATCTTGACACACACATGATATCCTGAGGATCGGTCCACACCCAATGAACAGGCGTAGGTCTGATCTAAATAGATCAGTGACGTGACTGCCATCTAAGTGTGGAGGATGTCTCATACATCCACAGTGGTATCTCAAGTCGAAGGACCACTATGCTACTCAACCCGAGAAGATTCTTATTGACGTTGGTGTACCATCCATTAAGAATCTTTGGTGAGTCGTTCAATGTTTATCCATTATAAACACCTACACGTCTATACGAGTCTCCCTAGACTCATGGTTCACTGGGATAAACCATCAGACCAAGTCTCGATATATGACATGTACTGGTCTCAACAGATTTGACTAACCGACCCGTGTTAGTAAATCTTGACCAGGAACTATATTTGATAATATACATTTAGCAGTGACACTTCCCAATGTCAATTACAAACTACCTTTGTAACTGTGTACTGCATTATATATTATCGGGCCTTTGTCTAATATATACATATCATTAAACCACATTTAGTTTCAATCTAATCATAATCAGATCGAATACGTATATAAAAACAAGAGGTGCAACCATAAATAAGTATATTATGGAAAAAATGGATTGTCGTCTTCATGAATCAGACATAAATACGGAGCGGATTGGCGCTCTGAGCACCAACCCCAACAGTATGCACACCCATATTCCATAATGTTTGTAACTCCTCGATCAATGCTCTCAATTAAATATCCATATCTTTACCAGGGGAACGTGGACCAGAGATAAGCAATGACATAAACATGAACGGATCCTTCATACATTTCCATGGAGGTAAGTTATATGGAATAACAATAACGGGCCACATGCTGTAAGAGTTGTACATATTCCCAAACGGGTTAAAACCATCAGAGGCAAGACCTAACCTGATATTACGGGGGTCCTCAATGAAACGAGGGTACATGTCATCAAATTCCTTCCACTCGGTTCCATCCGCAGGATGTCTAAGTATGCCCTCCGCACCGATCCTCTTTTCATGATGCCACATCATGTCAGTCGCTGTGTGTCGTGACATGACCAACCTCTGCAGCCTGGGCGTTAATGGGAAATATGGCAATATCTTTTGAGGCACTTTCTTCCCCATACCACGGACTTTGTACCGACTTTCACCATATATCGGACAATATTCAAGTGATTCATACTCGACACGAAATAATACACAGTCATACTTACAAGCATGAATGGATTCATACCCCATTCCCAGATCACGCAACATTTTTTTTGCCTCGTAATATGATTTAGGCAATTCACTTCCAACCGGTAACATTTGCCCCAATAACTCTAGCATCATATCAATACCTTTGTTGGTCATTCGATTGATCACTTTAATGTGTAATAATTTCACAATGAAATTCAATATCGACATTTCAGCACCTTCAAATGGAATTTTTTTTGCCTCATCAAGTAGTTCACTAAATAAATTTTGATCATTTCAACTTAACGTTGATATGTCACCACTAACACTATGACCAAGTTGTGGACCTTGTAAGTCATGCAAAGGATCAGTTATCTCATCATTTGTAGGTTGATTGTAACTACTGGTCCCTTCACCGGAATCAATAAACCGTGATTGAGAATTATATTGCTCACTGTGATAAATCCACGTACGGTAAGTTGGTAATATTCCCGGCTTGTATAAATGATTATGAACTTCATCTAACCGTTTCCTTTTCCTATTCAAACAAATTGTACATGGACACCGAACACGACCTTCTGCATCAATATGTTGCTTTGCTGATTCCATGAACTCATACACTCCATTACGGTATTTAACACTCAATTTATCCACCGAGCTCATCCAATTTCTATCCATTTCAGCCAAACACCTAAATATAAAAATATAATTATTAAACATCATATTACACTCATCAACATTACCAATTCATTAATTATTTATTTAAGTATATACATATATATTTAGTTGATTAATTAATTAGTTTACAAAATAAAATATATTTAGTTAATTAACTAATCTACATATATGAATCATAAACCACTAACACAAAGTATATAATAAACATAATCATAAAAAATGAAAATCATAATTTTTTACAAAGATTAAACTGAAATACTTAAGTGAGATATATAATTATTCTTTGCAAATATAAAGAAAAATAATAAAGATATATGAAAGAAGATTTACCTTATGGAAAATTAATTACAATTTTATTTAAAATTTGTAGGAGAGTTGTGAGGTTGCCGATGAGAGAGTCTCAGATTGCAGAGGATGAGATTGAAGAGGATGAGAGAAAAAGCAGAGGGGAAGAAGGGTTGGTGGCATTCTGTATTTTAATCTATTTTTAGCGTCGAATCCCTTATTTCGACGCTAAATGTCCGATTTTTAGCGTCAAAATTAAATTTGGACGCTAAAGATTAACAAATTGTCGGTGGTATCGTCATAAACCTTTAGCGACGCAACTTAGTCGACGCTAAATGTCAACTTTCGGTGTCGAATACGTTTTTCGACGCTAAATTTTATACTTTTAGCGTCAAAAAATTTAGCGTCGAAAAACATATTCGACGTTAAAAGTAGACAATTTAGCGTCGAACATGTTGTTCGTCGCTAAAATCTTGACATTTGGCGTCGAATATTAATTTCGACGCTAAAAGGGATTATTAGCGTCGAAATTAAATTCGACGCTAAAGTTTTGGACGCTAAAAGTTTATTTTCTTGTAGTGTCAAATTTATTTATTATAATATTAATTTATGATTAAATATCTCAAAATATAAAAATCACGAAGACTGCCGTGACTACAAAGAAATTGGAAAATTTAACAGCTCGGATAACTTCCTATAATAATTTTTTATCATCAAATCAATGGACATCAGAGTATAAATTTACACCATACACGTGGAATGACCATTGCAAGTGATGTAATATTCATTCAAGAATGTTCAATTAATAGCTGCTGTCTCACTCTTGTTTGTTGTTGCTGCTGGACAAAATGTGTTGTTAATCATATTTTAAAACATTCATGCATAATCTATAAAAATAATATGTGGGGATAATAATTATGCACTAAATCAACAAAATTAGGAATTATAAAAACTTGAGAATTTGTAGATTATTGAAAAACAAAATCAACTCGAGTGTTGACTCTATTTTTAAGAATTTATTAGTCCAGTCTCGGTGTATTACGGATCTTTTATGATTAGCGTTCTCTCATGATACATGGTTACTTCTTGATTAAGGGACACTCATTTGAATCAAAAACATGAACTAAGAAATGATGGAACTCTCTTCAACTCTAGACTTAAACTCTGTTAATGTGCCTAGGATTAGAGAAAGAAGAATGAAAGATGAAAATGAATGAATAAAACATGAGAACCCAAGTCCTATTTATAGACATTAAAAGTTGTCATTGAAGAGGTACATTTATGCTTAAGGATGCAATTCTTAAAATGTCATAACTCTTCAATATACCCTTTCAACTCAAAGGTCATGTATTTTCCCTTTAAATGATATATTCATTCATTTGGTGTCTTTCCTAAATGTCACATATTAAAGACATGTCTTATCAGAAGACAGCCTTTATAAATACACCTTATATTTAAGAAATTTCCTACCATTGTTGTTGCTATTTTTCGCGGTAGATTTTAATTTATTTATTTTATTTTTTGAAAATGTTAGAAATCACGCTGTCAAACTACCCGACTCGGGTTTAAGCGGAGCATGTAAAATCTTTGACTGTCCCAAAATTCTTATAAAAATACATCCCCTATACTAAAACTCAGAACTTGATAACCAAATCTTAAGTTTTTTACCATCAAACTAAATATTCGCCGTAGATGCTATGGCTATTGTTACGCATATTTTTCAACAATTTACACCATGCACGTGGAATAACAAAGTCAAGTAATATTCATTCAAGAAGGTTCAAATTCTGGCCTTGAAAATGGCTTGCTATAGTGCATGCAATGGCAATTGATTGATTGAGGTTTTCATCTAAAAAATGAAAGGAGGATCGATGGACATTAATAAAAAGTAATGTTTTTAAAATTGGATTGATAATTAAATCATCGATTTAAAAAATTTAATGAGTTATTTGGTTCGACTAGTTGAATCACTGTGATTGAATCGATAGAATCGTCTGACATAATAAATAATTTTAATTATTTAAAAGTTATAAAAATATTTATATTTATTTTTTATTTAATTTTTTATTTAATTTTTTTTATAAGAACCAGCCGAAACGGTTTACTGATTTTTATCAATTTTGATCAATTTTTTTATACACCAATTTTTAGGGTTCAATCGGATCAAGTTGATGATCGGTTTTAATTTGACTGGTTCAACAACCAGTCCAATTCGATACAATTTTAAAAACAATGATAAAAAGAAATCCCAATGGTATCATGACAACATAAAATTTTATCATAATGGGGGACCCTAAATAATAGAAATTTTGTCCGAAATTTAATGCACGGGCCACATCCGACCATTGCCATCACAATTTCATTTTTTTCAAGTCCCTCTCTAAACCAACTTGTTGCTTAAATTCTATTACCGCACTCGCATAATTTTCTTTCATTTTGTTAATATTTTTTATTTGTGTCTTTTTTCACTTCTAAGGAAAATTTCAAGTTATTAAAATATATTATTTGAGTTATTTTAAATTTATGTTTATGTATTTATTTCAAGTCATTGACGGGATTTAGCATTATAATTAATGGCATTAGTCAGATTAAATTGAGTTGTCTACTTATATTTAAATTATACTACATCTACATGTGTCTAAGGGCTTAAGCAAACAAAGGTTATTATTAATTATACATAAAAAAAGAACATAAGTGAATATTGGAGAAACTCTTTGCTTTCTTCGCGTCAAAAATCCAACATCTATCTTAAATTTAATTAAACTTTTGTTTCTTTTGGTTTAATTTAAATATTTAAA
Source organism: Zanthoxylum bungeanum (assembly GCA_019454045.1). NCBI lineage: Eukaryota > Viridiplantae > Streptophyta > Magnoliopsida > Sapindales > Rutaceae > Zanthoxylum > Zanthoxylum bungeanum. The sequence goes on from SKCR01023781.1 coordinate 79,897, forward strand.
TATTTAAAGATTATTAAGTATAGATTTTTGGGTGTTATTGTTGGAACAATTTGCATAAAACAAGAACAATATTACCATTCACCACAAATGAAAAAATGAAGTTGGGTTGAGTCGCGGAATAAGTCGCTCTCTTTAAGATGTTTGGCGGCTCTGTTCAGAATTTGTGCTAGCAGTATGTCAGCTCCGCCGTCCCTAAGATAAAACAAGCTCAGAAAAAAACACTTTGTCTCAATTGATTTTGTACAAAATCGATTGGTATACTCACCAAAAAAATTATTTGCTCGGAATCTCAAAAGAAAAGTTGGGGGTTTTCTAAACTGTATCGTTACGGTGATTTCCACATACAGAGATTTCAAAAAAAAAAAAAAATTAACATATACATATTATCTTATAAAGCTCTTCGCTTGTTTGATTGTTTCCCGAGAAAATCACAGGGAAATTCAAAATGATTTATCGGAGATTGAGGAGAGAATAAGCAGTTCTTCTTATCTTCAAAGAGAATGGACATCACAAGAATTATTAGGCTTTGAAAAGAAACCCAGTAACCATAACCCACATGAACAAAGAAGCCACCATGCTTCTTTTTCTCTTCATCTCCAGCAACAACAGAAGAAGAGTTGGCATTAGAGAAACAACAACAACAATGAAGAAGCCAGGTCTCCACCACACTCAACAACACATAAGAAGAAAACATTCAACACAGAATTGGTGTGATTCTTATTACATATGTGATTGACATAGTATACATGTAGGTACCTAAGGTTAAAGAGTGAGGCGGCGTGAAGAAGAAGAAGGATTCAGAGTGCGAATGTAACATCCGGTGATCTCGACTACTGTTACATTGTGGGACGAGTGATATATAATATAAATTATGTTCAAACACATATACACTCATGAAATGAATTTGGGGACAATCGGTAAATTTTTTGAAATTCCGATACGAAATTGTATGATGTTCGACTCCGAGCAGCCTATGGTATTTGGGCCATCACGTTTTCATACGATCTCCGATTTTTATGAACATTATATCGTCGGAAAACTAAGATCGAGACCTACAACTTCCAAGTTGGACTAGTTTCCCAAATAGAATCAAAAGTAAGTAACAGATCGAAATTTCTTGGACTGCTACAGTAAATTTGAGGATGATCTAGAATTGGATGATGTGGCATCATCCTAGCCACTCTTTTACAAACAAAAATCAGCTATATGCACTATAAAAGTGACACTTTCATTCATCCTCTTCTCAAGCAAAAATGTGAATTAGATGGAAGGGAATGTCTCCACTTTCTTCATCTTTATGCTAGAATTTAGATGGAAAATTGACAATTTCCGAGTTCCAAGACTTCCAAAGTAAGCTTCTAACTCTCTTTCTTCTTTAATTTTCAGTTTTGGGCAAAGAAATCAAATCCCCAATTCACACCTTCATTTACCCTAGTAATGAGAATTGTATAATTGGCATTAGAAGAGTTATTAGCATGCATTTTGAGAGATGTTTTGGAAGGTATAAACATGAAATGAAGTTTTTATATGTTTGAATGTGATGGGGGATTAGAGTTGGTAATTTGATAATATTAAAGTAAATAGTTGGTATTGGGATTTGGATATAAGAAAATGTTAGAGGGTGTGATTCAAGATTTATTATGTGCTTGTTGTGGTTATAGCTTAAGTAGTATGGTAGAAGTTGAGGGTGAAGATGAAATTGAAGATGAGTCCTGAAAAATAGGCTGGCGTCGCGACGCGCGTCCCCGGCGTCATTCCCTGATTCGTTTCTGGAATGTGAACGTGGCAATGTCCAAGGACTAGCGCCGCGATGCGGAAAGCAGAGGCAGCTCACTGTCTCATCTCTGTTTGGTGGACGTCACGACGCTCAATGCTTAGCGTCGCGATGCATGTGGGAGTCACGATGCCAAACCCTTGCGTCGCGATGTGGAGGCAGATGATGCTCACTGGTTCATTAGCATGTGTGAGCGTCGCGACGCCCAAGAGACAGCATCGCGATGCGTGGCAAGAAATTCCTCAGTATCAGTTCTAGTTCATTCCAGTTTCACTCTAGCATGTTAGAGGCCACCCTAAGGGTCTTGTATCAGCTCGCATACATACATTACACCATGATATAAGCATGATACGCCGTGAAGTAATAACAAGTGCTTGAATGGATAAATTAAGTCAAATCCCGTAACATATACCTCAATCCATTTTCTAATTAAATTTACCAATTATAGATCATCGCAGGAATTATAAATTCCTTCGGCAAATTGAAACGATGTCAGCTGGACTCCAAATTTGTGAGTGGACTCTTTTCTCAAACTGATTTTATTTAACTGTTTTGATATCAGATTTACTTTTCTCACTTAGGGCGTTAACCAAAGTTTTATTACATATGTTTTTATGATTAATGATGTTTTAGAAAGATTATTTTCAAAAAGCTTGAGTTTTATTATTTCGAGGCATATGGGAAAAAATCACCTCAGTATGTAACTTGACTCAGATATGGAACTGATTGATTCAGATATCATGTTCATACACAGTTCAGGACTAGGGATGACAGATGCCCCTAGATCCTAGATTCAGAGTCGAAAGGGTAGATCTGCACCACCGACTCCAGATTTATGGCTCGGGGGACGGTGATACGTAATGCCCCAAGACCACCAGATTTTAGGGCTAGGGGACAGTGATATGTAACGCCCCTAGACCCTAGTTTCAAGGACAAGATAATGGCATGCATTGGGGGATGACGATACGTAACGCCCCAATGTCATGGATTTGCACAATTGGCTCTAGTTGAGGCTTATGGGGAGATGACGATACATAACGCCCCCATGCTTCAGGTTTTCAGCAGATATTCAGATACAGATTTTCAAAGACAGACTTATAGAAAATATGTTTTAAGAAAGAGTTTTTAGAGATTTATAGACCAAAAGAAGTTTTCAAAAAAGTTTTCCATGAAGAAAGTTGTTTCCAAATAATGAAAGAGATTTCAAAAAAATAATTTGAGATGTACTTGGTTTTAGAATCATGGATCTTCAAAAAGCATTTTAGTATTTATTTTTAAACTGTCCACTCACTAGATCGTTCAAACGATCTAACCCCTCACTCCCAGTTTCTTTTTTTGTAACTCTTATAAATATTAAAATCAATTTTAAAATTCATTAAGAACTAACAATCCCTCACTTGAATTTTAATAAAAAAATTTCATCGAGCAATATAATTTAAGGTCATGCATAAATAAATGTGTTTGTAGACTTGAACATTTACATAGTGTTGACGATTCAGATTATATGAACTATATCTCTGACAACGTTATACACACAAACCTTTCAGGGTGAAGTCAAAATGCCCGAGCATTATGGTTGTGCTCGTATATCCCAATATAGTGAATGCTCTAGAAATATTTGCCTAAAATTTCATAAGAAGCAGCGATACTTCTACATTCAAATAGGTTTATATATCAAGAGTACTCATGTAGTTATGTACTCCATTCTACATAGAGTATAGAACATATTAAGAGTTAAGTATAACTCATCCTTACATCGCTTCAGGATGTTATGCTCTCGTAACTGAACTCACAAATAAAATAATACCATGATTCATCATCACTTCATGTGTATCTGTAATCTCTTACTGTTAAAATAACAGTTTTGAATATTACAATAACCGCGGTACTATCACAACGGATCAAGACAACTGGTATCAGTATCTCCCATAAAAGGGTATCTAATAGCAAGCTTCTTAATCAAGCTGCTTCTTCACTTGTTGATGCTAGTGCTATCATCTCAGACTCTAGGAAATATATCTGCTAGTAGCCTTGGAATCGGAAAACCACTGATAATGTAATTTTAGGTTCATGGTCCTTTTTTAGGTACCTTATAACTCTCTCAATAGCATGTCAATTCTCATACCAGGTTTACTAATAAATCTACATAGTAATTATACGACATATGTAATGTCAGGTCTAGTGTAATCATAAACATAACTTCAGCTACCAATGTTGTTTGCATACTCGGATTGTCTAATACTGTCACCAATGTTCTTGAATAATTTTACACTCGAGCATAAGGAGTACATGCAAAATTATTCCTAGATTCCTTTTTTTCTAATCTAGTAATTTAATTTCGAGAATTACACTAGTTTCTTCTAAGTTTTTCATGACAAATTTATAAGACAACATAGACTTTAACAGAATTAACAACATATATTTTGAAAAATAAGCATATCAATATATAAACATTTCACATGTTGTTTTCAAACTTTATAATAAATGTATTTGTCACTTTCATTCTCTTTAAAACCATGAGTAAAATATTAGAGGTAGAACCCCCACTATTTTCATTATTATTGGAGGTTGATCCCCTACTATTTCTTAATATAAAAAGAAATTTTTCTTTATAGAAATAATATGTTCATATAAATTATAAAATGTATATGTTTAGTCATAATGTCATACCCAAAGTTCTGGGTTCTCAACTTTTCCATATTTCATAAAGTAGAATTTAAATTCCACATCACTAGTTCCAGCAGCTATAATGGCGTGTGGAATCACCCAACAACATTTACTTATTTACAGCTTCTACATAGGGCTCGAATATAGCATAATGGATGCAGACATGACGAAAAGTGACAATGCCTACCCAACATCCCTCGGATCCACAAATCATGTTGATCTCAAAGATCGTAGTAACAAGTTGGCCTTCGGTTAGCTTCGCTTTTGGAGCAGAACTCTTTAATCGACAGTTCCAAGCAAGGTGCCTTATTTACCAAAGTTGTGGCATTTGAACTAGCTATTGTCATTTCTTGAGGGAGGTTAGTGCTTGTTTTGGTTATTCTGATTTTGGTGATTATGGTTCTTGTTGTTCCTAGGGTCGTGATCATTCATATTAAAGGAAAGACCAATTATGCATATATTTTGGACAGTATTAATGTTTCACATCAACACTGAAATTTTTAAAAAGACCAACTAATACAACCAAAATAAACCATGTTTCAAACATGGCATATTCTGTAATCCAAAATCATTCAAATTGGTGAATACAGGTCTAATTCATTAGAAGCAATGTATTTAAACTCAAATAATACTCACATGATGAGTATAAAAAATTTCAGAATATGACATTGGGCCGTTAACCTCAATAATCTATATATCCATTCATATTCTAGAAGTATTGAAAAATTTAAATAAAAATTTATTAGCCATCAATTAAATTATAAATATATTTAAATTTTTTCTTGGAGCTTCTTGAAATTATTGGCTATTCTAAATAATTCTCGCTATAAATTATTATTGACAAACTTGTCTATTTAAGTCATTATCATTTGAACCCAGCATAATCTTATTTACAAGTCTTTTAGTCCCCTTTAAAATCCATGTTTAATCAACAATAAATATATATAAAAATATGATTTTCCCACGCAAGTTTAAACAGTACTATTAGACCCATTTGTCATCAAGTTAATCATTTGAGACTAAAGGTTACTAACCTTATAATAACAACATAATTGATCAAGAGAACTCGTGTTACAATTATGAAATTCTTCTGTTCTATCAAATTAATCATGAAACAAAACAAACAGCTAGAATTTGGATTCACATATGCATTCATGCGTGTTTGGTTCTATGTGACAAATCAATTATCTAAATCTAGAGTTCAAATGCTAATGTTGATTTTTTTTTTTAAGTGAACAACAATATGAACAGTAGACATTAACATTCAACTAAGCAACCAGTTTAAAATATTTCATCGCCATCAGATTATTCTCCGTACCACAAAAGACATAGCAACAAAAGCATTCAAGATAATGTCAACCTTAAGAACAGTAACAAATATAATATAAGCAGAAATGACAGATCGATTCGTCTTAAAATGGTTGGAACAATTTGCATAAAATAATAACAATATTACCATTCACAACGAATGTAAAAATAAAGCCGAGTTGAGTCGCGGACTAGATCGTTCTCTTTAAGACATTTATCGACTCTGCCCAGAATTTGTGCTAGCAGCATGTCAGCCCCGACGTCCCCATGATAAAACAAGCCCAGAAAAAACACTTTGTTTCAATCGATTTTGCACAAAATCGATTGATATACTTACACCCAAATTTTTTTTTTTTTGCTTGGAATCTCAAAATAAAAGTTGGGGATTTTCTAAACTGTATCGTTTCAGTGATTTCAATATACGGATATTTCAAAAAAAAAAAAAAGCTGACACATTTAATATATACATATTATCTTATAAAGCACATCGCTTGTTTGATTGTTTCCCGAGAAAATCACAGGGAAATTCAAAATGGTATATCGGAGATTGAGGAGAGAATGTTGGGTTTTTTCGATATATCAAGTAGTTCTGCTTATCTTCAAAGCGAATGGACATCACAAGAATTATTAGGGTTTGAAAAGAAACCCAATAACCATAACCCACATAAACAAAGAAGCCATCATGCTTCATTCTCTCTTCATCTCCAGCAACAACAGAAGAAGAGTTGGTATTAGAGAAACAACAACAACAATGAAGAAGACAGATCTCCATCACGCTCAGCAACACACAAATAGAAAAAATTCAACTTAGAATTATTGTGATTCTTATTACATATGTGATTGACATAGTACATATGTAGGTACCTAAGATTAAAAAGTGAGGCGGCGTGAAGAAGCAGAGGGATTCAGATTGCGAAGAGAAATGGCTTCTATCTCTTTTAAGGAGAATTATTGATAAGAAGTGCATAAGTCTCAACAAATGTGTAACATTCTCTTAACATAATAAGGTCTATTTAATTTTTCTTTTTTGTAACTTAAACAATTATAATAACTTGATTTTTTTAACTTCTCCAATATAAATTTTTTGTAACTCTTCTAAACGTTAAAATTAATTTTAAAATTCATTAAAAACTAACAGTTATTTGTGATTCTTTTCGATCGTTATGAATTTTACATGTTCAATGCTTTGTATATGGTGAAAAATCATTGATGAAAAATCAAAAACTTGAATGAGACAAATTTAAATTTAAAAGTACTTAAGTAATACATTTTAATTATGGTCTCTTATTTTATTTCTAGCATGTTTAATAAATGAATTACATATCTGGGAAATTTATTTTTGAGATGGTGATAATTAATGTAAACCATTGCTTATAAAAATTATTAATTCATCAACTTTAATAACTTTCTTTACATAATATATTTGCCATCATTCTCTTTAACTAATTAATCAATTAAATCTTTTTATATCGTTTGATATAAAATTTGATGAATTTATAAGTTAGGTTATACTCTCAGTACAATACTTGAAAATTATCTTATATTATGAAGTAATACTCTCTACCAAATGATGTTTTAATCAAATAAGTGATTACTTATCTTTCCTTATGATGTTAAATGTAACACGATGATACATTGAATTTTTTTTTTAAAACGTTGGAAACTCCGCCGCCAAATCACCCGATCCGAGTTTAAGCGGAGTAAGTAAAATCCTCAGCTATCCCCAGGCTCTTACAAGAAACACACCTCATTGATTCGAACCAAAAACCTGAAGGCCATATTCTAAACCCCACACCAACAAGCTACGTATCTTGGGGACTACAGTGATAAATGTTGTAAATTATTCTAATATTAAAGTAGGATGGAGGAGGGACATGTTCATTGGTTGGTACCCATTTGGAAGAATACATAATTATAGGGACATGTCTTCCAACTTAAAAGAATCTACCTCTAGGCTCCAAGTGGTGCATGGGAGGGGTATAACACTTTGGAAAGTTGCACACCAATTCAAATGGTGCCCTTAAGACACATTTCCATGCCTTTATAAGGTAGTCATCTTGTTCTTTTAAGAGTATCTGAAATGAATCTGAATTCATCCGAAATCATAAAGTCTCATTTTGTTTCCTTAATTCTAAGAGAGAGTTCCTCCATTTCCAAGTTCAAGATCTTGTTAAGGAGTGCCCCTTGAACAAGAGAAATCCGAGTTATCCTGGGAGAACATTAGTCACAAAACCCGTAGAGCACCGAGACAAGGCTGATAAGTTCTTAAGGACATAGATCTATCTAGACTTGGACTGCATATTTCGTAATTTACCAGGTTTTCTTCTTGTTTTAAGTTTTAGGGTTTTGCATAGATTGGTTGGATTTTCTAGGTTTGATCTGCTTGATTGCATGTTAGTTTCTGTTTAATGACACTAGACCTCCAACAATCTTAAGAACTTCTCAATTTTAGTGTTGTTATATAGAAATTCGCATGTTTAGATAAGAAAATTTCTGGAAAATATAGTTTGTGCATGAAAAATACGTAAGAGCGTTCGAACGCCCGACAAACGCAAAGGCAAATATCTGAATTTTTGTAAGAACATTCAAACGCGTCTTCAAATACAACTCGAACGCAAGCCTTCTACCTAAGAACGTTTGAACGCGTATTCAAACACAAATCGAACGCAAGCCCTCTGACTTAAAATGTTCGAACTCGTCCTGAACGCAACACGAACATAAACCCTCTGGAATATTTCGTTCAAATGCGTTTTCAGACGCCAGACGAACGTAAACTCTTTGGAATATTTCATTCGAACGCGTTCTCGAACGCTCCATGGGTGTGAAATCTCTAGAACACTTCGTTCAAACGCGTTATCAAACGCTCCACAAACATGCACATACTGGAGAGCCTCGTTTGAACGTAGATAGGAACACGACACTAATGAACTAAGTCCTGTAATTGTGTCTAAATTGAAAAGACTTAGATTAATTTAATTAATCACAATATTAACTTAGTAAATCATGTAATCATATATTGAATCATAATAATCCTTGTAGTATAGATTTAAGTTATTGTTAGAGTGTTCAATTATCACAAGCATACACATAGTGATAAAGTTGAAAATTAATTGTGTGTTGCATACTTGGTTGAGAATTTAAAGTGTAATCATATACAAGTGATTCCATCTAATCTTGATTGACACAAACACATATATCTACACATATCAAATATTATTTTGTAAAATTAAAAGTGTAATATTAAGTTTTGAATTGACAAGAGATTCTATTGAAGAAGTGTTTAAAGGATATTCTGTCAAAAAGGCGAAAAGAGCCTAAGTGGTCAGGGATTTAAGTGGTTACTCCGGACCCTCCTCGTCCTCTGGGAATATTCCTTTATTTACTTTTCATAAGAAACCTTAGTCGAAATTCAAGGACTTGTGTTTATTGGTACTATCGTCCAATAGAACAACGTGTGGATACTTGGTATATCACTTGAACAAGATCATTTGTTGATCGTTGTGCAATTTATCTTTTGTAGACTTATTGACCTCTGTTGGTTTTTCCAATTATACATGGCTAGCGGAAACATCACAATACCGGTCTCTCTTGGAGAAAGGCCGAAAAATTTTGGTGGAGCAAACTTTAAACAGTGGCAGAGCAAAATATTGTTCTACCTGACAACTCTCCAGTTGGCTAAGTACCTCAAAGATCCTCCGGATCCTGTGAAGGGTGAATCGGCAACAGCAAAGCAACTATGAGAAGAGACATGGTCGTCTGGCGACTTCTTGTGCAAGAACTACCTTTTGGGTGGACTTGACAATACCATGTACAATGTGTGCCAAGGCATGACTTCTGCGAAGATTCTCTGGGAATCTCTCGAGAAGAAATAAAAAATAGAGGATGCCGGACAAAAGAAATTTATCGTGGGTAGGTTCCTGGACTATAAGATGGTAGATTCAAGAATAGTAATGTCTCAGTTGGGTGAAATGCAATTGATCATTCATGAAATATTGGATAAAGGTATGAAACTCTGTGAGACGTTTCAAGTTGCCACCATCATTGAAAAGTTACCTCCATCATGGAAGGACTTTAGGAGCTATTCGAAACATAAAAAGAAGCAGATGAGCCTTGAAGACCTTGGAGTTCGATTGAGGATTGAAGAAGACAACATGCAACCGAGAAGGCCAGCTACAAGACTATGGAGTCTAAGGCCAACATCGTCGAGGGTGTGAAGGGTAACAAGAAGAGAAAGAACAGTGGAGTTGTTTCTTCCCAATCTAATAATAAGTTCAAGGGGAAATGCTACAACTGTGGAAAGAGCGGTCACATGGCAAAGGATTGCAGAAATAAGAAGTCTCAGGACAAGGGCAAGAAAAAAAAATGAGGCTCATGTCACTGAAGATGAGCAGCTGACTGAAGAGATCTCAGAGATGAACCTATCAGTAGTGATAACTGAAGCCAACTTGGTTGGGAATCCGAGATAATGATGGGTAGACACTGGGGCTACTCGTCATATCTGTGCAGATAACAGGATGTTTTCCTCGTATCAGAAGGTCGATGGCAGCAATCATCTGACAATGGGAAACTCGTCTACCTCAACAGTGGTTGGATAAGGCACAATGGTTCTGAAGTTGACATCTAGAAAGGAGCTTACATTGAAGAATATTTTACATGTTTCTGATATTCAGAAGAACTTGGTCTCGGGTTCTCTCCTTAACAAGGCTAGTTTTAAGCTTGTATTTGTTTCTGATAAATTTATATTGACCAAAAATGATGTGTATGTAGGAAAATGATACCTCACTGAGGGCCTTTTCAAATTCAATGTAATGACTGTCTATCGACACAATGTTATTAGAGAAAGCTACAACTTCCGCTTATATTATTGAGTCACAAAATGTATGGCATGAGAGGTTATGACATGTTAATTATGATACAATGCGTAAATTAATTAACATGGACCTTATATCTAAATTTGCAATTGATAGCCAACATATGTGTGAGGCATGTGTTGAAGCAAAAATGCATAGAGCATTATTTCATTCCATAGAACGAAGTTCTGAACCCTTAGAACTTGCACACACTGATGTGTGTGATATGAATATTGTGCAAACAAGAGGCGGTAAAAAGTACTTTGTCACTTTCATCGATGATAGAACAAGATTCTGTTATGTGTATTTGCTGAGGAGCAAAGATGAAGCTATTGAGAGCTTTGTACACTATAAGAATGAAGATGAAAATCAACTTGGCAAGAAAATCAAAAGAATCAGGAGCGATAGAGGTGGTGAATATATGTCACCATTTGGTGAATATTATTCCAATCATGGAATTATTCACGAAACCACTGCTCATTATTCGCTTCAACAAAATGGGATTGTTGAGCGCAAAACCCAGACGTTGAAGGAAATGATGAACGCCATGTTGACAAGCTCTGGTTTACCCCAGAACTTGTGGGGGAAGCCTTGCTTTCCGCGAACTATGTTCTGAACAAGCTTCCTCACAGAAGATTGGACAAGACACCATATGAGTTGTGGAAAGGTCATATACCTTCCTACAAATACCTAAACGTGTGATGGTCTCTTACCAAAGTAATGGTTCCTAAACCTAAGAATGTTATAATAGGACCAAAAACTGTTGATTGTATATTCATTGGATATGCTCGCAATAGTAGTGCGTATCGATTCTTGGTACACAAGTCTGTGATTCCTGACATCAATCCGAATATGATAATTGAGTCAAGGAATACGACATTTTTTGAAGAGACATTTCCTTGTAAGGAAAGACAAAGAATAGAGTCTCTCAAAAGAACTATTGATACTGTAAAATATGGTAATCAGGTTGACCAAGAGTCAGCTCAACGTGCAAACATTGAGATAATTGAACCTAGACGTAGCAAAAGAGCTAGAAAGTCTAAGTCGTTTGGTCCCAATTTTCTGACATACTTATTAGAAAATGAGCCTCAAAGCTATAAGGAAGCAATGTCTTCGCCAGAAGCACCTTTGTGGAAAGAGGCTATCAACAGTGAGATTGATTCTATCCTACAGAACCATACTTGGGAATTGGTTGATCTTCCTCCAGGTCATAAGCCACTGGGCTACAAATGGATATTCAAACGGAAGATGAAACCTGATGGATCAATAGATAAGTACAAGGTAAGGCTTGTTATAAAAGGTTATAGACAAAAGGAAGGCCTTGATTACTTTGACACCTATTCACTAGTGACTCGTATCACATCAATAAGAATGCTCATAGCTATAGCAGCTATATTTGGTCTTGAAATACATCAAATGGATGTAAAGATGACATTCTTGAATGGTGAATTGGATTAAGAGATTTACATGGAACAACCAGAAGGTTTTAATGTTCCTTGATAAGAACAGAAGGTGTGAAAACTTGTAAAATCCTTGTACGGATTAAAGCAAGCACCTAAACAATGGCATGAGAAATTTGACAAAGAGATGTTTTCAAGTGGGTTCAAAACCAATGAGTGTGATAAGTGTGTATACACCAAATCAACTAAAAAATGATATGTCATTGTGTGTCTCTATGTAGACGATATGCTGATAATTGGTAGTAATCAGGAAATGATTCAGTCTACCAAGAACGTGTTATCCAGCAGATTTGATATGAAAGATTTAGGAGTAGCTGATGTGATCCTAGGAATTAAGATTTCTAGGACATCAGACGGATATATATTATCTCAGACTCATTATATTGAGAAGATACTTGAGAAATATAATAAAGGGGATCTCAATGTGGCTAGAACTCTCGTAGACATAACTCTTCATCTATCAAAGAATACGTTCTCAAGCGTATCACAATTAGAGTATTCGAGAATCATCGGAAGTCTGATGTATATCACGAATTGCACACGACCTGATATCGCTCAAGCTGTGAACAGACTTAGTAGATATACAAGCAATCCAGGACATAACCACTGGAAGGCCATAGTAAGAGTTTTGAGGTATCTGAGAGAAACTTCAAAATATAGGCTGCATTATGAGAGATATACTGTTGTTCTAGAGGGATACAGTGACGCTAACTGGATATCTGATACAGTGGATTTCAAATATACGAGTGGATTTATTTTCACACTTGATAATGCAGTCGTGTCATGGAAATCCACGAGGCAAACATGCATTGCCCGGTCTACTATGGAATCAGAGTTAATAACATTAGACAAAATAGCGGAAGAAGCGGAATGGTTTCGAAATTTCCTTGAGGATATTCCTAATTGGCCCAAACCGGTGCCAGCGATAAGCATACATTGTGATAGCCAATCGGCTATTGGGAGAGCCCAAAATACAATGTATAATGGTAAGTCTCGACACATACGTCGGAGACATAATACCATACGTCAACTACTCTCGAGTGGCATAATATCGATCGATTATGTTAAGTCGAAGGAAAACCTAGCGGATCCATTTACTAACGGTTTACCTAGAGAGCAAGTTGAGAAGTCATCGAGGGGAAGAAGCCTATAAATTAAGAATTGTCACTGTGGAAACCCAACCTAGCAGATTGGAGATCCCAAGATCTAGGTTCAAAAGGGATAACTGAAACTTTGTGCAATTCAAAACAAGCACTGAAAAGTTTTGTTATCTTTCCCATTCCAATAATGACGCCAAGTGCTGTCTGTCAAGGTTAGGATAAGCTAAGGCTTTTAATGATCACTATATTAGGAGATGAGTCCTAATGGGGGTAAAGGCAGATTACCTCTTCATAGTAGATCACCTATTTCAAGTAAGAAGTGAGGCCACTTCCATGGGATATTACAGGCTGATTTCCCTAAAGTGTTTGATGAATCCAGGACCGTTGTTCTTGGCCGAAATGAACACAACCGTAGAATGGGAAATGGTCGAAATAAAGCTGTGTGTTGGGAATTGTCTTGGTTTACGCCAACGGCAAAACAGTTCAAGGTGAAAGCTACCTATTTCGATACAGCTTTATTTCACAGAAACTCTCTCAATTGTCTACATGAATATTTGAAGAATTGTGGGGGATTGTTGTAAATTCTTCTAATATTAAAGTATGATGGAGGAGGGACACGTTCCTTGGTTGGTACCCCTTTGGAAGGGTACATATTTGTAGGGACATGTCTTCCAACTTAAAAGAACTCACCTCTAGGCTCCAAGTGGTGCATGGGAGGGGTATAACCCTTTGGAGGGTTGCTCCTCAATCCAAATGGTGCCCTTAAGGCACCTTTCCATGCCTTTATAAGGTAGCCATCTTGTTCTTTTAAGAGTATCTGAAACGAATCCGAATTCATCCGAAATCATAGAGTCTCATTTTGTTGTCTTGAGTCTAAGAGAGAGTTCCTCCATTTCCAAGTTTAAGATCTTATTAAGGAGTGCCCATTGAACAAGAGGAATCTGAGTTATCCTGGGAGAACATTAGCCACAAAACCCGTAGAGCACCGAGATGAGGCTGATAAGTTCTTAAGGACAGAGATCTATCTCGACTTGGACTGCATATTTCGTAATTTACCAAGTTTTCTTCTTGTTTTAAGTTTTAGGGTTTTGCATAGATTTATTGGATTTTCTGGGTTTGATCTGTTTGATTGCATGTTAGTTTCTGTTTAATGACACTATACCTCCAACAATAAAACATGTATTGTCTAATGTCTACGCGCAAAATATCGATTGTTTTGCTTATTTTTGTACAAATTATTTACACACACACACAACTCCAATGTCACCACCCGTTACTAAAAATATTAAAAAAGTGACAGAAGCGCCGGGAAAAAGCTGTGATTATATTTGTTCTTTGTACAAAAGCACATGGAAAAAGCTGCATTAAAATTAGAGTAATGATTAAGGGCGGTAATTTGGGTTAAAATTTATTTATTCGTTCGATTTGATTCGTTTTAAAACGGATACGGATTTAAATAATGGATTCGTTTAATAAATGAATCAATTCGATTCAATTCGTTTATTAAACGTATCAAATACGAATTTAATCTCATTAATACGTTTATTCGTTTAGAATTTGTTTTATTATTTTCTTTTACTATTTATTTTTATTTTTCAATTAAGATTCGAGAAATTATGACTAATTACCATAGAAAAAATATTATTTTCGATATTTGGTGCGATATTTTTAGTAAATATATTAATTACATATTTCATATGTATATGTTAATAACGTAAATAAAATATGGTAAATTATGTTAATAAATAATATCATAACTAAACAAATATTCATAGTCGATTCGTTTATTAAACAAATTGAATATGAATCCTAATATTAGGATTCGTTTAATAAACAAATTGAATATGAATCCATCACATTTTCATTTGATTCGTTGATACGTTTTAACACCCCTAATAATAGTATGAGTCATAATTGAGCACATGATTGAAAACATAAATATTAAAATAAAAAAAAAAAAACTTTTCGCTTCAGGATAAAATTATTTTTCTTTTCTATTATGTGTACAATTATATGCTGAAATATGTGCATATATCTTTTTTTCTTAAAAATATTCACATTTTGCGAATTTTTTATTGCCTTTATAAGCGGGAGCTGTGAGCCAAAAATCATGCCGCACGTCCACCAACAATCTAACAATGGAATTATACCACACCACTCAATACAAAAAATAAGGCATTTAGCTTTGAAAATAATCGACGCTAAAAGTAAATAGTTCGACGCAAAAACTAAATGGCGTCGAATAATTTGGACGCTAAACTTAGACGTTAAAATGTGGACGAGAAATATCATTAGCGTCGAAATACAAATTATCGATGCTAAAATCTCTTACTTTGCTTCCAACTACTTTCGACGAAAAGGAAGAATTCCCGACGCTAAAGTTCATATTTGGCGACAAAAGTATTTGACTCTAACAATTAAACTTTTAGTGAAAATTAATAAATTAAATATTATTTTTATAAATTTAGCATCGAACATTTCGACGCTAAAAGTATACAAATATTATTTTTTATTTCTTTTAGCGTCTAAATTTTCGACGCTAAAAGTACGAAAATATTTTCTTAAGAAAATTAATTTTTACATAATTTTGCTCTGAAATATTCAATTTAATATTTTAAAAAAAATATTATTTAAAAAAATTACCGATTAATAGTAATTATGAAATATTCTAATAAATATTTTATTATTATAATGAAAATTTATTAAATAAAAAAATACATAGTATATTAAAACTATATGTTTTTAATGTTTATACAAATGGAAATAAAATTTATTACTGCTGTGATAGGGGCGCTCGAGCCCGATGCACTCCGGCTGAGTGAGGCCTCCAACATCTCCTGGAAAGCCCTTATCTGCTGGTCGAACTCCTGCATCTTCTTTTCGTGGTCCACCTTGACCTGTAGTAGCTCCTCCTGAGTCTTCTTCAGCTCGTCTTGGGTGGTGGCTAGCAGGTCTCGAAGGCACGAGTCAGTGTCTGAAGAAACAGTAGTGCGTGCAGATGACGTCGGCTTCTTACGAGTTCCAAGGCCAACGTTGTACGATGTCTGGTTCTTGAAAATCAATTGCGACAACTCCTCATCTGGTATCGGGTCGGACCATGTCTCCTGAGTTTGATGTTGGAGCTCCACCATTTTCGTTCTATTAAACAAAATTAAGTTAATGTTAGAATTTGAAAAGAAAAAAATCAATTTAAAATAATAATTATTTTATTTTAAAAACATAAACTTACATAGCAGCGTTCGGCTTCTTCATTGACCCATTTTTTCTTCTCATTGTAGTGCGTCACTCGGAAAAAATCTGGAAATAGATGCACCTCACATGTGCTACTCTGCTAAAAACATAAAATAATTGTATTATTATTCGACATTAGTAAAAATAATGAACTGTTAAATTACAGTTTTGGATATATTTACCTTAGAATGTTCGACACGATTTTGGATAAATGGCTTGGAAAATCCACGGTGGTTAAAACGCAAGTGACTTTGATTCTCCGCATTTGCGTGACATTTATTCTGTATTTAACAACACTGTAAGTACCAAAAACGAAGAGAATTATCAATTTCTGTTTATTTTAAAATTTAACTCGTGTTTCTCGCTAGACCAAAGCTCACACAAGAATGTCCAGTCTTGCTCCTCTATAAAATCATGCTTGTGTTGAGAAGCATCCAAAGGTCTATATTCATCGAATATTGGTTTCAAGACTCTTGTCCTATAATCCTTATGACTTTTTCCCATGTGATAGTCAAGATAGTGTTGGACATTAACTTTGGCTAGATCGACGTCGAACCACTCCTACAAGAATAGCAACCAAGTAAAAATGAGTATAAAATAAAAATTTAAATTAACAAACAATATCGAAAACTTAATACTGTAAGGAAACTCACAAGTATCGAAGGGAATAGCTGGTTGATTTTCGTCTCCCACGATATCTTTCTCCAAGAAACGTAGTTTTAGGGAGCTTCAAACTGAGCTGCAGCACCTATGGCTGTAGTAAACGCTGAATTATGTTGCTCGATTTGTCTTTGTCCATAAGATGATATCTCTATATGGATACGGCCGTGAGCCTTAACGTGCTTAACCAACCCCAAGCCACGGGTGCGTCCTCGACCCTTCGCTGTACTCGAGTCACATGTGGTAGCAGAGACCCCAGCAGGGGCATCTGTCCTTACAGATCTAGATGGAGTCACATTAGCGCTTTTGCGATTGCCCAGTGCCATCTGCAAAATAAGAATTTCGACACTATCAATGACACAAAAATAATCATAATGATGCTAATGAAATTTCAATACTTTAATAGCCATATAAACTTTTATCATTACACATGGACTGCTCAAAATATCTTTAACCATATAAACTTTTAAAGGATACTAATTTGGGTGATAACGATATAACAACATCATGAGAAAGTGCATCTGTTCCCAAAATTGCATTCACAAATCAGCTTGTTTGATGTGTGTGAATTTTTATAAACATCCAACATTGGTAATATAAGCACACATATGTTACTCATTTCTTATAGTCATCACCTACATTAGTAGCTCAACATTATATATCATTTCCAATTCACCAATAATCGACTGTGCATCACACATCAACTTTGAAAACTTAATCATAATTATCTCACTTAATATATATATATATATATATATATATATATATATATATATATATATATATATATATATATATATTTATATTTATATATATATTATATGTATATGTATATGTGTATGTATATTCATATTCTATATTTTCACTTCTTCATCAACATTAGATTCATGACCAATGTAGTATAATATCATCCTCATGCACAAGTCTTGTCAAATCAAATAGAACATTCACGCTCTTCATCTAAAATTGTATTAGATCACATTTTTATTAACCATGTTTAAATAGAAATAACAATCTCAGACACACCAATCATGATTCATTGCTACGTACAACACATGCCATCACATGCCATAATCATAAACAAGCATTCTCACAATGTAAATCAAGCATCCATCTTCTTCACCAATTTCAGCCATAATGACCATTTCTCTCCATTGATCATCTTTAACCAACACATGCTATAATCATAAACAAGTATTCATTTAGCATCATTAAGTAATTAAAATTTCTCAAAATAATATAAAATTTTCACCCCTATATCCATTAAGGTTTGGCCAACATGCCTTTTCCATCTCAAGATTACAAATAAATACAAGGCATCAATTTCCAGAACAGCAGGCTCCCTGCTTTTCTGGAATTCCAGAGCAGCAGGTCCAGAACAGTAGGGAGACTGCTGTTCCGGAATTCCTGAACAGTAGAGAGCCTGCATAATCACATCAAATACTTCAAATTTCAATTTGAAAATAAAAATCCTAATTTTTGATTTAACATGCAGACATATATATGTTATGTGAATACA
Source organism: Zanthoxylum bungeanum (assembly GCA_019454045.1). NCBI lineage: Eukaryota > Viridiplantae > Streptophyta > Magnoliopsida > Sapindales > Rutaceae > Zanthoxylum > Zanthoxylum bungeanum. The sequence goes on from SKCR01023781.1 coordinate 98,466, forward strand.
AGTTTGCAGGATATCAAACGATCAAAAACTAACCAACAATCACATTGATTATAAATAAAGCATACTTTGTTTATAAGCTAACAGTTACAATGATGAAGCTTATAATCAACAAAATCCAAACCATTCACCATTGAGTATCGGAGCTCAAACTCACAAACTAACAAACACAACTGCACAAATGCATTTCAACTTGTCACCCATTCTCTCGGCCACAACCACACACACACATGCATTTCATATATCTATACATATTCATAAGCACTAATCAATTTCATTTATCATCATCATTATCATCAAACAACAATAAGAAGACGAGACATCAAAATGAAATTTAAAAAAAAAAAGAACATACCTGATTGATAGAAGACGAGACAGAGAGGAAGATGAGAGAGCTCAGCAAGAGTGGGAGAGCTGAATGGAAACTAAATTGAGGGGGAGTTGATTGAGTGAGAGGAGAGAGCTTGAGACTCGATGAATTGAGGGGGACTATAGCAAATTATTGATTTAAGGGTTTCGCAAATTGGGATTTTACAAAACCTTTAGCTTCGAAAGGTTCGTCGCTAAAACATTGGCGGCTAACAAAATATTAAGGTAATTTTTTTAGGGAATTTTAATTTTTTACATGTAGTGTCGAAAAAATTTAATCGATGCTAAAAGTCTAACATTTAGCGTCGATTAAATTTAATCGACGTTGAAAGTCTAACATTTAGCATCAATTAAGTTTTTTCGACGCTAAGTGTTAGACTTTTAACGTCGATTAAATTTAATCGACGCTAAATGTTAGACTTAATAATAATAATAATAATAATAATAATAATAATAACAACAACAACAACAACAACCATTCATCCATGATAATAATAATTCAAAACAACAACAACCATTCATCCATGATGATAATAATTCAAAACAACAACAACCGTCCATTATAATAATAAAAATTATTCATCCATCACATCATATACTAACTAGATAAGTCATTATTATCTTCGGTATTTGAGGAATACTGAAAGGACTCGAACTCATCTTCAGTTTTGAATTCTTCTTCATTTGCTGCTTCCACGCTAACTTGAGAATGAAGAATTATCTCAACATCTGTATTTTCTCGAGTTAACGTGATATTTTCAATAACTGTGATATTTGATAAATGAAATATATGTTCAGGAACTTCAAAGTTGTTAGAGACTTGTTGTGCTTCATCTGAAATTTCAACATTATCTTTCTCCCGCGTGTCCTAAATTCTCCTATGTTGTAACTTCTCTACCACCATCCATCCATTTCCTAGCTTTGGATCAAATATATATCACAGACCGTGCTTAGGTACAAAAAATATATGGATCATTCTTGTACCAATAACGTTGAACATTAATTGACGTTAAATGATTACTTACTTGAATTCTCCTCTTTCTGGCATTTGTGTCAAACCACTTGCATTCAAATAACACTGTACGTCGTCTGGGTCTGTATATCAACTTAATGACTGATTGCAACACTCTTTATAAGTCAATAATATCTGAGTCGTGTTCTCTTGGGACTACAATTCTATAATTCTGAGTGACATGTGAAACATCTCGCTACTCAGTATGAAATCTAACTCCGTTCACAATGCATCAACTGTATTCGTGAGCCTGCCACAGGATCTGGGGCGACGCATGCTGTCCTAGGCTCGCGGCCTAGTCGGGAGTACGGAGTAGCCACGGGGACTAAACTGAGAATAATGGAGTCGCCACCTGGTGTGAACCAGGAAAATGAGATTTAAGGCCGCACTCACCCCTCGCAAGGGAAGACCTCAAACCGTTGGGTTCGGAATGGTCCTTTACTTATGTCACTTGTAATGAAAGGATTTATGTAATAATTTAATCAAGTTTAAGTAACACTTACTTCCAAGAGTATCATGCTTCTAAATTCACATGCATGAAATTAATCATCACAACATACAACATCACAGGGCAATCTCATGAACATATTTCAATCATATGATATGGAAAACTAAGAATAACCTAATCATGTTTGAGTACTATCTCATGAATACATCGAATGGATAAATGCAGGAATATAAATAATATGATTGGCTACATAATGCAAGGGAGATCACCCAAGAGGCAATTGTGCATGAAATATGATGAGACAGACTCAGTTCAGTGTGTGCGCGTTCGTGTAGCGTTCGTAAACGCGTTCGAATGGTAAACAGAAGGTTCGCGTTCGTATAGCGTTTGATAACGCGTTCGAACGGGACCAGACCTGATGATACAAAATGCATGCGAGTTCGAGTAGTGTTTGATAACACGTTCGAACGGTAAACAGAAGGTTCGCGTTCGAGTTGCGTTCGATGACGCGTTTGAACGGGAACTGGCAGATTGCATACATTCATATGGTTTTAGATACCGCATTCAAGCAGGATCACAACAACGACATATCTAATCACATGGATATCTAAATCATGCATAAAGATTAACATACTAAGGACTAAATCATGTTTAAGAATAAATAACGCACTAGGCCTAATCAGGCTAAATAAATAAATAACGTACTAACTACATCATGCTCAAATACAAGTTTGGATGAAATGGTACGTGGAGTTGTATCCCGAGTGCAGACCGTACTACCGTCCATTCGGATTCGGCTACGGAATTTACGTCCGGGTTTCCATCCGATATACCACAAAAGAGAACATGCATTCCGTTTATCCGGAATTCACATCATGCCTCAACAAAACGACTCTCATGCAATAAAAAATATATTAGAATAAGTAAAAGACAAATGAAAGATAATAAATACAATGTGCTCTCATCTCTAACCTTTTATGTCGTCTCTCGGTAGTACGGTGTACGGTCGTCGGAAGGGTGTATGCTCCGCAACTCTTCCGGTTCACTGGTTCACTGCTCTCGTTCATTGTCTTACTGTTTTGGGTCGTCGTTCTCCATCTTTTGCTGCTGCTTTTGACTCCGATTCACTGCCGCTTTGCTGGTGTATCTTAGTTACTATTTTTGGGGTGTTTTGGCTACTGTTTTGGGTGTGATTTTTGGTGGTGTTATGGTGTGGTTCGGGGGCTGTTTTATGTGTGTTTTAGGGCTGCTGTGTGGCTGACGAAGTGGGGGCAGTGTGTTGAAAGGGCGAAGGTGAGGCAGTTTGTTAATTGTGTTGTGTTTATGGCGTTGAAGGGCTGTGTGGCATGGGCAGATTTGTGAGGCTTATGGACGTGTAGGGCTGATCGGTTTGTGAATGTGCTTTTAACGTGAAGGCTTGAGGTTATTTTCTTTTGTGTCTTTTGATTTGTGTGAGTTGTTTGTATATTATGTGTATGAGCTAGGGGAGGCTTTTCTTGTATGAATGAGCTAGGAGAATGCATGTCTTGGTTAGAGGTTGTTTATATAGAGAATGGCTAGGGTTTCACCTTGTCTCACAAGGAATGGATTTTGGCATTAAAAGGAGGATTTGATTTGGTTTTCAACAAGGAAAAGATAAGATTGAGGGGGGACAAATCTTGGCTAGATTAGGAATACAAAATATTTAATTTGTTATAATTGATTTTAATTAGGCATTACATCTTTTTAATTTAGTATGTGATTTTGTTTAGTTAGGAAGGAATCTTGTGTAATTGGTGGGTGAATATCTTAATTAAGGAATTAAAATATGTGATAGATTTTAATGTTTACTTTAATTTGGTATGTGATTTTTAGATTTGTTTTGATTTTACCATGTGTTAAATATGTGTTTTAAGTGGGCTTGGGCGTGTGGGCCAAGGCTTGGGCGAATTGGGCTTGATGTGAGGCTAGCAGCAAGACCAGAATTACCGACACCGTTCGAACGCTTCCTCGAATGCGGCACGAACGCCCGCAATCTGTTTGGCGTTCTAACGTATACACGAACGCAGCACGAACGAAAACAGTGAACCTTGTTTATTCTAAATTCCCCCTTCCGATGTCCATTTTCCGTGACCTCCGTGACTTAAAAGGTAGTGTCTCCAAATGAGACTCATCATAGGGACTTATATGCAAAAATGCAGTGCCTACACTGCTTTTGAGGCCCATATACCAATGCAACTAACGAAGAGGACGAGTCTAGTTGACCATTTTACACTTGGTTGTTTATCTAACACATGATAATATTTATGTGTTAATATAACAAACATTAAATATTTATTGTTAGGATAAAAATAAATAGTCAATGTTAGGGCTTATAGTTATCTCAAACCATTTAGGAAATTCTTTTTTGTGTCTTCCATCAACGTTGTGGTCGCTACCACATTGTAGCATGGTAATATGTTACCTACAAAAAATGAGTTACGTTAATGTAAGACGTTAAAATACACTTATGCACCTACAAGACTTACGTTAATTCGGTTGCACTTCATCGCAATTACTCAATATAAACCAATGCGCACGTTGAGCTTCCTCGAAAGTTAGCAATTTGACACCTAATGCTCCAAACGGTCTGCAATTTTGACGGAACACTGTGATATCTTGCTGATTACTTTCATCTCCATCATAGTTTCTTGGCTGACGATTAAAATGAGTTTCAATATTCTGCATGTACATCGAATAAAATATTATTGCCTCACTTATTAAAACAGCCTTTGTTATTGACCCTTCAGGCCGCGCTTTGTTTTTCACATATTGTTTGTAATGTCACAAAGCCCTGCAGATATGACAATAAATTTGCATTATTAATAAATTTAATGCAAAAGCAAATTTAAGAATGTAATATTTAAAACTATATATTACCTCTTAATGGGGTACATCCATATGTAATGGACATGACCTCCATTCCTAGCTTCGGATGGTAAATGCACGGCCAGATGTACCATCACATCAAAAAAAGTAGGTGGCAATATTTGCTCCAGCTTGCATAGGATTATCACGATTCCTCGCTCAAGTTCGTCAATAACAGATGTGGTTAATGTCCTCTGACATAATTGTTTGAAGAAGCCACATAGATCAAGTACGACGTCGCATACATTCGGTGGCAGATAAGGTCTAATTCCAATAGAAATGAGAATCTCCAGAAGCACATGACAATCGTAACTCTTTAACCCAGTTATTGTATCATCCCTGACCCAACGTCCAATATTCGATGCATAATCATCAGGAAATTTAACCATTTTCAGCCAATCACAGAATGATTTTCTCTCTAATTGAGTTAGCATCTAACTAGCAGGTGGATTAATAAGACCTCGATGAGTGACCTGTAAATGTAATTCACTGTGAATTCTAAGATCTTGTAGGTCCAATCTAGCATTTACAGTGTCTTTCGTCTTACCCGGAATATTGAACGGTGTGCCCACTAAACTCTCGCATATGTTTTTTTCTATATGCATTACATCCAAATTATGTCGCAGACTCATAATCCCCCAATACTATAACTCAAAGAAAATACTATTTCCCGTCCAATTCAAATCTTCAGGATGACGTGTTTATCTCTATTATTATAATGTTTTCAAAGTGTGTTGTCTCTGAGATATTGATGTTGGCAAAGTATGTCGAATCCAGACAATAGAATGGGCATACTCTGAGGTTTTTGTTGACCGTTGAATAATTTACTTCTCCGCCAAGGATGACTGAACTCAAGAAATCTCTTGTGCCTTGTGTATCATATTTTATTCCGTAACTGTTGCGAAGGTGTTTGACCCCTCACAAACTGGACATGCCATGTATCCCTTAGTGCTCCATCCAGATAATGAATCATAAGCTGGAAAATCATTTATGGTCCATAATAAGGCGGTATGCATATGAAAATACTGCTAAGAAGTTGCATCATAGGTATGCACACCCACATTCCATAATGTTTGTAACTCATTGATCAATGGTCTCAAGTAAATATTCATATCTTTACCAGGGGAACGTGGACCAGAGATAAGCAATGACATAAACATGAACGGATCCTTAATACTTTTCCATGGAGGTAAGTTATATGGAATAAGAATAATGGTCCACATATTGTAAGAGTTGTACATATTCCCAAACGGGTTAAAACCATCGGAGGTGAGACCTAACCTGACATTACGAGGGTCCTCAGCGAAATGGGGATACATGTCATCAAATTTCTTCCACTCGGTTCCATCTGCAGGATGTCTGAGTATGCCCTCTGCATTGATCCTCTTTTCATAATGCCACATCATGTCAGTCGTTGTGTGTCGTGACATGAACAACCTCTGCAGTCTGGGCGTTAATGGGAAATATTGTAATATCTTCTAAGGCACTTTCTTCCCGATACCACAGACTTTGTACTGATTTTCACCACATATCGGACAATATTCAAGTGATTCATACTCGGCATGAAATAATACACAATTATACTTACAAGTATGAATGGATTTATACCTCATTCCCAGATCACACAATATTTTTTTTGCCTCGTAATATGACTTAGGGAATTCGCTACCAACCAGTAACATTTGCCCCATTAAGTCTAGCATCATATCAATACTTTTTTTGGTCATTTTATTGATCATTTTAATGTGTAATAATTTCACAACAAAATTCAAGATCGACATTCCAGCACCTTCAAATGATTTTTTTTTTGCCTCATCAAGTAGTTCACTAAATAAATTTTGATCATTTCCACCTAACACTGGTATGTCCCCGCTAACACTATGACCAACTTGTGGACCTTGTAAGTCATGCAAAGCATCGGTTATCCCATCATTTATAGGTTGATTGTGACTACTGCACCTTTCACCGGAATCAATAAATCGTGATTGAGAATTATACTACTCACCGTGATAAATCCACGTACAGTAAGTTGGTGATATTCCCGGCATGTATAAATGATTATGAACTATTAGACAATTATGACCATAGCGTCACTATTTGTAAAAGACATTGTGGTTTTTGTATAAATTAATTATGTAGCAATGGAAATTGCATTTTATCATTTTGTAATTTGATTACTTAAATAAATAAATAATAAAAGTCCATATGATTAGTTTCGGATTATAAGATATGAGACAGTATCAATCCATAAAGGTTTAATCATTAATATCCATAGTCGTAGTATTATCGAGACTGGACATCGATAATGCGGAATAGACTAGTATTGCACTTGTGCGTGTTATGGAAGCGTAACGACATAGTTCTCATATATTGAAGTATTGGATACTCATTCAAGTGTGATAGGAGGTTGTGTTTACCGATGGTACGGAAACAGCTTCGCTCTGGATAGACCCCGCAGAATCCCATTGGTAGCATGACTATGTGTCTATGGGAATCCGCATCAGGGTAGGTGTATTTGGTCTTAACCTGAGACTTGCATCGCTAGTACTTGCGACAATCAATACGCTTTGGTTTTGGTCCTCCAGGACTTTAACAGGTTCTGTGTACGCCTCTTCTGGGTTTATTGAGAATCGTAGTGTATTGGGTGTGATGTCAAGATGGAAGTATCACTTAAGTCATATGGAGATGATGATCACGCATGGATACAGAACTGGTACTCTAAATGGTTGCAACCATCGGGATAATATGACATGGTCATGATTATCCGATTAAAGAGACTAGTTGCTTCTAATCCGATATATGTTTCGTACGGGGCAGACACTATTCCAGCCTCAGGCCTTGCATGTGACATCAGATACTGGATCGCAATACGCAATACTACGTATACTACATCTGACAAAGATTATATATTCCATTAAGATATTTCTGGAGAATTGGGTAGGCACGGTGCTTTGCTAGAAGCCAACCATGTCTTGTAAATCGGTAAAAACGTAGTACGAGGTATGTAAGTGTTCGGATAGTCCGACGACTGGATTTACTGCCAACATATCCATGGATCTCTTGGGTCGCTTCCCGAAGATTCACCGATGATGTATGATTCGAGCATAATTAATCTGGGATTAATTACGGAGAGATTTTATCTAGGGTAAAATACTATTTGAAGAGAGAGAACGATTAATTTGAAATTAATCGATAAAATAATATATTCGATATATTTAACGAAATTAGATTTCGAAGCAGAATTAAAATTGGATTTTAATTCGGGCAAACGAATGAATTTAGAATTAATTCGCGAGCGACATTAATAGTAATTTTGCTAGGCATAATTATTTAATTAAATTTGATTTAATTACGTCGCAAGAGAAAGTTCGTTAATTCGGAATTAGCGAACTCAAGCCCGATGTGTTGCGGGCCCACTCGGATTTTGAATCAAGTGGGGCCCACATGTCACATCACTTGTCACTTTAGTTACTTTTGGTGATGGGTTTTGGTGAGAATTATGATAGCTTGTAATTCACTCAAGTTGATGGCATGAATGACTAATACCAAATATTTGGTATATCATTTTTTAATTGATTTTTGAAATCAAAAGACAAGTCAACACACTAACTCTCACTCTCTCATTCACGCCCATTTTTGGAAAAACAAACCCTCTCCAAACTTTTCTCTTTGGCCGAACAAGGAGGAAGAACAAGAAGGAAATTTATTGCAAATTTCCTTAGTTTCTAGCACATCAAGGAATCATCCAAGGTGATAGGGAAACCATCCCAAAAGCTTGGAATCAACTCAAAAGCTTGGAGCTTGGATCTCATCCCCAAAAGTTGAGCTTTGCCGAAAACTTGGAGCAAAAAGTTTTGTATTTGACGCATCCTAAATCCGTTCAATGTAAGTATGATTCCGCCATACTTTACTTATGTATTCACAATTCTTCATTGCTTATATTGATCTTGGATTGTCTTAGAGACCAACAATGGTATCATGAGCCTTGAATAAGCATGAAATTTACTTAGGGTTTATATACTAAAATTTGGGTAAATTTGATTTGAGCATGATTTAACCAAATTGTTTGTTTGAGCATGCTTGTATATGGATAACTTGGAGTTATATGTGATCAATTTGAAGAAAATTGAATTGGATTAATTTTCCCCAATTTTTTGCATGTTGGCCGAATGCAATGTAGCCCTAAAAGTCATGGTATTTTTTGTTCTTTTGATCATTGGATGAGTTTAAATACTTGAGATAAATTGATTAATGATTTAATTGGATTGAAATCGAAATTGGTTTAAAAATCCCTCAAATGTCGTGAGCTTCAAAGCATGAAATGAGATGATTTTTTGTTTCAATAATGTTGGACATGTGTTGAATAAATTAAAGCATGATTAATTAATTAAATTGATTTTTTGGAAATGTTAATTTAGATAATTAATTAATGTAATACACTTTAATTAATTAAATTATGAAATTTGGAATTTTAGAATTTGATTAATTGGGCTTAATTTAGAATTGGGCTTAAAATGTTGTATTTGGGCCTAATGGGCTTGGTTGGGCAAGTTGGTTTAGGTCAATTGGATTGGATCCAAATTGGGCCTAAATCATTCCATTAAGTCCTAATATGACAAATGGGCCTTATGGGCCTAAATTGGTTTCTTGGAAAAGAGGGTGATTCCTTAATTGGGCTTTGGTATTTGGGTTTGACCAATATTGACCAAAGTCCATGCCTTAAGAATTAATTGAAAGCCCATTGGACTTTAATTAAATAACATTGGATGTTAATTGGGCTTTAAGACCCATTTAGATTAGATTTGGAATCTAAGTCATAAAGGCACATTAAAAAGTGTAGTTATTTAATTTGGAATTAAATATATAGAATTAGTATTGAATACGATTAAATTAGATTTAAATTATAGTTCGATATAATTCAAGAATTCGTACTTTGAGTACTTATTCTTAAACGAGTTGGACTCGCGCAAAATCAAATAGTTGTTTGAACATTGGACGATCACTTTATTCAAGATTAATTAATTAGATTAGATTGATTGAATAATATGCTTTGTGTGAATACATGGATGTGTTGAATGAATAATGTATATCAGATGGATATTATAAGGGAAAAGGCAATTTTGGAAATTGTTGTAAATTTACAATTTATTAAATTGGACATGTGTGTCCAGCCTTATCTCTCTTGATTATTTGTAATTCTCTTCTCACCTAATTCCCCTCAATGTTAATGAGGTTTCTTTCATTGTATTATGTAATTGGGTAGAAGTAAGAATAGTGCTAGCCGGGGAGAGGAAATGGAGTTATTTGTTCTAGGAACAATCTGTAATATATCCATATGCATATCATTATTAATTTATTTTCGCGCCTTATTATGCTTTTAGAATGCATGCTTAAGGGTGTATGATGAGACCTAACAAAGATAATAAATTGGTTGCCAATTTACGCGAAAACCCTCAACAAATATTAAGTGTTTTCCTTCCATTGAGTGATTCTTACTCAAGATACAAGATTGTCACTGGTTTGTTGGCCAAAGTCAAGACCTATGTCCATCGCGGATGTGTTTGAATCATGAAGGCTTTGTTCCATATCGTATGTCTTGTCCAAGTTGTGGTTTGTTGGCAAAAGTCAAGATCACTTCTTGTCCATCGACATCGATTACGAAGCTTTCCAAAGTCAATGGGTTCCTCTTAACTAGAATCATTAAGCTTGTTGTGCCAAAGCCAATGCTTAGTTGATTCAGAGGAAAAAGGTTAGGAAAATATATTGGATATATTGGCATATATATTGTATATATGTTTCGGACTTGGAGGTCCACCTAGCGGATCTAGGAATTGGATGAGATCCAATTGATCTTAGAGATCTACCTAGTTAAATATCATACAGCTTGTTGGCCAAAGTCAAGGTTGTGTGTTATTTAACGGGATCCTAGCCCACAAGGAAACTAGGTTTCCCGAGTACTCAACAGAGGGTTAGAGGCTCGCCGAAAAATAATGGTAGGCTAGTATTGAATTTGTAATTTCGTTCAAATACTTAGCTTTACGCGCTTTCAAAATTATTTCGTAAATTATTTTATTAGTTGGACTAATATATTATTATTTTTCTTGTAACAGTTAGATTGTACCCATACATCGTTAATCGAATAGTTGGACTATTGCGGTTAAGATGAGAGGAAATTTAAGCATTATGGATATTGTCATGGGCGACAACGTCTTTAATGACACAAACTTTCAAGACTGGGATATGAATCTCAGAATTGTTCTGGGATCCGAGAAGTTACTCTATACTATAGAGCGACCTCTTGGGCCTAAGCCCCGACCTGATTAGTTGCTTGAGCTAGAGCTTTGGAAGACTCATAGCGATGACAACGCGACTGCTCAATCGATAATGCTTGCTGCTATGACTCCGCAATTTCGTTGTCAAAACAAGGGATTGGATCCCTATGAGATGATGGCAAAGTTGCACGATCTTCACTGATCTAATCTTATATCGCAAAGATATGAGTTGCAGAAGAAGCTCTTCCGCGCTCGCATGTCAGAGGGTACGTCTGTTGAACACCATGTGTCACAGATGATAACTGACATTGAGCAACTCGGACAGATGGGCATCGTCTTCGAGGCTGAGACTTCAATAAATTTGATCCTACAGTCTCTCCTCGACACTTGGAGTGGGTTCATCATGAACTACAACATGTTGAACCAATACCAAACTCTTGGAGAGTTGATGTCCACTCTGCGCGAAGCAGAGAAAGAGCTTCAAAAGAGCAAGAAGCGTAAGGCACACTTTGCTTCAACATCTCAGGCTCCGAGGGCTTGGCCTAAGACGACTGAAGGTGTCAAAAAGAAGAAGCATAAGAATAAGGGCAAGGCCAAATCGTCAAAGGGTTCTGGGAAACCTAAGGACAAATCCCAAGATGTTTGTCTGCAGTACGGCAAGCGGGGTCACTGGAAGCGTGACTACCGCGAGTACAAGGCACACATGAAGGAAATCAAAGCGGGAAAGGCATCGGCTTCATGTATGTTTGTTATAGAAATAAACATGTCTACTACTAGTTTTAAAAATTGGATTTTTGATTCAGGTTGTGGAACTCATATATGTACTGATGTGCAGGATCTGTGACCGGTGGTAATCACACGCGTATAACGCAAGCGCACGTATTGTTCAAGTTGTATAAAAAATATCGATCCCACGAGGACTTAAAACCTTTGCTATTAATTTTTTATGAGGTCAAATGTTTACAAGTATCTAATAGATTGATTGTTTGATTGGGTGGTGACTTTAAAACTTAAAACAAGTAAATAAAATTTCTTGAAAGTAGATTGAAGAAAATTCAAATTTATAAAACTATTCAAGGTTGTGAATCCTTCCAATATCTATTAAAGATGAAGTGGTTATCTTATAGTTGGGTATTTATTAATTTATTAACCTGGAACACTAAATTATGTAAAAGCCTCTTCCGATTGTCGATTACAAATACCCAGTATAACCCAATTGAACCATATGTCTATGTCAACCAAATTACCTGGATTCATTAAGTTTAAGTTCCAATTATGGCTACCCCCGCCCGACAGGTATATTCCTATCCTGTAAGGAAATCTATTAAAGGGTTATCTATCCTCAAGGAAGATCGTGGGCTATTGAGTCTAAGGTCTTTAACCTAAAATCCATTTTCCAAGTTCATTTTAAGTTTACCTAATCAATTTTATTAATGGCCAGTTAATAAAAAGCATTAAGATTAAGACTCAATAAATAAACATTTATATTACCCAAGCTATAATCTAACCCCTTATAAACCGGTGATATTGGATTTCATCACAACCCCAGATAACTGGCTTAGTTACGACATATATTTACGGGTAGTAAAAATTTAAATAAAATAAAAGACATAAAGTAAAATACTGAAAATTAAATACTGAAAAGTAAATTACTGAAAAGTAAAAAAAAGTAAAAAGTAAAAAAAATGAAAGTAAATTACTGAAAGTAAATTGCTGAAGAGTAAATTGCTGAAAAGTAAATTACTGAAATAAATAAAGTAAAAGTACAATAAAAGAAAATGCTGGGGTTATAGGATCAACTTTTATTACTACTATTTTAGATATCTCCCTTAATATAATATATTAACTTTACGTGATAATTACCAACCAGCCATAAAGGCGGTATCCTGATTAAGTCAAATTAATAATTAATTACCAACTGACCAACCAGGCGGTATCCATACTTAGTCAGGTTAAAACCAATTTATAATTAATTACCAACCGGCCAATATAGCGGTATCCTCATTAAGTCAAGTTTTAAATAGTTTATATATTATAATTAAGGGAGATTAATCTAAATAGCAATAATAAAAGCTTTACCTTTCACCCCAGCAAAGGGGAATTACCTCCTCATTGCTTGAAAAATAAAACTGCAAAAGTAAAGAAATGAAAGGATTGTGCGTAAAAGTAAATTGCGGAAAGTAAAAACTGAAAAATAAAGAAAAGAAAGTGCGAAAGCGGAAATTAATTACTGAAAGCTGTAAATAAACAAACAATATACAATCTTCTTATTTATTCTTTAGGAATTTCAAAGAAGAAAGTATGAATCTTACAAATGAAATGGCTTGGTATTTATAGGCAAAATTTTGCCTCCATCAAATCATCCATCAAATTCTCCACCAAATCCATTATTAATTTCTCCACTAATTACTCCACCAAATCCATTATTAATTGCTCCACTAATTTCTTATCATGTTTGGTGATGATTTGATAATTTTATTATTTATTTATTAATTTATTTTTTTACTTTGAAAATGATTGAAAATGACTTTAATAATTACACACAACACACTTTTGGATGGTTCATCAATTTCGGTCATGAAATATTCAGAATTCGAATATATTTTGTCTTTCAAAGTTGTAGATTTTTGAGTCTTATTTAATCTGGAACTTGAATCAGCTCAATCCGATATCAGAGTAAAACGTTATGCCCAAAATATGACAGATGCGCAAAACTGGAATTTCCAAAACTGCACTTCGTTAAAACACCCTTTCAAGTTTCCAATCTCCAAAATTAATATGTCAAGTCCAATTTTTTGCCCTTATTTGACCCATATTTCGTCCTAAATGATTTCATTGTGTCCCAATATTTTTTATCTGCAAAATAAACTAAAACACATCAAAACGTTCATCAACCCGAGAAACTAAACAAAATATTAAGTTAATGGACGGTAAATATTGATATATTTTCCGCTCATCACACCCCCAAACCTAACATTTTTCTAGTCCTCGAGCAAAACAACAACAAAAAAATTAAACTAAGCCACTTTCGTAGGGATCACGGTTGCATTTAGCGTATGCAACAAGCCTTTAAACCAATGTAAAGAAAATTAAACTAAGCCACTTTCGTAGGGATCACGGTTGCATTTAGCGTATGCAACAAGCCTTTAAAAATAATAAAGAGATATGAAAGAAAATTTACCTTATGGAAAATTAATTAGAGTTTTATTGAAAATTTGTAGGAGTTAGAGTTGTGAGGTTGCAGATGAGAGAGTAAGATTGCAGAGGATGATAGAAAAAACAGAGGGGGAAGAATGGTTGGTGGTGCTGTATTTTAATATAATTTTTGCGTCGAAGTACTTAATTCGACGCTAAATGTAAAATTTTTAGCTTCGAAATAAATTGTCGACGCTAAAAATATGAAATTTAGCGTCGAAATTATATTTCGACGGTAAAGGTAATAGGATTGTTGGTGGTATTGTCATAAACCTTTAGCGACGCAAAATAATCGACGCTAAATGTCATATTTTTTAGCGTCGAAATTATTTATTCGACGCTAAAAGTTATAATTTTAGCGTCGTAACTTAATTTGACGCCAAATATAAGGGGAATAGTTAAAAACCTTTAGCGTCGACATAATAGCGACACTAAATTTACAGCTTTTAGCTGTTGGGATGTATGCCCTAGAGCTACATATGATGTAAACGGCTTTATGAGTTTTGAAATAAAATGATGCATTATTCATTTATCAAAGTGTTTGTTTAAATTTTTCATATTATAAATTATCTTGAATACCCTAGATTACTTATGTACCTTCAGAATTAATGTATGAGTGTCATACACAAGAGGATTTAAGTCTGAAGTTAGTAATGTTAAATAGTCCATAGAGAGCAAACAAAGCAGGTACTTTGTTTGTGGTTTATCTATAGCTGCGGTCCATTCTATATTTGTATGGAGACCTTGATTCGGGATCGTCCATGTAGAGACATGAGAATGAAGGCACCTTGTATGATGTGATCATATAGGACTCTACCCAGATGGAAATGACATTCTTTTAATATTCGTTAAACAAAGAAAGTCATTTCGATCTACTAGATGGTCATATATGGATTGATCTTAATCCTGTGTGTACTACGAACTTCTGTATGGTAGGCTATGTCCTTTGATTTACAAAGGTGAGGTTGGTGTAGCAGTCTCGACCAATAGCTACGTACTTTAGGGTCATTGTATGTTGTGTAGCTGGGAACGTTTTACATAGATATGAAGTTCACTCATTCTTGCGAGAAGTAGATGAGTATCTTTCTTAAGGGTTTATTCGGTACTTGAACGGTTAGAGCGCTCAAGTCTTTCTATTACGAATAGAAAGATTAAAATTCATAATCGTTATGAATAAATCGTTCATTAGAGAATTAATGGTACTTAAGGTAAAAATAATTAGAGGGGTATAATGGACATTATGACTCGGCTCTAATTACGAGATACTCATGAAAGGTTAATCTATAATGTAGTGACTATATCGATGGACACCGACTTGGTTCGGCTTAATATATCATCTGCGGCAATGAGAGTGCAACTTCGGGTTTTTAGTGGAATAACTCGGAGTTAATAATTCGAAATATTTAATTAAGAGCTTAATTAATATTTCGAGATTATTGGAGCTCGGAACCGTAGGTCCGTTTGGTCCCCGTGCTAGCTCGATTTACTATAGCGGATTTAGTATAATTGGATCGTCCAATTATATACTCACAAAGGTATAAATATTATTAATATGATTAATAATATTATTTTGTCACACTTGAAACATTATATTAAAAGTTAATATATGATTTTATTAAATATATGATATTTAAATAAATGTATTAAATTATATACGATATAATTTAATGTAAGGTCAAATTAGGAATTCCAAATTTGTTTAATGTAAGGTTAAATTAGGAATTCCAATTTTTGGGTTTTGGAAACCCTTGGCATTATTTTAATAGTTTAACCTTTTAATAAGGTATTAATTTTTTATTTTTGTAACATATATTGCTTTTATTGAAAGTTAATACAATTGTTACAAAATTAAAGAAAAATATTATGCATTGGCCGAATATGTGTATGGTGGAAAGGGGAATGGTTTTGTTTGTTTTGGAAATAAATAACCCTAGGTATAAAAAGAATTTTATTTTTTATTTTTGCCTAAGCATCTCATTATAACCCTAGCCACATTTCTTCTTCTTCTCCAATTCTCTCAAAAGTTGAGAAATCAAAAATAAAAGAAAAAGAAGAAAAACAAATAATCAAAAGAATAAAAGTTGTTTGTGTGACTCAATCCTTAAATTGTTTAGAGATTATCTTGTGTCTTGTCCACACAAGTTTCCGTTGGTAACGAGATATAGTTCGGAAGACTTGTGGTGTCGAACAAAATTCATCTTCATCTATTTCTCTTTGTATTCGGCAGTGAGCATTGTTTTTGGCTCATTGCCACCCCTTTCTTGGTGAAACGGAAATCCGTTTGGTTTCGTTTTAATCCAGAATTTTTGGGGAATATTTTGTGATGTTTTGGGGCTGTGTTGGGGCTGTTTTCAAGTAAAAAATCAAAACCAAAACACAGCTACTGTCCACGCATTTCAGGGGCTGTTTCTGCAGTGCGTTGGGCACGAATCAAGTCTAAAACAGTCCAGTTTTTGTCCGGCTGTTCGGGGACTATTCTGGGGCTATTTCGGGACTGGAATTTTGTCTAAAACTGAAGTAAAATTTCAGTGGTGATAGCAGTAGCTTTCGACATTCAAAGGAGAAGGGCAGAAAAATTTTCAAGTCCGATCCGTGTGCCTAAACCATTTCCGCTGCGTGAGGAAAGCGTTTCCTACATTACCGTCGTCTTCAAAATGCGACGCTAAAAGTAGACCCTTTTGCGTCCAAAGTAAATTTCGACGCAAAAAATTTGACATTTGGCGTCGAATATGTTAATCAACGCTAAAAGTAATTAATTTCGACGCTAAATGTTTGGATACTAAATATACATTTCTTGTAGTGACTTATATAATAATCCAATAATATTTTATCACGTGTTTTAAATTATTAAAAAATCATTAAGCATAATTATATTTAATACAACTATTACAAATATATTATATCTAAAATGTCTTTTTTTTAATCATTATAAAAAAATTTATTTGTTTTGTCTTTCCTATATCGGATCGATAAAAATCAATCAATCCAATATTAAAAAAAAAAAAAAAATTCATAGGTGAATATTTACTCATCCTTGATCGATTTACAAGTTAGAGATATAATTGTTCTAGCAAATAACTAAATAAAATAAATAGATGGAGATAGAAGTAAAAGAGAAAGAATTAATTTGAAGCATCTCTTATATGTTCACTAATTACTTGAATGACTATTGACGGATTTCTTTATATGTGTTGTCCGAAAAGAAGAAGACTCAATGATTATTCGTAACAAATAAAAAGAACAAACAAGCTAGCTCATGTTCTCGTGTTCGGAGAATGCTAAAACAATGTATTTTGAGACAAAAGCTTATTCTATCAAATAGCGTATTCTCGACATCAACACATTAACTCATGGCAAGATCCGATCGGAATAGCTAATTAGAAGAGTGGCTTAAAAGTTCTTGTTGGAAAAATGCTTATGAGTAAGCATTTTGAGGCTCAATTTTAAGCATGATCCACTTCGTGTTAGTGGTTCTTATTGAATGATTCGGATACTCCTCCGTGAGTACTTCGAAATGGTATATTCATATGCTTAAAATGGTGCTTGGGTGAATGAGAAATTGTTGCTCAAAGTTCACCCTTTGGTGTTGGAAACTTTTGAATTTCCATAACAGCTAATTTAATTAGCTTGGTGGTTACAAAAGTTTAATTTCCATAATAGCTAATTTAATTAGCTTGGTGGTTACAACAATGTGTAACATTTCCCATTTATGAGATTTAATTGGCTAGTTAATTTCCTTTAATTGAGACGTTTTTATTTTGGTTTTATAAAGAGACTCAATGCTTAGTTTTTCAAAGAAGGAGAGAGGAACGAAATTAACAAACAAGAAATTTTCAGAGCATTTTATTTTCTTTGTTTTTGGAAGAGTTCAAGCACTTTTGTTATTCGTTGGGAACGGGATTTGGTGGTGCCCATACTCGTTCGGGTTTTCCGTTGTATCCTGGGAAACAAACGTCCCAAGTTCTACTGCACCTACGGTAGGGGGCGAATTTGTTTTAAGGATATTGTTGTAATCAACAAGCCTCTGGAAAGTGAAGAAGGATCATCAATTTCAGGGTCTAACTTACAGCCTCTACCTCTACTGATCAGCCTCTACCTCAGCACATCAGCCTCTGCCTCTGCCATCAGCCTCTGCTGTCAGCCTCTGCCATCAGCCTCTGCTGTCAGCCTCTGCCATCAGCCTCTGCTGTCAGCCTCTGCCATCAGCCTCTGCTGTCAGCCTCTACCCTTCAGCCTCTCCCTCCGCTCTCAGGTCTGCCTCTGCCCTTCAGCCTCTGCCTCGCCTCTGCGCTCCGCTCTCAGGGTCTGCCTCTGCCCTCAGCCTCCGCTCTCAGCCTCTACCGTCAGGGTCTACTCTCAGGGTCCGCCGTTAGGGTCTGTTTGAGGATAATAATTATAATTGTAATTTTGTCATATTCGGATTTCCCAATTACCGTGTAATAATTGTAATAATTGTTGTATACAGTCTTAAAACAAATTCGACTCTGTGGATATGGAAATCAGTCCAAACACAGTAGATCCGAATATGGCAGCCTCTTCGGCTGGCCAGAATGTTGTGGCAGCCCCCGTGGCTGACCAAAGTGCAGTGGCAGCCCCTTCGTTGGCCAACTTGCATCAGCCTCTGGGCTTAATATGGCAGCCGTTGTGGCTGGCCAAGGTATTTCTGCCTCAATGGCTAGACAACCTGTTGGACATGTGAGCCATGTCAATCCTGCTGCGGAAAAACCTGAAAAATTCAGTGGTCAGAATTTCAAAAGGTGGCAACAGAAAATGTTCTTCTACCTGACCACGTTGAACCTTGCGAGGTTTCTAAAGGAAGATGCTCCTGTACCCAAAGAGGGTGAGATTGATATCCAAGTCATCAGTGCCATTGAAGCTTGGAAACATTCTGAATTCCTATGTCGGAATTATGTGCTGAATGGGCTAAGTGATTCCTTGTACAGTGTGTACGCTGGAATGAAAACAGCTAAAGGGCTTTGGGAATCTTTAGATCGAAAATATAAAACTGAGGATGCCGGTACTAAGAAATTTGTCGTAGGCCGTTTCCTAGAGTTTAAAATGATTGATTCCAAAACTGTGATAAGCCAAGTACAAGAACTGCAGATTATTCTAGCAGAAATTCATGCTGAGGGGATGAGTTTAAGTGAAACCTTCCAAGTAGCCTCGATAATTGAGAAACTACCACCTGGTTGGAAAGATTTCAAGAATTATTTAAAGCATAAGCGAAAAGAAATGAGCATTGAAGACTTGGTTCTTAAGCTAAGAATTGAGGAAGATAACCGAGTTTCTGAAAGAGAGGAATGACTCATGAGGCCAAAGCAAATGTTGTCGAACATGGCCATAAGAACAAGAACCTCAAGAACAAAGGGTCAAAGATGGGCCCTAAAGGAGGAGTTTCCAAGAAATCAAAATTTCAAGGAAAATGCTTCAACTGTGACAAAATGGGTCACAAGTCTTCTGAGTGCAGACTGCCGAAGAAGAAAAAGAAACAAGAGGCTAATGTGCTAGAAAACATGACTCAAGATGTTTCAGACATTAACCTTTCTGCTGTGGTTTCTGAGGTGAATCTGGTGGGTTCTAACCCAAGAGAGTGGTGGATTGATACTGGTGCCACTCGACATGTATGCTCAGACAAGAGCATGTTTTCTTCATTTGAGCCTGCTGAAAATGGGGAAAAGATATACATGGGAAATTCAGCAACATCTGAGATAGAAGGTCAAGGAAAGGTGATTCTGAAGATGACCTCTGGGAAAGAGTTGACTCTGAACAATGTTCTGTATGTACCTGAAATACGGAAGAATCTTGTGTCTGGATCGCTTCTGAACAAGCATGGATTCCGGATGGTGTTCGAGTCTGATAAAGTAGTTTTGACTAAAAATGGGATGTATGTGGGAAAATGGTATGTAACTGATGGGCTTTTTAAGCTCAATGTAATGGTTGTTAAACCCAAAAATATCAATAAAGCTAGTTCTTCTGCTTATATTGTTGAGTATTCTAATCTTTGGCATGGTAGATTAGGACATGTTAATTTTAATTCATTGCGAAAGTTAATTAACATGAATCATATTCCCAATTTTAAAATTGATAACAAACATAAGTGTGATACTTGTGTTGAGGCAAAACTAACAAGATCATCTTTTCATAGTATTGAAAGAAACTCTGAACCACTTGATCTAATTCATACCGATGTATGTGATTTTAATTCAATACAATCGAGAGGCGGTAATAAATATTTTATTACCTTTATTGATGATTGCACAAGATTTTGCTATGTGTATTTAATGAAAAGCAAGGACGAAGCTATAGAGAAATTTGTTCTCTATAAGAATGAAGTTGAGAACCAACTGAATAAAAGAATTAAGGAGTTAAGAAGTGATCGTGGTGGTGAGTATGTTTTCCCTTTTGAATCACTTTGTGAACAAAATGGAATCATACATCAAACCACAGCTCCTTATTCGCCTCAATCCAATGGGATTGCGGAACGTAAGAATCGTACCTTGAAAGAGATGATGAACGCTATGTTAATCAGCTCTGGCTTACCTCAGATTATGTGGGGAGAAGCTGTCTTATCAGCTAATTACCTTTTAAATAAGGTACCACGGAAAGAAGCAGGGAAAACTCCTTATGAAATGTGGAAAGGAAGAGTACCTTCCTATAAATTCCTACGAGTGTGGGGGTGTCTTGCCAAGGTAGTCATTCCTCCACCTAAAAAGGTGAAGATAGGACCAAAAACTGTTGATTGCATTTTCATAGGATATGCACATAACAGTAATGCTTATCGATTTCTTGTGCATGAGTCTAATGTACCAGATATTCACAAGAATACGATAATGGAATCGAGGAATGCATCATTTTTCGAATACGTTTTTCCTTGTAAAACTAATTCGAATTCAGATGTGCACAAACGGGCACATGAGACTATCATTGAAGATAGTCAGGACCGAGAACAAATTAATGTTCCAGAGGATCAACAAGTTGTTGAACCTGAACTAAGACGTAGCAAAAGAGCTAGAACGGAAAAATCATTTGGTCCAGATTTTCTGACATTTTTGCTAGAGAATGATCCTCAAAGCTATAACGAAGCTGTAAGGTCAGCTGATGGTGCCTTGTGGAAAGATGCCATCAATAGTGAAATTGAATCCATCTTACAAATCACACCTGGGAGTTAGTGAATCTTCCTCCAGGATGTAAACCTTTAGGGTCCAAGTGGATTTTCAAAAGGAAAATAAAGGCAGATGGATCAATTGACAAGTACAAAGCAAGACTTGTAATTAAAGGTTATAGACAACGTGAAGGTCTTGATTACTTTGATACTTATTCTCCTGTAACGAGAATAAATTCCATAAGGATGATACTAGCGATTGCAGCTTTGCGCAATCTTGAGGTACATCAGATGGATGTGAAAACAGCCTTTCTGAATGGAGATTTAGATGAAGAAATCTACATGGAACAACCTGAAGGTTTTATAGCTCCAGGACAAGAAAAGAAAGTCTGTAAGTTAGTTAAATCCTTGTATGGATTGAAACAAGCCCCGAAACAGTGGCATAAAAAGTTTGATGACACCATGTTGGCAAATGGTTTTAAAATCAATGAATGTGATAAATGCATTTATGTCAGAGAGACAGAAGTTGGCTATGTCATTTTATGTCTCTACGTTGATGACATACTGATTGTCGGGAGTAATGTCAAAATGGTGAAATCTACCAAGAATATGCTGAAATCCAAGTTTGACATGAAAGACATGGGTCTTGCAGATGTCATTCTGGGAATAAAGATCTCGAGAAGTCCAGATGGACTTATTCTTGATCAGTCGCACTATGTGGACAAAATTCTTGGTAAATTCAACGATGATGATTCAGCTGTGGCTAGAACTCCTTTAGATGTGAGTTTACACCTATCAAAGAATAGGGGAGATGGTATATCTCAAGTAGAATACTCTAGAGTGATCGGGAGTTTGATGTATCTATCGAGTTGTACAAGGCCTGATATAGCCTGTACAGTAAACAAGCTCAGCAGATATACGAGTAATCCAGGGGTTGATCACTGGAAAGCAATAGTGAGAGTACTTAGGTACTTACGTTTTACTCGTAATTATGGGTTGCACTATCATAGATATCCAGCTGTAGTCGAAGGATACAGTGATGCTAATTGGATATCTGACATGAAAGACTCAAAGTCTACTAGTGGTTATGTGTTTACACTAGCAGGTGCAGCTATATCATGGAAATCCTCCAAACAGACTGTGATAGCCAGATCTACAATGGAATCAGAATTCATTGCATTAGACAAGTGTGCTGAAGAAGCAGAATGGCTTCGAAATTTTCTAGAGGATATTCCAAGTTGGCCTAAGCCAGTGCCAGCAATTTGCATTCATTGCGATAATCAATCTGCAATTGGAAGGGCACATAACAATATGTATAATGGTAAGTCTAGACATATTCGTCGTAGACACAATACCGTTAGACAATTACTCTCTTCTGGAGTTATTTCGATTGACTATGTAAAGTCAAATGATAACATTGCGGATCCGCTAACCAAAGGGTTAAATAGAGAGTTAGTTGTGAATCATCGAGGGGAATGAGACTGAAACCCATTAGATAAATGTTTATTACAAAGGAAAACCCAACCTTGTTGACTGGAGATCCCAAGATCTAGGTTCAATGGGACAACCTACTCGTAAAAGACATAATTGGATCACTGTGGGGGGTTACCCTCTAGTCCATTCCTATGATGAAATGAAACAGTGATGCTCGTATGGATAGAGGTTAAGCAAAAGCTTTTAATGATTCTTATGCGTCGGGAATCCGAGCAGAGTATTACGAGATACTCTTAAATAAGAAATCACCTATGTGAGAGAGAAGTGGGGCCGCTTCAAAGGGAATTGTACGGGGCACAATTCTTAGAAACTCTTGCAGAACCAGGTAGATGTTCATGGCCAAAATGAACATAATAATGAGAACTCAGATGTGTAGGTAAAATATCTGTGTGTATATATTCTCCATTTACATGAATGGCAGTACAGTTCAATGACATCGCGTCAACTGTCAGCCAGTAATGAGATATATTTTCACAAGGGAAGGTTCAAAGGCTGTGGCCTACCTATCCTATGCAGGTGTTGAACCGTTGAACTCTTCTAGGTCAAAATAAAATGTTTTATAAAATATTTTTTATTCGACGTTTTCGCCAATTTCATTCATGTGGGGGATTGTTGGAAAAATGCTTATGAGTAAGCATTTTGAGGCTCAATTTTAAGCATGATCCACTTCGTGTTAGTGGTTCTTATTGAATGATTCGGATACTCCTCCGTGAGTACTTCGAAATGGTATATTCATATGCTTAAAATGGTGCTTGGGTGAATGAGAAATTGTTGCTCAAAGTTCACCCTTTGGTGTTGGAAACTTTTGAATTTCATAACAGCTATTTAATTAGCTTGGTGGTTACAAAAGTTTAATTTCCATAATAGCTAATTTAATTAGCTTGGTGGTTACAACAATGTGTAACATCTCCCATTTATGAGAATTAATTGGCTAGTTAATTTCCTTTAATTGAGACGTTTTTATTTTGGTTTTATAAAGAGACTCAATGCTTAGTTTTTCAAAGAAGGAGAGAGGAACGAAATTAACAAACAAGAAATTTTCAGAGCATTTTATTTTCTTTGTTTTTGGAAGAGTTCAAGCACTTTTGTGGTTCGTTGGGACGGGATTTGGTGGTGCCCATACTCGTTCGGGTTTTCCGTTGTATCCTGGGAAACAAACGTCCCAAGTTCTACTGCACCTACGGTAGGGGGCGAATTTGTTTTAAGGATATTGTTGTAATCAACAAGCCTCGGGAAAGTGAAGAAGGATCATCAATTTCAGGGTCTAACTTACACCTCTACCTCTACTGATCAGCCTCTACCTCAGCACATCAGCCTCAGCCTCTGCCATCAGCCTCTGCTGTCAGCCTCTGCCATCAGCCTCTGCTGTCAGCCTCTGCCATCAGCCTCTGCCATCAGCCTCTGCCATCAGCCTCTGCTGTCAGCCTCTGCCCTTCAGCCTCTCCCTCCGCTCTCAGGGTCTGCCTCTGCCCTTCAGCCTCTGCCTTCGCTCTCAGGGTCTGCCTCTGCTATCAGCCTCCGCTCTCAGCCTCTACCGTCAGGGTCTACTCTCAGGGTCCGCCGTTAGGGTCTGTTTGAGGATAATAATTATAATTGTAATTTTGTCATATTCGGATTTCCCAATTACCGTGTAATAATTGTAATAATTGTTGTATCAGTTCTTAACTTTGATGCTTCCTTATTCCTTTGTTGGTGAATCGCATCTGCCCCCTTCCTTTATTCTCTCCAAAACAAAGTCTTGAAAGTTGGGTTGGGAGAGTCACTTGGCTCGCCTTCGGGTATATCATATATATTTATTAATTAATCATACAATGTCACCCATATATTCATATTTTTCAAAGAGAGAAGTGATCTAGTAGATAGATGTAATTAATAATTAAAGTAATTATCTATAATCTCCGCTTGATTATCATTATTGGAAGGTTACATATAAATAGGTTACAAAAAGGCCTAAAGGTAATTTAGTTAACATTATATCACACATACCAGTTTACTACTGAGTACAAGCTGTTACTTAGTACTATTATTAAACAAAGGAAAGGGAGGAGGTCCTGCAAATGAAGCCCTCTTCACAAACCTTCCTTTCATTCTAGGCCTTTTCTCAGCATTCAATTTCCGAACCTCGTACCTTATCTTCTTCGAAAACAACCTCGTTCGCCGCTTCTCCCTATACCTCGATACTCGTGCCTCTCTCCCGCCGTCCACCGTCGCTGGCTGTGTACCCATTCCACCAAAATCTCCATACGGGTGATGAGCGTAATTATGCCCTTCACTCCAACAAGTGCCCTAAAAATCACAATATAATCCTCCACTCCTTTGTTACTTAGGGTTAATAAAAAACAATGATATAAATAGAATCACTTCATGTATGCAAAAACATTAAAGCAACTAAGATATAAGAAAATTAAATTAAAATAAGGGATAAAACATAACCACAATTCGTTTTTTTTTTTTTTTTTTTAAATACAACCAAAATGAGATAGTTTTGACTGTTTTTTGTCCCTCTAAACTAAAAACATACCACGCAGTCGGGCAAGCATTCATCAGGATCAAAATCGGGGCGATCACCGGTGGTCCACAGAGAGGTGCCATGGCTTGACCAAGCAGTAATCACAGCTTCATAATCCAAACTCAACAGTATCTTCCTCTTCTTTTGATTCTTCTTTGCATCATCATCACCATCTTCATCACATCCTCCACCACTAGTTTCCATCTCTTCTTTTACACATGTTGCAGGAGAACAATCATAATCAAAATCAACTCAAAGGGTTTCCTTTCCAAATCATTCTGATCAT
The DNA here is from genome assembly GCA_019454045.1 of Zanthoxylum bungeanum. Classification (NCBI taxonomy): domain Eukaryota; kingdom Viridiplantae; phylum Streptophyta; class Magnoliopsida; order Sapindales; family Rutaceae; genus Zanthoxylum; species Zanthoxylum bungeanum. The sequence continues at coordinate 124,036 of SKCR01023781.1, forward strand.
CACCATCATCATTATTACTATTCATATTATCATCAAACACTTTATTATTACGCTCTTCAACTTTCTCTCCCTCTTCAGCCTTCATTGCAAATTTCTTCTCTCTATAATCCACCAGTCCCAATCCTTCCATGGCAAAAGATTCATTCTCAAGCCCCCTTCCAAGCAAGCTCTCAACATCAGCTGCAAAATCTTCAAGCTCCATGTCAGATGAAAGAAACCCATGTAAGCTATGATCAACATCTCCATTGTCGCAAGCTAATGGATCATATATTGGAACCCTGTAATTATTATAAAGAAGCTGATCTTCTTCTTCATTCTCTTCAACTTCTGGCACCAGAGGAATCGAAACGTTGCGTTGAATTGGCTTCCCAGTTTTTCGAGGGGTTCGAGCCTTTCTGGTGAACCCACGGTGCCATGATGGAAGATGAGTATTTATATTGTCAGTACTTGAGGGCTTGAACGACGCCGTTTTCAAGCTAACCCTTTCATGTTTACGTGCAATAGGGATAGCTGAATGAACCGAAGCATCGCAAGCTTGACAAAGGAAAGCATCATCTTCAGCACAGTACCAGCGGGCTCGTCTCTTTACACAACTATCGCAAGCCCTAGCAGTTTTGCCACCAACGGCGTTGGCCACATTCTTTTTGGAGCTCATCAAGATATAAATATTGACAAATCGATGTAAATTAAACAAGATGAAGAAGGGTAAAGAGATTACTGTGGAATTTTTGGGGGTTTCCAAAATTTTATTTATTAGAGAGCTGAAAGTGTGGTACAATAATTAATGCGGAGAATGTTATCTTCATCGATTTTTTTTTATAATTATCCATTACATACCTGATTTTTCCCAAAATTATCTATTAAGTTCCTATAATTTAGAATTAGTCAATCTTGCCCGTTTTCCTTCCTGTTCTAGACGGGATTTTGACATATTTTATGTCCCGATTTAAAAAGGGGATGGGGTGAGATAAAAAGTCCCTAAATTTCATATGGGATATGATGAAATAATTTTTTTATCCCAAAAAAGATCAAAGAATAAGAGTAAAATGATTCTTTGTCCCAATTTTATAAACGAGATGATACTGTGATTTATAAATCTAGACCTATCCAGTCATTTTGTCAATCTTAATATTACTCTAATAATAACAGTACAAATTATATAAATAATGATTCTTTGTTATTAGAACAAAAGTGAGTTAATTAAAATATTTATAATAAAATTTCTTTTATTTAATTATGACTGGCCCATCCAATCACAGTCGATTCTCAATTTCACCGGTTCAACGATCGGTTCTATCCCGATTTTCGCTGTTCAATCTTTTCCTATTTCAAGTGATTGCCTCTTCTGGGGACCAATGACATGGCCTTATCTTGATTCTAGTTGGCTGAGGCTGTTAAGAGGATCCTAATCTGTGTGTTTTCATTGGTTGGGGTTTTGATCAAGGGGATTTCTTGTGGGACCTTCGAATTCATTTTGATCACAATCTTAATTTCTAGATTATATTTACTTTGTCTATCAATCAATAAATCTCTGAATGAGACCATTTTATTAGTTTCCCTTGATACCTGTTTACTGTTGAGATTGCGGTCCTCCTTGGCCACGGTCCATTTTCCATCCTTTTCTCAAGTCTTGGCATCTAATCAATTTGAGTGAGAATCCGAAAAGTGTAAATTAGTATACTAATTGAACTTAGGTTCAGTTTTATATATTTTTTAATTTATTCAAGTAAAATTTTTATTAGTAGAGCTTTCAAAAATAGAGTTTTTGATGAATATTTTATCGAACAAGCTTTTTAAAATTGTATATTGAAAGAAATAAAATAATATTGTTTAATTAAATAATGGTGTTATAGATAATTTAATATTTTTAAAAAAAAAATCCAAAAACTCAAATTTTGACTTTTTGATAATTGAGGTAAAAATAGTTTTTTTTTTTTTTTTTTTAAAATGTAATCATAAAAAAATTTGAAAAGAGTTTATGAGATTAAAAAAATTATTGTACCTTTACAAGAAATTATACTAAACAAATACTTAAGATGTAGAATTAGTTTTCGAATATTTTCATGTATAAGTCAATTTGGAGTATTAAATTGATAATTTTCTTTTTGGATAAGATTTTTTTATTACTTTATAATTTATAAAATATTTATAATGAAAATTCTACATGAGACGCAATTCAGATGTATCTGGGCATACATGGGGTTTGATATACTCTTAAACATTTTGAATGAAAATCAGATTCCAGAAATCTAACCAAAAATGCAAAAAAGCTAATTATTTTACTTGAAAATGATTTATCTAACGATATTTACACGCATAGGCGAGAGATGTCTAGATCAAACACAAGATTTTAACTTTAATATTATTACAGGGCTTGCATTTATACGGATTGAGCATATATTTTAGGTATTTATCTTATAAATGTTCTGGATCTTGACAATTTTATGGGCGGCTGCTATTTAAGTTTTGTTTTTTATATAATATAATATTTTTTTTATATTGTAATAGCTTTTTTATTTTAATAATTTATTATTTTTTAATTTAATAATAAAAACATTAATTGTAAAGATTATGTGTCACACATATATATTTTTTTATTTAATAAGATTATGATATATCTTCTTATTATAATAGGTAATAAAAAATTATTATAGGGATTAAGTATCATGTGACGTAATGAGAAAACTTATAATATTTAATACACACACACACAGATATAATATATATATTATATATATATATATATATATATATAATATATTTCAATAGATTTATTAATATAATATAATAATAAAAATATTCACTGTAGAGATTAGGTGTCACCTATATTTTTTTATTTTAATAGAAGATTTTGATATATCTTCTTATTATAATAAATAATGAAAAATAAATTGTAGAGAATGTGTCATGTGACACGATGAGAAAAATAAAAAATATTTGACTTATATATATATATATATATATCTATATAATAAAGGAGAATGGTGTTGGAGGAAAGAGAGTGTATCCAACGGCTCTCTTTATGTGGCTTAATTGACGGCCCAGATCATTTCATTGGTAATTGGAGGAAAGAGAGTGAATTGATTGATGGAAAGGGTCAAAAATTTTCAAATTTTAAAATTAAAAAATCAAAAGTTAAAATAAAATCATTTAATTAAAAAATAAAATCATTTAATACTGTAACACCGTGCCGTAGGCACGGGCATCATTTAATTAAAAAATAAAATCATTTAATTCTGTAACACCGTGCCGTAGGCACGAGCAAATACTGTAACACCGTGCCGTAGGCACGAGCCAATTACTGTAACACCGTGCCGTAGGCACGGGCAAAAACTAGTATATATATAAAGGAGAATGGTGTTGGAGGAAAGAGAGTGTATCCAACGGCTCTCTTTATGTGGCTTAATTGACCGCCCAGATCATTTCATTGGTAATTGGAGGAAAAAAAGTGAGTTGATTGATGGAAATGGTCAAAAATTTTCAAATTTTCAAATTAAAAATAGAAAGTTAAAATAAAATCATTTAATTAAAAAATAAAATCATTTAATTCTGTAACACGTGCCGTAGGCACGGGCAAATACTGTAACATTGTGTCGTAGGCACTGGCATCATTTAATTAAAAAATAAAATCATTTAATTCTGTAATATCGTGCCGTAGGCACGGGCCAAATACTGTAACACCGTGCCGTAGGCACGGGAAAAAACTAGTATATATATATATATATATATATATATATATAATACAATAGAATACAATAGAATACAAGAAATTGATTTTTTACCGTTGCCAAGGTTGACGCTAAACGAGGAAAAAGTCGACACTGAAAGTTTTAGCATCGAAAAAAGTGATGTAGAAAATGGATGCTAGAGCCTGGTTGAGGAAATATTTTAACGTCGATAATCATCCAGCGACGCTAAATATTTTTTCATCGCCAAAATCATAATAGACGAAGCATAAATTTTACAATTCAACATCGATAATTATAGGCAACACTAAATATCATTACTTTTAGCGACGAAAATATTTGACGTCGCTAAAAGTCTAATATATTTAGCGTCGAATTTTGCCTTATCGATGATAAATTAGTACATTTAGCGTCCCTTCTTTGGCGGCGCTAAAATATTTAAAAAGAAAATAAAAAATTATTATTATATATATAATTGCTCGGTAATTACATATATATTTATTTTATTTTACAAAAATTTTAAAAAATGAAATTAAAATAATTAATATATATATAAAATAAAAGTTTTATTAAATTAAAAAATCATGTATGACAATTAGTTGAGGTAGGTGCTGCATCCGTCGGGCTTGGAGGAACAATGGAGGTCGATCCTAAAACATTGCTATGACCAAGCGATCTCTCCACAAGCACCTGCAAGGTCGTTATTTCTTGATCGTGTTTCTGCTTATGCCTCATCATCTCTTCATTCTATATCTTCAGTCGGTCTTGAGTTAACTTCAACTGCTCCCTTAAGACAGTTACCTTCTATAATTAGTCTCTGCCGCCTTCTAACGAGTGCCAAGTGCAATGTTGTAAGAGGTGGTGTTCTGGAACACCTGACGCCAAAGCTTCTCATCAACCAAAGGATGATTGTCCTGTGTGAGGTTTTGTGTTTGGATGTCCACCATGCATTCCTGCATTTTAAGATTTTACGTTAGAGGAGAATTTTGAAATTTTACATAATTTATATAATTGAACACTTACATAGCACTCTTGCTTGACATCGTTCACCCAACCTTTATTTGGAGTGCAGTGGGTAACTTGGAAAAAATCCGACAATCATATCTCCTATGTTGTTATGCTAGATGCATGTGTGAAATAAGATTGAGTAATATTAGTGTAATATTAGTTCAATTTTGTCATTTGATGACTTTTTGCCATTTTAGAGTGTTATGACCACTCTTGTAACTCCTACAATTGTTCTTGAGTTCTTCATTGGTGGTGGTTTTGATTGGTGTAACGTTTAATATGATTAATGTTGAGAAAAATGGATTTAAAGCATGAAAAATGATATTTTTGGCATCCAGATCAGATCTGAAAATTCTGGAATTTTGGTGATGAAAAATATATTATTTAAATGTATTGGATATTATTGGGAATTGGAATAATTGTCCGAAATTATTTCAGAGTGAAAATATGCGAAAACGGTGAAAAACTGTGTTACGGTTGAGTTTCGGGCTTACCGGGTGTCTGCTGTCCAAACAGTGAATTGGTCGCTGTTCGGGCAGCCCATGAACTACCCAAGTACTATTGGGGCTTACCTGGACAGCCCCAATGTGCATTGGTTGGTTTGTTCAGACAAAAACACATTTTATGCTATTTTGCGGAAACAAGTTTTCATAAAAGTTTTTGTGGTGTTTCTAAATTATTTATATCGTTATTTGATATCGAATAAATATGTTTATGTGAAATATGAATGAATTATTCATATGGGATATTGAATAACTTATTCGGTTAGTTTAAAAAATATTCAAGTTACGATTTCGTCCGAACCGTTTTTCCGCTGCGACTGACCCAAACAAAATGGTATCAGAGCAAGTCTGATCCTACATCCATTACATTTGTCATGCTTGATATATGATATATAATCCAATTTTTATTTTTGCACATGCTTGTAATCTAGATGTTTCTTGATTTTTCGGTTATACGCTAACGGGAAAACGTAACCGAGATTTAATGGTTCAGTTAAGTTATGTTTTCTCATGGAATTTAAATTATTGAGAAATTGATCTAGATTAAATATATGCATTTGATGTAGAGTAATAACCCATTTTAAGAATATCCCCGCTTAAATAAGGCATTAAAGTGACTAGTATTAGGAATACTTGTTTCTTGGTCTGCCTTGTCAGTATGGATGCGAATGATTTCCTGATGCTATAGTTGTATCGTGCCAAAATTGTGCAGTTATGGCTGATGGTAGTTCATTTGCGCCGGTAGAACTTATATGATAAGAGACAAATTCAATTGAAAGTGAAATCCTGAACGTGCCAAAGCTATCAAGACTACATCGGTAACTTGAGTTTGTCACTGACAAGTGAAGCCCTGATACGCCTTTTGTGAACGTGCCAAAGCTGTCACAACGAGAAACGGTCAGGACCAAAATTAGGAGTCATAGTGAGTGTGATTGATAATAAGTTGTCTACCTGTGAATATACGTATGCGAAGAACGTGCCAAAGCTGTGAGTTGAAATATATTCATGGGGTTCACTTCACATTATAGAATTCGATTTAATTATTGAGTTCTCATTTTCCGTTGGGGATTATGGTATTACGTAAAGTAGTGGGAGGCACTGCTGCATTAAAAATCCATAACTAACTGATGAGCGGAAAATATATCAATATTTACAGCCCCTTTTACTTAATATTTTGTTTAGTTTCTCGGGTTTGATGAACGTTTTGATGTGTTTTAGTTTATTCTGCAGATAAAATAATATTGGGACATAATGAAATCATTTGGGATGAAATGTGGGTCAAATAAGAGCAAAAATTGGACTTGACATATTAATTTTGGAGATTGAAAACTTGAAAATGCGTTTTAACGAAGTGCAGTTTTGGAAATTCCAATTTTGCGCATCTGTCATATTGTGGGCATAACTCTTTACTCCGATATCGGATTGAGCTGATTCAAGTTCCAGATTAAAGAAGACTCAAATATCTACAATGTTGAAAGACCAATAATTTCGAATTCTGAAGATTTCATGCCCAAAATTGATGAACCATCCAGAAGTGTGTTGTGTGTAATTATTAAAGTCATTTTCAACGCAAAAAATAAATAAATAAATAAATTATAAAAATTATAAAATCACCACCAAACATGATAAGCAATTAGTGGAGCAATTAATAATGGATTTTTTGGAGCAATTAGTGCATCAATTAATAATGGATTTGGTGGATGATTTGATGGAGGTAAACTTTTGCCTATAAATACCAAGCCATTTCATTTGTAAATTCATACTTTATTCTAAGGAATTCCTTAAGAATACTAAGAAGATTATATCTTGTTTGTTTATTTACAGCTTTCAGTAATTAATTCCGTTTTCGCACTTTCTTTTCTTTACTTTTCAGTTTTTACTTTTCCGCAATTTACTTTTACGCACAGTACTTTTCTTTCTTTAATTTTCAGTTTTTACTTTTCAGTAATGAGAAGGTAACTCTCCTTTGCTGGGGTAAAAGGTAAAACTTTTATTACTAATATTTAGATTAATCTCCCTTAATTATAATATATAAACTAGTTAAAACCTGACTTAACGAGGATACCGCCATATTGGTCGGTTGATAATTATTTAAATTCGTTTTAACCTGACTAAACTGGATACCGCCTGATTGGTCGGTTGGTAATTAATTATTAATTTGACTTAATCTGGATACCGCCTATATGGCTGGTTGGTAATTATCATGCAAAGTTAATATATTATATTAAGGGAGATATCTAAAATAGAAGTAATAAAAGTGGACTCTTTTACCTCAACATTTTCTTTTATTGTACTTTTACTTTATTTACTTTTCTGCAATTTACTTTCAGCATTTACTTTTCAGCAATTTACTTTAAGCAATTTACTTTCAGCATTTACTTTTCAGTAATTTACTTTCAGCATTTACTTTTCAGCTTTTAATTTTCAGTATTTAATTTCAGCATTTACTTTTCGTCATTTACTTTTCAGCAATTTACTTTTCAGCATTTTACTTTATGTCTTTTATTTTATTTAAATTTTTACTAGCCCTAGTTATGTGTCGTAACTAAGTTAGTTATCTGGGGTTGTGATGAATTCTAATATCACCGGTTTATAAGGGGTTATTTTATAGTTTGGGTAATTTAAAGGTTTACTTATTAAGTCTTAAGCTTAATGCGTCTTGTTAATTGGCCACTAATAAGATTGATATGGTAAATCTAAAATAAACTGACAGAGGAATTTTAGGTTTCAGCCTTAGACTTAATATCCCACGATCTTCCTTGAGGATAAATAACCATTTAATAGATTTCCTTACATGATAGACATATACCTGTCGGGCGGGGGTAGCCATAATTGGAACTTAAACTTAATGAATCCAGGTAATTTGGTTGACATAGACATATGGTTCAATTAGGTTATACTGGGTATTTGCGTCTGACCATCGACAGAGGCTTTCGCATAATTTAGTGTTCCAGGTTAGTAAACCGATATATTACACAAAAATGAAATAACCACTTCATATTTAAAATTATATTGGAAGATTCACAACCCTAGATAGTTTCCTAATATTGAATTTTCTGAAACCTACTTTCGCGCAATTTTATTTACATGTTTTTAAATTCAAAATCATCACCATTTCAAATCAATCAATCAACCTGTTAGATACTAGTAATCATTTGACCTCATAAAATTAATAGATTAGGTATTAAGTCCTCGTGGGATCGATACTTTTTATACTACTTGAACAATACGTGCGCTTGCGTTATAAGCGTGTGATTACGCACCGGTCAAGTTTTTGGCACCGTTGCCGGGGACTTATTTATCTTTCACTATTAGTTTTGGGGTTAGATATGTTACTTGTATCTAATTTCTTTTTACCTATTGTTTTTGTTTTCTTGTGTTTCAGGTTCTCAGAAACTACATGAGACGAACCAGAAGCTTTGAACTTTGACCGCTTGACCCAGAAATTGAAAGAACCATCAGACAGTTGAGACGGGAAATGCGAGAAGGCCAAGAAGCAATCATTAACATGGAACCTGAACCTTTGAATGTTGCACCGCCGATTCCCATTCTAGACAGAACCATTCCGGTGGTTGACAGACTCATTTCTTATATTATACTTCCTCCCTTACCAGCAAATACGGGTGACATCAAAACATGCATCCAGATGATTCATCAGTCAGTACAGTTTGGGGGAAAAGCAAATGAAGATCCTATTGCCCACATCAGTAAATTCCTGGAAGTTTGTGGTACTTTCAATTACAACCGAGCAGCTGAAGAAGCAATGAGACTGCGGGTTTTTCCATATTCCCTGAAAGACAGAGCTAAAGCTTGGCTACATTCATTATCAGTAGGTTCCATCACAACTTGGAACACTCTAGCCACCAAATTCCTTGCAAAGTACTTTCCACCAGCCAGAACTGCAAAGTTGAGGAATGACATCACATCTTTTGTACAACAAGATTCAGAATCCCTTTGCGAATCTTGGGAAAGATTCAAAGATTTACTCCGGAAATGTCTTCATCATGAGATCGCAAAGTGGCTACAAGTCCAAACCTTCTACAATGGACTTTCTGGAATAATAAGAACCACAATTGATGCTGCTGCTGGAGGAGCTTTGATGGCAAAAGAAGAAGATCAGGCCTGAGACTTAATTGAAGAAATGGCCAACAACAATTCTTTATGGCCAACAGAAAGGAGCATGATCCAAAGAATTGCAGGAATTTATGAAGTTAGAGCCAACACAGCACTGAATTCCAAGCTGGATCAGATTTGCAAAAATTTTGAAACTCTTAACGTGAAGGTTAATGGTGGATCCACAAGTTCACCATTTGGAGGAGCACCTGAGTCAGAATCTTTCAACAAACATAAAAAAATGGTGAATTATGTCAACAATTTCAACAGACATGGGAACAATCCATATTCGAACACCTACAACCCAGGGTGGAGGAATCATCCCAATTTCACATGGAGCAATAATTCAGGGCAAATGAACAACCCACCACCTGGATTCCAACAACAGAACAAAGGCCAGGAGCAGACAAATGAATCAGGAATAACAGAAGTGTTGACCCACTTGAAAAAGATAGAAGCAAAACACGACTCTCATGCAGCAAGATATGATGCTATGTTTCAATCCCAATCAGCATTAATTCAAAGTCAACCAGCTTCTATTAAAGCACTGGAGAATCAAATTGGACAACTGGCCAATGTTCAGAGTTACAGACCGCCGGGTAACCTTCCTAGCAACACTGAACCAAATCCGAGGAACATAGGGAAGGAGCAGTGTCATGCCATCATGTTAAAAAGCGGTATTGAAATCAACAAAGATGTTGGAGCCAAAACAACTGCTGAGGAAGTTCCAAAAGAAACAAAGCAACAGATGGAGGAAAAAGAAGCAAAGGAAAAAGAACAGATCACTCCACCTCCACATTTTCCTCAGCGTCTTCAGAAGAATAAACTGGACAAGCATTTTGCTCGATTCTTGGAGGTGTTCAAAAAGCTGCATATCAACATTCCATTTGCAGAAGCGTTGGAACAAATGCCCAGCTATGCCAAATTCATGAAAGACATTCTTTCACGAAAGCGGAGATTGGGAGATTATGAGATAGTAGCATTGTCAAAAGAATGTAGAGCCATCATTCAGAGAAAACTTCCTCCAAAGTTGAAAGATCCTGGCAGTTTCACTGTTCCTTGCACCATAGGAGAACATGACTTCGGTAAGGCTCTGTGTAATCTAGGTGCGAGTGTTAACTTGATGCCTTTTTCTAATTTCAAGAAATTGCAGATTGGAGAAACAATGCCAACTTCAGTCTCTCTACAACTTGCTGATAGAACGCTCGTACTTCCAAGAGGCGTAGTTGAGGATGTGCTGGTCAAGGTTGACAAATTTATTATCCCAGCCGATTTTATTGTCCTTGATATGGAGGAAGACGCAGACATGCCAATCATCATTGGGAGACCGTTCTTGGCTACAAGTCGAACCATTATTGATGTACAAAAAAGAGAATTAACCATGAGGGTACAGGACCAAGTGTTGGACAGTTATGACCCATAACGTCACTATTTATACAGATCATGGTGTTGTTGTACAAATTAACTATGTGACAAAGGAGATTGCTCTCTTATCATTTGTGATTAGATCACCATGATGCATAAATGATAGGAGGTCCTTATGATTAGTACCTGGATTGAGATGATATGAGACAACATCAATCCATGAAGGTTTAATCATTAAATATCCCTAGTCAGAGTATTATCGAGATTGGACATCGATAATACGTAAAAACTAGTATTACACGTGTGCGCGTTGTGAGGGCATAACGACATAGTTCTCATATATTTGGGTATAGGATTCTCATGCAAGTGTAATAGGAGGTTGTGTTTACCGATGGTACGGGAAACAGCTTCGCTCAGGATAGACCCCTCGGAATTCCATTGGTAGTATGACTATGTGTCTATGGAAGTCCGAATCAGGGTAGGTGTATTTGGTCTTAATCTGAGACTTGCACCACTTATACTTGCGACAATCAATATACTTTGGTTTTAGGTCGTCCAGGGCTTTAACAGGTTCTGTGTACGCCTCTGCTGGGTATATTGAGAATCGTAGGTGTTAGGTGTGATGTCAAGACGGAAGTATCACTCCAGTCATATGGAGATGATGATCGTACAGGGATACAAAACTGGTTCTCTAAGGGTTGCACCATCAGGATAATATGACTTGGTCATGATTATCCGATAATAAAGAGACTAGTTGCTAGTGATCCGATATATGCTTCGTACGGGGCAGACACTGTACCAGTCACAGGCCTTGCATGTGATCATCCGATACAGGATCGAAATACGCTATACTACGTATACTACGCCTGATATAGATCACATATTCCTGTAAGGATATTTCTGGAGAATTGGGTAGGCATGGCGCTTTGCTAAAGCCAACCTTGTCTTGTAAATCGGTAAAAACGTAGTACTAGGTACTTACGTGTTCGGATAGTCCGACGACCGAATTTACTGCCAACATATCCGGAGATCTCATGGGTCGCTTCCCGAAGATTCACCGATGACGTATGACTCGCACTTTAATTAATCTAGGATTAATTAGACGAGAGAGAAAATTAATCTGGGATTAATTGCGGAGATATTTTATCTAGGATAAAATATTATTTAAAGAGATATAACAGTTAATTTGGAATTAATCGATAAATTAATATATTCGATATATTAAACGAAATTGGATTTCGACGCGGAATTGAAATTAGATTTTAATTCGGGCGAACGATTAATTTAAAATCAATTCGTTAGAGACGTGAATAGTGATTTTACTAGGCATAATTATTAATTACGTCGCAACGGAAAATTCGTTAATTTGGAATTAGCGAACCTGAGTCCGGGAGTGTTTGTGAGCGCATTCGCATTTCGAATTCGAGTGTGGCACGCAAGTCAAATCAAGCATCAAATCGCTAGTCACATCTAGCATCAAATCATTAGTCACTTTGATTGATATGATGTCTAGTCACTTTGAGTGATTGACAACATGTCACTTTGATGTGAATAGTGATGGAGGAGTGTTTGACACTCAAGTGTGATGGTTGATTGACATTTACAATTGTTTATTAATTGTATATGTTTTATTTTGATTTTTGAAATTAATAGAAAGTGTATTAGATACACTAATTTACAATGACCATTACAACTCACTCTCTCGCTTCTTCTTCTCTCCAATTCACGCCCAAGGGGCTGAATTTTTCCTTCTTCTGTTCAGCTCACTGCCGTGAGTCATGGAGAAGCAAATAGTGATTTTTGTGGCAAAAATCAAGAGTGCTAGCACACAATGGAGACATACAAGGTGATAGGGAAACCCACCCGTGTGCATGGAATTATAGAACAAAGCTTGGAGCTTGATGCACCCTTCCATGGCCGAATTTGAGGACAACAAGAAAGCCCACTGCCGAGACCTAGGAGGAGCTTCAAAGGGCTTAAAAAGTTTTTTGTTCTTCGATGCATCATCTCAACAGATCATTGTGAGTATTCCGCAACTCCTTTATATATTCGCATATGTTTCTTGCTTGTTATTCGATCATCGGGACCGTAGAAACTACAACAATGGTATCAGAGCGTTGAAAAGCATGAAACTTGATTTAGGGTTAAAATTGGGTAAAATGATTTTGAGCATGATTTGGTTGAATTGTTTGATCAAATGTGCTTTAATCATGTTGAATTGAAGTTTGATTGGATCAAGTTCAAGAAATATGGTTTGGAACAATTTTCCCCAAAATTCTTAGCTTGGCCGAGAATGATGAGCCCTATTTTGTCTTGGAATTTTTGATTTTTGATTCATTGGATGAGTTGGAATCATGTTGGGAATATCGATTTAATGTTTAATTGGATTTAATTGGATTGAAACCAATCGGACATAAAATTACCCACAAGCCGAGACTTGTAGCATGTTAAAATGGGTTTGATTTTTTGTTAAAATGTGTTGGACATATTTTAATGGTAATGAGCATGATTAATTAGGCTAATTGGTGTTTTGGAAATATTGATTTGGGTAATTAATTATGTTATACCCTTTAGTTTAATTAAATATGAAATTTGGAATTTTTTGTGTTTAATTAAATGGGCTTAAATTGGATTTTGGCTTTAAAAGTTGTAATTGGGCTTGGTTGTACCAAGTTAGGTTTAGGCTAAATTGGTTGGATCCAATTGGGCCCAAAAACGCTTCCATAAAGCCCAAATGCGACTAATGGACCTTAATTATTTTAATTGGGCCTAAATTGATTTCTAGGCTTATGGGGCTACTCCTTGATTGGGCTTTGGTTATTGGGTTTGACCCAAGTTGACCAAAAGTCCACGCCTTAAAGAAATTAATTAAAAGCCCATTGGATTTTAATTAAATTAACGTTGGACGTTAATCGGGCTTTGACACCCGTAACGATTAAATTTGGAATTTAAGTCGTAAAGGTTTGTTAATAAAGTGTGATATTTAATTTGGAATTAAATAGTGAATTAGTATTAAATGCAATTTGAATTGGATTTAATTTTGTAGTTTAATTTAATTCAAGAATTCGTACTTTGAGTACTTATTCGCAAAACGAGTTTGACTCGCGCAAAATCAAATCATTGTTTGAACATTGGATGGTCGTTAATTATCAGATTAATTAATTGGATTAGATTGATTGATAACATGCTTGTGTGAATACATGGTTGCGATGCATGAATAATGTATATCTGATGGATATTAGATGGGTGGGGCAATTTTAGAAATTGTTGTAATAAATTTAGAATTTATTAATTGGACCTGCGTGTCCAGCCTATTACCTCCTTACTCTGTGTATTTCTCTTCTCACCTATTCCCCTCAATGTAAATGATGTTTCTTTAGAAGTGTAGTGTTACGGTAGAAGTAAATACTTGTGCTAGCAGGAGAGAGGAAAGAGAGAGATTTGATCTAGGATCAATGTGTAAAGTATCCATCCGCATATCATTATTATTTTTTATTTACGCGCCTTATTATGTGTTTAGAATGCATGTTTAAGGGTGTATGATGATGAGACCTTAACAAAGATAATAAATTGGTTGCCAATTTGCACGCGAAAAACCCTCACAAAATATTAAGCGTTTTTCCTTCCATTGAGTGATTCTTACTCAAGATCCAAGACTGACATTGGTTTGTTGGCCAAAGTCAAGGCCTTGTCCGTCGAGGATGTGTTTGAATCACGAGAGCTTTGTTCCATATCGGGTCTTGTCCAAGTTGTGGTTTGTTGGCCAAAGTCAAGACCACTTCTTGTCCATCGACATTGATTACGAAGCTTTCCATGGTCAATGGGTTCCGCTTAACTGGAATCACTAAGTTTGTTGTGCCAAAGCCAAGGCTTAGTTGATTCAGAGGAAAAGGTTAGGCAATATATTGGATATATTGGCATACATAAGATATATGTTTCAGACTTGGATGTACCCCTACTGGATCTAGGAATTGGATGGGATCCAATTGATCTTAGAGATCTACCTAGTTAATTATCATACAATTTGTTGGCCAAAGTCAAGATTGTATGACATTTAACGGGATCCTAGCCCACTACGAAACACGTTTCCCAAGTACTCGACAGAGGGTTAGAGGCTCGCCGAAAAATAGTGGGAGGCAGGAATTAGATTTGCAATATTGTTTAATTACTTGCCATACGCGCTCATATCAAATCATTCGTCAAATAAATTAAATGTTAGTTGGACTAATATTTAAATCGTTGTTTTAATTAACAGTTGGACTGTATTCAAACTATTCATTTATGGTTGATATATAATTAGATTATAGTAATCAATATATTGAATTTATTTGATTAATTATAGTTGATTTTATAATTGGATTATAGTAATCAATATAATTGATTTTAACCTATTAAATTATAGTTGATTAAATAGTTGGACTATAATAATCATTATAATAAATAGTACCGAAAATCGTTGATTAAATAGTTGGACTATTAGAATCAAGATAAAATTGAAAGATTAGCATTTAAAACATAATCCTTGGGAAAATGTATTTAAATGGTTTAATTTTCAAATTGGGAATAAATTTCAGGATGGTCCTGGAAAACTAATAAGTTACTTTATTTGATAAAATAACATATTAGGCCTAAGCCCGGAGTTAAGCAAAATAGTAGAGCATGATCTTTGGAAGATTCATGTGATGATAACTTTAGTACTTAATCCATTAAAATTGCCGCATTAGACTCCTTAATTTCTTAATCAGAAATAAAGATTAGATCCTCATAGTATGATAATGAAATTGAAGGATCTTTATAGATCTTAGATGTACTAAATTGCAATATAAACTCTTGGAGAGTTAATGACTGTTCTCAATGAGACAAAGTCAAAGTTTGCAATAAGGCAAGAAGCGCAAGGCGCACCTTACTTCGAGGCCAAAGGCTTCTGGAATGTGCAAAAGGGCAAAGGCAAAATCATTATAATCTTCTGGGAAGATAAATGACATATCCCAAAATATCTGCCTAAACTGTGGCAAACGAAATCGCGGAAGCGTGACTGCCGTTTGGACAAAGCAGACATGAAGGAATTGAAGACGGGCAAAGCTTTGACTTCATATATGTTTGTCATAAATATGTTCACTACTAGTATTAAAATTGGATTTTAAATACTTAGTGTGGTACATAAATATGTATTGATGTGCAGAATCTGCTATGAGCAGGATACTGACTTCAGTAGAGATTTATCTGCGAATCGGAAATGGGACAACTGTCGCTGTTTTAATCATAGATACCTAAGTTTAGGAACTATCCTTAGGGTGTGTACTTAAATTAGGAAACTGTTATAATGTAACCAGTTTGACTAGATACATTATCTCTATATCAGGGTTTAACCCGTTGCGGGTATACCTTTATATTCTAGAACACTAAAATGTTTCATTATATAAAGATGATATTGAGATAAACACACTAGATGTGAATAACAGTATTTATATTTTGAATATAAATAAAATCTCAAATATATAACATGACAAACAAATAGCTCAAACTGATTTGATCAGATGAAACATATTGTGGCATTGTTGTCTGGGACACAATTTAAACAAGACTCGTATATCCACACTTTCGAAGAGTGGATACTAGGACAAATTTGATTCTATTCAAATAAAGTCTACGAATCTAGTTTATTGGGAAAGGTGCCTAAAACACCTTTACTTGGTAAAAGTGTAAATTCCACCGATCTGTTAGCCCTAGTTCATAGTGAAGCAAGTGGGCCCATGTCTAGCTAGGCTAGAGGTGGATATGAATATTTCGTGACGTTTATGGATGTGGCATCGCATTATGGTTATGTGTCTCTTTTGAAACACAAATCGGAAACTTTTATAGTTTCGACACGAAGTAGACAAACAGATCGGCTAAAGTATTAAATCGTCACGGTTAGACGATGATGAAAAACTTAAGCAATAAGTTTCTTAAATACTTGAAAGAGTATAGTATTCTTTCAATGAGGACTCCTCCCGGAACACGTCATCCTGACGGTGTGTCCGAACGGAGAAACCGAGTTTTGTTGGATATGATAAGGTTAATCATGAGTCGCTCTGAGCTACCATTTCCTTCAACGGATACGCATAAACAGTGCATAACTTATTTTGAATAAGGTTCCATAAAAATTTGTTTGACAGACTTCATATTAGATATGAATAGGAAAGAAACCGGGTTTTCTCATTCCTGAAGATTTGGGTATGCTAGGCATATGTTTGGATGATACCAAACTACAACCCAAATCGGATAAGTGCCTAATTGTAGGTTATCCTAGGGATACCAAAGTATAGTACTTATACAACTCACTAGAGAACAATGTAATTGTTGCTCACCATGCTGTTTTCTAAGAGGAATACCGATATGCAGTGGTAAGTGGGAGGAAAGTAAAACTCGATGAAAATCGGAGTAATACTATTCCAGGAATTGATTCCTTACTGAAACACAAATAGTTCATCAAGGATGAAACTATACCAGTCATCTTCGAATACACAAGAACCGCGTAAGTCAGAGAGAGTCAGAAAACAACCTGGGGTATGGGTTTCTGATCTCACCTCATAAAGATGTTAATCTTATTGAGGAATACCAACTGACTACGTATGAGGAAGTGATACAAGGTATCGACTCCCTATTATGGCAAAGTGTCATGATATCCGAAATGGATTCCATGTATACCAACTATGTTTGGACACTAGTTGTTGTACCACAAGGCATTGTGCCTATTGGTACTATATAAGTCTTCAAGGAAGACATACATGGAAGGTAACATACCAACGTACAAAGCTAGGCTTGTAGCGGAAAGGTATCGTTATCAATATTGTGTCGAGTACGACGAAACCTTTTACCTGTTGCCACGGTAAATCCATTTGGATAATGCTTGCTAATGCTGCATATTTCATTAATGAAATATGACAACTGAACGGGAAAATCGCGTTCCTTAAATGGAAACCTTTTAGAGGATGTTTACAACATCCTGACGGTTTTTTCATACCATAACTAGCAAACAAGGTTTGTAGCTTATTCGATCCATGGATGGATTGAAGCAAGCATTGCGTTCTTGGAATTATCGCTTTGATGTAATCATAATGGTATATGATTTAATTCAAAACGAAAATGATTCTTGTGTATATAAGGAGGTTAGTGGGAGCGCACTGACAATGAATGTCCTAAATAATGATAATATTTCATTTCTTGGAAATGATATTCCCATAATACAATCGGTGAAAGCTTGGCTTTCATGAAAAATTCTCCGTAGAATTCTTGGGAGAAACAACCTTTATTCTAGGAATAAAGATCTACTGGGATAGATTTAAAGTTGTTGATATTCTCCTAGAACTCGTACATTAATAAATGTACGTGACCTGGTGTCTCATACGCTTTGAGCATATGGATTCACAATCAGACCAATCCAAGTGATAGTCATTGGATTGATGTTAACAACATCCTTGAGTATCTAAGAGGAACTAAGGATGCTGTCTTAAACTATGGAGAAGGAGAACTTGAAGTGACTGGGATCACTGTTGTAAGTTTCCTAACCGACAATAACGACATGGAAGAGACAACCAGACGGTTTAAGCAGTAGTACCATAGTGTAGGAAATGTTACAATACATATATTCCCGAGAGTTCTAGGCTTATAATTCAGCCGTTTGTGCAACTAGATCACCATAACCAGAAAGGTTACAGAACAAGGTCCCACTCTCCCAACCCTCGATAGACTACAACAATAGAGGTAGATCCTGATGATTGCCTCCAAATAATCCCAGAAATGAGTTAAGGAATAGTGGAAGAAGATCTTCAGACTTAGTATGAGGCTAGAGTAAAAGTATGAGACAGCCTCAAGTTAAAGAATCCGAAAAGTTGTATAACAGAATGGTACAGAGATAAGAAGCAATCAAGTGACGATTGAAATACAAGGAACAAGTGTTAGACACAGTGATAGATAAAGAAAGGAAAAGATATCCTTCGGATAAGGAACCAGAGGCATAAAACACATGAGTTCATAGTATTGCATAAGACCTTCACATGCAGTTTTAGAATGAAATAAAGTAAGAGATAGTTCTGAGTAAAAGAGTTAAGGAATAAGTTGATAAGACAGAGTACTACAGAAATAAAGTAGTAGACAAGTAATGGTTGAGATTTTACAGAATCAAGGTCTGATGAAATGGTGAGTATGTTAAGAGAGAGGATATTTCTCAGAAAGGAAGACAGAGATATGAAAGTTCTCAGGATAGAGTAGAATAAAACAGAAAATGATAAGAATCCGAAGGGAAAGGTATAGATTGAAGCTGTTAAAGTGCAACGATGATAGGATAGAATACCTAATAAGCAAGGACAAAAGTAAAGAACATTATGTACCCAGCCCCAGATTAAGTTGACCAAACCACTACGGGTTTGGGACAGCCTAAGCCAAGGGTATGAGAGGTTTGGTAGATGTGTAGAATAGTACGGAATCGAAGAAATAAGTTGCTACAGAGTTGCAACTAGCATGTGGAGTGAAACCTTAGGGTATGACATGTGTGCGTATATTTGGGTGATGACCCTTGATAGCACTAGACTTTGGAAAACAAAGCAGTGAGGAGCACTGAAACCAGACTTGCAGTAGCAGTGAAATTAAGGGTATGGAGAAAAGAATGGATTATAATCGGGGCTGAATCGCCAACATCTCCGCTTACAGCAAGAGTGCGGTCTAAGTAGAAATGTGCATATAGTTCAGCTCCCAACGAAACTACCAGACCTAACTTTCTTAGTACAACCCATTAAGTGGACAATAATATAGGATAAAGGTACACAAGGATTCAGATCTAGCATTACAAAGTTCTAAGTTATACAGATAAGCATAGACAAGAAGTTATAGAGAGGAACCAGTAAGCAGCCTAGTATAGACACATGTACGTATGTACCTTCTAAGGTCAAGCCAAAGTAAAAGAGCTCAGTTATAGGAAGCACAAATACCTATAGAGATAAAAGATCCGTAAGTAAAGTTAGACAAACTTTATCCAATAGTTATGCAGAATATGTAAAGGAGCATTGAATTCTTAAAAAATAGATTCTTAGAATATACCTTCTTATGGAATAAAAATAAGAAGTCTTGACATTCAAAAATAGAAGGAATGGATGTAAACCACAAATCTAGTGTCATTTAGAACTGTTAGCTCATGCTGTAATAGGCTAGAATAAACAGAGTATAATGAAAGATTTAGGAATGAGGCTACTTGCTAAGGATTTCAGTATGTCCGAAGTGTAAAGTAATCAGCAGAAGTTATAGGAACAGGAGGAAGAGTCCCCTCATTGATTAAAGAATTTATAAGTACAAGGTATGAAGCAGAAACCAAGTCAAAGGAAAGACTTAACCGAGCACAAGTTAGTTACAGAGAAATAAGAGTTCTAGTAAGTGAAACAAGATGGTTTCGAGTATAAAGCCAGTTAAGACTGATGATCTAGAGAGAGACCGTGTACCTAGTGGTCTGTGGTGAGATCCCAAGTTTAAAAAGGATTCGATGACGAATCCAATTTAATGGGGGAGAATTTGTAACGACCGGTGGTTTTACTACAGCATACAGTGGTACTGTCAAGTACGGGACGAAGCCACATAAAATATACGCATGTTATGACATTGGGAACAATCGGTTAATTCTTGGAAGTCCCGGGACGAGACTGTACGATGTTCCCATTTAAACAGCCTATGGTATTCGGGGCGTAACTTTTTCATACGAACTCTGATTTTTATGAATTTTATATCGTCGGAAAGTGAGACCGAGACCTAAACCTTCCGCGTTGAACATTTTCCCAAATTCGGACCAGAAACTGATCAAAAAAGCAAGTCAAAATATTGATGAATAGTGATTTCGGGGTCAAATTGGAAAAATCTCAAATTTTCTTCACTTTTCTACACTTTTCTATAATATTCCTAATATCTATTGAGTCCACTATATAAGGAGCTACTATTCATATTTTTCCAAAAGGAAAAATGAAATAGAAAATAAAAAAGAAAAGGCCGAAGCCGAGAGAGAGAAGAGGGAGAAGAGAAAGAAAAAAGAAGAAAGAAGAAGAAGAAAGAAAGAAAGAGAAAGAAGAAAGAAAGAAAGAAGAAGAAAATAGAAGGAGAAGCAAATGAGCCTTGGAATCCATGGAGCTTAATGGAAGAGTTGAGGATCCAACAAACTAAGGTAATGAAACTAAAACCAATTTTTAAGTTATGAGATTTTGACAATTGATGTTATGAAAGTTGTTGAGGCATGATAATGTGTTGTATATTGATGGTTAATTAGTAAAGAGTTGAGTTATGGAGTTAAGTGTTGAGTTGGAAAGGTTTAAAGTTTGATTTGGAAGTAATGGATTTGTGATTAGATAAGTAGTAAATGATGATAAATTGGTAGTTTAAAACGTGTAGAATTGATATAAAATGATGGATGGTGTATTAGATTGATCACATATGCTTTGGGGATGAAATGGGTGAGAATCGCATAAGGAAAGAAAATTCAGGAAACCTGGGAAGCAAGTCTGCGTCGCGACGCATGAGACCCTTGTGTCATGATGCATGATGAAATTCCTTTGCAGTTTCTGACTGACGCGCATCGCGATGCGCAAGGCCTTGGCGTCGCGATGCGAAGATAGAAATTTCACCAAATTGATTTTAAACCATTCCAGTTCCACCCTAGCGTGTTAGAGGCCTCTCTAAGGGTCTTGTATCGGTCCGTAATCGCACAGTACTTCATGATATAAGTATTTGACTGGATAAAATTTAGTTTACTGCGAAATATGTTCCCCCGTCTAGTTCTAACCAAGGTTGTCAATTTTAGATTATCGTAGGAACCAGAAATTTACCTCAGCAAGCGAATGTCAGCCAGACTCCAAAACAGTGAGTGGAAACTCTCTTTCTTTAAATTGATTTTCATTTTATTGTTTTAATAACAGACTTACTTTTCCAGCACATAATGCGTTAGCCTTTATTTATTTACAGTCATTTTTCAGATGATAGTGATTTAGAAAAAGAGATATTTTTCAAACCTGAGTTTTATGTTTTTCGAGGCATGAGGTAAAAACTCAACCCAGTATGTAACTTGAGACATTATGGAATTGACAGACAGAGGACATATGCACATGTAGAGGACTAGGGGGACATCGATACGTAACACCCCTAGATCCTAGTTTGAGAGCCAGGATGACGGCATAGGTTCGTGTACCTGGACTCTAGTTCAGAGCTTGGGTGGTAGCATAGATCCGCACCTCCAGTTCTAGTTTATGGCTTAGGGGACGGCGATACGTAACACCCCAAGACCACCAGTTTCAAAGACAGTAGTGGCATGTTTTGGGGGACGGCGATACTTAACGCCCCAAAGTCATTGATTTGAACTGCTGGCTACAGTTAGGTGTATGGGGGGACGACGATACGTAACGCACTCATACGTCAAAGTTTTTCAGATACAAAGCAGCACACGGTTTTCAGATTTTAATTCACAGTTTTCACAAATCAGATTTTAGAAAATAGTTTTCGGAAACCAAAGTTTTCAAAGTAGTTTTCAGA
Organism: Zanthoxylum bungeanum; assembly: GCA_019454045.1. Taxonomy (NCBI): domain Eukaryota; kingdom Viridiplantae; phylum Streptophyta; class Magnoliopsida; order Sapindales; family Rutaceae; genus Zanthoxylum; species Zanthoxylum bungeanum. Next base: position 146,252 of record SKCR01023781.1, read on the forward strand.
AATATCAACTTTATTAAAAAGATTTCAGACGAAGATTTCATAAAAAAGATTTCATATGAAGTGATTTTTCTAAAATTTTAGTTTTAAAAACCTAGTGTTTTGATTTAAGTTTTTCAGATTTCTTGTCCACTCACATAGATCGAATAGCGATCTAACCCCCCACTCCCAGTTTTCTTTGGTTGCAGGTTTTCTTGGAGGACGAGCTCGGGAGGACGGATACTGATGGCAGTCACTAGTGGGTCTGAGTCCACCAGTTCAGGGTCAGAGAGTATAAGAGTTTAGTTATAGTAAAAGTTCAGTCAAGTCAAATAGAGTTCAGTTTCAGAAAAGTGTAAAAGTAAAGTTGTGTTTCAGTACTAAGTGTTGAGTCGAAATGTATGTAATTTTAAGTTTATGAAAATTTGTATTTTATGTTAATAAGTTTGGGCAATGGTTCCATGTTCAGGTTATAGTTAAGTTAAGACAGTAGCAAAGTATACATTTAGTATGTCAGAGGCTCAGGGGAATAGTACGGCCTATTCCTCACCGGTAACATCTCTAAATCAGGGATGTTACAGCACTGTAGTGCCAATGTATACTGCTGGGCAGCTTGCTGTGCAGCGCAACATGTATAGGTCTCGAAAAATTATATTTTGTCCGATTTTTATCTCGTTTAATTTTTCCCGGATCCAGATTTATTTATGGTTTTCCCTAAAACACTTGAAAAATAAAATATTATATTTTATTAATTTTAAAATAGACTCATGCTAGATATCCACGGGTTAGACCCACTTTCGCTGCCCGGGAGGTCGATCTGACACTAGGAATTCCAAAACTACCCCAACAGAACTAACATCATTCAATCATCAATGGAAACAAGAAACACCACCCCTTTAACTAGGTGAAAATCACCCTCATGCCCTTTTATACCTTAATCTTAATTTAACCAAAACTTAAGCACAATTTACTCTAATCAACCTCATAAACATGTATTGATGCTTGGATTATGCTCAAAATTATCAAATCACAAAGCTCAAATTCTTAGGGTTCCTAAATATGAATATTTAAGTGAATAATGGATGATTTCTATCTTGAATAAAGAGAAGAAAAAAGAAAAAAAAAAGACTTACTTGACCAAAAATAGCTTGGAAATTCATCTCCATTCCTCCAAAATTTCAAGACGTTGAAGAAAATTTGGGGAACCTTTAGAGCTCCTAGCTCACATTTTTTGGCCTTCAAAGGGATGAGCAAATAGTGCCCTATTTATGGGAAAGAGGTGGCTAATTTTGTTATGAGATGAGTGGCTAGGATTATGCCACTTCACCCAATTCTAGTGTATTCCCGAAATTCACTATAGCAGTTACATTAATCACGCTTTTTGACTTACGTCTTATTCGAATTTGGAAACATATCTAATGCGAACATTTTAGGTCTCGATCTTAGCTTTCCGACGATATAAAATCATAAAAATTAGAGATCGTATGAAACATTATGGCACGAATATTAAGGGCTGTCCATATTGAATCCTAAAATAATTTTCATATCGGAACTACGAAGAATTTATCGAATGCCCGAAAAGTAATTCCTCAAACACATATATTCTTGAACATGAATTATATTATGTTTCATATCTACAATGACATAATAGTCATCGGCCTCTAACAACGTACAAGTTGTCGAGATTACTTGGAGTTACAAATTTTGTCAATGTGTAAAAAGGGGAATGAAGGCCGAATTTCTTAGCATGTTGGGGGATTTGTTTCTATTGTTTTGATGATAAGTTGTTGTGGTTCGAGCACTAGAAGACGTTATAACATGAGTTCAATTTATTTTGAGTTGAAAACACAAAGATTGTAAAATTAAGGCTCTTTCGCCGAATTATGATTGAATATTAGGGGGTTGTTTTATTTGTTGTTGGATGATGAAAATGATAATAATTTAGGTTTTAGATGATATTCGGCTTGAGTTTATGGTTGTGTAAAATGAAAACTGTTAATTGTCTATTCTAATCCCTTAGCATAATTTAAGTTATGGTTTTGGAATTTGTATTTTTGTTTTGATAATGATTTAAACTTAACAAGATATCTTGCTATGATTAGTGTTGGATGTGTGAAGGAACCATCATAAATTTAAATAATTCAAAATGAAAGGAACAAAAATAATTTATTACGAAATAACATAAAAATAAAAAATCATTTTTTTTACTCACAAAACAAAAAAGGAAAATAATTTTTTTAAAAGAAAACAAAAAAATATAGTCAACTTCCCTCTTCCTCAATCAAATTGAAACATTATCCCTAATGTCTGAATAAGAAGTATAGTTTATAAGACATCACCTGGTCAGTATAGAAATGACAATTGAATCTGCAACACTGCTACTAAAAGAAAGGTTACAGCTTAAAACTATAAAAGAAAATCAAAACAGTAAACTAAAATGTAGTCATGATTGTGGCTCACATCTTCCTTTGGTTTTACATCCAGTAACAACTTGAACGCCCTCTATGGGTCAACGATATGCTTCCCATCTAATTTTCCTATAAATTGGCAAATAAGGTCTTTTGAAGTTAGATTCCCTATAATGTAATTTAGCAAGTTTTATTTTATAAAATACACAAAATAATAAAAAATATATATATTTTTTTAAACACACAAAGGTGAAAACATATGCAATAATGTTAAATTATTATTCTATCTATTAAATTTTATACTCTGGCAACAACGCCAAAAACTTGACACACTCACAAAGTGGCTCTTTACTGTCAAGTATAAACATGTCAAAGTATTAAAATAACTCGGTGAGTACATAGTCGATCCACAAAGAATAAATTTAATTGGATAAAATAATAATTCAACTAATAAAATAAAATATTGGAGTTGAAGATCCACTCTTGATATTTTAAATATAAAATAATATTTACTTGTTAGAAATAAATAAATTATAATTATTTCTCAATCAATTTATTTCATGATTATCAAGTATTAATTATGTCAACACATGTAATCCGTTCTGTAGATAATTAGTCATGTCAATGTATTGAATATGCCAAAACATATAAAATTGTATTGTTTATAACTAATCCAGAATTTTAATAGTTCACTCTCTCATATTTATAGGATTCAAGTATTATATGTGATAATTTGTGACTGTCTACAGTTAGTCAAGAGTCTTCAATAAATTGGAAAGAGTACGAATTTCTCTGGAAAATAATCATAATTTATAAAATTTAATAAAAATAAAAATCACCTATATTTTCATACCATGAGCTCACCTTTTACCCTAGCAAGATACAAATTAGCAGAACAAGATAAATAAAAACACTCATAATTTTTTAATAAAGAAATATAAATTACAAAAAAAAAAAAAATCAAATAATAGTTCATCTCTACAAGTCTCAAAATAGACCCTTGGAAATTTACTAAGGAAAATGAGGTGTTGAGATAGAGGTCATTCAACACCTCTTTCTTACTCTTGTAATTGCAAATTGCAAGAGAAAGTTACATAGAAAGTGCCAATCCACCTTTCGGTGGATTGGCAATTTCTTATTGTTTTTCTTATTTCATAAATCATCCACCGAATTTGATGGATGATTTATTTTTTTTACTTTTGTTTTTCCTTTTTTGTCCTTTTGCTTTTATTTTGTTTTGTTTTGTATATTTATATAAAATACAAGTGCAGTTAAATACATCATAAGCTCATTTTGTTGTCAATCTAAACACGGTAAATATTTTCCAAGTTCGAATTGAATCTAGTTGTCACACTCTTTTGGATTTCCTGGGTCCTGAGTTTAGATCTCATATCCATTTTTCATATTAATCTTTCAAAGTAGTATTTTACCTACATGAGAAATAAAAATCATAATGAAAATATATAAAACGTAAATTTAATTATAATTTCACAAATGTGTTAGATTAAGGAGATTAATAAAATTATAAGTTAAAAATAATTAATTTCTCTTTATTAAATGAACATTTTTTAAGGTTTATCAACAATAGTGTATCGATTCATACCCCAATCCGAAATCACACAATATATTTTCGCCTCGTAATATGATTTTGGCAATTATGTGCCGACTGGTAACATCTGTCCAAGCAACTCTAACATCATATCAATGCTTTTATTGGTCATTCCATTACTTACTTTAATGTGAAGTAGCTTTACAATAAAGATTAAAGGTGTCATGTCAGCACTATCAAACGAAATCTTTTTAACCTCTTCAAGTGACTAACTAAATATTTTATGTATGTCGTTCTCCTCCAAATGTGATGTTTCTCCACCGATTGTCAACCCTGCAAGTCATATAAAGCAGTAATCAAATCATCATCATCATTTTCTTGACAATGATCGTGATAACTAGTACTAGCTTCTGAATGGGTATACCGTGAGACTGAGTTGTAATTTTCTCCATGTTAAACCCATGTATGATAGCCCGACATGTATAAGTGATCCATAACTTCGCTCAAATGCTTCTTTCTCATATTCAAACAGTTACTATATGGACTAAACACTCGACCTTCCGCATCAGCAACTTATTTTATTGCTTCCATAAATAATTCCAGCCCTTTATGGTATCTGATACTCAATCTATTGGGCACACTCATCCAATTTCTATACATATCAATAAAACTTTCTAAAAATAAAAAAAATAATAAACTCATAAACTAAAAATATACCTTAATTAATTAGCTAAATTCATCAGGTGCGCTTTGTATTTTTCTAATTGTTGACATCTTATTAGCCTTAGATGCAAATAGTGGATGGGTGTTAGACACTGGCAGTCCTACTCATATTTCAATTCCCTACAGGAAATGAGGGTTAAAAAGGCTGAATAAAGGGGATATCCAGCTTAGAGTTTGCAATGGTGAGATATTGGATGTCAGGGCCATAAGAGCAGTTGTTATAAATCTCCCAAATGGATGTAAATTAGATTTGCATGACTGTTATTATGTTCCCTCACTTATCAGAAAAATAATATCACTTCCAATATTAAATAAAGAGGGATATAAAATAAACATTAAGGATGAAACTTTATGTTTTTATGACAAAGAAATTTTTTTGAAATGTGAATGTTCTTTATCAAACGGTCACTATGTTTTAGAAACATGTAGAGATGTATTAATATAGAGAAAAATACAAGTAGGAAGTCTGAACTAAATAATACTGAATTATGGCATATGAGATTGGGCCACGTAGGTGTTAGACGTCTATCCAAATTGGTAAATGATGGTTTGATTGAAAATCTTACCTTAGATCCTTATCCGATTTGTGAGTCATGTATCCAATGAAAGATGACAAAGGCCTCATTTCAAGGTGTTGGACACCGTGCTTGAGATTTACTGGAGCTAATACACAGCGATGTGTGTGGTCCATTAAATCATGTCGTTCATTATGGTTCCACATACTTTGTGACTTTCACAGATGACAAGTCTAGATATGGATATGTCTATCTGATGAAACATAAGTCAGAAACATTTGACAAGTTCAAAATATTCTGAAATGAAGTAGAAAAACAAACCAGTAAATTCATCAAGTACCTTAGATCAGATTGGGGCGATGAATACATGAGTGAAAAATTCAGAAATTATTAAAAGGAGAATGGAATTCTCGCCCAATATAGCCCACCATGAACATCTCAACACAATGGTGTTTCTGAGCGTAGAAATCGTACTTTATTGGATATGGTGCGAACAATGATGAGCTATACAGATCTTCCTTATTACCTTTGGGGTTATGCTTTACTAACTACTACCTATATACTTAATAGGGTTCCATCGAAAGATGTTTCTATGACCCCATATCAGATATGGTTCGGTAAAAATCCAAGTCTTAGATATTTAAAGATTTGGGATTGTCCTGCATACGTTAGAATTGCACAGCGGGATAAACTAGCACCTAGAGGGTATAAATGTAGGTTCGTTGGATATCCCGTATTCCATGGGATATCAATTCTATGATTCCGAGCAGCGAAATGTATTTGTTGTTCACTTTGTAATATTTCTTGAAAAAGCAATTTTTGAGAGAACGTGGGAATTGTAGAGAGATTAAACTTGATGAGTTTGATCCCAACATTAAAGAACCTAAGATGGAACCAGAGATCCAATTAGATGAAGGATCTATAACACAGGTTCTACGTAAGTCGGATAGAATATCAAAGCCTCCTGAGAGACTATTTTTAACATCTGATGTGAGCCTTGGTGTTCTCCTCTTGGAGGAAATAGATCCGACTACATATAAAGAAGCGATATTAGATATCGATTATGGAAAATGGAAGGAAGCCATGAAATCCGAAATGGATTCAATGCATTCCAATCAAGTCTGAGACTTAGTTGAACTTCCTGAATGAGTTAAACCTATTGGTTGTAAATGGGTTTACAAAAGGAAGCGAGGGCCCGATGGAAAGGTGGAAACCTTTAAGTCCCGACTGGTAGCTAAAGGTTACATTCAACGTCCTAGGATTGACTATGAGGAAACTTTTTCACCAATAGCCATGCTAAAATCCATTAGGATTCTTTTAGCCATTACTGCATATCATGACTATGAGATATGGCAGATGGATGTGAAAACCACTTTCCTAAATGGATTCCTTGAAGAGGATATATCTATATGGAACAACCAGAGGGTTTTATATCCAGTGAGACTTTAAACTTGGTTTGTAAGCTCCAAAAGTCTATTTATAGACTTAAACAGACATCCCGAATCTGGAATTGTCGTTTTGATGAGATAATTAGATTATTTTGATTCATCAAGAATGAGGAAGAACCATGTGCTTATAAGAAAGTTAGTGGGAGCATGATAGTTTTCCTGGTTTTATATGTAGATTACATATTTACCATAGGAAATGACATAGGGATTATGCAAAGTGTGAAAAACTACCTTTGCAAGAATTTATCCATGAAAGATATAGGTGAAGCTTCATATATACTAGATATATGGCTCTACCGAGATAGAGTTAGGAAGCTTATAGGGTTGTCACAATCGACGTACATAGACAAGATGTTATAAAGGTATGGTTTTACCAATTGCAAGGCAGCAAATGTACATTTCCGATACGGCAAACATCTTTAAAAAAAAAATGGCACCTCAGACTGAGGAAGAGAGAGTTAAAATATCTAACTTGCCATATGATACTTGTATTGGGAGCATAGTGTATGCAATGTTATGTACTAGACCTGACATCAGTTTCGGCGTTAGTGTGACCAGCCGATATCAATATGATCCAGGTAATGATCATTGGACAGCTGTGAAACATATCCTAAAATATCTTAAAGGCACCAAGGATAAGTTTATGTTAATGGAGAAAATGAGCTACAAGTTAAGGGTTATACTGACTCCGACTTCCAGGAAGATCCAGATGATAGAAAATCTATATCAGGATACATATTTACCCTTAACGATGGTGCGATTAGTTGGCGTTGTTCGAAGCAAGGCTCAACAATTTATTCCACCACTGAGGCAGAATTTATAGCGGCTTCAGAAGCTGCTAAAGAAGCTGTTTGGATTAGAAATTTTATCACAGAACTTGGCGTTGTGCCTAGTATTACGGATTCGATCTCATTGTACTGTGATAATAACAGAGCCATCGCACAGGCTAAGGAGCCGAGGGTGCATTCCAAGTCTAAATAGGTGGAAAGGAAATACTGCGTAATTAGAGAGATTATTGAACGAAAAGACATAGTGGTCTTGAAGGTCGCCAACAAAGGTCTTAGCTCCTAAGTTATTCGATAAACATATGGAGGAGATGAGACTACAGTACCATCCAGATTGACACTAAGCAAGTGGGAGTTTGATGGAGTTGGTGCTTGGAGTGCCAATCCAATTTGTATATTTTATTATTTATTAATAAAATAACTATATTTTTCATTTCATACCTCATTAATGGTATTATCATTATGCGTATTAGATTGATATATAGATATGTTAAGATTGACATCGATCTTAGAATAGTTTTGACACTGAGTTTAACTATTCTAAAGTAAATATTCCTAGTCATTGATTTTGGAATATGGTCGAATTCCTATAACCTAGAAGACTAGCACATATTGTATATTGGAATTGGATTTCCAATGGTTTAACCTGATGTACCATGTGTTTTGGAAACTTGTATAGACATGTGGGTATTCGTTGAAGCGAATACTGAATGACTCACAGCGATTCATAATAGTTGGAAGTGCACTCTGTTTGACAATTATTACCCATAGCGTCACTATTTGTACAGATCATGGTGTTGTTGTACAAATTAACTATGTGACAAAGGAAATTGCTCTTTTATCATTTGTGATTAGATCACCGAGATATATAAATGATAGAATGTCCATATGATTAGTTCCTGGATTGAGATGATATGACACAGTATCAATCCACGAAGGTTTAATCATTAAATATCCTTAGTCAGAGTATTATCGAGATTGGACATCGATAATGCAAAAAAGACTAGTATTACACTTGTGCGCGTTGTGAGGGCATAACGACATAGTTCTCATATATTTGGGTATAGGATACTCGTGCAAGTGTAATAGGAGGTTGTGTTGACCGATGGTACGGAAACAGCTTCGCTCTGGATAGACCCATCAGAATTCCATTGGTAGTATGACTATATGTCTATGGAAGTCCGAATCAGGGTAGGTGTATTTGGTCTTAACCTGAGACTTGCACCGCTAATACTTGCGACAATCAATATACTTTGGTTTTGGTCATCCAGGGCTTTAACCGGTTTCTGTGTACGCATCTCCTGGGTATATTGAGAATCGTTGTGTATTGGGTGTGATGTCAAGACGGAAGTATCACTCCAGTCATAGTGGAGATGATGGTCACGTAGGATACAAAACTGGTTCTCTTATGTACTGCAGTCATCGGGATAAAATGACTAGGTCATGTTTATCCAATTATAGAGACTAGTTACCAGAGATCTGATATGTGCTTCCTACGGGGCAGACACAATTCTAGCCCCAGGCCTAGCATGTGACATCCGATACTGGATCGAGATACGCAATACTACGTATACTACACCTGATATAGATCACCATATTCCTGTAAGGATATTTCTGGAGAATTGGGTAGGCATGGCGCTTTGCTAGAAGCCAACCTTGTCTTGTAAATCGGTAAAAGCGTAGTACTAGGTACTTACGTGTTCGGATAGTCCGACGACCGGATTTATTGCCAACATATCCGGGGATCTCATGGGTCGCTTCCCGAAGATTCACCGATGACGTATGACTCGCACTTTATTAATCTGGGATTAATTAGTAGAGAGAGAAAATTAATCTGGGATTAATTACAGAGATATTTTATCTGGGATAAAATATAAATAAATAGAGAGAACAATTAATTTGGAATTAATCGATAAAATAATATATTCGATATATTATACGAAATTGGATTTCGACGGAGAATTGAAATTAGATTTTAATTCGAGCGAACAAGTTAATTTAGAATTAATTCGTTAGCGACGTGAATAGTGATTTTGCTAGGCATAATTATTTAATTACGTCGCAACGGAAAATTCGTTAATTTGGAATTAGCGAACCTGAGCCCGAGAGTGTTTGCGGGCGCACTCGCATTGTGAACTTAAGCACGGCTGATAAGTCACATCAAACGTCAAATCATTAGTCGCATCAAGCGTCAAATCATTAGTCACTTTGAGTGATGTGACAACTTGTCACTTGATTGAGTGAATAGGTGATGGAAGTGGTTGGCTTTAAAAGCCTTTGACTTTTGGAAATTTGGTTTAAGTTTTTGGTATTTGTTTTTGGAAAATTAAAAAAACAAAAAGACTTAACACATTTTGCAATGTCTCTCTTCCTTCTTCACGGTTTCAGAAACCTTTTCCCCCCTCCTCTTCCTCTCGGTTTTGAACCAATTTTCTTCATTTTCTTGGCTTGGCCGAAAATAACAAGAAGAAAGTAATGATTTTGTTGCAAAATCAAGAGTGCTAGCACACAAGGAGTTATCCTAAGGTGATAGGGAACCAATTTCATGAGCATGGAATCACCATACATAGCTTGGAGCTTGGAGATCCATCAATGGAGGTTGACCGAAAATGGAGGAGCACACTTGGAGGTGATGACCGAATTTTGGAGGCCAAAAATCAGCTCACTGCCGAGAGCTTCATCATCTTAGAGGAAAAGATTTTTCTCGTCGCATCCAAACCAATCAATATAAGTATGTTTCCGCCGTACTTCTTGATGTATACATATGATTTTCATTGCTTGATTGATCTTGGGATGCTTAGAAAATTCCAACAATGGTATCTATGAGCCTAATTGAGCATGAAAATATATTTGGGTTAAAATTGGGTAAAATCAATTTGAGCATGATTTGATGAAATTGTTTTATTGAGTATGCCTAAATGATGTTTAATTGAAGTTGTGCATGATCAATTTCATGAAATTTGATTGGATCAATTTTTCCCCAATTTTTTAGGCTTGGCCGAATATGAAATACCCTAATGTCTTGGTATTTTTTTGTGTTTTTGATCATTAGATGAGTTGGAAAACATTTGGTAATGTTGATTGTGGATTCAATTGGATTGAAACCGAATTGGACATTAAATCCCCAAAATGCTGAGAGCTTACTAGCATGAAATTGGTTTGATTTTTGATTAAAATGTGTTGGACATGTTTTGATGTTAATGAGCATAATTAATTAGGCTAATTGATGTTTTGGAAATGTTAATTTGGGTGATTAATTATGGCATTACACTTTGAGTAATTAAACTGTGAAATTGGAATTTTGGAATTTAATTATGTTGGGCTAAATTTGGAATTGGGCTTGTAAAGTTTTAATTGGGCTTTAATGGGCTTGGTTGTACCAAGATGGGTTTAGGCTAAATTGGTTGGATCCAATTGGGCCCAAAACCATTTCCATAAAGTCCAATTATGACTAATGGACCTTAATATTTTAATTGAGCCTAATGGCCCTAAATTGGTTTCTAGGCACATAAGGGTGATTCTTTAAATGGGCTTTAGTCTTTGGGTTTGACCCAAGTTGACCAAAAGTCCATGGCTTATGAAATTAATGAAAGCCCATTGGACTTTAATTAATTAACATTGGATGTTAATCGGGCTTTGAGACCCGTAACGGTTAGATTTAGAATCTAAGTAACTAAGGTTCGTTAATAAAGTGTATTATTTAATTTGGAATTAAATAGCGAATTAGTATTAAATGCAAATTGAATTGGATTTAATTTTGTAGTTTAATATAATTCAAAATTCGTACTTGTGTACTTATTCGCAAAACGAGTTTGACTCGCGCAAAATCAAATCGTTGTTTGAACATTTGATGGTCATTAATTATCAGATTAATTAATTGGATTAGATTGATTGATAACATGTTTGTGTGAATACATGGTTGCGATGCATGAATAATGTATATCGGATGGATATTAGATGGGTGGGGCAATTTTGGAAATTGTTGTAATAAATTTAGAATTTATTAATTGGACATGCGTGTCCAGCCTATTACCTCCTTACTCTTTGTATTTCTCTTCTCACCTATTCCCCTCAATGTAAATGAGGTTTCTTTAGAAGTGTTATGTAACTGGTGTAGAAGCATACTTGTGCTAGCGGGAGAGAGAAAATGGAGAGATTTGTTCTAGGAACAATGTGTAAAGTATCCATCCGCATATCATTATTATTTATTTTACGCGCCTTATTATGTGTTTAGAATGCATGTTTAAGGGTGTATGATGATGAGACCTTAACAAAGATAATAAATTGGTTGCCAATTTCACGCGAAAAACCCTCACAAAATATTAAGCGTTTTCCTTCCATTGAGTGATTCTTACTCAAGATCCAAGACTGGCATTGGTTTGTTGGCCAAAGTGAAGGCCTTTGTCCGTCGAGGATGTGTTTGAATCATGAAAGCTTTTTTCCATATCGGTGTCTTGTCCAAGTTGTGATTTGTTGGCCAAAGTCAAGATCACTTCTTGTCCCTCGATATTGATTACGAAGCTTTCCAAGGTCAATGGGTCACGCTTAACTGATATCACTAAGTTTGTTGTGCCAAAACCAAGGCTTAGTTGATTCAGAGGAAAAAGGTTAGGTAATATATTGGATATATTGGAATATATAAGATATATGTCTCGGACTTGGATGTCCACCTACTGGATCTAGGAATTGGATGGGATCCAATTGATCTTAGAGATCTACCTAGTTAATTATCATACAATTTGTTGGCCAAAGTCAAGATTGTGTGTTATTTAACGGGATCCTAGCCCACTAGGAAATAAGGTTTCCCGAGTACTCCACAGAGGGTTAGATGCTCGCCGAAAAATAGTGTGAGGCAACTATTAAATTTGCAATATTCGTTTAGTAACATCCCACACGCGCTCATATCAAATATTACGTCAAATAAATTAATATATTAGTTGGACTAAAATTAATGTTGTTTTAATAAACAGTTGGACTGTATTCAAACTATTTCAATTGATAGTTGATTTTATAATTGGATTATAGTAATCAATATAATTGAATTTAACTAATTAAATTATAGTTGATTATATAGTTAGACTATAGTAATCATTATAATAAATAGTACCTAAAATCGATGATTAAATAGTTGGACTATTAGATCAAGATAAATTGAAAGATTAGTGGTTAAAACATAATCCTGGGGAAAATGTATTTAAACGACTTTAATTTTCAAATTGGGAATAATATATTTCAAGATAGTCCTGGAAACTAATAAGTTACTTTATTTGATAAAATAACATATTAGGCCTAAGCCCGAAGTTAAGCAAATAGTAGAGCATGATATTTGGAATATTCATGTGATGATAACTTTAGTGCTTAATCCGTTATGCTTGCCAAATAGACTCCTTAATTTCTTAATCAGAACTAAGGATTAGATCCTTAAAGTATGATAATGAAATTGAAGGATCTTCATAGATCTATTTTTAGATCTTTGAAGTACTAAATTGCAATAGTGAACTCTTGGAGAGTTAATGGCTATTCTCAAGGAGACAGAGCCAAAGTTTGTAATAAGGCAAGAAGCGCAAGGCGCATCTTACTTCGACATCCCAGAAGGCCAAAGGCTTGGCCAAAGGCTTGGCCAAAGGCTTCTGGAATGTGAAAAGGGGTAAAGGCAAAATCATTATAATCTTCTGGGAAGATAAAGGACATATCCCATAATGTCTGCCTAAACTGTGGCAAACGGGGTCACTGAAGTGTGACTACCGGATGAACAAGGCAGACATGAAGGAATTGAAGAACGGGCAAGGCTCTGACTTCAAATATGTTTGTCATAAATATGTTCACTGCTAGTATTAAAATTGGATTTTAGATACCGGATGTGGTACATATATATATGTGCTGATGTGCAGAATCTGCTGAGAGCAGGATACTGACTTCAGATGAGATTAATCTACGAATAGGAAACGGGACGACAGTCGCTGTTTTAACCGTAGAAACCTAAGATATTAGGAACTACCCTTCGCGTTGTACTTAAATCAGGAAACTGTTAGAATGTAACTAGTTTGACTAGAAACATTATCTCTATATCAGGGTTTAACCCGTTGCGGGATACCTTTATATTCTAGAACACTAAAGTGTTTTATTTTATAAAAATGATATTGAGATAAACATATTAGATGTGAATAACATAATTTATATTTTGAATATAAATAAATCTCAAACATATAATATGACGAACTAATAGCTCAAACTGATTTGATCAGATGAGACTTATTTGTGGCATTGTTGTCTGGGACACATTTAACAAGACTCGTATATCCACACTTTTTAAGAATAGGTACCAGGACGAATTTGATTCTATTCAAATAAAGTCTACGAATCTAGTTTAATGGGCAAAGTGCCTAAAACACTATTTACTTGGTAAAAGTGCTAGTGCCACCGATCTGTTAGCCCTTGATCATACTGACGTAGGTGGGCCCATATCTAGCTAGGCTAGAGGTGGATATGAATATTTCGTGACCTACACGGATGTGGCATCGCGTTATGGTTATGTGTTTTTTGTGAAACACAGATCATGAACTTTTGATTAATTCAAAGAGTTTCGACACGAAGTAGACAAACAGATCGACTAAAGTATTAAACCGTCATGGTTAGACCATGGTGGAAAATACTTAAGCAATAAGTTTCTCAAATACTTGAAAGAGTATAGTATTCTTTCAATGAGGACTCCTCCCGGAACACGTCAATTTGACGGTGTGTCCGAACTGAGAAACCAATTTTGTTGGACATGATAAGGTTAATCATGAGTCGCTTTGAGCTACATTTCCTTCAACGGATAATCTTTAAACAGTGCAAAACTTATTTAGAATAAGGTTCCATAAAAATCTGTTTGACAGACCTCATATTAGATATGAACAAGAAAGAAACTGGGTTTTCTCATTCCAGATGATTGGGGTATGCTAGGCATATGTTTGGATGATACCAAACTAGAACCCAAATCGGATAAGTGCCAAATTGTAGGTTATCCTAGGGATACCAAAGTATAGTACTTATACAACTCACAAAAGAACAATGTAATTGTTGCTCACCTTGCGGTTGTTCCTAAGAGGATACCTATATGCAGTGGTAAGTGGGAGGAAAGTAAAACTCGATGAAAATCGGAGTAATACTATTCCAGGCACCGATTCCTAATGGAACACAAATAGTTCATCAAGGATGAAACTATACCAATAATCTTCGAATACACAAGAACCACGTAGTCGGAGAGAGTCAGAAAATAACCTGGGGTATGGGTTTCTGATCTTACCTCATAAAGATGTCAATCTTATTGAGGAATACCAACTGACTACGTATGAGGAACTAATACAAGGTATCGACTCCCAATTATGGCAAAGTGCCATGATGTCCGAAATGGATTCCATGTATACCAACTATGTTTGGACACTAGTTATTATACCTGAAGGCATTGTGCCTATTGGTACTATATAAGTCTTCAAGGAAGACATACATGAAAGGCAACATACCAACGTACAAAGCTAGCTTGTATCGGAAGGTATCGTTATCAACATTATGTTTGATTATAACAAACCTTTTAACTGTTGCCATAGTATATCCATTTGGATAATGCTTGCTAATGCTGCATGTTTCATTTATGAAATATGACAACTGAACGTCAAAATCGCTTTCCTTAAATGGAAATCTTTTGGATGATGTTTACAACATCCTAACGGTTTTGTCGTACCATAACTAGCAAACAAGGTTTGCAAGTTATTCGATCCATGTATGGATTGAAGCAAGCACTGAGTTCTTGGAACTATCGTTTGATGTAATCACAATGGTATATGATTTAATTCAAGACGATAATGATTCTTGTGTATATAAGGAGGTTAATGGGAGAGCACTGACATAAATGTCTTAAATAATGATGATATGTCATTTCTTGGAAATGATATTCCCATAAAACAATCAGCGAAAGCTTGGCTTTCGAGAAAATTCTCCGTAGAATCTTGGGAGAAACAACCTTTATTCAAGGAATAAAGATCTACTAGGATAGATCTAAAAGTTGTTGATACTCTCCGAGAATTCGTATATTAAAATATAAATGTACGCGATCTGGTGTCCCATACGCTTTGAGCATATGGAGTCACAATCAGGCCAATCCAAGTGATAGTCACTGGATTGAAGTTAAGAAAATCCTTTAGTATCTTAGAGAACTAAGGATGCTGTCTTAATCTATGGAGAAGAAGAACTTGAAGTGACTGGGATCACTGCTGCAAGTTTCCTAACCAATAAAACGACTATAAGTCGTAAAACAGTACTATACAGCTGGAAATCTTCAAGCAAGATACTGTTACCGAATAAAAAACAAATGCGGGTATTGCGACAGCTGGGCAGCAATAGAAGCCATTTGGGTCGATAATAAATCTAATTAGATTAGATATAGTTCTGTTAGTAGCTGAGCTAGGCTTCAGCGCAGGCTAAAGAATTAATGGTCTCATCAACGATCCAGATATATACTTCAACTATTTATCTGATTCATTCGGATCATACATCGTGGCGATGTGATGATCGAATAAATCGCATCAGATAATAATCATGAAAATCCGCAGACGAAAGCCTTTTCTCAGCAGAAGTTTGAGCAAACCGTACATAGTTCGGGTGTAGGACACTTGAGTAACTAGCTATAGGCCGAGTGGGAGATTGTTGGACAATTATGACCCATAGCGTCACTATTTGTACAGATCATGGTGTTGTTGTACAAATTAACTATGTGACAAAGGAAATTGCTCTTTTATCATTTGTGATTAGATCACCGAGATATATAATGATAGAAGGTCCATATGATTAGTTCCTGGATTGAGATGATATGAGACAGTATCAATCCATGAAGGTTAATCATTAAATATCCCTAGTCAGAGTATTATCGAGATTGGACATCGATATTGAGAATCGTAGTGTATTGGGTGTGATGTCAAGACGGAAGTATCACTCCAGTCATAGTGGAGATGATGGTCACGTAGGATACAGAACTGGTTCTCTTATGTACTGCAGTCATCGGGATAAAATGACTAGGTCATGTTTATCCGATTATAGAGACTAGTTACTAGAGATCCGATATGTGCTTCGTACGGGGCATACACAATTCCAGCCCCAGGCCTAGCATGTGACATCCGATACTGGATCGAGATATGCAATACTACGTATACTACGCCTGATATAGATCACCATATTCCTGTAAGGATATTTCTGGAGAATTAGGTAGGCATGGCACTTTGCTAGAAGCCAACCTTGTCTTGTAAATCGGTAAAAGCGTAGTACTAGGTACTTACGTGTTCGGATAGTCCGACGATCGGATTTACTACCAACATATCCGGGGATCTCCTGGGTCGCTTCCCGAAGATTCACCAATGATGTATGACTCGCACTTTATTAATCCGGGATTAATTAGTAGAGAAAGAAAATTAATCTGGGATTAATTACGGAGATATTTTATCTGGGATAAAATATTAATAAAAAGAGAGAACGATTAATTTGGAATTAATCGATAAAATAATATATTCGATATATTATACGAAAAAAGGATTTCGACGCAGAATTGAAATTAGATTTTAATTTGGGCGAACGAGTTAATTTAGAATTAATTCGTTAGCGACGTGAATAGTGATTTTACTAGGCATAATTATTTCATTACGTCGCAACGGAAAATTTGTTAATTTGGAATTAGCGAACCCGAGCCCGAGAGTGTTTGCGGGCGCACTTGTATTGTGAACTTAAGCGCGGCTCACAAGTCACATCAAGCGTAAAATCACTAGTCGCATCAAGCGTCAAATCATTAGTCACTTTGAGTGATGTGACAACTTGTCACTTGATTGAGTGAATAGTTGATGGAAGTGGTTGGCTTTAAAAGCCTTTGACTTTTCGAAATTTGGTTAAGTTTTTGGTATTTGTTTTTGGAAAATTAAAAAACCAAAAAGACTTAACACACTTTGCAATGTCTCTATTCCTTCTTCACGGTTTCAGAAACCTTTTCCCTCCTCTCCCTCTCTCGGTTTTGAACCAATTTTCTTCTCCATTTTCTTGGCTTCGCCGAAAATAACAAGAAGAAAAATGATGATTTTGTTGCAAAATCAAGAGTGCTAGCACACAAAGGAGCTATCCTAAGGTGATAGGGAACCAATTTAATGAGCATGGAATCACCATACATAGCTTGGAGCTTGTAGATCCATCAATGGAGGTTGACCGAAAATGGAGGAGCACACTTGGAGGTGATGACCGAATTTTGGAGCCCAAAAATCAGCTAACTGCCGAGAGCTTCATCATCTTGGAGGAAAAGATTTTTCTTCGTCGCATCCAAACCAATCAATGTAAGTATGTTTCCGCCGTACTTCTTGATGTATACATATGATTTTCATTGCTTGATTGAGCTTGTGATGCTTAGAAAATTCCAACACACACCACAGTCAATAGGAATCTCCTCGAGTCGAGTAGCATATGTAATCCTTTGAATATAGGATATAATTGATTTTGTGTGAGATCCTCTACACTTTGATGGCATCTATGTCAGAAACCTTCATGGTGTGGGCTCTAGATGTTCGTTGGGTTTGGACCGATGCACTCAGTAATCAAGTGCGAAGAAAAATAGGATTCGTGGGCCCGTATGTGTCCCAAAAGGGGTTTAGGTATCCATGTTAGTAAAGTCATGATTGTTAAATCTTTGGCCAAAGTCGATAACCTAGGGTGGATCGCATCAGTTATAAAGGATAGTGGACATGTCGACATGAGATTTGTATCTCGAAAACTCGATGGTATGTTCTATATTTCCTGAGCACAACTCAGATAGCCTACGACGGAGGGATTGTTAAACATATGTGATGACCTCAACTTGTATAGTTCATAAAGGTTGTTCATGTTCTTCGCGAATTAGGAGGTGGCCGAATTGCGTACATATTAGTTAGGATTATATGATGAATGTGTCTGAACTTAGAGGGTCCCAATATGAAGTGTACTCGTTGAGCACTTGAGTAGCCAATTAATTTTGATAAAAGATAATATTCTATATTATAATTATCAACTAAGATAATCAAGTGTTATTGGATAACATTGATTATTTACTTTCACCTAAGTGGATTAATTGGATTAATTCAATAATTACACAACGGCTTAATTGTAAAATCATAATTATCTCTACCATTTGAGGATATTATGATAATTGTAAGTATGTAATAATAAGTGGTTTTGGCTTGATTTCATTGGATTAAATCAAAGTGTAAGATATTTAACTGATCTTTGGCTTTAGTCAAGCTTGCACACCTTGGAGGTTCTCCAAAAATTTCAACAAATGAGAGGTAGATTGGATCTTACATCAAGCTTGCTAGGTAATGTTTGATCGTCTCCTAAGCTATGTTCATTTGTGTATTAGATGCATGATCACATAGCTTAATGTTGAAATAAGGCTAATCAATTATGTTAGGATACTTTAGAAGTATAAACACAACATGCTTATGTATTAGGTCAAAGATGTTCATGTTGGACATGGAACAATTAATAAGAGTTTGGAACTCTAGATTAATGTTTAGAGCTATGCTACCATTCTAGAATCACTTGACCACCTTTAGGTGACCTAGAATTGTTCATGAGACATTTCTTATTGGGATTCTATTTTGGATTGTAATTTGATTCAAAGAAATGCATATATATATATTTAGAATTTATATATGTTTATTTTATAATATGTTTGTGGTTGGTTTTGAAATTAAAATTATTTTGGGTGAATTTTAATTAGTGTTTTGGATTTTTTTTTTAGAAAATAAAATTAAAAAAAAATGAATTTGGGTAGTGTTGCTCTCGGCCAAATTGGCCGAGAGCTAGGCACGAGACGAAGCCACATAAAATGAATTATGTAGAGACTCAAATATACGCATGGTATGACATTGGGAACAATCGGTTAATTCTTCGAAGTCCCGGGACGAGACTGTACGGTGTTCTCCTTTAAACAACCTGTGGTATTCGAAGCATAACGTTTTCATAAGAACTCCAATTTTTATGCATTTTTTATCATCGGAAAGCTAAGACCGAGACCTAAAACCTCCATGTTGAATATTTTCCCAAATTCAGACCCGAAACTGATCAAAAACGCAAGTTAAAATCTTGATGAATAGTGAATTCGGGGTCAAATTGGAAAAATCTCAAATTTCAATTTTCTACACTATTCTATAATATTCCTAATATCTATTGAGTCCACTATATAAGGGGCTACTATTCATCTTTTTTCAAAAGGAAAAATGAAAAAGAAAATAAGAAAGAAAAGGCAGAAGACGAGAGAGAGAAGAGGGAGAAGAGAAAGAAGAATGAGAAGAAGAAGAAAGAAGAAAGAAGAAGAAGGAAAAGGAAAAGAAAGAAAGAATAAAATAGAAGGAGAACCAAATGAGCCTTGGCATCCATGGAGCTTAATGGAAGAGTTGAGGATCCAACAAAATAAGGTAATGAAACTAAACCCAATTTTTAAGTTATGAGATTTTGACAATTGATGTTATGAAAGTTGTTGAGGCATGATAATGTATTGCATATTGATGGTTAGTTAGTAAAGAGTTGAGTTATGGAGTTAAGTGTTGAGTTGGAAAGGTTTAAAGTTTGATTTGGAAGTAATGGATTTGTGATTAAATAAGTAGTAAATGATGATAAATTGGTAGTTTAAAATGTGTAGAATTGATATAAAGTGATGGATGGTGTATTTGATTGATCACATATGATTTGGGGATGAAATTAGGTGAGAATCGCATAAGGAAAGAAAATGCAGGAAACCTGGGAAGCAGGTCTGCATCGTGACGCAGGAAGACCATTGCATCGCGATGCGTGATGAAATTCTTGGGCAGTTTCTTACTGACGCGCGTCACGACGAGCAAGACTTTGGCATCGCGATGTGAAGACAGAAATTTCACCAAATTGATTTTAAACCATTCCAGTTCCACCCCAGCGTGTTAGAGGCCGCTCTAAGGGTCTCGTATCAGTCCGTAATCACACAGTACTTCATGATATAAGTATTTGAATGGATAAAATTTAGTTTACTGTGAAATATGTTCCCCCGTCTAGTTCTAACCAAGGTTGTCAATTTTAGAATATCGCAGGAACCAGAAATTTACCTCAGCAAGCGAATGTCAGCCAGACTCCAAAACAGTGAGTGGACACTCTCTTTATTTAAATTGATTTTCATTTTATTATTTTAATAACAACTTACTTTTCCAGCACATAGGGCATTAGCCTTTATTTATTTATGGTCATTTTTACGATGATGGTGATTTATAAAAGAGATTTTTTCAAACCTCAGTTTTATGTTTTTTGGGGCATGAGGTGAAAACTCACCCCCAGTATGTAACTAAAGATAATATGAAATTGACGAACATAGGACATATGCACATGTAGAGGACTAGGGGGACGGCGATACGTAACGCCCCTAGATCCTAGTTTCAGAGCACGGATGACGACATAGGTTCGTGTACCTGGACTCTAGTTCAGAGCTTGGGTGGTAGCATAGATCCGCACTCACAGTTCTAATTTGTGGCTTGGGGGACGACGATACCTAAGGCCCCAAGACCACCTATTTCAGAGACAGTAGTGGCATGCTTTGGGGGACGGCGATACGTAATGCCCCAAAGTCATGGATTTGCACTGCTGGCTATAGTTAGGCATATGGGGGGACGACGATACATAACGCCCTCATACGTCATGGTTTTTTAAATACAGAGCAGCCCACAATTTTCAGATTTTTAGTACACAGTTTACAGAAATCAGATTTTAGAAAATGGTTTTCGGAAACCAGAGTTTTCAAAGTAGTTTTCAGAAAGATCAGCTTTATTAAAAAAATTTCATACGGAGATTTCAGAAAAGAGATTTCATATGAAGTGATTTTTCTGAAATTTTAGTTTTAAAACCTGGTGTTTTGATTTAAGTTTTTCAGATTTCTTATCTATTCACTTAGATCGAATAGCGATCTAGCCCCTCACTCCCAATTTTCTTTGGTTGCAAGTTTTCTTGAAGGATGAGCTCGGGAGGATGGATACTGATGGCATTCACTAGTGGGTCTGAGTCCACCAATTCAGGGTTAGAGAGTATAAGAGTTCAGTTAGAGTAAAAGTTCAGTCAAGTCAAACAGAGTTTAGTTTCAGAAAATTGTATAAGTAAAATTGTGTTTCAGTACTAAGTGTTGAGTCGAAATGTATGTAATTTAAAGTTTATGAAAATTTTTATTTTATGTTAATAAGTTTGGGCAATGGTTTCATGTCAGGTTATAGTTAAGTTAAGAAGTAGCAAAGTAAACAGTTAGTATGTCAGAGGTTCAAGGGAATAGTACGGCCTATTCCCCGCCGGTAACATCTCCGAATCGGGGATGTTACAAAGATAGTATCAGAACTTGGTCTAGGGAGTTAGTGACTGCAGTGGGTAGAGTGTTGGGGTCTTGTATACTTAGTATGTCTGGGATACTAGTATGCGGGGCACTACCTCTCCAGTATCCGATCCTCGAGTATGTGCTCAAGATCCTCAGACAGGTTAGCAAGTATTTCCAAGTCTTCTGAATCATTTTTCCTTACTCTAGATAGGAATCATTCCGTAATCATCCTAGATTACTCCTCGAAGTTCAGCACAAGATAGGGAGCCAGATAGTAAGTTCCAAAAGAAAGTTGTTACAGAGCCTAAGTGTCAAATAGAATGTAGACCAATGATCCCTATGAAATATATTTATGCTTACCCCTCAACCTAGAATTTGTTAAAGATTAGAATTAATAGAGAATAGCAATGAGCAGATCAGAGCAATCACGAGATGACTAGATAGTCAAGTTGTTAAGTTAAACAGAGCGTAGATAAGAAACACGAGATATGATAGTCTAAAATCAGGATGAGGTGAACAATATATGGGAATTATAAGGAAGAATAACAAAAAGGGATATGGTAGGCCCTTAAGAAGAAGTAAAGACTTAAGGGTAAAAAAAAACAGGGACAATAAATCTTAAGAATATAGCAACATCATATGAAGAATTGCATGGTGTTGGGTAGAAGGACTAGGTAAGAGTGACACATGAACCAAAGAGTTTAGTAGAGGACGTCCTAAATAAGTAAAGCTGATAGAGATCTCAGGAGAGAAAAGATGAAAGAAGAAAAGTGTAGAAAATTTGAGATTTCTCTTTTTAACATTGAAATCACTATACATCCAAATTGTGACTCGCATTTTTGACCAGCTTCTGGTCCGAATTTGGGAAAATGTTCAACACAGAAGTTTTAGGTCTCGATCTCAATTTTCCGACGATATAAAATTCATAAAATTCAGAGTTTGTATGAGAATGTTACAGGCCAAAAACTATAAGTTGTTCGGTAGTGAAGCATCGTACGATTCGGTATCGGTACTTTGAGAAGTATTGATTGTCCCCCAAGATCACTTCATGAGTGTATTGATGCCCGAACATAATTTATATTATATTATCTTCATCCAATAACACCACAGTACTACAACGTAACAGTAACCAAACTACCGGTCGTTACATCAGATGAGTGTTCCGGAAATATTTGTTCTCTAATTTTCATATCAGTCAGATTGTCTAATTTTATCAAAGTATATAGAATACATATATGATAGTAGGGTTAGTAAAAGCGTACAAATTTCTTTCTAGTATTACATATCCTAATGACATTATCATTATTAAGGTAATAATTAGATGTTTATAAGGTAAAAGGTTTACCTAAGTATTTTTTTCTCCGTGAAAGCAGTGAGAGTAGTCTCCGTTATATTTGATATAAAGTTTTATATATGATGTAAAACTCAGAGACTTGTCAGATACTCTCATTAGTCATGCATTAGATATGATCTAATAAAGGACGCAACAAGACTATCTATGTGATAGTTAGTATAACTGTTTGACAGTTAGTGTGTCTCTTATATATATAGTATTAATCTTTCGTAAAGGATGATTCCTTGGTCGAAAGAAAAATTTATCAGAATGTCTAGTCAATATTGTACATCATAGGATGACGGCATAGTGAATACTATATTATGTGCGATTCTATATATCGATTTAATTGTAATTGTTATGAGTTATTTTGATACATTGTAGACCTTATGATTGTCTTGAAATATGTTCTTTGTTATCTTTGAGATATTAAGAACGAGTTTCTTATTCATGGAGAATATAATCTGCAACCATTAGGGTCGAATTAGTTTTGAGCTAATTATGATGTTAGACGATCCACGTCATAAAGAGTAAGAAAATATACAGTGGGAGTGTCATGGATGATTCTACAATGTTAGTGGAATTAGTTGTAACTTATGAAGTTGCATATTGACCTTTTAGATTAAAAGTTTTGATAGTATTATTGTGATTGCGGTTGTCTGTATAGTATTTTGGATTTTATCCCTAAATACTTGGACAACTCAGTAGCTTTAGCATAATATTAATATCGCATCTGAGTCATATTGATGTATAACTTAGGTTATACAAAATATGAATGATGCTGGCTAAGGGAAACGATTGTGTTTGTTGGACAAACTCAATATGTTAAAGCGGACCTACTCATTGTTGCCTACCTCTTGAGAGCTAGGTGAGCTCTTGAGGGCCATGCGTATGTGATACAGATTTAAATGTTTATATGATACCATGGATTGACACTAGAGCAAGTTGGAGAAATTATTAGGGTTGATGCTCGGAGCGCTGGATCATATTTTTATCTGATTCATGAATACGAGCAATATCATTTTCCATTATATTACTTATTTATGGTTACACTTTTTGTTTTTATATACGTATCTGATCTAATTACGATTAGATTGAAACTAAATATGATTTAGTGATATGTATATATTAGACAAAGACCCCAGGATTTACAATGTAGTGCGCAGTTACAATGTAGTTTCTAATTGACATTGGGAAGTGTCACTATAAGTTGTATATTCTCAAATAAAATTCCTGGTCAAGAATTACTAATACGGGTCAGTTAGTAAAATCAGTTGAGATCAATACATGTCGTATATCGGGACTTGGTCCGAAGGTTTATCCCAATGAACCATGAGTCTCGGGAGACATATTGCACAAATATAGGATGGTACGCCAATATCTTTAAAAGATATTGGTTTATCCCAATATCTTTTAAAGATGGTACACCAACGTCAATAGGAATCTTCTCGAGTCGAGTAGCATAGTGATCTTTCAACTTGAGATACCACTGTGGATATATGCGACATCCTCCATACTTTGATGGCAGCCACGTCACCGATCTATTTAGATCAGACATATGTCTGCTCGTTGGGTGTGACCGGCGTGATCACACACATATAACGCAAGCGCACGTATCGTTCATGTAGTATAAAATATATCGATCCCACGATGACTTAATACCTAAGCTATTAATTACTAAAGCCAAATGTTTAAAAGTATCTAATAGATTCGTTGTTTGATTGGATGGTGACTTTAAACTGAAACAAGTAGATAAAATAGCGCGGAAGTGAATTAAAGGTAAAATCAATATTATTAAACTATCTAGGGTTGTGAATCCTTCCAATATTATTAAAGATGAAGTGGTTATCTCATGTTTGTGCAATATATCGGTTTATTAACCTGGAACACGAAATTATGCAAAAGCCTCTGTCGATGGTCAGATGCAAATATCCAGTATAACCCAATTAATCATATGTCTATGTTAACCAAGTTACCTGAATTCATTAAGATTAAGTTCCAATTGTGTTACCCCCTCCCGACAGGTATATGTCTATCCTGAAAAGAAATCTATTAAAGGGTATCTAATCATTAAGGGAGATCGTGGGCTATTAAGTCTAAGGCTGAAACCTAAAATTCCTTTGTCAAGTATATTTTAAGTTTACCACATCAATTTTATTAATGGCCAGTTAACAAGAAGCATTAAGCTTAAGACTTAATAAATAAACCTTTATATTACTCAAACTATAAATAACCCTTATAAATTGGTGATATTGGAATTCATCACAACCCCAGATAGCGGGTTTAGTTACGACACATATCTAAGGCTAGTAAAAGCTTAAATAAATTAAATAACATAAAGTAAATACTGGAAATTAAAAACGTAAAATAAATAATAAAGAAAATACTAGGGGTTAGAGGATCCACTTTTATTACTTCTATTTTATATATCTCCCTTATTATAATATATAAACTTTGCGTGATATTACCAATCGACCATACAAGTGGTATCCTGATTAAGTCAAATTTATGATTAATTCCAACCGACTATAAAGGCGGTATCCAATTTAGTCAGGTTAAAATCAATTTAATTAAGTCCAACCGACCATAAAGGCGGCATCCCATTAACTCAGGTTTTAAATAGTTTATATATTATAATTAAGAGATATTAATGTAAATATTAGTAATAAAAGCTTAACCTTTCACCCCCAGCAGAGGGGAGTTACCTCCTCATGCTGAACAGTAAAATAAAGACTGAAAAGTAAAGAAAAGAAAGTACTATTGCGTAAAGTATATAAAATTAAATACAGAAAGCTGTAAATAAACAAACAAGATATAATCTTCTTAGTATTCTTAAGGAATTCCTCATAAGAAAGTATGAATTTACAACTGAAATCAGCCTTAATTTATAGGCATCAATGGGTCTCGCTCATCGCGATGCGCACAACCTTACGAGTCGCAATGTGCCGTTGATTTGTGCCATGTGGCGCGTGGCTTCCGAAAATGAGGACATGTGCTTGTCGGAAAAATTATTGGCTCAGCGTCGCGACGCGTAAGGGTGTGCCCGTCGCAACGCTGATGTCAGCATGACGCAAGCAATGACATATTTTCAATGATGAGTGTCGGCAGCATGTGATGGTGACACGTGTCCGACGCACTTTAGCAGATTTACTATGATGTTGACACGTGGCAGACGCATGTTAGCAAAGGCGTATGATAGCAAAACTTCTCTGATTGTGACACGTGTCCGGTGCATGTTAGCAGTCTCCGGCATACGTTAGGAGACGGCGTATTTTAGCAAATGGCGTATTTTAGCAGGAAATTTACATGTTTGCCCTTTTTGTCAATTTTTTGCTTTTTTGGCCCCAAATTGATTCCAGAGAGTCCTGTTCTTTTATTTTTCTACAAAATACCACAAAACACATCAAAATATTCACAAAACTCAAGAAAATGTACAAAATATTAAGTCAAAGAGACGGTAAATATTGATATATTTACCGCTTATCAGGGTGTGGACTCATGCTCGTGATATCATGTGAGTATCAGATAGAATCTGTCAGTCTTGTGGATAGAGCATATATATCTTGTACGTGTTTGCGATCTAGTAAATCCATGATCGTGGTATACTTCGGAAGTGAGTTCCGAGTGTTATTTACATATCATAAATTTGAAAGTCGACTATATTATACCTTATGGATTTCAGGTTCCTATATATATCCCCGGTATAATATGGATATCCTGTGATGGAGGGATTATACTATGCAATGATCTCGACTTGCATAGTTTAGCGAGATTATCTGTGGTCGTCATAATTTATGAATGGGTGAATTATGGACACGAAATTTGATTTCGTGACAGATAAACCTAAACTAATAGAGTCCCATAATATGAAGTGTACTCGTTTAGTACTTGAACAACACGTTATGAATAATACAGATTATTCATAATACTTAATCGGATTTGTTAGGGTTGGTGCTCGGAGTGCCAATCTGGATCGTATTATGTCCGATTCATGAATATAAACAATGTTTTTTCCATAATATTACTTATTTAATGGTAGCACCTCTTGTCTTTTATATACATATTTGATCTAATTATGATTAGATATCTAATTATGATTATATTGAAACTAAATCTGACTTAGTGATACGTGTATATTGGACAAAGACCCTAGGATTTATAATGTAGTGCGCAGTTACAACGTAGTTTATAATTGACATTGGGAAGCATCACTATAAGTTCTATATCCTTAAATAAAGTTCCTGATCAAGATTTACTAACACGAGTCGGTTAGTAAAATCCGCTGAGACCAGTACATGTCATATATCGTGACTTGGTCCGCTGGTTTATCCCAATAAACCATGAGTCTCGGGAGACTCATATAGATATGTAGATGTTTATTTGATAGACATTAAACGACTCACTGAAGATTTCCTAATAGATGGTACACCAATGTCAATAGGAATATTCTTGAGTTGAGCGAGCATAGTGGTCCTTCGACATGAGATACCACAGTGGATATATGAGTTATCCTCCACACTTTGATGGCAGTCACGTCACCGATCTATATAAGACCTCCGCCTGTTCGTTGGGTGTGGACTGATGCTTATGATATCCAGTGTGTATCAAGATAGAATCCGTCAGTCCTGTGTACAGAGCATATGTATCCTACACGTGTTTGCGATCTAGTAAATTCATGGTCGTGGTATAACTTCTAAAGCGAGTTTCGAGTTTTATTTAGAGATCGTAAATTTGAAAGTCGACAATATTATACCATAAGGATTTGACGTTCTTATCTATATCTCAGGTATAATATGGATAGCCTGTGACGGAGGGATTATACGTATGTAATGACCTCGACTTGCATAGTTGAGTGATATTATATGTGGTCGTCATAATTCATGAGTAGGTGAATTATGGACACGAAATTAGATTTCGTGACGGATAAACCTAAACTTAGAGAGTCCCATAATATAAAGTGTGCTTGTTGAGCACCTGGGCAACGCTTTATGAATAATACAAATTATTCATAATACTTCACCGGATTAAATGAGTTAATTCGAGTCGTTTAAACGGTTAAATGAAAATACATGCTTTCGGGAATTTTGGTCAATTAATAATTAATATGTATTTGTATTTGATACAAAATTTGATTTGATACATATTAACTAATTATCAAATGAGAATTTGACACATGCCATTAATATATGTATTTGTTATTTAATGTAAATAAAAATACATATATAATAATAATTATATTAATTAATTATTTAGATATTTAAATGTTAAATATTTAAATAATTAAATGATAGCTATATTTCATAATTGTTATGTTATATGGCTAATTATTATTGATACATGTGGCATGTTTTAATTAAACTTTGGGTGTGTAAATTTGATTTGCTAACATAAAGTTTGATTTTGTTTAACTGAATTAAAATTGCAAAATTGACAAAATTGCCCCTAGTAAGTCGGTTTTAGCAAGATTAAAGGGAAAAAAATTTCTTTTCTTCTTGGCTTGCTTGCTAGGGTCGAAAATCATCTTCTAAATACACTCTCCAATTTACTTGATGATTCAAGAAAGAAAGGTGAAGAAAATCAAGAAATTGCTTAAGGAAATTAAGAGATTAAAGGTAATCCTCTATATCCCTAAGCTTAGAGAGCATGTTTCTTGTTCTTGATCATCTAGTAAGATTCTAGGGTTTCTTCTTTTCTTAAGAAATTGGGGCTTTTTGATTTGGAAGATGGAATTGAAGGCTTGGTGCATGTGTGAAGTTGAATTGGATGATATTATTGTAATAATTGTTCAATTTGATCATTTGATGATATGTTGCCATTCTAGAGTGTTATGACCACTCTTGTAATGCCTAGAATTGTTCTTGGGTGCTTCATTGGTGGTGATTTAGATTGGTGTTGTGATTAATTTGATTAATGTTGAAAAAGTTGGACTAAAGTATGAAAAATTGATTATTTTTGCTACAAAATCAGATCTGGAAAAGCTGGGTTTATTGTGATGAAAATAATGTCATATAAATGTATGGGATGTGTTTTGGGTGTTGGAACGATTTCCGGAAACTGTTTCGGAGTTGAAATATGCAAAAACGGTGAAAAACGGCGTTACCGGGTGACTTTTGAGTTAACCGGGTGACGGCTGCCCAAACAGTGAATTGGTCACTTTTCGGGCAGCCCATGAACTGCCCTAATACTGTTGGGGA
Organism: Zanthoxylum bungeanum; assembly: GCA_019454045.1. Taxonomy (NCBI): domain Eukaryota; kingdom Viridiplantae; phylum Streptophyta; class Magnoliopsida; order Sapindales; family Rutaceae; genus Zanthoxylum; species Zanthoxylum bungeanum. Next base: position 175,548 of record SKCR01023781.1, read on the forward strand.
TGACTTGGGCAGCCCTCATGTGTATTGGGTGGTCGGTTCGGTCAAAAACGCATTTTATACCATTTTACGGAAAAACGTTTTCGTAAAAGTTTCGCGATGTTTCTTAACTATTTATGTCATTATTTGATATCGAATAAATATGTTTAGGTGAAATATGAATGAATTATTCACATTGGATATTGAATAATTTATTCGGTAATTTAAAAAGTTTTAAAATTACGATTTCACCCGAACCGCGAGCTTCCGCTGCGCCCGCGCCAAAACCCCAACATGATTAAATAAGTTAATTTGCGTTTAACGGTTAAACAAAAATACATGCATAGGGGCATTTTTGGTCAATTAATAATTAATGTGTATTTATATTTGATACAAAATTTGATTAGATACATATTAATTAATTATCAAATGAGATTTGGACACATGTCATTAATATATGTATTTTGTTATTTAGTGTAAATAAAAAACATATATAATAATAATTGTATTAATTAATTATTTAGATATTTAAATATTAAATATTTAAATAATTAAATAATAATATATATATATATATATATATATATATATATATATATATTACATAATTGTTATGTAATATGTTTCATTATTATTGTTTACTAATAATATTAAACTTTAATGTTGAAGTATTCAATTTGATTTTGTCTACTTTAAACTTAATGTTTAATTAGATTAAATAATATTATGTTATAATAATTATTATTACACGTGTTAATTATTTTATGGTAACAAATGGCATGACTTTTAAGCTTAGAGTATTCAAATTGAACAAGTAACTTAAAGCTTGATATTTAATTAGATTAAATAAATTACTAAATGACCATTTTGCCCCCCTTTTCAGCCACACATATATATAGTGAAAAAAAAATTTCCTCTTTCATAACCTCTATGGCCGAAAATCATCTTCAAAAGAAAGCTCCCAAAATATTTCTTGAGAGAAACTTGAGAGAAAATGATGAAATCAAGAAGGAAACTCAAGGAAATTAGGACATTTTGAGGTAATCTTCAATATTCTTAATCTTAGAAAGTTTATTTCTTGTTCTTGAGTATCTAGAATAGTTCTAGGGTTCTATCTTTCTTGGATTTTGGGGCGTTTTTATTTGGAGGATGGATTTGGAGGCTAGATGTATGTGTGAAGTTAGATTGAATAATATCAGTGTAATATTAGTTCAATTTTATCATTTGATGACTTGATGTCATTATAGAGTGTTATGACCACTCTTATAACTCCTAGAATTGTTCTTGAGTTCTTCATTGGTGGTGGCTTTGATTGGTGTAAATATTAATATGATTAATGTTGATAAAAATGGATTTAAAGCATGAAAAATGATAATTTTTGTACCAATATCAGATCTGAAAATTCTGGATTTTTGGTAATAAAACTAATGATGTTTAAATATATTGGATGTGTATTGGGCATTAGAATAATTTTCGGAAATTATTTCGGAGTGAAAATACTGGAAAACAGTGAAAAACGGTGTTACCAGGTGAGTTTCGGGCTTACCGGGTGACGGCTATCCAAATAGTAAGTAGGTCACTGTTCGGACAGCCTATGAACTGACCAAGTACTATTGGTACTGACCTGGGTAGCCCCCATCTGTATTGGTTGGTCGGTTCAGACAAAAACATATTTTATGCTATTTTACGGAAAAAAAAAAAACATTTTCGTAAAAATTTCATGGTGTTTCTAAATTATTTATGTCGTTTTCTGATATGGAATAAATATGTTTAGGTGAAATATGAATGAAATATTCATATGGGATATTGAATAATTTATTTGGTAAGTTTAAAAAAAAAATTAAACTTATGATTTCGCCCGAACCGCGCTCTTCCGCTGTGCTTGACCCAACATCATGTTGCACATGGAACATAAAATTAGAGTTTGAAAGTGTAGATGAAAGCTTAGAGATATGGCTACCATTCTACAATCACTTGACCACCTTCAGTGACCTAGAATTGTGAGATTCTAATTTGATTTGTGTTTTGATTCAAACTAATGCATATATGTATTTAGAATACATGTATGTTTGTTATATAATTGATGAGTGGTAAATGTATCACTATTTCCCACTCATTTGAACTAATATTTTGTATAGTTTCTTGAGTTTTGTGAATATTTTGATGTGTTTTGTGTTATTTTGTAGATAAATAAAGTTTCAGGACTCTTTGGAAGCAATTTGGGGCCAAAACAGTGAAAAACGGACAAAATGGTAAAAATGTAATTTCTCGCGTGACGACACGCAAGCCTTCTGCGTCGCAATCGCTAACGTGCGTAGCCTGCTAATATATGTTGTGCCACGTGTCACAATCTGAGAAGTCTGCTAACATGCGTCGTATGCTAATGTGAACCTGCCACGTGTCAACATCATAACAGATCTGCTAATATGCGTCTTGCCACGTGTCCCCATCACATGCTGCCGATAATCGACATCGCCACGTTTCATCTACGTGTCGTCCACGTGTCAGCCATGTGGTGTCCACATCAGTCAGATGCCGAGTCAGCTAGCCACATGTCAGCCATGTCATCATCAGCCAATCATCTTATGACACGTATCACCATCACATGCTGCCGACAATCCACATTGCCACGTCATCACCACATCAGCACAATTTTTGAGTAATCATTGAGCTCTCAAGCCGCCAGGACACGTGTCAGTCGATCCGGATTCGTTGCCGCAATTTACGGCGCGTCGCGACATGAAAATGGTGTTGCATCGTGACGCGCCCAGCTTATCGAGGCCTATAAATTCAGCTCGAAATTTCCATTTCAGATCCATACCTTCTTCTCTATAATTCCTTAAGAGTACTAAGAAGATTATATCTTGTTTGTTTAATTTCAGTTATGTAATTAATTTTATTTACTTTTACGCACAGTATTTACCTTTATTTAATTTTCATTAATGAGGAGGTAACTTCCCCATGCTGGGGTAAAAGGTAAAGCTTTTATTATTGCTATTTAGATTAATCTCCCTTAATTATAAATAATAACTATTTAAAATCTAACTTAATGAGGATACCGCTATATTGGCCGGTTGGTAATTATTTATAAATTGGTTTTAACCTAACTAAGCATGGATACCGCCTGGTTGGTCGGTTGGTAATTAATTATTAATTTGACTTAATCAGGTTACTGCCTATATGGCTGGTCGGTAATATCACACAAGTATTAATATTATATTAAGGGGGATATCTAAAATAGTAGTAATAGAAGTAGATCCTTTAACCCCAGCATTTTCTTTCATTATACTTTTACCTTTTTAATTTCCAACATTTACTTTTCAGCACTTTACTTTATGTCTTTTATTTTTAAGCTTTTAGTAGTTGTAAATATGTGTCGTAACTAAGCATGTTATCTGAGGTTGTGATGAAATCCAATATCACTAGTTTATAAGGGGTTATTTTATAGTTTGGGTAATATAAAGGTTTACTTATTAAGTATTAAGCTTAATGCTTCTTGTTAACTGGCCACTAATAAGATTGATCGGGTAAACTTAAAATAAACTTGACGAGGGAATTTTAGGTTTCAACCTTAGACTTAATAGCCCACGATCTTCATTGAGGATATATAACCCTTTAATAGATTTCCTTACAGGATAGACATAGACCTGTTGGGAGGGGGTAGCCACAATTGGAACTTAATCTTAATGAATTCAGGTAACTTGGTTTACATAGACATATGGCTTAATTGGGTTACACTGGGTATTTGCATCTGACCATCGACAGAGGCTTTTGCAGAATTTCATGTTCCAGGTTAGTAAACCAGTATATTACACAAACATGAAATAACCACTTCATCTTTAAAAAGGTATTGGAAGAATTCACAACCCTGGATAGTTTAATAATATTGATTTTTCCTTAATCTACTTTCGCGTTATTTTCATTTACTTGTTTTAATTTTAAAGTCAACATCCAATCAAAACAATCAATCTGTTAGGTACTCGTAAATATTTGGATTCATAAATTAATTGTTTAGGTATTAAGTCCTCGTGGGATCGATACTTTTTATACTACTTGAACGATACGTGCGCTTGCGTTATACGCGTGTGACAACACCCCAATAATACATGTTGCATGTTTGACATGTTTTTTGAATATATATCTCTATAATTTAAATTTAAATTGCATAGGTCATATTGGATATGTATTGCATATTTTAAATTAATTTTTTTTACCCAAGCAAGTTAATGACTTAATTGTCATAAATCTCCCATGATTAGGTGATTACTTTTAAGTAATAGTATTAATATTGTTAGAGTATTATTTGATGGTCCGTCTTGTCAATACAGAGATGAATGTGTTTTTATTACTTATACCCAATACCATCATTATTGTGAGGGTACAAGTGTTTCGAACTTTGGTCGCTCCGGTAAAATATAAATATAGCGTGATGAGTTGACGTAGTCACCTTATACTGTCATTATTGTGAGGGTGTACTTATGAAGTTAATTTGTGCAAATTGACAAGTATACACTTAGAACATGTCTTAATCCATGTAACATCCCCAATACGGAAATGCTACCGGTAGGAAAAAGATTCCACTGTCGCCTAAGCCTATGACTTATGCAATAAAACACTTACACTTATCTTATTACTGTGCAATCTTATAATTAGCCACACATGCAAACTAAAAAAAAAACTTGAAATAAACTTAAATGCGAGACCATGAAACACAATCTATGTATATACATGTCTGAAAGTATATATAGTATGTATACAACATCAACCATATGTCAATGATACAACAAAATGACATCCCAGATAACTATATTCTACATGAATATAGATCTGGAAAGATGGACCCCATCTGTGTGCCGTAGGCGGAGCTGACATCTGCTGCTGTCTATTAGGGCCACTCTGTTGTGGCCTTGCCCTCTCCTCTGATATAGGTCTCTTTCGAGACTCCCTCTCTGCTTGTCTCTCTCTAGCCCGCAATTCAAACCGCAAGGCAGCATCTAAAACTTGTGTGTAGGTAGTGGATTATGTGAAGTAAATGGAACGAAATTAGTAATCTTGAAGCCCATTTAAAAATCTCCTCACCTTCATTTCCTCTGTACTGACTAAATATGGGGCATAGCTAGACAATCGTGTAAATTATACATCATACTCAAAAATTGTCATCTTCTCGTCCTGTACCAATTGTTCAAACTCTCAGGCTCTGTGGTAAAAATATGGACAAGAAAGTCGTACTGAACTCAACCCAAGTCAGAGGAGGAGCATCTCGTCCCTGACCATCTCGAAAAGACATAAACCAGGTGTTGGCGACATCCCTCAACTGGAAACCAATAAACTTCATTGCTATCTCCAAAGAACACCCCAAAGCTGTACATATTCGGTCTGATTCCTCAATGAAACCACAAGGATCAGGGGAGGTCTCTACTCCGAGAATGTGGGAGGATGAAGCTTCTGAAAGTCATGTAAAGATACCAATAGCTCTTATCCCCGCATAACCTGAACCGTTACTAGAGGTGGCTAATGAGGCATAACAGAAGTTCCGGCTCGGAATGTGATAGGGTATGGTATGTTTGGATGAACTATTGTTTGGTGAGCTATTGATACTCCTACTGGTGAAGATGGAACATGAACTATGGTTTCTGCAGCTCTCGGCTCTGGGTCTGGTGGCTGCGGCTGGCTAATGCTGCCACTGACTAATGAATCTGTTGTAAACCCGTAACTACTGGGTCATTAGGTTGAGCCACTGGTGATGCTCTACCCTCCCATTCACCACTCTCATGAACAGACTCCACTCTTTGCCCTATATCTGGCTCAAGGGGAGGTGCGACTGATCTCTGATATGGATCTATGCCCTGAGGCGCCCTACCACGCTTGGGTCTACCCCTTACTCCGGTTCTTCCCTTGGGTGGCATGGAATCTAAGAAATTAATAGAGAAAAGAATAGTCAATTACATTGAAAGGAATTATAACTAATCAGATTGAGACATACCTCGAGACAAGGTTACTAGAGTAAACAACTTCTTATATATAGTAGTACCCCAGGTATACTATATATACAAGACACTGCTACTCCCCTATTGCAGTCACTGACTCCATAGACCATGCTCTGATATTATCTTTATAACATCCCCAATACAGAAATGCTACCGGCAGCCAACAGATCCCACTGTCGCTTAAGCCTCTGACTTATGCAATAGAACACTTACATTTATCTTATTACTGTGCAATCTTATAATTAGCCATACATGCAAACTAAAAAAAAACTTGAAATAAACTTGAATGCGAGACCATGAAACACAATCTATATATATACATGTCTGAATGTATATATAGTATTATACATCATCAAACATATGTCAATGATACAACAAAATGACATCCCAAAGAACTATATTCTACATGAATATAGATCTGGAAAGATGGACCCCATGACTAGTGACTCCAGCATAACACTTGTCCTCGAACTGGGTCTCCAAAAGTAGCACGTGGCTCACCAAAAGAAGAATCATGCAAAAGAACTGGGAAGTGATGGGGGTGAGTCCTATGGAACTCAGTGAGTGGAGCCAAAAAGACAAGAAACTGAATCAGTACAATAGTTTAAAATAATTTAGTCTTAAATAGCTTCTGAAATCCTTGTTTGAAACCTGGTTCTTTACTTTAAAACTTGAGAAAACCTTTTTCTAAAATACTTTCTGCATAAATCTATGATACTGAAGAAAACCTTATGCATGGAGGCGTTACGTATCGTCGTCCCCCTCTTACGCCTTACTAGTGGACTTGGGGCGTTACGTATCGCCGTCCCCCAAGCCACTGAAATAAAGCTGGTAGTGCTAATGCATGCAACTACCTGACCCTAAAACAAGGGTCTATGGGCGTTACGTATCGACGTCCCTCTAGCCCTGAACTAAGTATGCAAACGTTCTCTGTCTGTCAATTCCATAAGTCAGAGCTGAGATGGTTTTTTTCCCCCATGCCTCGAAAAATATAAAAACTCATGCTTAAAAATCTTAAAATTTTTCTAAAATCTTAATACATAAGAAATGACTGATAATGCAATAAAGCTAATGCCCTAAAGCATTTAAAAATAAATCTCGATCAATAACAAGTAAATATAATTAATTTAAAAGAAAAATCTCCACTCACAGATTTGAAGTCCGGTCGAGTCTCCTTCACGTCGCCGGGGGAGAACGCGGCTCCGATCGAGTATTTATTCAGAATAAACTGGGTTAGGATCATAAGTATAAAATATGGTTCGAAATTATATTAAGTCTCTCAATCCAGTTGAATTACTCCCTTGAAATATCTTTTATTCCTTAAATGTAATGTAAAACCTTAAACCTTTAGTCACGCATCGCGATTTCAGAGAAAAAAATGCTCTGTTTTTTTGGGTACGCGTCACGACACTGGTCTATTTGCGTCATGATGCGACCTCGTTAAATAAACCCATGCTTCTGCCTCATGTGCGTCGCGACGCGTCGCCGTTTCCAGGACCATATTTTATTTCTTCCATGGTTATCCCTAAATCTATTTCCACATAATCACAAGCAAATACAACATCTTCAACATATCATAATCATCAAATGACACTCCCAACATCTCACCTCCACCAAAATCCTATCATTCTTTCTTAATACTTGTAACATCCCCGATCAGGAGATGTTACTGGCAAGGGATAGACCGTACTAACCCCATAAGCCTCTGACTTTATAACCATAAACAGACGCTTATATTCTTTTTATTAATTAAAATCTTAACATGGGACCAACGCCCAAACTCATTGACATAAATTACAAACCCAATATAAATTATTGTATGCTAAATAACACTGGTCTTTACAATGACTACAAATAATCAAAGACTAATACCAGACTTCTACTTAAATTTAACTAGACTTCTATTCTCTCTGACTTAAACTGATGGACTCCAAACCCAAGTACTGCATCAGTATCCTTCCTCCCGTGCTCGTCCTATGAGAATACTTGCAACCATAAAAAACTGGGAGTGAGGGGGTTAGATCGATGTACGATCTAAGTGAGTGGATGAAAAATTATAAACTATTTTTAAAAAAATTTGGTTTCAAAACCATAGTGTCAGAAACATCTCTTTTTGAAAATTCTTTTCTAAAAACTTCTTCTGAAATATATTTTATAAAACTTGTCTTTTTCAAAACGGCTTTTGAAACTCGGGTTTCTGAAAACTATTTCTAAAATCTGATTTCTGAAAACTGTGTTCTAAAAATCTGATAACTGTGAACTGCTATGTATCTGAAAACCTTGACGTATGAGGGCGTTACGTATCGATGTCCCCTCATACGCCTAACTGTACCCAGCAGTGCAAATCCATGACTTTGGGGCATTACGTATCGCCATCCCCCAAAGTATGCCACTATTGTCTCTGAAACTAGTGGTCTTGGGGCATTACGTATCGCCGTCACCCAAGCCACAAAACTAGAACTGGGGGTGCAGATCTATGCTACCACCCAAGCTCTGAAACTAAGGTCTATGAGAGATATGTATTGCCATCCCCCTAGCCCTAATCTAGGATCTGGGGTATTACGTATCGCCATCCCTCAATCCTCTACATGTGCACATGTCCTCAGTCCGTCAATTCCATCTCTGTATAAGTTACATACTGGGGTGGGTTTTTGCCCAAATGCCTCAAAAAATAAAAAACATGTTCTGAAAAATATTTCTTTCTCAAATATGCTAAATAAAACATAACTAATAATAAAATGGCTAACGCCTTAAAAGTAGAAAAAGTAAGTCTGAATTTCAAAACTTAATAAAATCAGTTTGAGAAATGAGGTCCACTCACTATTTTCCAATCTGGCTGGACTACTCACTTGCTGAGAAAACTCTGGTTCCCGCGATGATCTACATTTAATAAACTAAATTAGAATTGAATTAAGAAACGCACTTGGAATTGGGCTAATGTTACTTATTAAAGTAAGCATTATCACTCTATGGGTTCCGTATACATAATGTGACATAATAAGTGCATACGAGTTAATACGAGGCTCTTAGGGTAGCTTCTAACTGATTTAGGCCATTTATTGGCCGGGCGTCGCGACGTAAGGTGATTCACGTCGAGACGCGACTCGTCCAGAGAGGTGTCTAAGTTTCCATCTTGCGCGTCGCGACGCAAGGCTCATCAGCGTCTCGACGCGACCTGGATTTCCAGGATTCTGTTTTACTTTTACATGTTCATCTACTACCCAACAATCACCACAATCACTTCCACAACAATCTTTTTTCACAACCCGACTTATTGAACTTAAATTCACCAATTCCATATCAAATTATCAACCTTAAACAATGATTTAACTACTTCCCAAAGCCAAAATCCTACAATTCTCATATCATCATTTTACCATCTTCTTATAAGTATTCTTCTAAACTTCTTTTATATCAATACATTAAAATCATAAATCATCAACAACATTCCATAAAACCTCAACAAACATCCATAACTCAATCCATACCTCACTCAACACCAACTTACCCACCTCAAACACAAGAAACATATACACTCACAAGGGTTTCAAATCATGCTAATATTATCACAACACTTCCAAAAACTCATGCAAACAACTAAATCAAAGCCAATTTAATTATTCCAAATTCTAAAATATATAAATGGTTCAATTGGGGTTTTAGTTTGCTTATCCAAAACTAATAAATAAAGAAGGAATATGAGTTAGAAACTTACTTTGGGTGATAGGAAATTGAGAATCATCACTTGTTGTACCCTAGAATGGCTTGAGGAAGAAGAAGAAAACTTGAAGAAATCATCCATGGTGGCTCACGTTTTTTGGCTTCAAGGAGATGAGGGAATAGTGCCCTTTTTATAGTCAAATGGGATGATTTTAATCATGTAATTGTGTGGCCAAGAATGAGCCACATCACTCCAAATCTAGACAATTCTCGAAGTTACTGTAGCAGCGGTGAATATTACAGGTTTTGACCCATTTCGGGTCCGAATTAGGGAAAACGTTCATCGCAGAGGTTGTAGCTCTTAGTTTAAGCTTTCCGTCGATATACAACTCATAAAAATCGGAGATCGTACAAAAATGTTATGACTAGATTACTAAAAGCTGTCCGGAGCGGGACATCGTATCCTCTAGTATCGGATTCTCAAAGAATTTTTCGATCGTTATCGAAATCATTTTATGAGAATATATGTGTCCTATATTAGATAACACTTGTCCAAAACTAATAAATAAAGAAGTAATAGGAGTTAGAAACTTACTTTGAGTGATAGGAAATTGAGAATCATCACTTGTTGTACCCTAGAATGGCTTGAGGAAGAAGAAGAAAACTTGAAGAAATCATCCATGGTGGCTCACGTTTTTTGGCTTCAACGAGATGAGGGAATAGTTCCCTTTTTATAGGAAAAGGGGCTGATTTTAATCATGTAATTGTGTGGCCAAGAATGAGCCACATCACTCCAAATCTAGACAATTCTCGAAGTTACTGTAGCAGCGGTAGAAATTACAATTTTTGACCCGTTTCTAGTCCGAATTAGGGAAAACTTTCAACAAGGAAGTTGTAACTCTCGGTTTAACCTTTTCGACGATATAAAATTCATAAAAATCGAAGATAGTATGAAAATGTTTTGACCCGATTACTAAAAACTGTCTGGAGCGGGACATCGTATCCTCTAGTATCGAATTCTCAAAGAATTTTCCGATCGTTCCCGAAATTATTTTATGAAAATATATGTGTCCACTATATTTTACATTATATAACACTTTTACAAAATAATAAATAAAGAAGGAATATGAGTTAGAAACTTACTTTGAGTGATAGGAAATTGAGAATCATCACTTGTTGTACCCTAGAATGGCTTGAGGAAGAAGAATAAACTTGAAGAAATCATCCATGGTGGCTCACGTTTTTTGGCTCAAGGAGATGAGGGAATAGTGCCCTTTTTATATGCAAAGGGGCTGATTTTAATCATGTAATTTCGTGGCCAAGAATGAGCCACATCACTCCAAATCTAGACAATTCTCGAAGTTACTGTAGCAGTGGCGGAAATTACAATTTTTGACCCGTTTCTCCTCTGAATTATGGAAAATGTTCAACGCGGAAGTTGTAGCTCTCGGTTTAAGCTTTCCAACAATAAAAATTCATAAAAATCAGAGATTATACGAAAATTTTATGACCCAATTACTAAAAGTTGTCCGGAGCGGGACATCGTATCCTCTAGTATCGGATTCTCAAAGAATTTTCCGATCGTTCCCGAAATCATTTTATGAGAATATATGTGTCCAATATATTTTATATTATATAACACTTATCCCAAACTGTAAGAGTAGTCGGGATTTTTCCGGTCTTTATAAATTCTCCCCCCCTTTAAATAGGATTCGTCCTCGAATCCTCTTTTAATTTGGGATCTTACGATAGGTCACAGAATTTATGATTCTCTATCTAATTCATCAACTTAAACTGACTTTGTACCCGTAACAATATTTATTCCCATTTACTAGGATTCTTACTTTATTGTAAATCAGCTCATATTAGCCAGGCTCATTATAACTTAATGTCTGAGATCTCTGTTAAACTGGTCATTCATCTTTTTTTTCTAATAAATGCACCTTAATTTTTCTATTTCCTCAACTTTTGTTTGATACCTTGATGTTTCTTAACTTCTTGATCGAGAAGGAACTCTTTGTCTTGTTTTCATAAAATTCTTATTGATTACTTTATCCTATGACATGCTATAGTTCTTATGGTGTATCGAAACAACCTCGTTTCTAATCTTTTGTTATACACCACTTACGCCTGCTCATTCCCATATCTTCATTTTCTTGACTATCTAAACTTTTTACATCTATTCGGTAAGAAGATATACTCTAAAAGTCTTTTTACTGAGAACACAACACTCTCTCAACTTATTTGCATAGTTATTGGGCTCGGCTTTTCCACTTTTACTTAAGAACCTTATATTCCTACACGCATACAATATATAGATATTAGGCTACTTACTGGTTCCACCTTATAAAATTATATTACCTCTGCTTATTTGTATAACTTAGGACCTTGTAGTGTAAGGTCAGGTTCCATCTTTGTAACATCTCATGGGTTCATACTAAGGGGTTAATCCTAATAGCTTCTCGAGGAGCTTAACTCTTCAAACAAATTTGGTCTAAACTACACTTCTATCGTAGATGGGGATATTGGCTATTGGTTCTATTTATAGTTTATGTTTTCTTCATACCTCTACTTCCATTGCTACTGTAAGTCAAGTTATGGTACTCGATGCTAACTTGTTTCCCCGTCAAGTGTCGTTACTTAAATACACGCAGATATACCATATCCTGATAATTTACTTGTTATGCTAATTACAACTTTACCATAACTTATCTTTTCAATTCCAGTAAACCATACATCTACCAAACCACCCATACCTGTGGCTTAGGCCGCCCCAAACCCGTAGTGGTTTGGTCAACTAAGTCTGGGGCTGGGTACTTAATATGCTTTACTTTTATCTTTGGTTATTAGGTATTCAATCCTACCATCGTTGTACCTCAACAGCTTCACTCCCAACCTTTTCTTTTGTATTTTTACCATCTTCTATTTTATTCTACTTCATCCTGAAAACTTTCCTGGTCTATGTCTATGTCTTCTTTTCTAAGAAATATCTTCTTTCTTTACATACTCACCATTTCATCAAACCTTGGTTCCTTAGAATCTCAACTATTACTTGTCTACTACTTTATTTCTAGACTACTTCATCTTATCAACTTCTTTCTTTACTCTTTTAATCAGAACTATCTCTTACTTTATTTTGTTCTTAAACTACATCTGAAAGTCTTATGCTTCTGATCTTCCTTTATTATACTTTTACTTATTTCTAGGAATATCTTGAAGTAATATTGAAGATCCGTTTTTACCATTGTTGTCCATCGAGGGTTGGGAGGGTGGGAGCCTATCCCGAGGTTTTCTAATTATGATGATATAAATACACATACTGCTCATCTATGAGCCTAGAACTCTCATGAATGTATATATCTGATATCTCACCTTACACTAGGGTACTACTACTAAAAGTGTTTGGTTTGCCTTCTCAAACTTTACTTTCGATCATTTTCAACTATTATAAACTCTACCTCTTCTGTAAAATCCTTCTAGACGTATGGTCCTTAAAACCTTCCTCGTGCCATCTCTGCACTCTTTCCTATTTAGTCTCTATTATTAAATCTTCTGAAGTCGTTGATTTCGCTCTCTGAATGCCGCTAACCTCTCTTTGCTATGCTTCCTTAAGAAACTTACTCTGCTACAAGGTTTCTTTCTTGTTTCAGATCTTTGAACTCCTTACACCTTTACTTTCCTGAAGACTCCATTAACTTTGATTGCTTAGGATATCTCATACTAAATTTTTGATTCAGGGGCTACTTTTTACCCTAGTCTTTCCTTCTCACTACCATGAGACTCTGAATAAGTTGTACACCATATTCCTAAGGATGATTTTTCCTGGGCTTTTCGTACTTCTAAGTCCATATTTCTTTAAGGGCTCCTTAATTCATCGGTGGCTTCCAAACTTAACTCAATTTACTGTGGCATCGTACTATTCTATCTCATGCTTTTTATCTATATTACACTGGACTTATCGATTTGGCTGTCTAGCTATCTCCCAATCTACCAAATCTGTCAATTGCCCTTCTTCACTATTCCTTCTCTTTACTAGCTTCTAAGTTGAGCATATTCCTTCCATAAGGATCTTCAAATACACACTTCTACCTTACACTTAATCTTAATGATGCTCTGGTTAAGTATCAATAGGTTTGGATCCTACTGAATTTCCTCATTACTTCATGCATCCCCCTACTATTCACATACCTTTTTCTTTGCTCTATGTCTTTCTGCTGTGGCTAGTAGTTTTTCGTTCTCCTAACTGCTTTCTTAGGCCTTCGCTTTCATTTCTTACTTTAAATCTCAACTTTGGCACTCTGTTCTACTGGCTACACTGGTACTTTTATTACTTTCTAAATATCTCAATTCCCTCGGGTCTTCTTCTTTATACTTCTAAAGATTTCTTCTAACTTGGGTTGGTATATGGATTCTATTGCATTTGGTTTATCTATGGACTCCCACTAGTCTTGCAAACCTCTCTCTGAATTGCCTTAAACTTTGGGTTATCCTGGGTTCTCTTCTTTATATCCTCGAAACTTCTTTGATTCTTCTTTTAGGTGGTCTTCCATTCAAGGCCATTCATTTCTTAAGATAAACTCCCATTGGGTTTCTTACAGTCGTCAATATCTATGCTGCTAAGAACGTCTTATATCTCATCGGTTCTTTTCTTTATGTTTCAATGGGTTTCAAGATCTTTGTTCTAATACTCTATGTCCTGGTAAATTTTATTGCTCATGTAAGGTAGGTATGAGATAGGCTCTGTCAGGACAGCTTGCTAATCTGGTTATGACGAAATGGTGAGGATCTGGGTAGGTCGGGGCCTTATTAGATTCCTTGATTAGGACAACTAGTCAATTTCCTGTCGTCATTTCTCTGATTGGCTTGTGGGCCTAGGTTTGGGGATCCAGAATCTCTGCATTATCATGGCATCTCACATCTATTAGAAACCTCTATGACTATACCTGATTTTTTGCTTCTACTGCCTTATGGCTGATCTCGGTTATTTGGGAAACTGGTTATCTATACGAAGTACTCGAGGGTTATTGGATCAACTTGGAATAACTTTCTGAGGAGGAAAGAATCTTACTTGGAGGGAAAGAAACTTTGCTTAGATCTACTCGACATTTTACTTTTGTTTAGACTTGCTATACCCTTCTTTACTACAAGTTCTGATATTATCCTTATTATTGAACTCTATGTCTCTGATTCTTACTACTATAGATTTTGACATTTTCTTATCTATCTATTTATGTACTTTTATCTCTATTTACTTTTGATTACTTAGATGTCTTTATCTATCTTTTACTTCCCCTTCCAACTTTTTCTTTCTCTTTTTATTTTCCTGGATAGGTACTCTTGAAACTTACTATCTCTTTCTGTCTCTTTATCTTTCTTTGTCTCTGGCTGTCAAAACATCTATACCTTCTTTCTTGCTTTCTTATAGCTTTCCTATTCCATTCCCTTGGGTAACTTTTCTTATATCTTACTATCAGATTTCATAGCATTGTTTGTACTTCTGGTAATAGGCTGAATATCTTCAAGAAGATTCCTAACTTGGATCTATAGTGTAATTGTTATCGAGAGGAATACTATTTGAATGATCTAAGAAAGCTTACTAACCTGTCTATGGAACTTTGAGGACATACTCGAGGATCGGATAATGGAGAGGTAGCGCCCCACATACAAGTATCACGGACATACTATGTATACAAGACCCCAATACTCTACCCACCGCAATCACTAACTCCCTAGACCATGCTCTGATATCATCTTTATAACATCCCCGATCTGGGAGATGTTATCGGCAGGGGATAGACCGTACTAACCCCATAAGCCTCTGACTTTATAACCATAAACAGACGTTTATATTCTTTTTATTAATCAAAATCTTAAACATAGGACCAACGCCCAAACTCATTAACATAAATTACAAACCCAATATAAATTATTGTATACTAAATAACTCTGGTCTTGGCAATGACTACAAATAATCAAAGACTAATACCAGACTTCTACTTAACTCTGACTAGACTTATATTCTCTCTGACTTAAACTGGTGGACTCCAACCCAAGTGACTGCATCAGCATCTGTCCTCCCGAGCTCGTCCTCCGAGAATACCTGCAACCATAGAAAACTGAGAGTGGGGGGGTTAGATTGATGTACGATCTAAGTGAGTGGACGAAAAATTGTAAAACTGTTTTAAAAACTTTTGGTTTCAAAACCATAGTGTCGGAAACATCTTTATTTGAAAATTCTTTTCTAAAAACTTCTTATGAAATCTCTTTTATAAAACTCATCTTTCTGAAAACGACTTTTCAAACTCTCGTTTCTGAAAACTATTTAAAAATCTGATTTCTGAAAACTGTGTTCTGAAAATCTGATAACTGTGAACTACTATGTATCTGAAAACCTTGACGTATGAGGGCGTTACGTATCGACATCCCTTCATACGTCTAACTGTAGCCAGCAGTGCAAATCTATGACTTTATGGCGTTACGTATCGCCATCCCCCAAAGCATGCCACTACTGTCTTTGAAACTGGTGGTCTTGGGGCGTTACGTATCGCCGTCCCCCAAGCCACAAAACTAGAACTGGGGGTGCAGATCTATGCTACCACCCAAGCTCTGAAACTAGGGTCTAGGGGTGTTACGTATCGTCGTCCCCCTAGCCCTGATCTAGTTACATACTGGGGTGGTTTTTTGCCCCATGCCCCGAAAAACAAAAAAAAAACATTTCTTTCTCAAATGTAACCTGAATCATTTCTTAAATATGCTAAATAAAACATAACTGGTAATAAAATGGCTAACGCCCTAAAAGTAGAAAAATTAGTTTGAATTTCAAAACTTAATAAATTCAGTTTGAGAAAATGGGTCCACTCACTGTTTTGGAATCTGGCTGGACTACTCACTTGCTAAGAAAACTCTGGTTCCCGCGATGATCTACATTGAATAAACTAAATTAGAATTGAATTAAGAAACGCACTTGAAATTGGGCTAAGGTTGCTTATTCAAGTAAGCATTATCACTTTATGTGTTCCGTATACATATTGTGACATAATAAGTGCATACGAGTTAATACGAGGCTCTTAAGGTAGCTTCTAACATGATTGGGTAAAGCTAGGTTGGCTTAAAACTGATTTGGCTCATTTATTGGCCGCGCGTCCAGAGAGGTGCCTAAGTTTTCATCTTGCGCGTCGCGACGCAAGGCTCATCAGCGTCGCGACGTGACCTGGATTTCCAAGATTCTGTTTTACTTTTACATGTTCATCTACTACCCAACAAGCACCACAATCACTTCCACAACAATCTTTTTCACAACCCAACTTATTGAACTAATTCACCAATTCCATATCAAATTATCAACCTTAAACAATGATTTAACTACTTCCCAAAGCCAAAATCCTACAATTCTCATATCATCATTTTACCATCTTCTTATAAGTATTCTTCTAAACTTCTTTTATATCAATACATTAAAATCATAACCATCAACAACATTCCATAAAACCTCAAGAAACATCCATAACTCAATCCATACCTCACTCAACACCAACTTACCCACCTCAAACACAAGAAACATATACACTCACAAGGGTTTCAAATCATGCTAATATTATCACAACACTTCCAAAAACTCATGCAAACAACTAAATCAAAGCCAATTTAACTATTCCAAATTCTAAAATATATAAATGGTTCAATTAGAGCTTTAGTTTGCTTGTCCAAAACTAATAAATAAAGAAGGAATATGAGTTAGAAACTTACTTTGGGTGACAGGAAATAAAGAATCATCACTTATTGTACCCTAGAATGGCTTGAGGAAGAAGAATAAAACTTGAAGAATCATCCATGTGGCTCACGTTTTTTGGCTGCAAGGAGATTAGGGAATAGGCCTTTTTTATATGCAAAGAGGCTGATTTTAATCATGTAATTTTGTGGCAAGAATGAGCACATCACTCCAAATCTAGACATTTCTCGAAGTTACTATAGCAGTGGCGGAAATTGCAATTTTTGACCTATTTCTGGTCTGAATTATGGAAAACGTTCAACGCGGAAGTTGTAGCTCTCGGTTAAGCTTTCTGACGATATAAAACTCATAAATATCAATAATTGTACGAAAAGGTTATGACCGGATTACTAAAAGCTATTCGGAGTGGGACATCATATCCTCTAGTATCGGATTCTCAAAGAATTTTCCGATCGTTCCCGAAATCATTTTATAAGAATATATGTGTCCAATATATTTTATATTATATAAAACTTATCCCAAACTGTAACAGTAGTCGGGATTTTTTCGGTCGTTACAATGCTTTAATTAAAATAAGACATGAAAAATTCCCCACACATCAACTCTTTCACACAAAACCATCCCAACTAAATTATCATCAAGCTAACAACACACTACAATCATCCAACTATCAAAATTCAAAACACCAAAGTTTGGGTCAAGCAACCTTACCTTATTTCAATGTCTTTTTCACCAAAGAAATCCTAAAGCTTTTTTCTCTCACTTGGACTTAGATTAGGGAAATGGAATTAACCAATCTTTGAGGTTGAAGACAAATGAAGGAAAAAAAAATTTCTCCCTTGTTGATTCTAGGGTTGGACGTGAGATTGGGAATGAAGAAAATGAAATTGGTTTTTCATTTTTTTGACCTTTGTTTCTTCATTTAATTAAATTTTTTTTCCAGAAGCCATAGTATTTTTCTAGAAAATAAACAAGTAAGAAATGGGTATTCTTCTATTATTCATTTGAGCCCAAAATTTGGGTTTGACTTGCTTAATCTCTCCTTTTTTCAATAAAGCCTCTAGAACTTCGACTAAACTCAGAAAATTCATTCCTAAATTGTCTAGTTACTTAATTTGATTTCTTATAAGATTTCGGGTCGTTACAAATTCTCCCCCTTAAAATGATTCGTCCTCAAATCAAAATATTTAAAGGATATGATGTGTACCTCATCCGCGAAGAGTTGGGGGTATTGCTCTCTTATTGCTTCTTCTGGTTCCCAAGTAGACTCTTGTTCCTTGTGATGTTGTCAAATCACTTTAACGAAGGGAACCCATCGAGATCATAGTTTCCTTGTCTCTCTTCCCACAACAGCTACCGATTGTTCCGAATAAGATAAGTCTTGATGGATATCAACAGTCTTAGGATCCAACACATGAGATTTATCACGCAAATACTTCTGTAACATGGATACATGGAAAACTGGATGTATTCTACTCATGTTGGGTGGAAGCGCCAATTCATAAGCTCTCCCTCCAACTCTCTGAAGTATCTGGAACGGCCCAATGAATCTAGGGCTGAGTTTACCCTTTTTGGCGAATCTCATGACTCAAATGTGATACTTTTAAAAACAAAAAATCCCCTACTTGAAACTCCAAATCCTTTCTCCGGTGATTTGCATAACTCTTTTAGTGACTCTGAGCCGTACCCAACCTTTTCTGATTAGCTTTACTTTCTCCACGGCATCTTGTACTAAATTTGGCCCCAATAACTTCTGCTCCCCAACTTCAAACCATCCAACTGGAGATATGTACTTCCATCCATACAAAGCCTCGAATGGTGCCATTTGAATACTTGCTTGATAAATATTATTATAAGCGAATTCTATAAGTGGCAAATACTAGTCCCAACTATCCTTAAAATCAATCACATAAGCTCGAAGAATGTCGTCTACAGTCTATATGGTGCGCTCTGTCTGACCATCTGTTTGAGGGTAAAAGACTGTACTAAAGCGTAACTGTGAACCCAAAGCCTCATGAAATGATTACCAAAACTTAGAGGTAAACTGAGAACCTTGATCGGAGACAATTGAGATAGGTACTCCATGCAACATCTCATCCAGGTACAGTTTGGCATATTGGGCTATTGTGAAGCTAGTCTTAACTGGAAGGAAATGTGAAGATTTGGTCAATCTATCCAAAATCACATGTATCGAATCACACCCCTTTGAGGTACGCGGAGTCCAACAACAAAGTCTATAGTGATCTTCTCCTATTTCCACTCCGGAACGTCTAAACTCTGCAGTTTCCTGCTGGTCTCTGATCTTCAGCTTTAACCTACTGGCAAGTGAGACACCTAGTGACAGATTCAGCTACATCCTTTTTCATGTCATTCCATCAATAAAGATCCTTGAGATCGTGATACATCTGGGAGATCCCAGGATGCATGGTGTAAGATGAAGTGTGGGCCTTCTCTAATATCGAGTGTTTTAACTCCGGAACTGGAGGAACAAGAATTCTATTCTGTTTTCTGATGAGATTTTCATTGTCTATATAATACTCATCCTCTGTACCTTATTGTAATCAACATCTAATATGTTGCACCTCTTGATATGCTTCCTGTGCAACTCTGATTTCATCAATAAGGATGGATTCGACTTGAATCTGGGCTAGTAACCCCCTTGTGTCGTCACTTGAAAATTCACTCCATCCAGCATATAACTCTGTATTTGTTTGGTTGGGAGCCATTCTCAATTGGCAAATGAGCCAAACTCCCCATAGACTTCCTGCTCAAGGCATCCGCTACAATGGTACTGAATGGAGCAATCATAATCTTTCAACAACTCCACTCATCTTCTTTATCTCAAGTTAAGCTCATTTTGGCTTTGGATATACTTAAGGCTTTTGTGATCGGTGAAAATTTCAAACCTTTCACTATATAGATAATACTGCCATATCTTCAGAGCAATATAATTACAGCCATTTCCAAATCATGAGTGGGATAATTTTGTTCATAATGCTTCAATTGTCTGGAAGCATAAGCAATCACTTCCCTCTCTGCATCAATACACAACCTAATCCTACTCTGGAAGCATCACAATACATTATAAATCCTCATGATCCCGCTGGCAGTGTAAGAATATGAGTAGTAGTCAATCGGTGTTTGAGTTCCTGAAAACTCTTTCACAAGCATCAGACCATTCAAACTTCACATTCTTCTGAGTTAGCTACATTAATGGAGTAGCTATTCTGGAGAAATTCTCTATGAACCTCTTATAGTACCTTGTTAATCCCAAGAAGCTACGAATTTCCATTACGTTTTTAGGCTGATGCCAATTCTGAATAGCATCAATCTTCTGAGAATCTACTCCAATCCCTTCCTTGGACACCACATGCCCAGAAATACCACACTGGTCAACCAAAACTCACTTCGATAACTTAGCGTACAATTTCTGCTCTCTCAGTGTCTGTAACACTTGATGCAAATGCTCTACATGCTCCTGCTTATTACACGAATACACCATAATGTCATCAATAAAGACTATCACAAATCGGTCTAGAAAACACCATGTTCATCATATCCATAAATGCTACAGGGGCATTGTAGGCACTGTATTTTTGCATGTAAGTCCCGATGATGAGTCTCGTATGGAGACACTACCTCTTTAATTGTGGAAGCCGCGGGAACGGACGTCGGAATGGAAGAGTCAAGAATTGACACATTGTTGGATTTAATTCGCTGGAGTAGTTGCGGGTTCGCTTGTTGGACCTTCGTTTTAAAACACACTCTTAGCCCAAAACCCCACAAGTCACACACCAAGCCCACCAAAGCCCGATCCAAATAATTAAAACATTTAAAACACATGTCACAAATTAAATCAAATCAAATTAAATTAAATTAAATCCAATTAAATTAAACAAATCATCTTCCTATTTAAATAAATCACATGCCTAAATTAAACAAATCAAATCAAATCCCCCTTCCTAAATTAAATAAATCCCATGGATCTCTTGCCTAATTAAACTAAATCATATCCTTTTCAAAAGAGAAAAAATCAAATCAAATTAAAAGATTTTCCTAATTAAAAGATATCTCATTAATGCACAAATCCTTCTCATTTTCAAACAAGGTAAACCCATCCCTTTGCCTATAAAAAGAACCCTTAACCTCACTTTTCTAACCCTGGCCGATTCTCACAAAAAAAAAACACATCAAATAACCTTAAACACTTGGCTCTCTCTCCTCTTCAACCAGCCCTCACGTCTTTCCTCTCTCCCCTCAACTCACGTTATTCATCGAAAGATGAACCACACCTTGCCCTCACAAATCAGCGCCACATAACCTGCACTCAAAGACACACTCGCTCAAAGCCAACACACGCCACTATCTCCACGCATCAACATCTGTCCTTCACGCCAGTAGCCTCCACGAAGCCAACCCATCACCATACTGACCTCACGCATAAGCCACGCCCCAACTCCACTCAGGCCACACAAACCTAACGCAAAACTCCCCTCACAGTCCACTCAGCCCCTAGCAATTATTCCTGAAAACTACCGCACAAACCACTCCCATGTACGCCTAAAACTGTCCCCAAACTAGCCCCCATCACTGCCGCAAATACCCTCACTACACTACTAGCAAACTGCCGCGTAAATAACCCTTAAACCTGTCCAGAAAATACCCCGAAATTGCCCAAAAAATAGTCCAAAAACTGCCCAAAATAGTGACGAAAACTGCCCCCAAACCAGTCCAAATAACCCACAAAACAGTCCTCTAATTAACCCAAAATAGTGACCAGAAAATACCCTTAAAACAGCAGCGAATCGGAGTGAAAATAGCAGCCCAAACAGCGAGGAAAGATGTTGAGTTAGTGAACCGGAAGAGTTACGAATCATCCACCCTTCCAACGGCCGTGTAACGCCCTTTCGTGAGACGACAAAATAGGTTAGACCTGAGGGCACCTTTTTATTTATTATCTTTCGTTTATTTTGTTTATTTTAAAAATATTATCGCATGAGAGTCGTTTGAGGCATGATGTGATTGTTGGATGAGCAGAATATGTGTTCCCTTTTGTGGTATATAGGATGGAAACCCGGACGTAAATTCCGTAGCCGAATCCGAATGGACGGTAGTGCGGTTTGTACTCGGGATACAATGCCATGTACCACTTAAGAGACACGTATTTTGTCTCATCCAAACTTGTGTTTGAGCATGTTATAGTTCGTAGGTTATTTATTTGTTAGTAAAGCATGATTTAGCTTAGTTTGTTATTTATTTTCAAAGCATGATTACGTTATTTTAGGCATGATATTTTGTTTAGTTTATGGTTATGTTTAAATAGTTATTTGTTTATTTTGGTTTAATGGTTCAATGTGCTCATTGTGTGATTTTATGTGTTTTCCGTTTAAAGACTTATTCTCAAGCATGCAAACTTAGATTAGGAGTTATTGTGATGAATACAAACTAGACATAGGTTCCCTTGAGCATATATGTTGAGTAGATTCGGTTAAGATATTGCATAAATCACATCATTACAAGTGGCATAAGTAAGAGACCATTCCGAACCCAACAGGTTTGAGGTCTTCCCTTGCGAGGGGTGAGTGCGGCCTTAAATCACATTTTCCCAGTTCACATTGGGTGGCGACTCCATGTTATTTCTCCGATTTAGTTCTCCACGAGCTATTCCGTACTCCCAACTAGGCCGCGAGCCTAGAACAGCGTCGGTGATTTCTGTGTCCTACATGCATTGGTCAGACTAAATGACATTACTGAGAACTCGTAATGCCCGTAACTGGTTTGAAAAGTCATCTTCGGGACATCACTCTCCCTAATCTTCAATTGATGATAACCCGATCGCAGATCAATTTTTGAGAAACCATACGCCCCTGCAACAGATCAAATAGATCATCAATCCTTGGCAGTGGATATTTGTTCTTGATCGTCACCTTATTCAACTGCCGATAATCTATGCACAATCGCAGCTTCCCATCCTTCTTCCTCACAAACAACACCTAAACACCCTACGGGGACACACTAGGGCGAATAAAGACCTTATCCAGTAAGTCTTGCAACTGCATATTTAACTCCCTAAGCTCTGCAGGGGCCATTCTATATGGGGAAATTAATATTGGCTAGGTTCCTGGTATAACGTCTATAGAAAACTCAATATCCCTATTCTGAGGTAGTCCTGACAACTCATCTGGGAACACATCAGGATACTCCCTCACCACCGGGATCTTCTCAAGATCAATATTTCTCGCTCTGCTATCTGTCACATATGCCAAATAACCCATATTTCTCTTCTAAAGTAGCTTAAATGCATGTGTTATTATCAAATTATGAGGCGCTATAGTCCTATGCCCTGATAAACTTTTACTAGTATATCAGGAA
This sequence comes from Zanthoxylum bungeanum, assembly GCA_019454045.1. Taxonomy (NCBI): domain Eukaryota; kingdom Viridiplantae; phylum Streptophyta; class Magnoliopsida; order Sapindales; family Rutaceae; genus Zanthoxylum; species Zanthoxylum bungeanum. The sequence goes on from SKCR01023781.1 coordinate 199,272, forward strand.
CATGCAGCGTAACGATCTTATCCCGAAAATCTAGTACTGCATGGTGCTTAGCTAACAAATTCATCCCCAGAACAATGTCGAAGCTCAATATACTCAACACTACTAAATCAACATAGCAAGTATACCCACCAATGTCTATAGAACATTGTCTCACACACTGTGTAGCTTCTATGGGGCCTCCTAGTGGTGTAGCAATAATGATAGGGAAATCTAAAGGCTCGGTGTCCCTACCCGTCTGAGTCACAAAACATGGTGTCGCAAAATAGTATTAATATTGTCAGAGTATTATTGGATGGTATGTCTTGTCAATACAAAGATGAATGAGTTCTTATTACTTATGACCAATACTGTCATTATTGTGAGGGTATAAGTGTTCAAAAATTAGGTCGCTCCAGTCAAATATTAAATATAGTGTGATGAGTTGACGTAACCACCTTATACTGTCATTATTGTGAGGGTGAACTTATGAAGTTCATTAATGCAAATTGACAAGTATACAACTAGAACACGTCTTAATCCATGTAACATCTTCAATACGGAAATACTACTGGCAGGCAACATATCCCACTGTCGCCTAAGCGTATGACTTATGCAATAGAACACTTACACTTATCTTATTACTGTGCAATCTTATAATTAGCCACACATGAAAACTAAAAAAAAAATTGAAATAAACTTAAATACGAGACCATGAAACACAATCTATGTATATATATGTCTGAAAGTATGTATAGTATGTATACAACATCAAACATATGTCAATGATACAACAAAATGACATCCCAGAGAACTATATTCTACTTGAATATAGATCTGGAAAGATGGACCCCATCTGCGTGTCGTAGGCGGAGCTGATATCTGCTACTGTCTACTAGGGATACTCTGATGCGGCCTTACCTTCTCCTCTCATATAGGTCTCTTTTGAGACTCTCTCTCTACTTGTCTCTCTCTGGCCCGCGCTTCAAACTGTAAGGCAACATCTAAAACTTCTATATAGGTAGTAGCCTCTGTGAAGTGAATGGAACATAATAAGTAATCTTGAAGCCCATTTACAAATCTCTTCACCTTCATTTCCTCTGTACTGACTAAATATGAGGCATAGCGAGACAATCATGTAAATCATATATCATACTCAGAAATTGTCATATGCTCGCCCTTTACCAGCTATTTAAACTCTCGGGCTCTGTGGCAAAAATATGGACAAGAAAGTGGTACTAAACTCAATCCATGTCAGAGGAGGAGCATCTCATCACCGACCATCTCGAAAAGACATAAACCAGGTGTTAGCGACATCCCTCAATTGGAAATTAACTAACTTCACCACTCTCTCCAAAGAACACCCCAAAGCTGTACATATTCGGTCTAATTCCTCAATAAAACCACAAGGATCAGGGGAGGTCTCTACTCCCGAGAACCTGGGAGGATGAAGCTTCCGGAAGTCATGTAAATATATCAGTAGCTCTTGTCGCTGCATAACATGAATCGTTACTGGAGGTGGCTCATGAGGCATAATAGAAGGTCCGACTTGGAATGTGGTAGGGTGAGGTATGTTTGGAGGAACTACTGTTTGGTGAGCCATTGATACTCCTACTGGTGATGGTGGAATATGAACTGTGGGCTCTACAGCTCTTGACTCTAGGCCTGGTGGCTGCGGCTGACGGGTAATTAACTAGGCTAATACTGCCACTGACTGCTAAATCTGATGTAAACCCGCAACTACTGGGTCATTAGGTTGAGCCACTGGTACTGCTTTAACCCCTCCCCTACAACACTCTCATGAACAGACTCCACTCCCTACCCCCTATCTGGCTCAGGGGGAGGTGCGACTGATCTCTGATCCGGATCTATGCCCTGAGGCACCTTACCACGCCTAGGTCTACCCTTGACTCCGGTTATTCCCTTGGGTGGCATGGAATCTAAGAAATTAAGAGAGAAAAGAATAGTCAATTACATTTAAAGGAATTATAACTAATCAAATTGAGACATACCTCGAGATAAGGTTACTAGATTAAACAGATTCTTATATATAGTAGTACCTTGGGTATACTATATATACAAGACACTGCTACTCCCTTACTGTAGTCACTGACTCCCTATATCGTGCTCTGATACTATCTTTATAACATCCCCAATACGGAAATGCTACCGGCAGGCAACAGATCCCACTTTCGCCTAAACCTCTGACTTATCCAATAGAACACTTACATTTATCTTATTACTGTGTAATCTTATAATTAGCCACACATGCAAACAAAAAAAAAACTTGAAATAAACTTAAATATGAGACCATGAAATACAATCTATGTATATACATGTCTGAAAGTATATATAGTATGTATACAACATCAAACATATGTCAATGATACAACAAAATGAAATCCCAGAGAACTATATTCTACATGAATATAGATCTGGAAAGATGGACCTCTTGACTAGTGACTCCAGCATAACACTTGTCCTCGAACTGGGTATCCAAAAGTAGCATGTGGCTCACCAAAAGAAGAATCCTACAAAAGTGTTGGGAAGTGGTGGGGTGAGTCCTATGGAAATCAGTGAGTGGAGCTAAAAAAAAATATTGAATCAGTACAATTGTTTAAAATCATTTAGTCTTAAAGCGCTTCTGAAATCATTGTTTGAAAACTGGTTCTTTACTTTAAAACTTGAGAAAACCTTTTTCTAAAATACTTTCTGCATAAGTCTCTGATACTGAAGAAAACCTAATGCATGGGGACGTTACATATCACCGTCCCCCCATACGCCTAACTAGTGGACTTGGGGCGTTACGTATCGCCGTCCCTCAAGCCACTAACTAAAGCCGGTAGTGCTAATCCATGTAACTACCTGACCCTGAAACAAGGGTCTAGGGGCGTTATATATCGACGTCCGCCTAGCCCTGAACTAAGTGTGCACATGTTCTATGTCCGTCAATTCCATAAGTCAGAGCTGAGGTGGTTTTTTTCCCCAATGCCTCGAAAAACATAAAAACTCATGCTTAAAAATCTTAAAATTTTTCTAAAACCTTCATACAGAAGAAATGACTAATAATGCTATAAAGAGAATGCCCTAAAGCATTTAAAATAAATCTCGATCAATAACAAGTAAATATAAATCAATTTAAAAGAAAAATCTCCACTCACAGATTTAAAGTTCGGTCGAGTTTCTTTCATGGTTTTGAGGGAGAACGCGGCTCATGTCGAGTATCTATTCGGAATAAACTGGGTTAGGATCATAAGTATAAATTATTGTTCGAAATTAAATTAAGTCCTTTAATCAAGTTGAATTACTCCCTTGGAATATCTTTTATTCCTTAAATGTAAAATAAAACTTTAAACCTTTAGTCACGCGTCGCGATTTCAGAGGAAAAAATGTTCTGTTTTTTGGGTACGCATCGCGAAGCCAGTCCATCTGTATCACGACGCGACCTCGTTAAATAAACCCATGCTTCTGCCTCAAGTGCGTCGCGACGCGAAGCTTGGCGCGTTGGGATATATCGTCGTTTCCAGGACCAGATTTTGTTTCTTTCATGGTTATCCCTAAATCTATTTCCACACAATCACAACCAAATACAACATCTTCAACATATCCTAATCATCAAATGACACTCCCAACATCTCAACATCCACCAAAATCCTATCATTCTTTCTTAATGCTTTAATTAAAATAAAACATGAAAAATTCCCCACACATCAACTCCTTCACAGAAAACCATCCCAACTACATTATCATCAAGCTAACAACACACAATAATCATCCAACTATCAAAATTCAAAACACCAAAGTTTGGGTCAAGCAACCTTATCTTATTTCAATGTCTTTTTCACCAAGGAAATCCCAAAGCTTCTTTCTCTCACTTGGACTTAGATTAGGGAAATGGAATTAACCAATCTTTGAGGTTTAAGACAAAGGAAGGAAAAAAAATTTCTCCTGGTTGATTCTAGGGTTGGACGTGAGAGAGAGAATGAAGAAAAGAAAATGGAATTAACCAATCTTATAAAAATGGATTTAACCAATCTTTTCATTTTTTACCATTGTTTCTTCATTTAATTAATTTTTTTTTCCCAAAAGCCCTAGTATTTTCTAGAAAATAAACAAGTAAGAAATGGGCTATTCTTCTATGATTCATTTGGGCCCAAAATTTAGGCTTAACTTGCTTAATCTCTTTTTTTTTTTTTTTTTGCAATAAAGCCTCTAGAACTTCGACTAAACTCAGAAATTTCATTCATAAATCGTCTAGTTACTTAATTTGATTTATTATAAGATTTCGGGTCGTTACACTCCAATACCGTCATTATTGTTAAGATAAGAAATGGTTCAGGACCAAACTTAGGAGTCACATGAATGTGATTGGCCTTGAAGGTCTACCTAATGAGTTTATAAAGGCCAAGATCGTCATTATTATGAGGGTGGAGTAAATGTCATGGGATCCACTTCCTGCTATGAAATTTTAATTGTCAAATTTCTATTTTCCTGTTAAGAGAGATTACGGAATTACGTAAAGTAGTAGGAGGACACTAATAGATTTAAAATCCATAATTGTATTGTTGTTTTTATATTGAAATGAAAAATATTCTGGTAGTGTTTAATTATTCTCTTGTAGATGGTTGTCGCAAATCCATGAGCACGACCTTTGGATTCTAATAAATTGAAAGGAGTTAAGAACTATTTTTGAATAAGAAATGAACATCCCTCTTTTCTTGGAGTCAGAAAAATTGAGCTATGTGATGCTCAATCCATTACCTATTGAAATCGATCCTGATTCCACTCCCGAAAAGAGCGTGAGACTTTTGAAAAATTGAGGGATGATAACCTAAGGGTGAAATCCTACATTTTAGGATCGATGGTTCCAGATTTTCTCAGACAGTACATAGAGGTATCTGATAGTTGGAGCATTATGAGAACACTCAATGAGTTATTCGTAGCAAAATAAGAAATTGAAATATATCGAAGATCTAAGGAATTGCTCCATGATACGCTTAAATATGGAGGAGCGCTAATCATTTATATTTTGAACATGATAGATCAAATCCGATATTTGAAACGACATGGCATAATGATCGATGAATGGCTAGACTGAAATGTGATTATATCTTCTTTTCTTGGTACTTATGCTAGCTTTGTGTTAAATTTTCATATGCATTCGATGCAAGCCAGTTATGAATAACTTCATAACATGTTACACATGGTGGAACAAGATTTGAAGAAAGGGAATCCCACTTTTGATATGATACATGGAGCGTCAGGAAGACAAGCCTCGAAGTATATATCCAAGCATCCAAGGAAGAAGCCCAATAATCCATTCACGTTATTTGGCAGTAAAGGGGGTCCAAGATATTCAAGCGAAGGCCTCCCAAATGGGGTTCATGTTAGTGTTTATTTTAGGATGGACCGACTATTAGGGCCCTAGGTTTTAATGTTAGTGTTTATTCTAGAGTGGGCCAAATGTGAGGGGCCCAAGATTTTATTTGTAATGAGGATTATTACCTAGGGTTATTTTTGGTTTCTTATATATTAAAATTAGGGTTTCTATTGTATTATTTAAACAAGTCTGTCATTAATAAATTGGGATGAATGTTTAACCTTAAAAATTAATATTATCGTTAGGCACATTGGTGGTGAGGCCGTGGATGGCTAACCATGGAAGAGTGGATTCTCTTCAAAACTTATCAAAGGAGATTGTTGCCATTTATGGCGTTTCAAGCAATTAGGGGTTCGTAAGGCTTGGCTCTTCACAGGTTTCTAATCTCTAAACCTCGTTGTGCTTTCCTAGGCCTCATAACAATCTTTTGTGGATTTCACGGGCTTTGTTTCCGCGGGGTTCACATTAGTTGCGTGGATAACAATCTCTTGTGGGTTTTCTTGGCTTTGCTCCAGGCAGGTTTTCATCAGTTGGTATTCAGAGCTTTGGTTGCAGAGCAGGTTATATCTGGTTGCTTGTGTCTCTTTAATTTTTTTTTCTTTCTTTTTTTTTTACGTTTTTTTTTCTGTTAATTTTTTTTAATTCTTCGTCTGTATCATCTTGTACATTTTGATTTGTAAATTTACAACAGAAGAAAAGATGAAGCCAACTAACGTGGACAAGAAAAAAATAAAAAAATAAAAAAAGTGGAATGCGCCAAAAAAGATTGAATCAATTTTCATTCGTGTGACTTTTAATTTCATCGTGCGTCAGTGGTTTTCAATTTTTGTTCTATATCATTAAGTTTTCTTTTTATTAATTTTTTTTTTGCATGCTTCCTCCTTGCGTCAGTGATTCATTCAATTGCTTCATCTTTTCCATTTTTGTTTCATTTATTTTGTTTCTTTTTTTCTTTCTTTCGTTAGTTCAGTTGCATCATTTTCGTCACTTGCTTGCATATATTTATGTCGGTCATCGCAAAATAATAATAATCATATCTTGTTAAGTTTCTTGCAAACAAGATAGGAAGAAAACTTCTGATTTAGTAAGAGGTAAATGTGTTTGGGCATTAAAGATTGACCTTAAAGATTCGAGGACGGGTCTTCTTCAAGAAAGGGGGAATGATATGATACATGGAGCATCAAGAAAACAAGCCTCGAAGTATGAATCCAAGCATCCAAGGAAGAAACCCAATAATCCATTCACGGTAGTTGACAATGAAGGGGGTCCAAGATATACAAGCAAATGCCTCCCAAAGGGGATTCATGTTAGTGTTTATTTTAGAATGGACCGACAGTTAGGGGCCCTAGGTTTTAATGTTAGTGGTTATTCTAAAGTGGGCCAAATGTTAGGGGCCTAAGATTTTATTTGTAATGAGGAGTATTACCTAGGGTTATTTTTGGTTTTTTATATATTAAAATTAGGGTTTCCATTGTATTATTTAAGCAAACCTGTCATTAATAAAATGGGATGAATGTTTAACCTTGAAAATTAATATTGTCGTTAGGCACATTGGTGGTGAGGTCATGGAGGGCTAACCATGGAAGAGTGGATTCTCTTCAAAACTTATCAAAGGAGGTTGTTGTCGTTTATGGCGTTTCAAGTAATTAGGGGTCATGAGGTTTGGCTCTTCATGGGTTTCTAATCACAAACCTCATTGTGCTTTCCTGGGCGCTCATAACAATCTTTTGTAGGTTTCACGGGCTTTGTTTCCGCGGGGTTCACATCAGTTGCATGAATAACAATCTCTTGTGGGTTCCATGGTGGAACAAGCTATTCAAAGACCTTTAGAAAGTCGAAGAAAATCAAAATGTGAAAAAAGAAGATATCAAAGATAAACTCTAAGAAGCACAAAGCTGCAAGACTGCATGTAGCTCGTGATGCATGTCTACACTACAAGAAGTCCAGACATTGGAAGAAAGATTGTCCAGAGCTGAAAGGAAAGGCATGACCCTCAGGAACGCTTTGTATTTTTCCATTTATTGACATCTCATTAGCCTTAGATGCAAATAGTGGATGGGTGTTATACATTTCACTCTCATTCATAATTGAAACTCCATGCAAGTCATGAAGGTTAAAAGAAGGCTGAACAAATGGGAAATCCAACTTAGAGTTGGGAATGGCGAGACATTGGATGTCAAGGCCATAGGAACGGTTGTTCTAGATCTCCTTAATGGATATATATATTTTTTACATTACTGTTATTATGTTTCATCCCTTATCAGACAGATAATATCATTACCGATATTGGATAAAGAGGGATATAAAATAAATATTAAAGATCGTGGTTTATGTTTATATGATAAAGATAACTATTTGATATGTGAATGCACTTTATCTAACGGTCACTATATTTTGGAAACATATCGAGTTGTCTTAATATAGAGGAAAATACAAGTAAAAGATCTAAATTAAATAATACTAAATTATGACATATGAGATTGGGACACATATGTGTCAGACGTCTATCAAAATTGATTAAGAATAGTTTGATTGAAGATCTCATCTTAGATCCTTATCCGATTTATGAGTCATGTATCCAAAGGAAAATGACAAAGGCCTCATTTCTTGGTGTTGGACATTATGCTGAAGATTTATTGGAACTAGTACACAGTGTTGTGTATGTTCCATTAAATCATGTCGTTCATGATGGTTCAACATACTTCGTGAATTTCACGGAAGATAAGTCAAAATATGGATATGTCTTTTTGATAAGACATAAATCGAAAATATTTGAAAAGTTTAAAATATTCTGAAACGAAGTAGAAACACAAACCGGGAAATTCATCAAGTGCCTTCGATCAAATCGATGTGGTGAATTCATGAGCGTGAATTCAGAAGTTATTTAAGGGATAATGAGATTCTCGCCCAATATAGCACACCAAGAATTCCTCAACATAATGGTGTGTCTGAACAGAGAAATCATATTTTATTAGATATGGTGTGATCCATGATGAGCTATGCAGATCTTTTATATCACCTTCGGGATTATTGTAGGCATTGCATTTTTACACATTAGCCCAATGATGAGTCTCGTATGGAGGAAACTACCTCTTTAGTCATGAAAGTCGCGGAAACGGACGTTGGAAGGGTAAAGTTGGAAAATGGAATTTTTGTTGGATTTAACCTCGTTCTTTGGCTTTGGGTTGCTTGTTGGACCTCTGTTTTAAAACACACAAAACTCATTAAAACACATCTCACAAATTAAATAATTAAAACATTTAAAATACATGTCACAAACTAAATGAATCCAATTAAATTAAATAAAACACATGTCACAAATTAAAATTCATTTCCCAAATTAAAATATTCAAATTAAATTCCATAAATAACATTCCTAATTAAAATAAATCACATTCCTAATTTAATTAAATCACCTACCAATTTAAATAAATCATATCATTAATTAAAAAGAACAAATCAAATCAATTCCCCTAATTAAAAGATTTCCTTATCATATACTAAATTAAAAGATATCCCCAATTAATACACAAATCATATTCCTTCTCCAACAAGGTAAACCTCCTCCCTTGGCCTATAAAAATAACCCTTCTCCACACAAACCAAACCATGGCTGGCTGATTCACGAAAACACAAAAAACATAAACTCTTTGCTCCACACGTCCCTCAAATCCCATAACAGCCGCCCAACTCTCTCGCCACCTAGCCAATTCCACTCACCTTAGCGTCCCCTGCCCTTACCTCCACGCACTCGCCGCATAGTCAAAACCACTCAGCCCTCACGCACTAACCAAATTCACGCAAAGCCAATTCCACTCACCGTAGCATCCCCTAGCATCCAACGCCACAGCCCACACTTTGCACTCACGCCTCATTCACTGCCGAGAATAAGCGACAAAGAACCCACACACCCTAAGCGATTCTCGGCAACAAACCATCACCTCACGCCCTCCACAATCAGCCCACAATCACCTCACGTAATCCTCAACCTCACACGCCACTAACATCAACCGAAAACCCTAAGCAACCCTCACTCACCTTGCCTCACCCACGCCTAGCCACCTGCCCCTTCTCACGCCACCTAAAAGCCCACTCACCCCCCTTCACCACGCCTACAAACCATAACACAATCTACCTTGACCACGTCCCCTCTCCACTCATCAAGCTAGCCAATTTCACGCACACAAAACTGCCTCCAACCAGCCCCATCATTCACGCCTGTTTGCTCCTCATCCAGCCCATTTATTCTGCCTTCATCACTCACGCCAAAACTGCCAGCAACTACCAAAAATTCCCCCTAAAACAGAAGCCCCGACCCCCTTTAAACCGCATAAAACAGTAGCTTAAACACTCAAAATAGAAACCTGAAATACACCCCAAAAACAGTCCCCAAATCTCTGAAAACAGTCCCCAAAACAGTAGCCTAATAGACCTGAAACAGTGACCTGAAATGTAGCAGCGAAACAGCAGTGAAACGGACTTGAAACAGCAGCCCGAGCATCAAAGCAGCGAGGAAAGACATTGAGTAGACAAATCGGAAAAGCATCGGATCAATCTCCCTTCCAACGGACGTGTAACGCCCTTTCTTAGACGATAAAAGAGGTTAGACCTGAGGGCACCTTTTTTACTTATCTTCTTTATTTTTGTTTATTTATTTTGATATATAATTGCATGAGAGTCGTTTGAGGCATGATGTGATTGTTGGATGAGCGGGATATGTGTTCCCTTTTGTGGTATATCGGATGGAAACCCGGACATAAATTCAATAGCCTATTCCGAATGGACGGTAGTATGGTCTGCACTCGGGATACAATGCCACGTACCACTTAAGATACACATATCTCGTCTCATCCAAATTTGTATTTGAGTATGTTATAGTCTTTAGGTTATTCGTTTATTATTTAAAGCATGGTATAATTTAGTTGTTATTTATTTGTTAAAGCATATTTAGGTTGTTCCTTATGCATATTATTAGTTTATGATGTGTTAGGATAATGATTTATACATGTTGCTTTAATGATTCAATATGCTCGTTGTGTTACATTGCGTGGAATTATTTGAATGAAAGCATGTTAGATCTAAGTACCCTTGAGCATGATTATTGAGTAGACTTGGTTAGTTCATTGCACAAATTATATCATCACAAGTGACATAAGTAAGGGACCATTCCGAACCCAACGGTTTGAGGTCTTCCCTTGCGAGGGGTGAGTGCGGCCTTAAATCTTTGTCCCGGTTCACACCGGGTGGCGACTCCATGTTATTTCGTACTTCCCAACTAGGCCGCGAGCCTAGAACAGCGTCGTCAAGTTCTGTTGTCTACAGTCTGGCGACTCCACTGGGGATATTTTGAATCGGCCCCGAAATCATGTCTTGTGATGTTTATGATTTGTGCTTCAGTTAATCGTTTCTATGGTAGGTTGAAAGGGGTTAATCAAAGGCTTTGTTGGAGCTAGGTGATGGTTGGGTGTGTTCCTTCACTCACTACCTTTTCATAAGGAAAAGCTGTGAAGACACCGAGATAATCATTACTTGTAGCTCGTTGTGACAGACTAGTTTGGAGGACTCGTTGTTTATTCCTGACACCAAGCGATAAGAGCCTAAGGGGCTTGGGTACTTAAGAGAGCATCGCTCCACCCTCCCTCTGGGGAATCTACAACGAGAAATCCATTCGACAGTTAGTCACACACCGTAACTCGTTGGCACGTACCATAAGGTATAAAAAAGGTGCACTCACTTGGTCGCTTGAACCCTTGAGTGGGGAGTCCTAGTTGTGGGTAATCCTTCGTCAAACGAGAGCCTTTGTCCACACTCCTGTAAACCCACATGTGAACATAGTTGTATGACCTATAGGGGCCACCCTTTATGCTTTTGATATCCCCATGCATATTGTGTCTCATACATCACATGCATCTCATGCATACATGCATTATGTTAACCCTCGTGTCTTAAAAGCCATCATAGATATCCGTTGGGTTAGGGATAAAAGAAGACTTGTCAAGAAGAGTTTAGAAAACATGGATATCGGGGAAAAGGAAACTGAGGAACAGAAAATCTTACGGCAATGATAGAAAGACCATGGTGGGCCCAAAAAAAAACGGAAAAGAAAAAAAAAAAAAAAAAGAAAAAAAAAAGAAAGAAAAAAGGGAAAAGAAAAAAGGAAAAAAAAAAAAAAAGGAAAAAAATAAGAAAAAAAGAAAAAAAAAAATTATTTGTCTTTAGCCTTGATAGTTAGACATAAGTCCGATGATGAAATTGATTGCTTTAGGGTGAAACCTTAGAAACGATAAACTCTTGATGTTCTTTTATCTGATACTTTGAATGATTAATCTCTGTTAGACTCGTAAGCACATCACTATAGGTTCTTAGCGGTGAAAACCTGAGTAGTTGACAAGGTGACTAGTTGAAGAAATTGTAGGTCGATGAATAACCGTTTGCTTAGTTGTCTATCTTGATTTGCTTATGTTATGATGTGTGGTATGGTTGAAAATGAAAGAAAAGTCTCTAAAGAAAAGAATTAAACCACCTATAACCAATAAGCGTGAAGCTACCCATGGGCGAGTATTAGGACCACCATGAGGAGAAATGCTACCTTAAAGGGTAGGTGTGTTGAAAAAAAAAAGAGAAAAAGAAAAAAAAAAGAAAAAAGAAGTTCAAAATGAAAAGAAAAAAAAGAGAGACAAAAGAGAAATAAAACCATATCACATTGAGCATGAAAAAGCAATTGCAGAGCCTAACTGAGACATCTAGGTTGGTTTGACCCATCGATTCCAATTTGTGAAACAAAATCATCGAGTTAGCTTACCTGAGGATTAAGCTGTGAAAGAACCTTTGCACACACACACTTTGAGTCTAGCTTAGATCATTTATCCAAAGACTTGGATTTAAGTTACATTGGGTGTTTTGAAGTTTCTCTGGTTTCATTACTAGGCATTCTTTGAGGACAATGATATGTATAACTATTGAGACTATTTCGTAGCATAGTATGATGATATAGAAGACCCCACCATGTGGTTCATCTTGATCAAGTACAAAACAGCAGAAAGTAGAAAGCTAAATCAAGACTGGGGGCGACCAGTCTACTACATCGTGAATCAGGGACATAACAAGATATTGAGTCATGAGACTAGAGATAAGACTGAGCAATCACCTAGAGAACTGGCGGAAGACCTAATCCAATGGAATAGGAAATTCATTCATGCATGCATGCATACACGTAACGTATTTTGCATTCTTTTTTTTGTGTTTGTTTTGTTTTGTATTCACAGGTTTCAAAGAAGAAAAAGAGAAAGCGGCAAAGACAAGCCAACCAGAATCAGTAACATATGAGTAGTAGTTTTGGGGATGAGTCCCAGGGTTGAGGCCCATATCAGTATCAGTTTTGGGGTGAGGCCCACGTCAGTATCAGTCTGGGGGCGAGACCCACATCAGTATCAGTTTAGGGTGAGGCCCACATCAGTTTGGGGTCGAGGCCTATATCAGTATTCGTTTGGGGATGAGTCCCGGGGTTGAGCCCCACATTAGTATCAGTTTTGGGGCAAGGCCCACATCAGTTTCAGTCTGGGGCGAGGCCCATATCAGTATCGGTTTAGGGCGAGGCCCACACCAGTATCAACTTGAGGGTGACGCCCACATCAATATCAACTCAGGGTCGAGGCCCACATTATCACCAGTTTCAGGAATGAAGCCCAGGGAATAAATCCCACATTCAGCACGGTTCAGGAATGGACCACCTCACAACACGGTTCAGGAATTAACCATCACATCAGTATCAGTAGGGATGAGTCTCAAGGCCGAGGTCCATACATTAGTATCAGCTTGGGGCGAAGCCCATATCAATTTTGGGGATGCGTCCCATCAGCATCATCTGAGGGCGAGGCCCACATCATTGGCATCAGTATCAGTTTCTACCGGATATGGCATCCTAGGGGCGAGGCCCATATTACATCAGATCAGTTCTGCCGGTATGGAATCCTGGGGGCAAGGCCCACATTACATCAGATCAGTTCTGCCGGGTATGGCATTTTGGGGGCGAGGCCCACAGTACATCAGATCAGTTTTCCAGGTACGACACTTCGGGTATAGAGACACATCAGTAGAGTTTTGGAATGAATCCCAGGGCCGAGGCCCATATCAGCAGAATTTTGGAATGAATCTAGGGAATGAATCCCAGGGCCGAGGCCCATATCAGCAGAATTTTGGAATGAATCCAGGGAATGAATCCCAGGGCCGAGGCCCACGTCTTCAGAACTTGGAATGAATCCAGGGAATGAATCCCAGGGCCGAGGCCCACGTCTTCAGAATTTGGAATGAATCCAGGGAATGAATCCCAGGGCCGAGGCCCACGTCTTCAGAATTTGGAATGAATCCCAGGGCCGAGGCCCATGTCGTCAGAATTTGGAATGAATCCCAAGGTCGAGGCCTACATCAGCATCAGTTTAGGGCGAGGCCCACATCAGCATCAGTTTGGGGCGAGGCCCGTATTAGCATCAGTATCAGTCTTGCCGGGTTTGGCACTCTAGAGGCGAGGCCCACATCTTTATCAGTATGAGTCTTGCCAAGTATGGCATTCTGGGGGCGAGGCCCACATTACATCAGATCAGTCCTGCCAGATATAGCATTCTGGGGGCGAGGCCCACATTACATCAGATCAGTCCTACCAGATATAGCATTCTGGGGGCGAGGCCCACAGAGCATCAGATCAGTTTCTGCCGGGTATGGCACTCCGAGAATGGAGATATAGTCCGGGAATGGACAGCTCAAGAATGAGCGTGCCGAGAATGGCACGCCGGGAATGGCACTCTAAGAATGGAGATATAGTCCGGGAATGGACAGCTCAAGAATGAGCACGCCGAGAATGGCACTCCGAGAATGGAGATATAGTCCGAGAATGGACAGTCCGGGAATGGACAGCTCGAGAATGAGCACGCTGGGAATGGAACGCCGGGAATGGCACTCCAGGAATGGAGATTTAATCCGAGAATGGACAGTCCGGGAATGGACAGCTCGGGAATGAGCACGCCGGGAATGGCACGCCGGAATGGCACTCCGAGAATGGAGATTTTAGTCCGGGAATGGACAGTCCGGGAATGGACAGCTCGGGAATGAGCACGCCGGGAATGGCACGCCGGGAATGGCACTCCGAGAATGGAGATATTGTCCGAGAATGGACAGTCCGGGAATGGACAGCTCGGGAATGAGCGCGCCGGGAATGGCACTTCAGGAATGGAGATCGGTTCGGGAATGGACCACATCACATCAACGGTTCGGGAATGACCACAACACGGTGACGGTTCGGGAATGGACCTCATAACATCACAGCAACACTCCGGGAATGGAGATCGGTTCGGGAATGGACCACAACACGGTGACGGTTTGGGAATGGACCTCATCACATCACAGCAACACTCCGGGAATGGAGATCGGTTCGGGAATGGACCACAACACGGTGACGGTTCGGGAATGGACCTCATCACATCACAGCAACACTCCGGGAATGGAGATCGGTTCGGGAATGGACCACAACACGGTGACGGTTCGGGAATGGACTTCATCACATCACAGCAACACTCCGGGAATGGAGATCGGTTCGGGAATGGACCACAACACGGTGACGGTTCGGGAATGGACCTCATCACATCACAGCAACACTCCGGGAATGGAGATCGGTTCGGGAATGGACTACAACACGGTGACGGTTCGGGAATGGACCTCGTCACATCACAGCAACACTCCGAGAATGGAGATCGGTTCGGGAATGGACCACAACACGGTGACGGTTCGGGAATGGACCTCATCACATCACAGCAACACAACACTCCGGGAATGGAGATCGGTTCGGGAATGGACCACAACACAGTGACGGTTCGGGAATGGACCTCATCACATCACAGCAACACTCCGGGAATGGAGATCGGTTCGGGAATGGACCACAACACGGTGACGGTTCGGGAATGGACCTCATCATATCACAGCAACACTCTGGGAATGGAGATCGGTTCGGGAATGGACCACAACACGGTGACAGTTCGGGAATGGACTTCATCACATCATATCACAGCAACACTCCGGGAATGGAGATCGGTTCTGGAATGGACCACAACACGGTGACAGTTCGGGAATGGACTTCATCACATCAACTCAACACAACAGGCGGACCATGTGGCAGCTGGCGAGCCAGGTAAGTAAAAATGCATTGCACGTACTTTGATAGGAATTGTCATTGTCACACACTGCACAAGTCCCATTAAAGTGGGGGCGACTGTAGGCACTGCACAACTCCCATACAAAAGTTTATTAAAACTTTTATTAATTGAAATTTGCAAAGGTTTTTCTATAAAAGGCAAGCTTGAGCAAGTTTTTAATCAAGCTTCAGAAAGCTAAAAATAATCAAGAATTTGAGATATTAGCCTAAGTAAAACAAGTGTTTAAAGAAGCTTTGGAAGTTCTCTAAAACACTTCAACAAAGAGAAGAATATTGGATCTTAGAACCAAACTTGCTAGCTTTTTGAATTCTCTACAATATTTCAACAAGGAGAAGAAGATTGGATCTTGGAACCAAACTTGCTAGCTTTGGAAGTTATCCATAATATTTCAACAAGAGAAGAAGATTGGATCTTGGAATCAAGCTTACTAGGTAAGTTTGATCTCTTCTCCAAAGCTATGTTTTCATTAGTGAGTTATCAATAGAGAGACATATCGTGATGAATAATGTATTGGATACATAATAATATGGCTTGATGTTGAAATTAGGCTAATTAATGTGTACTGATGTTTTGGAAGCATAAACAAAATATGCTCGTAATTGGGTCAAATATGTTCATCTTGGACATGAAACATAAAATTAGAGTTTGGAACTCTAGAGGAAAGTTTAGAGCTATGACTACTATGCTAGAATCACTTGACCATCTTTGAGTGACCTAAAATTATTCATGGGTCACTTTATTATGGCATTCTAATTTGGTTTTTGTTTTAATTCAAACTAATGCATATATATATATATATATATATATATATATATATATAATATATATATATATATATATATATATATATATATTTACAATACATGTGTGTTTGTTATATGATCGGTGTATGAACACACACGTAACGCAAGCGCATGTATCGCTCAAGTAGTATAAAAATATCGATCCCACGAGGACTTAATTTCTACTATTATTATTAATTATTGATACTATTTATTTACAGGTATCTAATTAAAGGGAGAAATGAATGATTGCTTGATTGGTTGGTTGAATGTGGATTTGCTAAACAAATAAATAAATAAAAATACAAAATAAATCAAAGGAAATTAATAATAAAGAAAATAAATATCTAGGGTTGAGATTCCACATAATATTATTATAATGATGAATTGATTCTCTATATATGTGTAATAAATCAGTTTGCTAACCTGGAACACGAAAATATGCAAAAGCCTCTTCCGATGATGCAAACACCCAAAATAACTCAATTATTCATATGTCTATGTTAACCAAGTTACATGAATTCATTAAGTTCAAGTTCCAATTGTGGTTATGACCGGCGTAAACACACACGTATAACGCAAGCGGACGTATCGTTCAAGTAGTATAAAAATAGCGATCCCACGAGTACTTAATTCCTACTGTTGTTATTAAATATTGATACTATTTATTTACATGTATCTAATTATAGGGAGAAGAGAATGATTGTTTGATTGGTTGGTTGAATGTGGTTTTCCTTAATTAAAATAAATAAAATAAACAAAAGAAAATACTAAGGAAAATAAAAGAAAAGACTCAAAGATCTAGGGTCGTGATTCCACACAATATTATTATAAAGATGAATTGATTCTCTTATCTATGTGTAATAAATCAGTTTGCTAACCTGGAACACGAAAATATGCAAAAGCCTATGTCGATGGTCAGACGCAAATACCCAGTATAACCCAATTGAACCATATGTCTATGTCAACCAAATTACCAGGATTCATTAAGATTAAGTTCCAATTATGGCTACCCCCGCCCGACAGGTATATGTCTATCTTGTAAGGAAATCTATTAAAGGGTTATATATCCTTAAGGAAGATCGTGGGCTATTGAATCTAAGGCTGAAACCTAAAATCCCTATGTCTAGTTCATTTTAAGTTTACCACATCAATCTTATTGGTGATCAGACAACAAGAATGATTAAGCTTAAGACTCAATAAACAAACTAAAGAATTACCCAATAAATAATTAAATCAATTATTAAGCCTAGTAATATTGTATTTCATCACTTCCCTAGAATAAAATAAAATGCTGGGGTTAGAGGATTCACATTTAATATTTCTTATCTAGGAATCTCACTTATTATAATATATAAATTATTTTCTGTTATGCTTTCTCAGGAATTAATAATATTAAACATTTAAAACCGGCCATATAGGCGGTAATCTATTTAGTCCAATTACACCAGCCATATAGGCGGTAATTATCTGTCACATAAAGATCAGCCATATAGGCGGTAAAGTATTTTATATTTAAACCGACCATATAGGCGGTAATAAAGTCTGCCATTAATTAATCCGGTTAAATTATAATTTAAATATTATAATTAAGTGATATTTACCTAGATAATTATATTAAATGTTTCACTTTTTACCCCAACGGTAAATTAACTATAAAACATAAAGTAAAAAAGTAAATAAAATTTTATTACAAAAAGTAAATGTGCATAATTAAAAATACTAAAAGTAAAAATGCTAAATTTAAATTACAAAAATTTAAACACACAAGATGCAATCCTTAAAGTCCTTACAAAACTCAAGGAAGGCATGCTTTGAATTCTGAAATCGCGCGACGCCAAGCCAGCGTCACGACGCCGGTGGTTGTCGATGTGGCAGCTCAGGTTCGTCGGCTCAGATTCTGGATAAGGTGATAAGGTGACACGTGGCAAGGTTGTTGGGATCTCAATTATTGTGACATGTGGCGGCTTCTAATTGGTCGGCTCAGATTCTTATCCGCCACATGTCGATTTCGGATAAGTGAGCCAATAATTGATGCTGACGTGGCGCTGAAGTGGCAACACGTGGCGAAATGGACTGTCGGCACCATAGAATTGCGACACGTGGCACGTTGTGATTGGCTGATGATGACATGGCAATGACGTGGCATTTTGACTCGGTCAACCGGTGATGTGGATGATGACGTGGCTGACAGGTGGAGTGACACATGGCGATGGTGACTGTCGGCACCGTAGGATGATGACACGTGGCACGGCGCACGTTAGCAGATCGGCTGTGATGGTGACACATGGCACGACGCACGTTAGCAAAGTCAAATTTCCTCAGATTCTGACTTGTGGATCCGGCGCACATTAACATTGTTCGGCGCATGTTAGGCTTCGCGAAGTCATAGGCAAATTACCAAAATACTCTTTTTGTCCAATTTTCACTGTTTTTGTCCAAATCACCTCTAGAATGTCCTGAAACTTTATTTATCTACAACATAACACAAAACACATAAAAATATTCACAAAACTCAAGAAACTATACAAAATATTAGGTCAAATGAGTGGGAAATAGTGATATAATTACCACTCATCACACCCCCAAACCTAACATTTTGCTAGTCCTCGAGCAAAACACAAAATAAAAATAACATAAAAATAAAATTAACTAAGCCACTTTCGTAGGGATCACGGTTGCATTTAGCGTATGCAACAAGCCTTCAAACCTCTAGGTGTTCCTAGTGGACGAGTTGTAGTCTCATGAGGGTTTACAGCAATGATACCCACAAATATTTTACAAAAGTAAAAAGGTAGTAAAATTAATGCACACAAAAGCAAAAAGACAAGCGAAAAGAGAATAAAGAAGTTAGTGACTAATCAGGTGAAATTTCTACTCCAAGTTACTAGTTGTTTTGTTTCTTTCTAAATTACTGAATAAGTAAATTCTCCGATTAAATTTACCATTCTCCATATACACAGCCAACAAAATTTTAAACAACTCATTTTTTCCCACAACAGTCATAAGTGCAGTTGATAAGAGAGTAATATTTTTGTCCTAAAGTTTTATCAGAATTCACACCTTTTGTAGCAATGGAATAATTTTTCTCATTTTTCTGATTTTTTTTCTTTGATTTTTGATTTTTTTTATTTATATACAATATCTTTCATCTATGTAGCGAGTGTTGGGTCGGTGGCTCCCAAACCAGTTGGCTTTAGGGGACCAGGTGTTAAGACAACCCTACGGACTTAATTACTCAGACCCTACGGACTTAATTACTCAGACTTCAGATATATATATTTTTGCAGTATCTTTGATCCATCTAACGAGCTTTGGGCCAGTGACTCCCAAACCAGTTAGTTTTAGGGCACTAGGTGTTAAAACACCCTTACAGACTTAATAACTCGGATCTCAGACTTTTTTTTTTTACTCCATCACTTTTTGAGATGCTTCCTCCAATTAAACTAGAGCACTGAATATTATAAACTTTTCAATTTTGCTCATGTCCGTATGTTACTATGCATGTTGATAATATCTGCTAACTAAGCATATGAAGATCCATTTTAGTCAGTTTTATGGAGAATTTACAAATTAAATAATTTAAAAAGAAATAAACAAAAATTAACTTGTTCCAAAAATAGGTTTGAGATACGTCTCAGGAGTGAAAACTCCTTACACAGCTATCTCTCACCAATTTCACATTTTTAGTTAAAATAAAAACAAAAAAATGCAAAATATTTTTGTAATTTTTGAAAAAATTTCAATTTTTTTTGTATTTTTCGAAAAAATTTGGACTAAAAATAAAAATAACACAAACTAAAAACAAGATATTGATCAACTAATTCCCTCCCCCAAACCTAAATGAGACATTGTCCCCAATGTCTTAAACAGTAGAAGAAGAGTTTAGAAGATAATACATGGTTAGCTGAAATTCTACAGGAAATTAAAGGTTAAGATCCAGATTAATCCGACGCCTCTTACCACGATCGTCCTCGGACCAATTTATCTTTGAAAGGATAGGGTCAACTTGTGGTTCATAGGCTAAGAGTTGGTCAATTAGATCAGGAGCAGTTCTGGCAGTGAAGATGAGTTCTTTCATAGGTTTTGACACGAACCCATTTCTCCGAGCATCATCAAGAAACACACAAAGAAAATCATAAAATCCTTCAACGTTGTACAGTCCAAGCGGTTTCTGGTGTATGTTCATGTTCACCCAAGATAACAATATAAAAATTTCCTCCAATGTGCCCAAGCCACCTGGCAAAGCAATAAAAGAATCGGCACGGTTAATCATTTCTACTAATCGTTAAGACATACCTGGCACGATCAGTTCATCTCCGTTTGATGATCCAATAAGATTTGCCTCTGCCAAGGGTTTTGGAATGATTCCCAAAACATGATTGTCTCCTTCTTGTACGGCCTTTGAAACGATCCCCATTAGTCCAAGATTGCCTCCGCCATATACTAAATGCATATTCCTTGCAGCTAAGACTCAACCCAATTCATGTGCTGCTTCTACGTATTGTGGCTTAGTACCAACACTAGTACCGCAAAACACATAGATGTTTTCAACTCGTCTTCTTGAAGTGGCTTCCATTTTTATATATTTCTTTCTCAAATCTGGATGTCTTCAAAAGTGCAATGATGAGTTGAATTTATAGAACCTGAAAAGGGTGAGTAATAATAGCACTAGTATCTTCCAGAGGACGTTTGTTAACTAAACAACAAAAGAAATCATGAAAGGTCAAAAAGTCTGGATCCTGTCTATGAAAATAAAGATAATTACAACAGAAAAGCAAATCAAAGCAATAATTAAGACAACGGAATTGTGTACGCAATACGCTACTCGCTTAGTATAAATTCATTAGGATGTGTCTCAAGAATCCATTCCTTACCCAGCCATCGCTAATGAATTGTCTCTCTTCTTTGTGATTGCCAAACACCATTCCTTCTGTCTTAAAATGCTCCGTTTGTGCTTTTCCCTACAAAAATAACACACAAAATTAAAAACTCTACAACATGTATACACAAAAAAAATAGAAATTACAACAAAGTGCATGGGTTGCCTCCCTGCTAGCGCTAAATTTTTCATCTTCAGCCAGACGTGACTGAAATCCGTCTGTCAATGAGGTTTCAGCATCGTTTTGGATGTCCGATTAAAGGCAATCCTGTGAGCGTTGCTTTTGAAGGGTCTCTTCCAACGGTAAGGTGATAAAAAGAGTTTTGTCTCATTCAGTGCTCATGTCGCCTTTTTAATCTTTGTTGCTCCAGTGGTTCTTGAAAAGAAAGAAATAAAATCAGGAGGTCTCGTATGGTGCTTGACTTGGAAAGAAAGTTCCATTTTGTCAAGCTTCTAGGTGATATATTTGATTTGTTCTCCCCAAAACAGTGATGTTTCCCATGAATGCACTGGATTCTCCATAAGTTCAGACATTTGCTCCTCCATTTGCTATGCTTCTTGCTCCACCTTTTCTTCACAGATGTATTTTAGGATTTTCGCGTTTAGTTCTTCATCTGTCATCTGTGAAAAACATGCTCCATAAGTGTCAACCTAAGGATGTAAAGAGATGTCAAATTTTAGGTCTTCATCCTCTGATATGACTGGCTCAGGTAGATCTTCTTCAAACATCAGTGCAAAACAGTCTCCAAGATCTTCATTTTGAGGATACAGAATTTCATCCTCATTTGTTGGTGCAGTTGGTACAAACAGCTCAGCTTCTTTGTCACAGTCAGAATCTGAATAATAGAAATTAAACAGAGACTTTGTTGGTTCATGCTCCTGAACTGATACCTCTGATTCTTGATATTGCCCAGCCTCGTCCTCTGTTATGATATCATGATGAATCTCAGGATATTCGAAGGCTTCTTCAGTATTATTTGAATTTGCTCTGTGAGATATGTGATTCAGGTTATCTGTTAATTGCCTAACTTGATATGTCATCCTCTGTATAGACGCCGCTTGACTATGAATTTGTGCATCAAATTGAGCTTCCTGTTCTTCGAACCAATCTTTGAGCATGTGAATCAACTGATCTTCCTCTGATGGTTCTGGTTCTTGATGAAGATTGTAGATGGATGGTGGATAAGATGGAAAATGTGATGATTCTTCGTAATGATTCCAATAATTCTGCCACTCTGAAAGGTATATACATTGATCGCTCGGGTGGTTACCATCATATATTACACATCTCCACATTTCGTTCTATTGAGCAAATGTAGAATTGCTTGATTCTGACATCCAGTGATAATTGTTGGGCTGAACAACAGGCCTCAGAAAACCATACTGTTGCTCCCAGATTTGGGGTGTATCTTCTAGTAAAGCTCGTGATCTCTCAATCTCCAAATAATATTCCATTTTTCAATCACTTGAAAACAAAAGAAAGAAATAAAAATTACAGATAAAAATAAACAAAAATTAGATACAAGTAAATTAGATAGCTTCAAAATTAATAACTCAAGAAAAATAAGTCCTTGGCAACGGCGCAAAAAACTTGACCGGCGTAAACACACACGTATAACGCAAGCGCACGTATCGTTCAAGTAGTGTAAAAATAACGATCCCACGAGGACTTAATTCCTATTTTTGTTATTAAATATTGATACTATTTATTTATAGGTATCTAATTATAGGGAGAAGAGAATGATTGTTTGATTGGTTGGTTGAATGTGGTTTTCCTTAATTAAAATAAAAAAAATAAACAAAAGAAAATACTAAGGAAAATAAAAGAAAAGACTCAAAGATCTAGGGTCGTGATTCCACACAATATTATTATAAAGATGAATTGATTCTCTTATCTATTGTAATAAATCAGTTTGCTAACCTGGAACACGAAAATATGCAAAAGCCTATGTCGATGGTCAAACGCAAATACCCAGTATAACCCAATTGAACCATATGTCTATGTCAACCAAATTACCTGGATTCATTAAGATTATGTTCCAATTATGGCTACCCCCACCCGACAGGTTAATGTCTATCCTGTAAGGAAATCAATTAAATGGTTATCTATCCTTAAGGAAGATCGTGGGCTATTGAATCTAAGGCTGAAACCTAAAATCCCTATGTCTAGTTCATTTTAAGTTTACCACATCAATCTTATTGGTGATCAGACAACAAGAAGCATTAAGCTTAAGACTCAATAAAAAAACTAAAGAATTACCCAATAAATAATTAAATCAATTATTAAGCCTAGTAATATTGTGTTTCATCACTTCCCTAGAATAAAATAAAATGTTGGGGTTAGAGGATTCACATTTAATATTTCTTATCTAGGAATCTCACTTATTATAATATATAAATTATTTTATGTTATGCTTTCTCAGGAATTAATAATATTAAACATTTAAAACCGGCCATATAGGCGGTAATCCATTTAGTCCAATTACACCAGCCATATAGGCGGTAATTATCTGTCACATAAAGATCAGCCATTAGGCGGTAAAGTTATTTATATTTAAACCGACCATATAGGCGATAATAAAGTCTGTCATTAATTAATCCGGTTAAATTATAATTTAAATATTATAATTAAGTGAGATTTACCTAGATAATTATATTAAATGTTTCACCTTTTACCCCAGCGGTAAATTAAATATAAAACATAAAGTAAAAAAGTAAATAAAATTTTATTACAAAAAGTAAAAGTGCATAATTAAAAATACTAAAAGTAAAAATGCTAAATTTAAATTACAAAAACTTAAACACACAAGATGCAATCCTTAAAGTCCTTACAAAATTCAAGGAATGCATGCTTTGAATTCTGAAATAGCGCTGAATTTATAGGCGTCAATAAAGGTCTGGCGTCGCGACGCCAAGCCAGCGTCGCGATGCCGGTGATTGTCAACGTGGCATGCTCTGGTTCGCCGGCTCAGATTCTGGATAAGGTGATAAGGTGACACGTGGCAAGGTGGTTGGGATCTCAATTATTGTGACACGTGGCGGCTTTTGATTGGTCGGCTCAGATTCTTATCCGCCATGTGTCGATTTTGGATAAGTGAGCCAATAATTGATGCTGACGTGACGCTGATGTGGCGAAAGGGACTGTCGGCACCATAGAATTATGACACGTGGCACGCTGTGATTGGCTGATGATGACATGGAAATGACATGGCATTTTGACTCTGTCGACCGGTGATGTGGATGATAATGTGGTTGACAGGTGGAGTGACACGTGGCGAAATGTGGCGATGGTGACTGTCGGCACCGTAGGATGATGACACGTGGCACGGCGCATGTTAGCATATCGGCTGTGATGGTGACACGTGGCACGACGCACTTTAGCAAAGTCAAATTTCCTCAGATTCTGACTTGTGGACCCGACGTACGTTAGCACTGTTCGGTGCATGTTAGGCGTCGCGACGCCATAGGCTTGCGCGTCGCGATGCGGCAAATTACCAAAATACTTTTTTTGTCTAATTTTCACTGTTTTTGTCCAAATCACCTCCAGAATGTCCTGAAACTTTATTTATCTACAAAATAACACAAAACACATCAAAATATTCACAAAACTCAAGAAACTATACAAAATATTAGGTCAAATGAGTGTGAAATAGTGATATAATTACCACTCATCAGGTTACCCCGCCCGACAGGTATATGTCTATCCTGGAAGGAAATTTACCTAAGGATCATTTGCCTTAAGGTGTCGTGAGCTATTGAATCTAAGGCTGAAACCTAAAATCTCTTCGTTAAGTTCATTTTAAGTTTACCTCATCAATCTTATTAATGGTCAATTAACAAGAAGCATTAAGCTTAAGATTCAACATACAAACCAAAACATTACCCATAATATAATTAAATCAATTATTAAACTCAAAAATATTGTGTTTCATCACTTCCCTAGAATAAAAAAAAAATGTTGGGGGGTTAAGGGATCCACCTTTAATATTTCAAATGTAGAAATCTCACTTTATTATAATATAGAAATTTTACCTCCACCAATTTACAGCGACGATACCCACAAACGCTAATGAAATGCACACAAAAGCAAAAGGACAAAAGAAACAAAAATAAACAAGTTAGTAACTAAACAAGTGAAACTTCTTATCCAAGTTAGTAGTTGTTTTCTTTCTTTCTAAATTACCAAATAAGTAAATTCTCCTATTATTTTTACTATTCTCTATTTACGCAACCAACAAGGTATTAATCAAATCATTGTCCCCACAATATTTATAAGTGTAGTTGAAAAGAGAGTAATATTTTTGTCATAAAGTTATATCAGAATTCACACCTTTTTAGCAATGGAATTTTATTTTTCTTTTTTTTTAAATAACATCTTTAATCCATGTAGCGAGCTTTGGGCCAGTGACTCCCAAACCAGTTGGTTTTAGGGCACTAGGTGTTAAGACACCCCTACGGACTTAATTACTCGGATCTCGGATGTCATTTTTTTTATTAATATTCAATCCATATAGCGAGCTTTGGATCAATGACCCCCAAGCCAGTTGGCTTTAGGGCACTAGGTGTTAAAACACCCCTACGGACTTAATTACTCGGATCTCAGATTTTTTTTTATTAATATACACAATATTTTTTTTATTCCATCGATTTTTTAGACGTTTCCTCCAATTAAACTAGAGCACTGAATATTACAAACTTTTCACTTGCAACTCATGGCCGTATGTTACCATGCATATTGATAATATTTGTCAACTGAGCATATTAAGATCCAATTTAGTCAGTATTATGGAGAATTCATAAATTTAAATAATTCAAAAGGAAATAAACAAAAATTAACTTGTTACGAAATAGGTTGAGATACGTCTCAGGGGTGGAAATTCCTTACACGACTACCTCTAACACAATTTCACCTGGTTAGTCAAAAATCTCAAACAGAAAACAATTTTTAAAAAAAAAAATTTACCCAAAATTATAATAAAACAAAACAAATAAAAACAAGAAAGTCAAATATTTCCTCCCCCAAACCTAATTGAGACATTATCCCCAATGTCTGAAAAAGAAGAAGAATGGTTTAAAAGATATCACCTAGTTAGCGTGAATTTGACAATTGCAGCTATACAAAATTATCGATTAAGATCTAAATATAATTTACGCTTCTTGCCACGATCACTATCAGACCAGTTCAACTTGGAAACAATGGGGTTGATTTTTGGTTCATAGGCTAAGAGTTGGTCAACTAATTCATCGGTTTTTCTCGCAGTTAGGAATATGTCTTTTACTGGTTTCGGGATGAGCCCAAGTTTGTTAGCATCTACAGGAAATACAAAAAGAAAATTGAAAAATCCATCCACATTAAATAGTCTAATGGATTTCAGGTGGATGTTCAAATTTGCTCATGATGCAACTGTGAATATTTCTTCCAACGTGCCTAGCCCGCCTGGTAAAGCAATGAAAGTTTGAGCGTGATTGATCATTTCACTAAGTTTTTCAGACATGTCTGAGACAATTCATTCCTCTCCATTTGAGTCTCTGATGAGGTTTGTATCTGCTAATGGTTTTAGAATGATTCCCAAAACATGGCTGCCACCTTCTTGCATGGCTTTTGAAACACATCCCATTAATCCAAGATTGCCACCGCCATATACTAAGTGCATGTGTCGTTCTGCAATAAGTCTCCCCAATTCTTTTGCAGCCTCCATAAATTCTGGTTTGGACCCAGAGATCGATCCACAAAACACACAGATATAAGTAACTTGTCGCTTGGAAGTGGTTTTCATTTCTCTCTTATCTGAATTTCATCTGGATGTGTCGAAGAGAAGAATAACGAGCTGAATTTATACATCCAAAAAAAGGGGTGAGTAATACTAGCACTAGCACCTGCCAAATGATAATTGTTAAAATAAATCGTGAAAGTCAAAAAGTATAGATCGTGTCGGCGAAAATAAAGAAAATTACAACAAAAAAGTAAATCAAAGCAATTATTTAAGGTAATGGAATTGTGTATGCAATACGTTTCTCGCTTGGTATATAAATCCATTAATATGCGTCTCAAGAATTCATTCCTTACTCAGCCATCACTAATGAATTAAATCTCATCTTTATGATTTCCAAACACCATTCCTCTTGTCTTGTTTTGCCTTAAATGCTCCGTTTGTGTTTGTCCCTAAAAAAATAACACACAAAATTAAAAACTCTACAACATGTATACACAAAATGAAAACATAAATTTCAACAATAATAAAAATTGCATGGGTTGCCTCCCTGGTAGCGCTAAATTTTTCGTCTTTAGCTAGACGTGTCCGAAGTTCATCTGTCAAGGAGGCTTCAGCGTGGTTTTGGATGTCCGATTAAAGACAATCCCATGAACATTGCTTTTGAAGGGTCTTTTCCAACGGTAAAGTGGCAAAAAGAATTTTGTCTCATTCAGTGCTCGTGCCACCTTTTTAAACTTTGTCGCTCTAGTGATTCCTGAAAAGAAAGAAAGAAAATCAGTAGGTCTCGTATGATGCTTGACTTTGAATGGAAGTTTCATTCTGTTAAGCTTCTGGGCGGTGTCTTTGATTTGTACTCCCCAATACATTGATGTTTTTCCTCAATGCATGAGATCTTCAATATGGTCAGACATTTTCTCCACTATTTATTTTGCATCTTGCTCCATTTTTTCTTCACATATGTACTTTAGAATTTCATTGTTCAGCTCTTCATCTGTCATCTATGAAATGCATGCTCCATAAGTGTCATCCTAAGGATGTAAAGATGTGTCTGATTGTAGGCATTTATCCATTGTGATTGGTATGAACGGCTCGGGTATCTTTTCTTCAAACATTTGTGCAATACATCCTCCAAAATCTTCATTTTGAGGATGCAGAGTTTTATCCTCATTTGTTGGTGTAGGTTGTACAGATAACTCTGCTACTTGTTCCTCCTCAGAGATGTAATCAGCGACCAAAGAATTATCCAGATCAAATTGAA
Organism: Zanthoxylum bungeanum; assembly: GCA_019454045.1. NCBI lineage: Eukaryota > Viridiplantae > Streptophyta > Magnoliopsida > Sapindales > Rutaceae > Zanthoxylum > Zanthoxylum bungeanum. The sequence continues at coordinate 227,466 of SKCR01023781.1, forward strand.
ACTCTGCTGGTTCGGGCTCCAGAAATGATACCTTTGATTCTTGATACTGCTCAGCCTCTTCCCCTGTAAAGGTGTCATCGTGAAATCTTTGGTACCCGAAGGCTTTATCAATGTCATCTGAAAATGCTTCGTAAGGTGTGTAGTTCTGGTTTTCTGTTAATTGTCTCGCTTGATCTATCATTCTCTGTAAAGTTGATGTTATTCTCTTAGAGGTTTCATTTAATTCAGCTTCCCATTTATTGAACTTGTCATCCATACGTTTGTTGTATGCCTCAAGCATGTCAATCAACCATTCTTCCTCTTATGGTTCTGGTTCTTGATAGGTTAATGGTGGATAAGATGGAGAATATGGTTTAGTGAAATATGATGGTTCTTCATTGACATACCAAGAATGATTCTGATAATTCTGCCACCCTGAATTGTAGTTGTACTCGCAATGATTGCTAGGGTGGTTACCATTACATATCTCACATCTCTGAAATCGTTGAGCAAATATTGTGTTATTTCTCTCTGACATCCATGGATAATTATTGGGCTGGACAACGGGCCTCAGAAAACTGGACTAATGTTCCCTGATTTGGGGTGTATCTACACCTCTTAAAGTTCGTAATGCTTCCTTCGCCCAATAATGTTCCATTTCAACCACCTGAAAAATAAAATAAAATAAATAAATAAAAATTACAGATAAAAATAAAATAAAATTAGATACATGTTAAATAGATAGCTTCAAAATTAATAACTCAAGAAAAATAAGTCATTGGCAACGGCGCCAAAAACTTGATCGGTGTATAAACACACACGTAACGCAAGCGCACGTATCTCTCAAGTAGTATAAAAATATCGATCCCACGAGGACTCAATTTCTACTGTTGTTATTAATTATTGATACTATTTATTTACAGGTATCTAATTAAAGGGAGAAGGGAATGATTGTTTGATTTGTTGGTTGAATGTGGATTTGCTAAACAAATAAATAAATAAAAAAAAATAAATCAAATGAAATCAAATGAAATTAATAATAAAGAAAATAAATATCTAGGGTTGAGATTACACACAATATTATTCTAATGATGAATTTATTCTCTTATATATGTGTAATAAATCAGTTTGTTAACCTGGAACACGGAAATATACAAAAGCCTCTTCCGATGGTCAGATGCAAACACCCAAAATAACTCAATTATTCATATGTCTATGTTAACCAAGTTACCCGAATTCATTAAGTTCAAGTTTCAATTGTGGCTACCCCCGCCCGACAAGTATATGTCTATCCTGGAAGGAAATCTACCTAAGGATCATTTGCCCCAAGGTGAGATCATGAACTATTGAATCTAAGGCTGAAACCTAAAATCTCTTAGTCGAGTTAATTTTAAGTTTACCCGATCAATCTTATTAATGGCCAGTTAACAATAAGCATTAAGCTTAAGATTCAATAAACAAACCAAAGTATTACCCATAATATATTTAAATCAATTATTAAACTCAAAAATATTATGTTTCATTACTTCCCTAGAATAAAAAAAATGTTGGGGGTTAGGGGATCCACCTTTAATATCTCAAATGTAGAAATCTCACTTTATTATAATATAGAAATTATCAGTATTACCCAATTAAGTCAAACCAGCCATAAAGACGGTGTTATTATTTGTCCATAAACCAGCCATATAAGCGGTAATCATCTATCACCTAAAGACCGACCATATAAAAGGTGTCACATTATGTCAAATAAATAAAATCAGCCATTAAGGCGGTATCAACTTTAATCCATATTATTAAATTACAATTTCATTTTATAAATTAAGTGAGATTAATCTACTTTATGATATTAAAGGTTTCACCCTTCCCCCAGCGAAAATTAACTACTAAACATAAAAGAAATTAAAAACATACAAACTATTATTGTTGGACAATTATGACCCATAGCATCACTATTTGTACAGAACATTGTGTTGTTGTACAAATTAACTATGTGACAAAGGAAATTGCTCTTTTATCATTTGTAATTGGATTACCAAGATACATAAATCATAAAAGTCCATATGATTAGTTCCAGATTGATAAGTTCCAGATTGATAAGATATGAGACAGTATCAATCCAAGAAGGTTTAATCATTAAAATATCCCTAGTCGTAGTATTATCGAGATTGGACATCGATAATGCGGAATAGACTAGTATTGCACTTGTGCGCGTTGTGGGAGCATAACGGCATAGTTTTCATATATTTAAGTATTGGATACTTATGCAAGTGTAATAGGAGGTTGTGTTTACCGATGGTACGGAAACAGCTTCGCTCTGGATAGACCCCTCAGAATTCCATTTGTAGTATGACTATGTGTCTATGGAAGTCCGAATCAGGGTAGGTGTATTTGGTCTTAACCTGAGACTTGCATCGCTAATACTTGCGACAATCAATATACTTTGGTTTTGGTCATCCAGGGCTTTAACAGGTTCTGTGTACGCCTCTTCTGGGTATATTGAGAATCGTAGTGTATTGGGTGTGATGTCAAGATGGAAGTATCACTTCAGTCATATGGAGATGATGGTCACGTAGGATACGGAATTGGTGCTCTTATATGCTGCAGCTATCGGGATAATATGACTAGGTCATGCTTATCCGATTATAGAGACTAGTTACCAGAGATCTGATATGTGCTTCGTACGGGGCATACACAATTCCAGCCCCAGGCCTAGCATGTGACATCCGATACTGGATCGCAATACGCAATACTACGTATACTACGCCTGATATAGATTACATATTCCTTCAAGAATATTTCTAGAGAATTGGGAAGGCACGATGCTTTGCTAGAAGCCAACCATGTCTTGTAAATCGATAAAAATGTAGTATTAGGTACGTACGTATTCGGATAGTCCGACGACCGGATTTACTACCAACATATCCAGGGATCTCATGGGTCGATTCCCGAAGATTCACCGATGACGTATGACTCGGATATAATTAATCTAGGATTAATTATAAAAGAGAGAAAATTAATCTGGGATTAATTACAGAGATATTTTATCTGGGATAAAATACTATTTAACGAGAGAGAACGATTAATTTGGAATTAATCGATAAAATAATATATTCTATATATTAAACGAAATTAAATTTCGACGCGGAATTAAAATTAGATTTTAATTCGGGCAAACGAGTTAATTTAGAATTAATTCGCTAGCGACGTGAATAGTAATTTTGCTAGGCATAATTATTTAATTAAATTTGATTTAATTACGTCGCAACGGAAAATTCGTTAATTCGGAATTAGCGAACCCAAGCTCGGGGGTGTTTTCGAGCCCACTCATACTTCGAATTAAGTGGAGCCCACAAGTCACATCACGCGTCACATCATTAGTCATTCTTGTGATGTAAGTCACATCAACTTTGAGTGAAATGATGCATGTCACTTTTGTGATTGATGGAAGTAGTTGAAGACTTTAAAGTCTTGTACCAAATTTTGAATTTGGTAATTGGTATTAGTTTTTGAAAACAAATACACAACATATTCTTCATCTTCTCCCTCTCTCTCCCTCACGGCTTGGAAGCCTTTCTCTCCTTCTCCATTTTCTGCAAATGCCGAGAGTTACACAAGGGAAATAGAAAGATTTGTGGCAAATTTTTCTATGATGCTAGCACATCCAAGGGGTCTTACAAAGGTGATAAGGAAACCCATTCATGAGCATGGAATCCATTCACAAAGCTTGGAGCTTGGAGCACACAAATGGGACCTTGACCAAAACACATGGAGCACAATGAGGGTTTGGCCGAGAGCTTCAATGGAGGAGAAATTTTTTGTGTTCTTCGCATCGCAAAGCCGATCAAAGTGAGTATTTCCGTAACTTTACTTTGATGTATTCGCACTTTTCATAGCTTAATATGACCTTGGTTTAACCTAGAAAACCCAACAATTATTACTACTAAAAATAAAAATAAAAATACATTACAAAACTACTAAAAAAACACATAAGATGCAATCCTTAATTCTTATTAAATAAACCAAGGAAAGTATGAAATTTACAAATGAAATGGCATGGTATTTATAGGTAAAATTTTGCCTCCCCCAATTTCTCCATCAAACATGGTACCAGATCCTCCACCAAACATGCAAGTATGTTTGGTGGAAGTTTGACAATTTTCAATTTTTATTTTTTTTTATTTTTTTGTTTTGAAAATGACTTTAAAAATTACACATAACATTCTTTCAGATTTTTCATCAATTTCGGTCATGAAATCTTCAGAATTCAAAATTCTTATGAACTTCAAAGTTGTATATCTTTGAGTCTTTTTTCATCTAAAACCTGAATCACCCCAATCCGATATCGGAATAAAAAATTATGGCCAAAATACGACAATGCGCAAAGTTGAAATTTCCGAATTTGTACTTCGTTAGAATGCCATTACAAGTTTCCAACCTCCAAAATCCAAATGTCAAGTCCAGTTTTTACCGTTATTTGTTCCAAATTTAGTCTTGATTGATTTCATTAAGTCCGAGTTTTATTTTATCTGTAAAATAAACAAAAAACACATCAAAACATTCATAAAATCCGAGAAACTATACAAAATATTAAGTAAAAGAGGTAGTAAATATTGATATATTTTCCGCTCATCATTATATAACCTGTGTTGATGTTGGTTTTGATGTTAAAATTGGACTTTTATGTGTATTGAAGTGTTTGGAGAAAATTGAAAGTGTTTAGAATTGAATTAAAGGCAAAAATAATATATGCCAATATTATGCACAGGGCAGCGTCGCGACACTGAGCTATCAGATCTTCGGGCATCGCGATGCTCACCCATTTGCATCATGATGTTGAGCATTCCTAGATTAAGCACGCCGACAATTACTGCCAATGAGCGCTGAAACTTCATTTTCTACATTTCAGAGTTTCCGGACTCCGATTTGGTCCATATTTTTTTCCTACAGACTCGTAACGGAATATAATATTCTATAAAAAAAAAATTTAAAAATACACCCATCCTTGATATCCATGGGTTATACCCACTTCCACTATACGAGGCACCAATCCGACCCTAGAGTCCCACATCCGCCCCAACAGAATGGTATCAATGCATGTCTTAACCACACAACACATGTTGCATGTTTGACATGTGTTTTTTGAATATATGCCTCTATAATTTTAATTTAATTATGCATAAGTCATATTGGATATGCATTGCAAGTTTTAAATTAAATTTTTTTTACCCAAGCATGTTAATGACTTTATTGTCATAAATCTCCCATGATTAGGTGATTACTTTTAAGTAATAGTATTAATAATGTTGGAGTTTATTGGATGGTCCATCTTGTCAATACAGAGATGATGAGTTCTTATTACTAATGCCCAATACCGTCATTATTGTGAGGGTATAAGTGGTCAGAACTTAGGTCACTCCGGTAAAATACTAGATGTAGCGTGATGAGTTGACGTAGTCACCCAATACCGTCATTATTGTGAGGGTGTACTCACAAAGCTCATTAGTTCACATTGATAAGTATACACCTGGAACACGTCTTAATCCAGTACCGTCATTTTTGTGAAGATAAGAAACGATTCATGACCAAACTTAGGTGTCACATGAATGTGATTGACCTTGGAGGTATACCTAATGAGTTTATGAAGGCCAAGACTGTCATTATTGTGAGGGTGGAGTAAATGTCATGGGATCCACTTCCTGCTATGAAATTTTAATTGTCAAATTTCTATTTTTCGTTAAGAGAGATTATGAAATTATGTAAAGTAGTGGGATTGCACTAATAGATTTAAAATCCATAATTGTGATCACCTATGGTGGATTGCATATATCAGAAATGGTATTCTAATTAATTATAAAGAATCGTGGACATGTCGACATGAGATGTGCTCCTTAGAAACTTTTGTAATCTATGTTTCCTAATCACAACTCAGATAGCCTACGACGGAGGGATTGTTAAACATATGTGATGACCTCGACTTGTATAGTTCAGGAAGGTCGTTCGTATTCTTCGCAAATTCGGATTTGGCCGAATTACATACATATAAGCTAGGATTATAGGATGAACGTGTCCAGACTTAGAGAGTCCCACAATATGAAGTGTACTCGTTGAGCACTTGGGTAGCCATAATATTTGATAATAAATAATATTTGATATTATAATTATCAACTAAAATAATTAAGTATTATTGGATAACATTAAATATTTACTTTGACCTAATTGGATTAACCAAAAATCACACAAGGGATTTGTTGTAATTTCATAAATATCTCTACCATTGGAGAATATTTTGATAATTATAAAAATGTAAGTATTAGTGTATCTGGCTTGATTTAACTGGATTAAATCAAAGTGATAGACATACAACTAATCCATTAATTAAACTTTGTCTTGATTTAATTGGATTAAATCAAAGTGGTAGACAAAAGTAATTAGTCATACCTAATTATACATATTTGGAAAAATTGGATTAAGCTCACATAAAAGTTTATTAGAACTTTTATTAATTAAAAATTGCATATGTTATGCTATAAAAGGCAAGCTTGAGCAAGGTTTTAATCAAACTTGAGAAAGTTAAAATAAGTAAGTATTAGAGATATTAGCCTACGTAAAAGAAGTGTTTAGAAAAGCTTTGCAAGTTCTCTACAACACTTCAACAATTAGAAGAAGATTGGATTCCTAGAACCAAACTTGCTAGCTTTGGGAATTCTCTAAAATAACAAGGAGAAAAAGATTGGATCTTGGAACCAAGATTGCTAGCTTTGGAAGTTCTCCATAATATTTCAACAAGGAGAAGAAGATTGGATCTTGGAATCAAACCTGCTAGGTAAGTTTGATCTTTATCAAAGCCATGTTTTAATTAATGAGTTATCATTAGTGAGACATATAGTGATGAATTATGTATTGGATGCATAATAACATAGCTTGATGTTGAAATTAGGCTAATTAATTATTTACGGATGTTTTGAAAGCATAAACATAATATGCTTGTAATAAGGTCAAATATATTCATGTTGGACATGGAACATAAAATTAGAGTTTGAAACTCTAGATGAAAGCTTAGAGCTATGGCTACTATTCTAGAATGATTTGACCATTTTGAGTGACCTAGAATTGTTCATGAGTCACTTTAATGTAGGATTCTAATTTGGTTTGTGTTTTAATTCAAACTAATGCATATATGTATTTAAAATACATATATTGTAGGCACTGTATTTTTGCATATAATTCCCGATGATGAGTCTCGTACGGAGGCACTACTCTTTAGGTTGCGGAAGTCACGAGAAACGAATGTCGGAAGGGGAAATTCAGCATAAGTATGTCATCGGATTCAATTCACATATTCACTACGTTCGTTCGTGCTGCATTCGTGAACACGTTCGAACGTCAAACAGATTGCGGGCGTTTGTGTAGCGTTCGAATCGGCGTTCGAATGGTGTCGGTACTTCTGGTTTTGTTGCTAGCCTCACGCCCAAGCCCAATTAGCCCACCAAAACCCACCCAAAAATAACAAAACACATATTTAACACATGGTGAAATTAAAAAAAAAATCAAATAAAATCTAAATAATCACATACCTAATTAAAACAAATAAAATAAATCCATTCCTAATTTGAACAAATCACCTCCATAATTTAATTAGATGTTTTCCTTGTGAGATACTAATTAGAAATATTCCCCCCATAATTGCTTGATCTCATTCCTATTCAAACAAGGATTAACCATAGCCTTTGCCTATAAAAGAAACACAAATCCAACCCTAACATACACGCCCAAGCAAAAAAAAAGCAAGAAGCAAGCAAATAATTTTCTCTTCTACTATACTCCACCATCATAGAAACACTCACCAAATAACCCATCCATTGCCGCATCACACAGCCCTCAAAACACCTGCCTATCACCGAGAATAACTCCCAAAACTGCACTATAACCTGACCGAAAATCACACCCGAAACTGCACTGCATCCACCGAATATACAACCAGAAAATAGCAGCCTAACCACCGAAAATAGTGACCCGAAAACAGCACCCCAAGGCATCCTAAAACCGAAAAACACAGCCCCAATACCCCTTAAATAACGCCAAAATAGTCCATTAATACAGTGAAAAATAGTGACTAGAAAATACATCAGAAACAGCAGCAAAACAGAGGAAACGATAGATCAAAACAGCGAAGCAGCGTACCAGAGCAGTGGACCAGTGAACTGGAGGAGTTGCGGAGCATCAACCCTTCCGACGGATGTGTAACGCACTTTCGAGAGACGACCTAAGAGGTTAGACCTGAGGGCACCCTTCTTATTTATTCTCATCTTTTTTTGTTGTTTATTAGAATTCCCCCGCATGAGAGTCATTTGTTGATATATGTTGTGGTTCTCGAATGAATGGAATATGTGTTCTCTCTTGTGGTATATCGGATGGAAACCCGGACTAAAATTCTGTAGCCGAATCCGAATGGACGGTATTACGGTTTGCACTAGGGATACAATGCCACGTACCACTTGAGAGATTCACACATTTCGTTTCATTCAACCTTCTATTCGAGCATGATTGGGTTGCTAGTATGTTATTTATTTTTTAAGCATGATTTAGTCGTTAGTATGCTATTACTTTCTACATGTTACTTATTTATGCATGATGATATAGTGCGCATGGGCTAACTAGGGTGGATTAAAGGTCCTCTATTCGAGGGAAATGCCTAAAGGCTACCTTTTCCATGATATTTTGCCGCCCTGGACGTAGTATGTTTGATTGAATGTGAGATATGTTTAATCGAGCATGCGAGGTCCTATATTGTTGTTGTCTTTATTTTGTATGCATTGCAATATAATGCGCATGGGTTAACTAGGGTGGATTAAAGGTCCTATATTTGAGGGAAATGCCTCAAGGCTACCTTTACCATGATGTTTTGCCGCGCCTTTTATTATGTCATTTACCTTTTGCATATCATTGCTTTATTTACGCATGCATTGCATTCTGGTGCGCATGGGCTAACTAGTGTGGATTAAAGGTCCTATATTGAGGGAAATGCCTAAAGGCTACCTTTTCCACGATGTTTTGCCGCGCCGGATGAGGTACACCCGATTGAATGTGAAATGTGTTCCATCGGGCACACGAGGTCCTACATTGTGTATTTGTTTATCCATATATGTGTTTGTGTCATTTCAGATGCCATTTTGGCAATCTCGTTCGAACGCGTTTCCAAATGGTACACGAACGTATGCATTCTGTCTCATTCCGTTAGAACACGTTTCCAAATGCTACACGAACGAATGTATTTTGTCTTATTCCGTTCGAACTCATTTACGAATGCTACATGAACGTATGTATTCTGTCTTATTTCCATTCGAACGCTCCTCAGAACGCTACTCGAACACTTGTATTTTGTTTACCATTCAAACGCATTTACAAACGCTACTCGAACGCGCATGTATTTTATTGTATCATGCATCAGGTCTCATCCCGTTTGAATGTGTTATCAAACGCTATACGAACGTGGACATTCTGTTTATCGTTCGAACACGTTATCAAACGCTACTCGAATGCTTGCATTCTGTTTACCGTTCAAACGTGTTTACGAATGCTACACGAACGCGCACACACTAGACAGACTCCTTTATCATATTTCATGCATGTTTGTTCCCCTAGTCATTCCCTTCCCCATCATATGTTTAGTTAGCTCTCTTCAATATTTATGCATTTTACCGTTATTGTTTGTTTATATTTTCCGCGTTTATTTGATATGCTCATGAGATTGTGTGCTCGCTTTTATCATCAATGCCTTTATAGTTGTCATTAGTTACATTATGCACTGAATTGCCTATCTTTAATATGCATGCTTGCACAATTATTGTTTATTTGCGTCTCTGTGTTTATCAATATAATGTGTTCATGAAATGATATGCTTGCCGTTATTCCAATTTATTTTTTTATGCATGAACTTAGAAGTAGATTATCCTTGGAAATATATGTTGCTTAGGCTTGGTTAGATTATTTCACAAATCCTTTCATTATAAGTGGCATAAGTAAGGGACCATTTCGAACCCAACGTTTTAAAGTCTTCCCTTGCGAGGGGTGAGTGCGGCTTTAAATCATTTTCCCGGTTCACACCAGGTGGCGACTCCATGTTATTTCTCCGATTTAGTTCCCCCGCGGGCTATTCCGTACTCCCAACTGGGCCGCAAGCCCGGGACAGCGTCGCCAATTTCTGTAGCCTATAGTCTGGTGACTCCACTGGGGATAGAGAATTGTCCCCGAAATAATGTCTTGTAATAATTTCGATTTGTGCTTTAGTTAACCGTGTCTATAGTGGTTTGAAGGGGTTTAATCAAAGGCATTGTTAAGGCTAGGTGATGGTTTGGTGTCTTCCTTCATTCACTACCTTTCTATAAGGAAAAGCTGTGAAGGCACCTAGATAATCATGTACTCGTAGCCTACTGTGATGGACTAATTTGGAGGACTCATTGTTTATTCCTGTCACCAAGCGATAAGAGCTTAAGAGGCTTGGGTTTTTAAGAGAGTTCGCTCCGCCCTCCCTCTGGGGAATCAACAATGGGAAATCCATTTGACAGTCAGTCACGCACCATAACTCGTTGGCACGTACCTTAGTGTATAAAAAAGGGTGCGCTCACTTGGTCGCTCGAACCCTTGAGTGGGGAGACCTAGTTATGGGCAATCATTCGCCAGCGAGAGTCTTTGTCTACACTCTCGCAAACCCACACGTAGACCGGAGTTGTGTGACCTATAACAACTATTTCCTTGTGCTTATGGACCATCCTCATTTGGATGCAGTTGGACTTCTTGTCAGAAATGCGAACTTATTGGGCTATTTAAACTGGGACGAGTTCGTATTCTATGACAATCAGGCCAAAAAGCTTCTGAAATGTCGATGGGCCGTTCTGTAGAAATTATTGTTTTATGCTTGAATTATCTCTTTATGCTTGTATTTGGGGACCATCCTCATTTGGGTACAGTTGGACTTCTTGTCAGAAATGCGAACTTGTTGGGCCATTTTAACTGGGACGAGTTCGTATCCTATAACAATTGGGCCAAAAGCTTCTGAAATGTCGATGGGCCGCTCTGTAGAAATTATTGCTTTATGCTTGAATTATCTCTTTATGCTTGTATTTGGGGACCATCCTCATTTGGATGCAGTTGGACTTCTTGTCAGAAATGCGAACTTGTTGGGCCATTTAAACTGGGATGAGTTCGTATCCTATGACAATTGGGCCAAAAGTTTCTAAAATGCTGATGGGTCATCCTGTGTTTGGGCCCCTTATCATTTGAAGTTGTTTAACCATGTTATCGCAAAGGTGTAAATCTGTTGGGCCTTTTCAACTGGGACAAGTTTGCACCTTGCAATAATGTGATTGAAGCTTTAAAATGACGAGAGGCCGACTTATATATTCTATGCATTGCATACATACATGCTGACTGAGAATTTTAAAAGACACCATAGATTCTCGTTGGGTTAGGAAAGAGGGAAGACTTGTCAAAAGACCGATAGCAAACATGAGCGAATCAGAGAATGAGGTATCCCGTATGGATCAGTTGGAAACCAATCTCACCAAGATTACTGAACAGTTGCAAGCCTTGACTACCGCTATGGCCAATATGGTTGTGCCCCGTGCTGGGGGATACTCTGAGAACGAGAGGTGTGAAGACCCTCCGACTAGATTGAATGATGATATGGCTGAATATGCTGAAGAAACTCCGAGATAAGGTAGAGTTGGTTACCCGTAAGATGAGGGGCAATCACGAAGACCTGGTTGATTATGAGGCAATGACATTTGAGGAACAGTTGCCAGCTTAGTTTAAAATGTCGGATATAGCCAAGTTCAATGGGAACGGGGACCCAAGGGTCCATCTCCGGTAGTATGTTTCAGTTATGAGTTCAGTGGGTCTATCCAAACGTCAGGTTCAGAAAATGTTTGTGATGTCACTCGAGGGGGCACCTGTGGTATAGTATCATAGCCTGGAGAGGAAGATCAATGAGGATTGGAGGGAATTAGCAGAGGCTTTCTTGAGATAGTATGTTACAAATCTGGATCGACTTGTCACTCCGGGACCTAGAAAATACAAAGCAGAAGCCAAAAGAAAGCTTCAAGGAATATGTAGACCGTTGGAGGAGCCAGCTCTTGAAAATGCAGACTCGGCCCTCAGAGAATGACCAGATAAAGATGATTTTCAAGGGTACTAAGCCCTCGATTTATGGAAAGTTGAGGAGAATGACCTCCATGATTACTGATTTTTTACAGTTGATGGAGACTATCATGGATATTGAAAAAGAAAAAGATGAGAACAGAAAGTTCTATAGCCTGAATAGGAGGCCCATTGGGGGACCATCAGGTACCAAGCCTGTTGCTGCTGAGATTGCTGCTATCCGAAACCGGCGTTTCTCCAACCTGGGTAGACCCTTGTCTAAGGTATTGGAGAAATTAAAGAGACATGGAATTCTGAAACCCTTAGAGACCAAACCACTTCCACACCCTCCATCACCACATGTCAACCTGAACCAGTATTGCCATTTCCATCAACAGAAGGGCCATGACACTGACAATTGTGCCCGCCTCCGACATGAAATCCAGGACCTTATAGACTCCCAAAAAATACCCGACCCTGAAAAAGAACAGCCTAACACACACAAAAACCCCCTGTCGAATTACCACTCTGTCCCACCACCAACCTATATGATAAACTCTGGCCTATCTGAAAGCCTTATCCTCAAATCCTTTGACCACCAAGCCTTCTGCCTGGGAATTTGGGATAGCAACAGCGAGGATGAAACAGAACATGGGAAGAATTTCTGGGAAGATTTCTCCAGTAGTGATGAAGAGGTGGTAAGAGGAATGACACGCAGCGGGCATTTCTACAGTGATACGGCTGAGAAGGGTAAAGAAGTGTTGACAGAAGGGAGAGAAGTGGCAGAAAATATGGATAATATTGAAGGGGATACAGTACTGCGCCAGCTAAAGAAGACACGGGCACAGGTCAATATCTGGGAATTGTTGTGTTCGTCACAGGAGCACAGGCGTGCTATGGTTGAAGCCTTGAGCAAAATAATAGTACCAGAGGGTGCTAATCATGCAATGTTTGTAGGGTCAGTACATGAGGAAACCTTGCAGGCAATAACGTTTTCTGAGGAATAACTCCCAGCAGAGGGAAGAAATCACAACAAGCCACTATTTATCAGGGCTGAAGTGAGGGGCAAGAAGACATCTTGTGTAATGATAGATGATGGCTCATCTATCAATGTTTGCCCATTGAAGGTCTTGGCAAGGTTAAGAATGAAGGCAATGGATCTGGATCCCTCCAGTATGACTATCAAAGCTTATGATGATAGCAAGCGAGGAGTTGAGGGTACCTTTGCCGCAGTAGTCAAGGTTGGCCCGATTGAGGATGAGGTTGGGTTCACAGTGCTGGATATCCCGGCCACTTTTGCTTTATTATTGGGAAGGCCGTGGTTCCACAAGCTTGGGGGCGTGCCCTCCACTCTGCATCAGGTTATTAAGTTTCCATACAGGGGAGAGATTGTCACCATCCGAGCTGAGGTAGACAGTGTTGTGGCCGCTTTGGAAATACAACCTTTCACAAGGTTCCAAATGTCAGCAACTTTTGAGGAGTGGGTGGATCCTAAGGTGGCTAGGATCATGGAGAAGATGAAGTTTAAGTTGGGTAATGGTTCAACATTGTCGAACATTAAGGGGCAGACTACGCGGAGAGGGTTGGGATACATGTCTGATGAGGATAAGCCGAAAGCCAATAAGAAAGGGTTGAAGCTAATGGAATGTTTTGTGAAGGCAACGGGATATCAGGGAGAACCTGAACCGGTAGAAGTCAATGGGATTGTGGTGCCCAGGTTTGAGATATTTCAGGATGTGATAAGTGAGAAGTCACTGGCATCAGAAATTGCGAAGAAGGAATAAGAGAAATGGGAAGAAGAGCTGATGAAGTTGGAGAGCCTGCCCCTCGAGGAAAATGAGGAAGACCCAACTGTGGGAGATGAAGCATCTGTGGAGGATGAAGATGTTTATCTCTCTGATTTATTTAAATGTATTCCTGCATCTGCTGGCAATAAAGACAATCATTTTGCTTACTCGTCTGAGTCTCTCCCTTTCAATTTGCACGACTTGAGTATATTTGATATCAGCTCCATAAAAACAAATGCATTGAACCTTGGTACACCTGAGAGCCCCAGGGAAATTCTAATTGTAAGTGAGGTTACCTCTGAGGAGCGGGAAAAATTAGAAGAAATATTAGCCAAATATGCCAAAGTGTTTGCTTGGTCCTATGAGGACATGCCTGGAGTAAACAGAAGCATCGCCCAGCATACAATACCAACTTATCCAAATATGAAGCCAGTGAAACAGAAACTTCGACGGATGAGACCTGAGTGGGCTGAGAAAGTCAGAGAGGAAGTCAAGAAACAGATAGATGTGGGGTTCTTGGAAGTAGTAAAGTATTATGAGTGGTTGGCAAATATTGTGCCGGTGCCGAAGAAAGACGGGAAGGTCAGAATGTGTGTGGATTATAGAGATCTTAACAAGGCTTGCCCGAAAGATGATTTTCCTCTACCTCATATAGATGTGCTAGTTGAGAGTGCCGCTTTATCTGCCATGTATTCATTTGTAGATGGGTTTTCAGGATACAATCAGGTTCTCATGGCTGAGGAAGACAAACACAAGACTGCCTTTATCACCGAGTGGGGCACATATTGTTACAAGGTAATGCCGTTTGGGCTCAAAAATGCAGGAGCTACTTATCAGCGGATGGCCACTACACTATTCCACGACTTGATGCACAAAGAGATTGAAGTATATGTGGATGATATGATAGTGAAATCAGAGACAAGAATTGGGCATATATGAGCACTGGAGAAGTTCCTTCAGAGAGCTGACAAATACAACTTGCGGCTGAATCCCAAGAAATGTGTGTTTGGGGTAACATCAGGAAAGTTGCTGGGACATACAGTGGGAATGGGAGGAATAGAGGTAGACTTTGAGAAGATCAAAGAAATCACAGAGATACCAGCACCGAAGACTGAGAAGGAAGTCAGAGCATTCCTCGGGAAAATTCAGTACATCAGTCGGTTCATCGCCAAGTTGACATAAGTATGTGAGCCTATCTTCAAACTACTGAAAAGACCAGCCAGTGAAATGGAATAAGCAATGTCAAGCAGCCTTCGACAAAATCAGAGAATACTTGGTAAAGCCTCCTGTATTGAAACCTCCGAGACTGGGCAGACCTTTGATATTGTATTTAGCCATAGAATCAGAAGCACTGGGGGCAATGATAGTACAGGTAGAAGAGACGAGAATAGAGCATGCGGTCTACTATCTCAGTAAGAAGATGCTTCCGTACGAAGCCCGCTATAAAGAAGTATAGAAGATCTGTTTGGCAGTGGTATGGGCTTCCAGAAAACTGCGGCATTACTTCCAGTCTTACAAGATCCAGGTGGTGGCCAAAGAAAATCCCTTTAAGTATCTACATTCAGTGCCTTCGCTAGTGGGGAAGTTGGGAAGATGGTTAGTGTTGCTGACAGAGTTTGACATTGAGTATCTCAACTCCAAAGTAATCAAAGGGCGAGCCGTAGCAGAGTTCCTGGCATTGCAACCTATTGAAGGGGATCAGTACAAGTTTTTTTCCCAGATGAAGAGATCCAAGCAATAACAATTCAAGGATGGAAGATGTATTTCGACGGCACAGTGAATTGCAAAGAAGCCGGAATTGGGATCGTGATAGTGACCCCCGATGGAGAAACCTTGCATATGGCCAAGAGGTTGACGTTCGGAGTAACTAACAACATGGCCGAGTATGAAGCATGTGCTTTTGGATTGACTGCATTGATAGCCTTGAAAGCTGAGAGCGTGGAGGTCTACGGAGATTCGATGTTGGTATTCTGACAGATGCAGGGAGAATGGGAATTGAAGGAAGAACGGTTGAAACCTTACCTTTTTCACCTCAGAAAGTTGGCACAGGCTATCCCCGATTGTAAGTTTCAGCACTTGCCGCGAGAAGAGAATCAGATGGCAGACGCATTAGCTACACTTGCAGCGACTTGGGAAAATCCAGAGAAGTTAGTGATGAAACTACTGGTACTGACAACAGCAAGCAGACCCGTTTATGAGATAGAAAGAGTTCTGGAAGTGGGGGTCGACGACGGAAAACCTTGGTACCATGATATTCAGCAATACCTAGAACTCAGAGAACTCCCAGAAGAAGCAAGCAGAAAAGACAGGATAGCTATTCAGAAGTTAGCTTCTCAGTATGTGGTTTTGAAAGGAGAATTGTACAAGAGACAGGCAAATGGCGTTCAGCTGAAGTGTTTGAGAAAAGAATAAGCTCATAAGACAATGGAAGAAGTACATGCCGGGGTATATATACCGCACATGAATGGGTTGAACTTGTCTCGCAAGATTGTAAGACAAGGCTTCTACTGGTTGACCATGGAGACAGACAGTGCAAAGCTGGTAAAACATTGTCATGAGTGTCAAGCACACGGTAATTTGAACCATCTGCCTCATACAGAGTTACACGGGCTATCAGAGCCATGGCCTTTCTCAGCATAGGGAATTCATTTGATTGGGGAGATTCGACCGAATGCATCGAATGGACATCGTTTCATAGTAGTGGCAGTGGACTACTTGTCAAAATGGGTGGAAGTCGAGTCATTTCGTAACATCACAACAAAGCAGATAGTAAAGTTCATAGCTCGGAACATCATATGTCGATATGGGATGTCGCATCATGTAGTGACAGATAACGGAGTTCAGTTTCAAGGGGAAACGAAGGCAATGCTACAGAGATATGGGATAGGACATCACAAGTCGTCACCTTACCAGCCGCAGGCAAATGGGGCAGTCGAGGCAGCCAATAAGACAGTAAAGAAGATATTAGCCAAGATGACAGAGAACTGCAAAGATTGGGCTAACAAGCTACTGTACGCCCTGTGGGGGGTACAGAATATCTATGAGAACAACAACAGGAGCCATGCCTTACTCTTTAGTCTATAGAATGGAAGCAGTACTACCCGTGGAAGTTGGGATACAGTCTTTGAGGGTTCTAGCAGAAGAAGATTTGCCTGAACAGGAATGTGCCTCCCAGCGATTTGAACAATTAGCACTGCTAGATGAGAAGAGAATGAAGTCCTTACATCACATGTAGATATATCAGAAAAGGCTGGCCCAAGCATTCAACAAGAAGGTGCGTCCTACTAAGATCAGAAAGAGTGACTTGGTACTTAAGCAGTCAAAGCCGTCGACGACAGATCCGAGAGGAAAGTTCAGACCTAACTGGGAAGGACCTTACATAGTGCATAAAGTAATGGGAAATGGGGGAGTGAGACTGTCAGATTTGGAAGGGAACGAGTTCACCGAGCTGATCAACGTGGACAGATTGAAACAGTACTTCGCTTGAGAAAGAGAAGACCTGGCAGAAGACCTAACCCAACGGGATAAGGAATTCATGCATGCATGCATACACATAACGTATATGCATTCTTTTTTTTGTTTTGTTTTGTTCTGTATTCACAGGTTTCAAAGAAGAAAAGAAGAAAGCGGCAAATGCAAGCCAACCAGAAGCAACAACACATCAGTATCAGTATCAGTTTTGGGGATGAGTCCCGGGGGGGGAGGCCCATATCAGTATCAATTTGGGGGCGAGCCCACATCAGTATCAGCTTGGGGGCGAGGCCCACATCAGCATCAGTTTAGGGGCGAGGCCCATATCCACATCCGTTTGGGGGCGAGGCCCATATCAGTATCAGTTTGAGGGCGAGCCCACATCAGTATCAACTTGGGGGCGAGGCCCACATCAGCATCAGTTTAGGGGCGAGGCCCACATCCACATCCATTTGGGGGCGAGGCCCATATCAGTATCGGTTTTGGGGCGAGCCCACATCAGTATCAGTTTGGGGGTGAGGCCCACATCAGTATCAGTCTGTGGGCCGAGGCCCACATCAGAATCATTTTTAGGGATGAGTCCCAAGGTCGTGACCCACATCATCAACAGTTTTGGGGATGAGTCCCAGGGTCGTGACCCATATCAGCATCAGTTTTGGGGATGAGTCCCAATGTCGTGACCCACATCATCAGCAGTTTTGGGGATGAGTCCCAAGGTCGTGACCCACATAAGCATCAGTTTTGGGGATGAGTCCCAGAGTCGTGACCCACATCATCAGTAGTTTTGGGGATGAGTCCCAGAGTTTTGACCCACATCATCAGCAGTTTTGAGGATGCGTCCCAGGGTCGTGACCCACATCATTAGCAGTTTTGGGGATGAGTCCTAGGGTCGTGACCCACATCATCATCAGTTTTGGGGATGCGTCACCGGGTCATGACCCACATTGTTAGTGGTATTGGGATGCGTCCCAGGGTCGAGGCCCCCATTGTCGGTTGCAGTTATCGGGATGCGTCCCAAGGTCGTTGACCCCCTGCATCATCAGTTTTGGGGATGCATCCCAGGGTCGTGACCCACATTGTCCCCCGTTATCAGTTGCAGTTATTGGGATGCGTCCTAGGATCGAGGTCCACTGCGTCATTAACTCATCTCGAAGCAGCAGGCAAGTCAGGTGGCAGCTGGCGAGCCAGGTAAGTTAAAAATGCATTGCAGAACTTTGATGGGATTGTCATTGTCACACACTGCACAAGTGACCGGCGTAAACACACACATATAACGCAAGCGTACGTATCGTTCAAGTAGTATAAAAAGTATCGATCCCACGAGGACTTAAAACCTTATCTATTAATTTTTATGAGGTCAAATGATTACTAGTATCTAACAGGTTTTTTTTATTGATTTGAAATGGCGACGATTCTAAATTTAAAGACAAGTAAATAAAATTGTTCGAAAATAGATTTTAAGAAAATTCAATATTAAAAACTATCTAGGGTTGTGATTTATTCCAATATTATTTAAAGATGAAGTGGTTATCTTATAGTTGGGTAAAATATTGATTTATTAACCTGGAACACTAAATTATGTAAAAGCCACTTCCGATGGTCAATTACAAATACCTAGTATAATCCAATTGAACCATATGTCGTCTATGTCAACCAAATTACCTAGATTCATTAAGATTAAGTTCCAATTATGGCTACCCCCGCCCGACAGGTATATTCCTATCCTCTAAGGAAATCTATTAAAGGGTTATCTATCCTCAAGGAAGATCGTGGGCTATTGAGTCTAAGGTCTTAAACTTAAAATCCCTATGTCTAGTTCATTTTAAGTTTACCTAATCAATTTAATTAATGGCCAGTTAATTAAAGAGCATTAAGATTAAGACTCAATAAATAAATCTTTATATTACCCAAATTATAATCTAACCCTTATAAACCGTGATATTGAAATTCATCACAACCCTAGATAACTAACTTAGTTATGACACATAGCTAGGGCTAATGAAAACTTAAAAGTAAAAGCCATAAGTAACAGTGCTGAAAAGTAATTACAGTAAAGTAAAAGCTTAAAAGTAAAATAAAATAAAATGCTAAGGTCAAAGGAATTATTTCTACTACTACTTATTTAGATATCTCCCAGTAAAATAATATATAAACTTGTGATTATTACCAACCAGCCATATAGGCGGTAACCTGATTAAGTCAATTTAAGTCCAACCAGCCATAAAGGCGGAACCAAAATAACCAGCCATAAAGGCGGAACCAAAATAACCAGCCATAAAGGCGGAACCAAAATAACCAGCCATAAAGGCGGAAAAGGAATTTTATTACCGACCGACCAATCTGGCGGTATCTTTGCTTAGTCAGGTTTAACCAGTTTAAATTAAATAACCAACCGACCAATATAGCGGTATTCCTTTTTAAGTCAAATTTTAAATAGTAAATATATTATTTTTAAGGGAGATTAATCTAAATAGTAATAGTAAAAGAATTACCTTTCACCCTAGTATAAGGAAGTTACCTCCTCATAGTGAATAGTAAAAACTGTAAAATAAAGAAAGTAAAAATTAAATTACTGTTATTACAAAACGTAATTAAAATTATTTACAAAACTAAAAACTAAAAATAAAAAAAAAACTAAAAAAACTAAAGACTCTAGAGAGAGAAACTATCTCTTTAGAAAGAATTGAAGAGAGAGGAAGGTACAACAAATTCTGAAATCTCGAGCTCAATTTATAGGCGCGGATAGGGGTCCAGCGTCGCGACGCTAAAGGGTTCAGCGTCGCGACGCCAGCTACAGTGACACGTGTCACTTGCTGATTCACCGGCTCAGATTCTTATCCGATGACGTGGCACTGTTCATGACGTCATTGCTTACGTCACGCTGAGGGCGATTGTCGGCAGTGTTAGATCGCGACACGTGGCACCGGCGCACATTAGCAAGTCCGTTGAGATGTCAACACGTGGCACGGCGCACGATAGCATAGATGATGATTGTCGGCATCGTAGGATGATGACACATGGCAGGCGCAAGTTAGCAAATCTTCTGTGATGGTGACACGTGGCACGACGCACGTTAGCAAAGTCAACTTTTCAGATTCTGACCCGTTGATCCGGCGCATTATAGCAGCACTTGGCTCACGTTAGGCGTCGCGACGCTGAAGCTTGGTGCGTCGCGATGCGCAAAAGACCAAAATATCCCTGCTGACGCATTTTTGTCCGGTTTTGCCTCAAATTGCCTCCAGTACTGTCCAAACTTTATTTATCTGCAAAATAACACAAAATACATCAAAATATTCACAAAACTCAAGAAACTATACAAAATATTAGGTCAAATGAGTGAGAAATAGTGATATAAATACCACTCATCAACAAGTCCCATCAAAGTGGGGGTGACTGTAGGCACTCTATTTTTACATATAAGTCCCGATGATGAGTCTCGTACGGAGGCACTACTCTTTAGGTTGCGGAAGTCGCGGGAAACGAATGTCGGAAGGGGAAATTCAGAATAAGTATGTCATCAGATTCAATTCACATATTCACTGCGTTCGTTCGTGCTGCATTCATGAACACATTCGAACGTCAAACAGATTGCGGGCGTTCGTGTAGCGTTCGAATCGACGTTCGAACGTTGTCGGTACTTCTGGTTTTGTTGCTAGCCTCACACTCCAAGCCCAATTAGCCCACCAAAACCCACCCAAAAATAACAAAACACATATTTAACACATGGTGAAATTAAAACAAATCAAATAAAATCTAAATAATCACATACCTAATTAAAACAAATCAAATAAATCCATTCCAAATTTGAACAAATCACCTCCCTAATTTAATTAGAAGCTTTCCTTGTGAGATACTAATTAGAAATATTCCCTCATAATTTCTTGATCTCATTCATATTCAAACAAGGATTAACCCTAGCCTTTGCCTATAAAAGAAACACAAATCCAACCCTTGCCCTCTCCTAACATACACGCCCAAGCAAAAAAAAAGCAAGAACCAGGCAAATGATTTTCTCTTCTACTATACTCCACCATCATGGAAACACTCAGCAAATAACCCATCCATTGCCGCATCACACAGCCCTCAAAACACCTGCCTATCACCGAGAATAACTCATAAACTGTACTATAACCTGATCGAAAATCACACCCAAAACTACACTGCATCCACCGAATATACAACCAGAAAACAACACCCTAACCACCGAAAATAGTGACCAGAAAACAGCACCCCAAGGCATCCTAAAACCGCAAAACATAGCCCCAATACCCCTTAAATAACGCCAAAACAGTCCCTTAATACAGTGAAAATAGTGACCAGAAAATACAGCAGAAACAGCAGTAAAACAACAGAAATGACAGCTCAAAACAGCGAAGCAGCGAACGAGAGGAGTGGATCAGTGAACCGGAGGAGTTGCGGAGCATCAACCCTTCCGAAGGACGTGTAACGCACTTTCGAGAGACGACTTAAGAGGATAGACCTGAGGGCACCCTTCTTATTTATTCTCATCTTTTTTGTTGTTTATTAGAATTCCCCCGCATTAGAGTCGTTTGTTGATATATGTTGTGGTCCTTAAATGAATGGAATATGTGTTCTCTCTTGTGGTATATCGGATGGAAACCCGGACGTAAATTCCGTAGCCGAATCTGAATGGACGGTATTGCGGTTTGCATTCGGGATACAATGCCACGTACCACTTGAGAGATTCACACATTTCGTTTCATCCAACCTTGTATTCGAGCATGATTGGGTTGCTAGTATGTTATTTATTTTTTAAGCATGATTTAGTCGTTAGTATGCTATTACTTTCTGCATGTTACTTATTTATGCATGATGATATAGTGCGCATGGGCTAACTAGGGTGGATTAAAGGTCCTCTATTCGAGGGAAATGCCTAAAGGCTACCTTTTCCACGATGTTTTGCCGCGCCGGACGTAGTATGTTTGATTGAATGTGAGATATGTTTAATCGAGCATACGAGGTCCTATATTGTTGTTGTCTTTATTTTGTATGCATTGCAATATAATGCGCATGGGCTAACTATGGTGGATTAAAGGTCCTCTATTCGAGGGAAATGCCTGAAGGCTACCTTTACCACGATGTTTTGCTGCGCCTTTTATTATGTCATTTACCCTTTGCATATCATTGCTTTATTTACGCATGCATTGCATTCTTTTGCGCATGGGCTAACTAGGGTGGATTAAAGGACCTCTATTCGAGGGAAATGCCTAAAGGCTACATTTTCCACGATGTTTTGCCGCACCGGATGAGGTGCATCTGATTGAATGTGAAATGTGTTCCATCGGGCACACGAGGTCCTACATTGTGTATTTGTTTATCCATATATGTGTTTGTGTCATTTCAGATGCCATTTTGGCAATCTCGTTCGAACGTGTTTCCAAACGCTACATGAACGTATGCATTCTGTCTCATTCCGTTCGAACGTGTTTCCAAACGCTACACGAACGAATGCATTTTGTCTTATTCCGTTCGAACGCGTTTACGAACGCTACACGAACGTATGCATTCGGTCTTATTTCCATTCGAACGTGCATCAGAACGCTACTCGAACGCTTGTATTCTATTTACCGTTCGAATGCGTTTACGAACGCTACGCAAACGCGCATGGATTTTATTGTATCATGCATCAGGTCTCATCCCGTTCGAATGTGTTATCAAACGCTATACGAACGTGGACATTCTATTTATCGTTCGAACGCGTTATCAAATGCTACTCGAACGCTTGCATTCTGTTTACCGTTCGAACGCGTTTACGAACGCTACACGAACGCGCACACACTGGACAGACTCCTTTATCAAGTTTCATGCATGTTTGTTCCCCTAGTCATTCCCTTCCCCATCATATGTTTAGTAAGCTCTCTTCAATATTTATGCCTTTTACCGTTATTGTTTGTTTATATTTTCCGCGTTTATTCGATATGCTCATGAGATTGTGTGCTCGCTTTTATCATCAATGCCTTTATAGTTGTCATTAGTTACATTATGCACTTAATTGCCTCTCTTTAATAAGAATGCTTGCACAATTATTGTTTATTTGCGTCTCTGTGTTTATCAATATAATGTGTTCATAAAATTATATGCTTGCCGTTATTCCAATTTATTTTTTTATGCATGAACTTAGAAGTAGATTATCCTTGGAAATATATGTTGCTTAGGCTTGGTTAGATTATTGCAAAAATCCTTTCATTACAAGTGGCATAAGTAAGGGACCATTCCGAACTCAACGGTTTGAGGTCTTCCCTTGCGAGGGGTGAGTGCGGCCTTAAATCATTTTCCCGGTTCACACCGGGTGGCGACTCAATGTTATTTCTCCGGTTTAGTTCCCCCGCGGGCTATTCCGTACTCCCAACCGGGCCGCGAGCCCGGGACAGCGTCGCCGATTTCTGTGTCCTACATATATGTTTGTTATATAACATGTTTTGATGTTAAAATTGGACTTTTAGGTGTATTGAAGTGTTTGAAGAAAATTAGAAATGTTTAGAGTTGAATTAAAGGCGAAAATGCTCTCTGCCAATATTTTACACAAGGAAACATCGCGACACTGATCTCCAACGTCGTGACACTGAGTTCTCAGAGCTTCGGGCGTCGCGACGCTCACCCTTTCGAGTCGTGATGCTAAGCATTCGTAAATTAAGCGTTGCGACTCCCAAGCCTGAGCGTCGTGACACGCCGACAGCTACTGCTCATGAGCGCTGAAACTTCATATTCTCCGTTCCGGAGTTTCCGGACTCTGATTTGGTCCTTTTTTTTCCTACGGACTCGTAACGGAATATAGTATTCTATAAAATAATTTAAAAATACACCTATCGTTGATATGGGTTAGACCCATTTCTGCTGCACGTGGCACAGATCAGACCCTAATGGCCCTCATCCGCCCCAACATCAGGTTGTCAAATTTTTAAGGTGCTTCATATCCATTTTCTGTTAGGTTTGAGGCTCATGGAGATGGGTCTTGTCTCTTGCCGGTAACATCTTGCATTTGGTTGGGTGTTATAATTATAATAAGAAAATATGTTATACTATTGTATTAATATAAGAAACATTATTAAATTATAAAATTAAATTAATAATCTATTCATATAATTTTATAATTTAATAGTATTTTTTATTTTAATAGAATAATATAATATATTTTCTTATTATAATATAATTTTATGAAACTATAATCTATATTTTTATTGTAATAGATTTTAATTTAATAGATTTATTAATTTAATTTTATAACTTTAATATGAAACCACCACGTGAAGCGATGATGATGCTTAAAATATTTCACTTATAAAGCCGCCACGTGGCGCGATTAGGAAGCTTAAAAATGTTTAACTTATATATAATAACTTTAATATGAAGAGGCACGTGGTGCGCGATGATGAGGGAAAAAAATATTAATTATATCCTTGAAGACAAATTCAAAACAATGTGGTTTTGGATTTGTTTCTTCGGATACCATTTCAGCCATAATTTTTAAGTAAACTAACACTGTCTTTTGAGAAAAGATGATCATGGTTGATATGAAAAATAAGAGGCAAAGAGACTAGTAAGAGCTTGATAAAAAGATAGAAAGAAATTCATAGGTGGTTTTGATTTTAGTAATTAATTGAAGATAGAGATTGAGAATGGATGTGTATTTGTCGATAACGAAGATGTGGAGAGCTCATTGGTGTGTCCAAAAGCCAAAATTTCCCACAGACCAAAATTTCTGCAGATTAAGGATAAGGGATGCCGTGGGAGACGCTGAAATATTTTGGTATTTATAGCCATGACAATGACTACAATTTACTCATCTTCCTCTCACGTTATACTACTTGACGTACGGTGGAGTTATAAATGTTGTATGATTAAAATATTTAATGGGATTTCAAATTGGGTTAACACTAGAGAATAAAAGGCTAAATAAACCCAAAAATTAGCCCATTTGAATTTTGAAACACCAACCCAACCGCCGAGGAACCAAAAGCCTCCAATCCAACGGTCAATAATAACACGTCCCGGATTTAGATTCTGTCATAAAATCGAAACCACTAGCGCGGGAATTGTACAAAAAAGTGCGCCAAATCCCAAATTTCAATTTCCCCCTTTCTTGTAAACCCCCAATCCCGCCGTATTAAATCCTCCACTCAAAACCCCAAATCTAATTGTGTTTGTGTGTTTAGTCGACGGATTATGAAAAGGGAATGGAAAATGAGAATAAAATAAATATTTATTTAGTAAAAATTAAAATAGGATTTAAAATAGAAAATGAAAAATGAGAATCTCAATCCCACCATTCTCATAAGAATGAGATTTTTATTCTCATTATTGATGGTAAATTATAAGATTGTGTTGGTAGACGAAAATCCCCACCATAGGACGAAGTCACCCTAGGACGAAAGGGAGAACGAAGAGAAGAAGTACGATGAGCCGAAGAACGACGACGAGCTTGGGGCGATCAGACCAATGGATAGGACGAAGACCTATGATGCGGTTACTTCCACGATCGCAGCAGTTGGACGGTTTTCCCTCCATAACCAAGCGGTTGAGACACGCAGCTCAGCGGTTACAGGCACGATCTTGCAACTGCAAGGAGATACTGGAACCGCCTAAAACGGTTGACAAGCTTCACTATAAAAGCCTACCTACACCAAGAAAATAGAGAGATCAAAATAAAGACTCAAATGAGCATGTTTTTATTTTTCATTTCGTAGATTGTAATCTTATTACTGTAATTTGTGTGCTTGCGCCCCTTTGAGGCTTATTCACTTAATCAAACACCCATTGCTGGGACTTTATCTCAGGAGGTTTGAACCTTACACGCTCTTCTTTCTTCACGCATAAAAATTGCGCAAACAGTTTTTGGCGACCACAGTGGGAGATTTGGTGTAAAGAGTGGAGATGCCTCCGAAAAGAAACGCTCAAACTGGCTCAACTGCGGAGGAAGTAGGACTAGAGCAAGCCAACCAGCCCAACATTCCGCCATAGTAGGTCAATTCGAGGGTCTGGCAGACGCTAGTCGATACAAACCTATGAGAGAGCTAAGCCCTAACGCGGTGCGCGCATTGTTCGGTGAATTCACACAGGATGTTGTTGAGCAGGTTAGGCTCCAAAATGCACATGTCATAGATAAGTTTGTATCAACTACTAATTCGCATTATGAAAACATGGCTAAACATTTAAGCTCGTTAAATGAATTAATGGCCAAATGTGTAAACGGCGGCACGGTGCTGCCACGGGCTACGCCTCCCCTGCGGCAAGCGGTCAGGAAGCTGGTCCTAGTAATATTCCTGCTCAGGGAACCGACCTCCCTACGGTTCCTAGGGGAGGAACAAGCCCTGGAGGGAATGGCCCACAATTGGGGCCAAATATTCACCAAGGGCCAAATATGGCACAACATGAAGTGGTGATGCCTCAGGGTGTCTAGGCTTGTCAAGGGCAGAATCATGATTATGTCCCACTTTTGAGAGGGCCGCAACCGCCGCCCATAGCTGTGCCATTTAATGGCAACGATATGCTAAGGGAACAGATGGCTGAAATCGTTCAAAACCAATTCGGTCTAGGCATACGGCCAATTCGGCCAAGATATCGGAAGCCGTATCCTGATTGGGTCGATGTGGTTTATCCCTGGCCTAGAAACTACAAGATACCAGATTTTTCCCTCTTCACGGGGTTTGGGGAAGTTTCTACCATGGAACACATAGGATGATTTACCCTTCAGTGTGGGGAAGTCAATGATTTCCACAGACTCAGGTTATTTCACGGTTCATTATCAGGAGTAGCTTTCTCTTGGTACGTTAGTCTGCCGGCCAATGCGGTGGAAAGTTGGCAGCAAATGGAGCAATTCTTTCATGCGCAATTTTACAAGGCCGAATCTGAAAAGGCTGACCGGCGTAAACACACACGTATAACGCAAGCGCACGTATCGTTCAAGTAGTATAAAAATATCGATCCCACGAGGACTTAATATCTAATCTATTAATTTTATGAGGTCAAATGATTACTAGTATCTAACAGGTTGATTGATTGATTTGAACTGGTGACGATTCTAAATTTAAAAGCAAGTAAATAAAATTGTCGAAAATAGGTTTTAAGAAAATTCAATATTAAAAACTATCTAGGGTTGTGATGTCTTCCAATATCATTTTAAAGATGAAGTGGTTATCTTATAGTTGGGTAAAATATTGATTTATTAACCTGGAACACTAAATTATGTGTAAGCCTCTTCGATGGTCAGACACAAATACCCAGTTTAACCCAATTGAACCATATGTTTATGTCAACCAAATTATCTGGATTCATTAAGTTTAAGTTCCAATTATGGCTACCCCCCCGCCCGACATGTATATTCCTATCCTGTAAGGAAATCTATTAAAGGGTTATCTATCCTCAAGGAAGATCGTGGGCTATTGAGTCTAAGGTCTTAAACTCAAAATCCCTATGTCTAGTTCATTTTAAGTTTACCAGTTCAATTTTATTAATGGCCAGTTAATAAAAAGCATTAAGATTAAGAATCAATAAATAAACTTTTATATTACCCAAACTATAATTTAACCCCTTATAAACCGGTGATATTGGATTTCATCACAACCCCAGATAACTGGCTTAGTTACGACACATATTTACGGGTAGTAAAAATTTAAATAAAATAAAAGACATAAAGTAAATTCTGAAAATTAAATACTGAAAAGTAAATTGCTGAAAAGTAAAAAAGTAAAAAGTAAAAGTAAAAAGTAAAAAGTAAAAAGTAAAAAAAAATAAATAAAAGTAAATTACTGAAAGTAAATTGCTGAAAAGTAAATTACTGAAATTAAATAAAGTAAAAGTACAATAAAAGAAAATGCTGGGGTTAGAGGATCAACTTTTATTACTACTATTTTAGATATCTCCCTTAATATAATATATTAACTTTGCGTGATAATTACCAACTAGCCATGTAGGCGGTATCCTGATTAAGTCAAATTAATAATTAATTACCAACCGACCAACCAGGCGGTATCCATACTTAGTCAGGTTAAAACCAATTTATAATTAATTTCCAACCGGCCAATATAGCGGTATCCTCATTAAGTCAGATTTTAAATAGTTTATATTTTATATTTAAGGGAGATTAATCTAGATAGCAATAATAAAAGCTTTACCTTTTACCCCAGCAAAGGGGAGTTACCTCCTCATTGCTTGAAAAATAAAAACTGCAAAAGTAAAGAAAGAAAATGTTTGTGCGTAAAAGTAAATTGCGGAAAGTAAAAACTGAAAAATAAAGAAAAGAAAGTGCGAAAACGGAAATTAATTTCTGGAAGCTGTAAATAAACAAACAAGATACAATCTTCTTATTTATTCATTAGGAATTTCAAAGAAGAAAGTATGAATTTTACAAATGAAATGGTTTGGTATTTATAGGCAAAATTTTGCCTATATCAAATCATCCATCAAATTATCCACCAAATCCATTATTAATTTCTCCACTAATTACTCCACCAAATCCATAATTGCTCCGCTAATTGCTTATCTTGTTTGGTGTTGATTTGATAATTTTTATTAATTATTTATTAATTTATATTTTGCTTTGAAAATGATTGATAATGACTTTAATAATTACACATCACACACTTCTGGATGGTTCATCAATTTCGGTCATGAAATCTTCAGAATTAGAAAATATTTTCTCTTTGAAAGTTGTAGATCTTTGAGTCTTCTTTAATATGGCACTTGCATCAGCTCAATCCGATATCTGAGTAAACAGTTATGCCCAAAATACGACAGATGCGTAAAAGTGGAATTCCCAAAACTGCACTTCGTCAAAACGCCTTTTCAAGTTTCCAATCTCCAAAATTAATATATCAAGTCCAATAATTGCCCTTATTTGACCCATATTTCATCCTAAATGATTTCATTGAGACCCGATATTATTTTATCTGCAAAATAAACTAAAACACATCAAAACGTTCATCAAACCCGAGAAACTAAACAAAATATTAAGTTAAAGGGGCGGTAAATATTGATATATTTTCCGCTCATCACACCCCCAAACCTAAAATTTTGTTAGTCCTCGAGCAAAATAACAAAATAAAAATAAAATTAAACTAAGCCATTTTCGTAGGGATCACGGTTGCATTTAGCATATGCAACAATCCTTTAAACCCCTAGGTGTCCCTAGTGGACGAGTTATAGTCTCGTGAGGGTTTACATTAATGATACCCACAAACATTTTACAAAAGTAAAAAGGTAATAAAACTAATGCACACAAAAGCAAAAAGACAAGAGAAACGAGAATAAAGAAGTTAGTGACTAATCAGGTGAAACTTCTACTTCAAGTTACTAATTGTTTTTTTTCATTCTAAATTACCGAATAAGTAAATTCTCCGATTATTTTTTACCATTCTTCATATACACAGCCAACAAAATATTAAACAACTCATTTTTGCCCACAACAGTCATAAGTGCAGTTGATAAGAGAGTAATATTTGTGTCTTAAAGTTCTATCAGATTTCACACCTTTTTGTAGCAATGAAATAATTTTTTTCATTTTTCTGAATTTTTTTCTTTTTTTTTCTATTCTATTTTTTTTTTATTTATATACAATACCTTCCATCTATTTAGCGAGTGTTGGGTCGGTGACTCCCAAACCAGTTGGCTTTAGGGCACCAGGTGTTAAGACACCCCTACAGACTTAATTACTCAGACTTCAGATATATATATTTTTGCAGCATCTTCGATCCATGTAACAAGCTTTGGGCCAGTGACTCCCAAACCAGTTGGCTTTAGGGCACTAGGTGTTAAAACACCCTTACAGACTTAATAACTCGGATCTCAAACGTTTTTTTTTTTTTTTTACTCCAATGCTTTTTTGAGATGTTTCCTCCAATTAAACTAGACCACTGAATATTACAAACTTTTCAATTTTAGCTCATGTCCGTATGTTACTATATATGTTGATAATATCTGTCAACTGAGCATATGAAGATCCATTTTAGTCCGTTTTAAGGAGAATTCACAAATTAAATAATTCAAAATGAAATAAACAAAAATTAACTTGTTTCGAAATAGGTCTGAGATACGTCTCAGGAGTGGAAACTCCTTACTCAGCTATCTCTTACCAATTTCACCTTTTTAGTCAAAATAAAAACACAAAAAAAAAACAAAAAACAAAACAAAACAAAAAATATTTTTGTAATTTTTGAAAATTTTCCAATTTTTTTGTATTTTTCGAAAAATTTTGGACTAAAAATAAAAACAACATACAAACTAAAAACAAGGTACTAATCAACTAATTCCCTCCCCCAAACCTAAATGAGACATTGTCCCCAATGTCTTAAACAGTAAAAGGAGAGTTAAGAAGGTCGTACCTGATTAGCTGAAATCTACAGGAAATTAAAGGTTAAGATCCAGATTAACACGACGCCTCTTACCACGATCGTCCTCGGACCAATTTATCTTTGAAAGAATAGGGTCAACTCGTGGTTCATAGGCTATGAGTTGGTCAATTAGATCCGGAGCAGTTCTGGCAGTAAAGAGGAGTTCTTTCAAAGGTTTTGACACGAACCCATTTCTCCGAGCATCATCAAGAAACACACAAAGAAAATCATAAAATCCATTAACGTTGAGCAATCCAATTGGTTTCTGGTGTATGTTCAGGTTCGCCCAAGATAGTATTATAAAATTTTCCTTCAATGTACCCAAGCCACCTGGCAAAGCAATAAAAGCATCAGCACGGTTAATCATTTCTACCAGTCGTTCAGACATACCTGGCACGATCAGTTCCTCTCCGTTTGATGATCCAATAAGATTTGCCTTTGCCAAGGGTTTTGGGATGATTCCCAAAATATGATTGCCTCCTTCCTGTACAGCCTTTGAAACGATCCCCATAAGTCCGAGATTGCCTCCGCCATATATTAAGTGCATATTCCTTGCAGCTAAGACTCGACCCAATTCATGTGCTACTTCTACGTATTGTGGTTTAGTTCCAACACTACTACCACAAAACACACAGATGTTTTCAACTCGTCTTTTTGAAGTGGCTTCCATGTTTTACTCTGGATGTCTTCAAAAGTGCAATGATAAGCTGAATTTATAGTACCTGAAAAGGATGAGTAAAAATAGCACAAGTATCTTCCAGAGGACGATTAGTAGCGAATTAATATCGTGATAGTCAAAAAGGTATGGATCCTGTCGGAGAAAATTAAAAGAAAACAACAAAACAAATCACAATTATTAAGAAAAGACAAAGAGATATAATATTTACAAGAAAAGTAACGGCTTGATTGATGTCTATGCGTCAGGGACAAGCTTCCCATCCAATTTTCTTATAAATTGGTAAATAGGGTCTTTTTGAGTTAGATTCCCGAGACTTAACAGTTGTCTTTCTTTTTGAAATTGTGTATGTAATTTGCGAAAGGCTATGTGAACATATCCACTGGGATGCATCTCAAGAGTTGAAGATATATCATCTAAAGACTCCTTACTCAAGCCATCCCTAATGAATTTAATTTTGTCTTCGCGATTATCAGACACCATTCCTAAAGAACGACAACGAGTATTGCAATTCCATCGTGCACATTTGTAACAAACACCCATTTGTTTAGCTCTATGTTTCTTTGCATAGGTGCTTCTTCCAAAACCAGGCAGATGTGAAATAAAAGAGTCAGAAGACTCACCTGCCAATCGGACCCGTGCTTCAATTACCCAACGAATGTCATTAGGAACACCGTGAATTTTCAGTAACCTCATCCGTTCCAAGTGAGCTTTGTAGACTTTCATTAGAGATTTTTGAGGGAGAGAAGGAAATTGCTTGTGAAGATTTGCGAGAGCTTCTTCCATCTTGAAATGACTTAATCTGCAAAAACTAAACACACAAAATTAAATCACACCAAATCACAATATATACACAAATTGCATGGGTTGCCTCCCTGCGAGCACTAAGTTTAAAGTCGTCAGCTAGACTTGACTTCTCGAACGTTAAGCTGGATCTGAAAGTGTAACACTTTCTTTTTGTCGCTCAAATGATTCTCCCCAGTAGTGCTTGACACGCTTGTTTTTAACCTTGAAAGTTTTGTTAGCGTCAGGATCATGTATCTCAACGGCTCTATTTGGTAAAACTTTGGTGATCACAAATGCACCTGACCACCGTGATTTTGGCTTCCATGGGAAGAATTTCACCCTTGATTTGTTTAACAGTACCTTCTGCCCTGGTTCCAGTTGTATGCGAACTAACTTCTCATTAAGTCTCTTCTTGCCCTTTTCTTTGTACAATTTGGCATCATCAAAAGACTGATTGTGAAATTCCTCCAATTCGTTGAGCTGGTGGAAATTTTTCTCTTCTGTTGCTTGTAGTGCAAGAATTGGCTCCTTCAGTACAAAAGACGCTTTATCTTTAGGCTCCACAGGCAATTGACATGTTTTAAGTTTGTCAGTAGAACTTTGCATTGCATTGGAGTTCTGAATGGTATTGTGTATCACATCGAGTTTGAAACATTCCTCATTCTTTTCATCATCTGAGAAATTCATGGCCTTGAAAACATTGAATGTTACTTCTTGGTCCTGTACCCTCATGGTTAATTCTCCTTTTTGTACATCAATAATGGTTCGACCTGTAGCCAAGAATGGTCTCCCAAGGATGATTGGCACGTCTGCG
The DNA here is from genome assembly GCA_019454045.1 of Zanthoxylum bungeanum. Taxonomy (NCBI): domain Eukaryota; kingdom Viridiplantae; phylum Streptophyta; class Magnoliopsida; order Sapindales; family Rutaceae; genus Zanthoxylum; species Zanthoxylum bungeanum. Next base: position 260,460 of record SKCR01023781.1, read on the forward strand.
TCTTCCTCTATATCAAGGACAATAAAATCTGTTGGGAAAATGAATTTGTCAACCTTGACCAGCACATCTTCAACTACACCTCTTGGAAATACGAGCGTTCTATCAGCAAGTTGTAGTGAGACTGAAGTTGGCATTGTTTCTCCAATCTGTAATTTCCTGAAAATAGAAAAAGGCATCAAGTTAACACTCGCACCTAAATCACACAAAGCCTTACCAAAGTTATGTTCTCCTATGACACAAGGAACAGTGAAACTGCCAGGATCTTTCAACTTCGGGGGAAGTTTCCTCTGAATGATGGCACTGCATTCTTCTGTTAATGCTAACGTCTCATAATCTCCCAATCTCCGTTTTCGTGAAAGAATATCTTTCATGAATTTGGCATAGGTGGGCATTTGTTCCAACGCTTCTGCAAATGGAATGTTGATATGCAGCTTTTTGAAGATCTCCAGGAACCGAGAAAACTTCTTGTCCAATTTGTTCTTCTGAAGACGTTGAGGAAAAGGTGGAGGTGGAGTGATCTGTTCTTTTTCCTTTGCTTCTTTTTCCTCCATCTGTTGCTTTGTTTCTTTTGGAACTTCCTCAGCAGTTGTTTTGGCTCCAACATCTTTGTTGATTTCAGTATCGCTTTTTAACATGATGGCATGACATTGCTCATTCCCCATGTTTCTTGGATTTGGCTCTGTGTTGCTAGGAAGGGTACTTGGCGGTCTGTAACTCTGAGCATTGGCCAGTTGTCCGATTTGATTCTCCAGTGCTTTGATGGAAGCTGATTGGCTCTGAAAGATAGCATCGTACTTTTTTAACTGAGCCAACACTTCTGCTATTCCTGGTTCATTTGCCTGTTCCTGGCCTTTGTTCTGTTGCTGGAATCCAGGTGGTGGATAGTTCCGCTATTGGCCTGAATTGTTGCTCCATGAAAAATTAGGATGATTCCTCCACCCTGGGTTGTAGGTGTTGGAATAAGGATTGTTCCCTTGTCTGTTGAAATTGTTGACAAAATTCACCGTTTCTTCAAGTTGGTTTGACTCTGGTATTCCTCCATATGGTGAACTTGTGGATCCAGTGGTAAGAGTCTCCATGAATTTGCATATCTGATCTAGCTTGGTGTTGACTGTTGTATTGGCTCCACTTTCATAAATTCATGCAATTCTTTGGATCATGCTTCTTTCTGTTGGCCACAAGGAATTGTTGTTGGTCATTTCTTCGATTAGGTCCCAGACTTGATCTTCTCCTTTTGCCATTAAAGCTCCTCCAGCAGCAGCATCGATTGTGGTTCTCATTATTCCAGAAAGCCCATTATAGAATGTTTGGACTTGAAGCCATTTTGGAATCTCATGGTGAGGACATTTCCGGAGCAAATCTTTGTACCTTTCCCAAGATTCGCAGAGGGATTCTGAATCTTGTTGTACAAAGGATGTGATGTCATTCCTCAGCTTTCCGGTTCTGGCTGGTGGAAAGTACTTTGCAAGAAATTTGGTGGCTAAAGTATTCCAAGTTGTGATAGAACCTGCTGGTAGTGAATGTAGCCAAGCTTTAGCTCTGTCCTTCAGGGAATATGGAAAAACTCGCAATCTCATTGCTTCTTCCGCTTCTCTGTTGTAATTGAAAGTGCCGCAAACTTCCAGGAAGTTGCTGATGTGGGCATTAGGATCTTCAGTTGCATTCCCCCCGAATTGAACTGACTGTTGAATCATCTGAATGCATGTTTTGATGTCACACGCATTTGCTGGTAAGGGAGGAAGTACAATACAGGAAATGAGTCTGTCAACCACCGGAATGGTTCTGTCTCGAATGGGAATTGGTGGTGCAACGTACAAAGGTTCAGGTTCCATGTTGACTAAAGCTTCTTGGCCTTCTCGCCTTTCCCTTCTCAACTGTCTGATGGTTCCTTCAATTTCCGGGTCAAGCGGTCGTAGTTCAAAACTTCTAGTTCGTCTCATGAAGTTTCTGAAAACCTGAAACACAAGAAAACAAAAACAATAAGTAAAAAGAAAATTAGATACAAGTAAAGGTATCTAACCCCTAAACTAATAGTAAAAGATAAATAAGTCCCCGGCAACGGCGCCAAAAACTTGACCGGCGTAAACACACACGTATAACGCAAGCGCACGTATCGTTCAAGTAGTATAAAAATATCGATCCCACGAGGACTTAATATCTAATCTATTAATTTTATGAGGTCAAATGATTACTAGTATCTAACAGGTTGATTGATTGATTTAAACTGGTGACGATTCTAAATTTAAAAGCAAGTAAATAAAATTGTCGAAAATAGGTTTTAAGAAAATTCAATATTAAAAACTATCTAGGGTTGTGATGTCTTCCAATATCATTTTAAAGATGAAGTGGTTATCTTATAGTTGGGTAAAATATTGATTTATTAACCTGGAACACTAAATTATGTGTAAGCCTCTTTCGATGGTCAGACACAAATACCCAGTTTAACCCAATTGAACCATATGTCTATGTCAACCAAATTATCTGGATTCATTAAGTTTAAGTTCCAATTATGGCTACCCCCGCCCGACATGTATATTCCTATCCTGTAAGGAAATCTATTAAAGGGTTATCTATCCTCAAGGAAGATCGTGGGCTATTGAGTCTAAGGTCTTAAACTCAAAATCCCTATGTCTAGTTCATTTTAAGTTTACCAGTTCAATTTTATTAATGGCCAGTTAATAAAAAGCATTAAGATTAAGAATCAATAAATAAACTTTTATATTACCCAAACTATAATTTAACCCCTTATAAACCGGTGATATTGGATTTCATCACAACCCCAGATAACTGGCTTAGTTACGACACATATTTACGGGTAGTAAAAATTTAAATAAAATAAAAGACATAAAGTAAATTCTGAAAATTAAATACTGAAAAGTAAATTGCTGAAAAGTAAAAAAGTAAAAAGTAAAAGTAAAAAGTAAAAAGTAAAAAAAAAAAAGTAAATTACTGAAAGTAAATTGCTGAAAAGTAAATTACTGAAATTAAATAAAGTAAAAGTACAATAAAAGAAAATGCTAGGGTTAGAGGATCAACTTTTATTACTACTATTTTAGATATCTCCCTTAATATAATATATTAACTTTTCGTGATAATTACCAACCAGCCATATAGGCGGTATCCTGATTAAGTCAAATTAATAATTAATTACCAACCGACCAACCAGGCGGTATCCATACTTAGTCAGGTTAAAACCAATTTATAATTAATTTCCAACCGGCCAATATAGCAGTATCCTCATTAAGTCAGATTTTAAATAGTTTATATTTTATATTTAAGGGAGATTAATCTAGATTGCAATAATAAAAGCTTTACCTTTTACCCCAGCAAAGGGGAGTTACCTCCTCATTGCTTGAAAAATAAAAACTACAAAAGTAAAGAAAGAAAATGTTTGTGCGTAAAAGTAAATTGCGGAAAGTAAAAACTGAAAAGTAAAGAAAAGAAAGTGCGAAAACGGAAATTAATTACTGGAAGCTATAAATAAACAAACAAGATACAATCTTCTTATTTATTCATTAGGAATTTCAAAGAAGAAAGTATGAATTTTACAAATGAAATGGTTTGGTATTTATAGGCAAAATTTTGCCTATATCAAATCATCCATCAAATTCTCCACCAAATCCATTATTGATTTCTCCACTAATTACTCCACCAAATCCATAATTGCTCCACTAATTTCTTATCTTGTTTGGTGTTGATTTGATAATTTTTATTAATTATTTATTAATTTATATTTTGCTTTGAAAATGATTGATAATGACTTTAATAATTACACATCACACACTTTTGGATGGTTCATCAATTTCGGTCATGAAATCTTCAGAATTCGAAAATATTTTCTCTTTCAAAGTTGTAGATCTTTGAGTCTTCTTTAATCAGGAACTTGCATAAGCTCAATCCGATATCTAAGTAAAAAGTTATGCCCAAAATATGACAGATGCGCAAAACTGGAATTCCCAAAACTGCACTTCGTCAAAACGCCTTTTCAAGTTTCCAATCTCCAAAATTAATATATCAAGTCCAATAATTTCCCTTATTTGACCCATATTTCATCCTAAATGATTTCATTGAGACCCGATATTATTTTATCTGCAAAATAAACTAAAACACATCAAAACGTTCATAAAACCCGAGAAACTAAACAAAATATTAAGTTAAAGGGGCGGTAAATATTGATATATTTTCCGCTCATCAGTGGCCTTAGCCGATTTGGAAAACTTAAGGCAATTGCCCGGAGAGTGGGCTGAAACGTTTTTACAAAGGTTTAAGGTAGCCCGAGGCCGATGTTACTTGCCTTTGCCCGAAAAGGAATTCGTGAGAATCGCTCAAGGATGCCTGAATCTCGATCTAAAAAAGAAGTTTCAGGATCGTGAGTTTTGGGACCTTCCCCAGCTCACCACCAGCGTAGTGTGCTATGAGCGATTATTACGAGAAGATGAGCAAATGAAAAATTCGAGCAAAGGAACATATTATAGAAATATCGACTATGAAATGGGCGAAGTAGGCATCGAGTCGGCCGATATATGTTTGGCCGAACTGGTTAAAGGGAAGCCTTACGTTTGCAAAACGTGGGCGGAACCCCAAACCAGTGAAAAGAATGATAAAAAGGGCATGAACTTCTCCTTCGACATTACTAAAGTCGATGCTATATTTGACCAGTTATACAAGGACAAGCAAATTAGCTTGAGCGACCGACACACGTTGCCAACAGCCGAGCAAATCGACAGTAATAAATATTGTAAATGGCACAATGCATGGTCTCATACAACTAACAATTGCCTTATTTTCTGTAATGTCTTGCAGGATGCCATAGAATCCGGGCGAATTACGTTCGAGAAGAAGATGGCTGTAGACAGCAACCCTTTCCCAAAATCGGTGGAGTTGAATATGATCAATCTGGATCTTGCCAAAATGAACTTGCCGAAAGATAAATTGGTGCTGGACGGAGAACAACACCGCCGCTGCCCAAGCGCTCTGGAAAGGATCAAAGCACCTGGAGAACAAGGAGACGAGAAGAACATTTGTGTTCGGTGCAAGAATAGCATGGAGTGGATGAAAGAGTTGGAGGATACTTGCGAAAGGCCTACGAAGAGAGAATCGTCATGGCAGCCACGAACCTTCGCTCCAAGGTTCTATGGAGATAACTCGAACTTCGTCCAAAATGTGAGGACATTTAGGCCGAAGATTCATCGGCCCAATGTTTGGCATTCATACAAAAGGCCATACCCGGGACAACGGGCAGACATGAATTATTCCCCTGTGGACGAAATGACAAGGACTCATTTGAGGAGGCACCAAAGAAACTATGGTCGCCTGATGCGCCGACAAAGCGAAGCAAAGGCCACCACATGCTGTAGTCCTTGTATCACAGGAAAAGCTGAAGCAAACAAAAAAGAAAGTAACAGCAAAGAAGGAACTGAGGCGGATTGTGGTGAACGCAACAAATTCGGCAGACGGAAGCAGGACGAAACAGATGATGAAGAGCCACCTATCATCATTCAGTTCGGTAGTATGCCGCCAGTTATGGCTAATCATTACTTGTTGCCTGGAAAATTCGAAGGGAATAACAGCGGGGAAGCTGGAACGAGTGAAGACGTCTACGAGGGTGATGAAACTGAATTCGCAGCACTCTCGATAACAGATAAAGAGGCTTCAGATGAGGAGATGACCGACGTAGAAGAAGAAATAGACATCAGGACCGAATCAAGGAGAAGGGGAATTTCACAGAATCGGCTTCTCAGGGAATTATATGAAGCCGGCAATCCTGCAGTCGGGACATTGGGAGAGGACTTAGGACGATACCCATTCCTTGTTCTGTATGGGACACCTAAGATAAAAAGGGCCATCACTAGAGCCGAAAAGCGAAGAATGACTGTTAATCATGTCTCCCAGGATGCGCCAGCCATGTTGCCACTTTCTGGATGGGGTATAAAGGAAGAATCGCCTCAAGATAACAACGAGGGCGAGCAGACAATGGAAATAGGCCTATCAGGTAAAGTGGTTTTCCCGAAGCCACCAGCTCAAATGACAAAGCATCTACGACCACTGTACGTGAAGGCAAAGGCTAATGGGATCCCCGTCTCCAAAGTGCTAATTGATAACGGGGCAGCCATCAATGCAATACCAGTAAGGATGCTGGGGCGTTTGGCCAAATCCGAAGAAGATCTCCTCCCCACAGAAGTAGTGCTCACTAGTTTTAACGGAGGAGCGACGACGGCAAAGGGGGTTATCCTGTTGGATCTGCAAGTGGGAAGTACTACGAAGACAGTAGTATTTTTCGTCATAGATGGGCCGACCATATATAATATGCTCCTGGGACGAGACTGGATACACGGTAGCCGATGCATCCCTTCATCCCTTCATCAATGCCTAGTCTTCTAGAACCAAAGGTGTAGGCATTGCATTTTTGCACATCAGCCCGATGATGAGTCTCGTATGGAGACACTACCTCTTTAGTTGTGAAAGCCGCGGGAAACAGAAGTTGGAAGGGTAAAGTTGGAAATTAGCATTTTGTCAGATTTAACTCGCTTGTTTCGCTTTAGGTTCGCTTGTTGGACCTCTGTTTTTAAACACACCAAACCCATTAAATCACATCCAAAAATAATTAAAACATTTAAAACATGTCTCACAAATTAAATTAAAACCAATTAAATTAAACTTAAATTAAATTAAATTAAAACACATTTCACAATTTAAATCACCTTCCTAAATTAAATTAAATCCCTTTCCTAAAATACATAAATCACATTCCTAATTTAATTAAATCACCTACCAATTTAAATAAATCATATCCTTAACGAAAAAGAATAAATCAAATCACTTCCCTTAATTAAAAGATTTTCCCTATCACATACTAAATTAAAAATATCTCATAATTAATACACAAATTTGATTCCTTCCCCAACAAGGTAAAACCCATCCCCTTGCCTATAAAAATAACCCCTCTCCACACATTCAAACCCCTAGCTGCCTAACTGTCTCTCACAAAAAAATCACAAAACGAGACCACAAGCCCCTAGCCTCCACGCCTGTCTGCCTTGACCTTGCCTAACACGCCCACACCGCCACCTAGCCTCTCGCCCACAACGCACGCCACCTGCACACATTGCACGCTCACCACGTCATCACGCAACATAGCCACAGTAAGCCCATCGCCCACGCAACAAATCCCCCACTAGCCTCAACTCCACCTGACGCTTCTCTCGACATAGCCACAAGCAAACCTTCACAAGCCATTCACGCAACAGCCACCTACTCTCACGCAAATAAACTCCATTCACGCCATATGTCTTCATCTGCCCATTGACCTCACCACCTACCCCTTTCACACCTTCACGCACTTGCCTCTCCTTTCAATTAGCGCCACACACTCACCCATAATCCTCAACGCCACCTTGCTCCTTCAATCAGCACATATCCCTATCTCAAGCACGTCCAAGCACTTTGTGAAGCCTCCATCACACGCCCAAAGCCCTCCTTAAAGCCTCCATTGCCGCAACACTAAACCAAGACACCTCCATTGCCGCATCTCCTCTTCTTCACCAATCCCCTCTCACGCCCAAGCCTGAAACACAGCCCTCCATTGCCGAGTTCCAGCCACCATTCACAGCCCTAAAACACCTTAAAATAAGCCTCAAATACAGCCCCAAGTTCGCACAAAATATCCCCATTCACAGCCCCAATTCAGCGCCCAAAGTAGCCACTAAAACGCCCCCACTGCACCTGTGAACTGCCGCAGTTCACCTTCTGTTCTGGTCAGTTTTTGTTGCGTCCATAGCCCACAAAACAGTCCTAAAATCACCTAGACACCATCCTAAAAATCTGCATAGAGTTCCCCTTGAATACCTTAGGAAACCGCAACCCATAAGCCCTCCAAATCGCCCAAAACAGTCCACTAAATCACCAAAACAGTGACCTAAAACGTAGCAGCGAAACAGCAGTGAAACGGACTTGAAACAGAAGCCCGAGCATCAAAGCAGCGAGGAAAGACGTTGAGTAGACAAATCGGAAAAGCATCGGATCAATCTCCCTTCCAACGGACGTGTAACGCCCTTTCTTGAGACGACAAAAGAGGTTAGACCTGAGGGCACCCTTTTTACTTATCTTCTTTATTTTGTTTTATTTATTTTGATATATAATTGCATGAGAGTCGTTTGAGGCATGATGTGATTGTTGGATGAGCGGGATATGTGTTCCCTTTTGTGGTATATCGGATGGAAACCCGGACATAAATTCCATATCCGATTCCGAATGGACGGTAGTATGGTCTGCACTCGGGATACAATGCCACGTACCACTTAAGATACACATATCTCGTCTCATCCAAATTTGTATTTGAGCATGTTATAGTCTTTAGATTATTCGTTTATTATTTAAAGCATGGTATAATTTAGTTTGTTATTTATTTGTTAAAGCATATTTAGGTTGTTCCTTATGCATATTATTAGTTTATGATGTGTTAGGATAATGATTTATACATGTTGATTTAATGGCTCAATATGCTCGTTGTGTTACATTCCGTGGATTAATTTGGATGAAAGCATGATTAGATCTAAGTATCCTTGAGCATGATTATTGAGTAGACTTGGTTGATTCATTGCACAAATCATATCATCACAAGTGGCATAAGTAAGGGACTGTTCCGAACCCAACGGTTTGAGGTCTTCCCTTGCGAGGGGTGAGTGCGGCCTTAAATCTTTGTCCCGGTTCACACCGGGTGGCGACACCATGTTATTTTGTACTCCCAACTAGGCCGCGAGCCTAGAACAGCGTCACCCAGGTTCTGTTGTCTACAGTCTGGCGACTCCACTGGGGATATTTTGAATCGGCCCCGAAATCATGTCTTGTGATGTTTATGATTTGTGCTTTAGTTAATCGTTTCGATAATGATTGAAAGGGGTTAATCAAAGGCTTTGTTGGAGCTAGGTGATGGTTGGGTGTCTTCCTTCACTCACTACCTTTTCATAAGGAAAAACTGTGAAGACATCGAGATAATCATTACTTGTAGCTCGTTGTGACAGACTAGTTTGGAGGACTCATTGTTTATTCCTGACACCAAGCGATAAGAGCCTAAGGGGCTTGGGTACTTAAGAGAGCCTCGCTCCACCCTCCCTATGGGGAATCTACAATGGGAAATCCATTCGACAGTTAGTCACACACCGTAACTCGTTGGCACGTACCGTAAGGTATAAAAAGGTGCACTCACTTGGTCGCTTGAACCCTTGAGTGGGGAGTCCTAGTTGTGGGTAATCCTTCGTCAAACGAGAGCCTTTGTCCACACTCCCGTAAACCCACATGTGAACCATAGTTGTATGACCTATTGGGGCCACCCTTTATGATTTTGATAACCCCATGCATATTATGTCTCATACATCCCATGCATCTCATGCATACATGCATCATGTTAAACCTCGTGTCTTAAAAGCCATCATAGATATCCGTTGGGTTAGAAAAAAGAAAGACTTGTCAAAGGAGAGTTTAGCAAACATGGATATCGGGAAAAGGAAACGGAGGAACAGAAAACTGTGTGGCAAAAATAGAAAGACTATGGTGGGCCAAAAAAAAAAAAAAAGAGAAAGGAAAAGATAAAAAAGAAAAAAAAAATTGTTTGTTTTTAGTCATTGATAGATTAGACATAAGTCCAATGATGAAATCGTTTGCTTTAGGGTGAAATCTTAGAAACGATAAACGCTTGATGTGCTTTTATCTGATACTTTGAGTGATTGATCTATGTCAGACTCGTAAACACTCCACTATAGGTTCTTAGCAGTGAAAACCTGAGTAACTGGCAAGGTGACTAGTTGAAGAAATTATAGGTCAGTGAATGACCCTTTGCTTAGTTGTATATCTTGATTTGCTTATGTTATGATGTGTGGCATGGTTGAAAATGAAAGAAAAGTCTCTAAAGAAAAGAATTGAACCACCTATAACCGATAAGCGTGAAGCTACCCATGGGCGAGTATTAGGACCACCATGAGGAGAAATGCTACCTTAAAGGGTAGGTGTATTGAAAAAAAAAAGGAGAGAATAAGAAAAAAAGAAGTTCGAAATGAAAAGAAAAAGAGAGAGACAAAAAAGAAAGAAAACCATACCACATTGAGCACGGAAAAACAATTGCAGAGCATAACTGAGACATCTAGTTTGGTTTGACCCATCGACCATAATTTTTGAAACAAAATCATCGAGTTAGCTTACGTAAGGATTAAGCTGTGAAAGAACATTTACACACACACACTTTGAGTCTGGCATAGATCATTTATTCAAAGACTTGGATTTGAGTTGCGTTGAATGTTTTGAAGGTTCTCTGGTTTCAATACTGAGCATTCTTTGAGGGCAATAATATGTGTAACTATTGGGACTATTTCATAGCATGTGATATAACATGATGATATGGAAGGCCCCACCATGTGGTTCATCTTGACCAAGTACAAACAGCGGAGAGCAGAAAGCTAAACCAAGACTGGGGGCGACCAGTCTACCACATCGTGAATCAAGGACGTAACAAGATATTGAGTCATGAGACTAGAGAGAAGGCCGAGCAATCACCTGGAGAACTGGCGGAAAACCTAACCCAGCGGGATAGGAAAATCATTCATGCATGCATGCATACACGTAACATATTTTGCATTCTTTTTTGTGTTTGTTTTGTTTTTCACAGGTTTCAAAGAAGAAAAAGAGAAAGCGGCAAAGACAAGCCAACCAGAATCAGCAACATACGAGTAGTAGTTTTGGGGATGAGTCCCAGGGCTGAGGCCCATATCAGTATCAGCATGGGGGCGAGGCCCACATCAGTATCCGTTTGGGGCGAGGCCCATATCAGTATCAGCATGGGGCGAGGCCCACATTAGAGTCAGCATGGGGGCGATGCCCATATCAGTATCAGTTTGGGGCCAGGCCCATATCAATATCAGTTCAGGGGCGAGGCCCATATCACTAACAGTTCGGGAAGAGGCCACTATCAGTATCAGCTTGGGGGCGAGGCCCACAGCATCAATATCAGATTTAGGGATGAGTCTCAGGGTCGAGACCCACATCAGTGTCAGTATCAGATTTGGGGGATGAGTCCCGGGGCGAGACCCACATCAGAATCAGTTTCGGGAATGAGTCCCAAGGTTGAGGCCCACATCAGTTTCAGTTTGGGGCCGAGGCCCATATCAGTATTCGTTTGGGGATGAGTCCCGGGGTTGAGGCCCACATCAGTATCCGTTTGGGGCGAGGCCCACATCAGTTTGGGGCGAGGCCCACGTCAGTATCAGTTTTGGGGCAAGGCCTACATCAGTTTTAGTTTTGGGGCGAAGCCCACATCGGTATCAACTCAAGGCTGAGGCCCACATCATCAGAATTTTGGAATGAATCCACGGAATGAATCCCAAGGCTGAGGCCCATGACGTCGGAATTTGGAATGAATCCCAGGGCCGAGACCCACATCGTCAGATTTGGAATGAATCCAGAGAATGAATCCCAGGGCTGAGGCCCACATCGTCAGATTTTGGAATGAATCCAGGGAATGAATCCCAGGGCTGAGGCCCACATCGTCAGAATTTGGAATGGATCCAAGGAATGAATCCTAGGGCTGAGGACCACCTTATTAGAATTTGGAATGAATCCAGGGAATAAATCCCAGGGCCGAGGCCCACGTCTTCATAATTTGGAATGAATCCCAGGGTCGAGGTCCACGTCTTCAGAATTTGGAATGAATCCCAGGGCCGAGGCTCATGTCGTCAGAATTTGGAATGAATCCCAGGGCCGAGGCCCACATCAGCATCAGTTTAGGCCGAGGCCCACATCAGCATCAGTTTAGTCCGAGGCCCACATCAGCATCAGTTTGGGGCGAGGCCCGTATTAGCATCAGTATCAGTCTTGCCGGGTATGGCACTCTGGGGGCGAGGCCCACATCTTTATCAGTATCAGTCTTGTCAGGTATGACATTCTGGGGGCGAGGCCCATATTAGCATCAGTATCAGTCTTGCCGGGTATGGTACTCTGGGGGCGAGGCCCACATCTTTATCAGTATCAGTCTTGTCGGGTATGGCATTCTGGGGGCGAGGCCCATATTACATCAGTATCAGTCGTGCCCGGTATGGAATTCTAGGGGCGAGGCCCATATTACATCAGTATCAGCATTGTCGGGTTTGGCATTCTGGGGGCGAGGCCCACATTACATCAGATCAGTCTTGCCGGGTATAACATTCTGGGGGTGAGGCCCACATTACATCAGTATCAGCATTGCCGGGTATGGCATTCTGGGGGTGAGGCCCACATTACATCAGATCAGTTTCTGCCGGGAATGGACAGTCCGGGAATGGACAGCTCGAGAATGAGCACGCCGAGAATGGCACTCCGGGAATGGAGATCGGATCGGGAATGGACCACAACATGGTGACGATTCGGGAATGGACCTCATCACACCTCATCACAGTAACACTCCGGGAATGGAGATCGGTTCGGGAATGGACCACAACACGGTGACGGTTCGGGAATGGACCTCATCACACCACATCACAGTAACACTCCGAAAATGGAGCATGATTCGGAAATGGATCATCATCACATCAGCGATGCCTCGGAAATGGGGTTTAGCATGCCGAAAATGGCACTCCGGAAATGGAGCACGGTTCGGAAATGGACCATCATCACATCAGTGATGCCTCGGAAATGGGGTTTAGCATGCTGAAAATGGCACTCCGGAAATGGAGCACGGTTCGGAAATGGACCATCATCACATCAGCGATGCCTCGAAAATGGGGTTTAGCATGCCGAAAATGGCACTCCGGAAATGGAGCACGGTTCGGAAATTGACCATCATCATATCAGCGATGCCTCGAAAATGAGGTTTAGCATGCCGGAAATGGCACTCCGAAAATGGAGCACGGTTCGGAAATGGACCATTATCTCATCACTCGTCGAAAATAGCACTCCGAGAATGGACATATAGTCTGGGAATGGACACGCCGAGAATGGCATGCCGGGAATGGCACTATGAGAATGGAGATATAGTCCGGGAATGCACAGCTCAAGAATGAGCACGCCGAGAATGGCACGCCGGGAATGGCACTCCGAGAATGAAGATATAGTCCGGGAATGGACACGCCGAGAATGGCACGCCGGGTATGGCACTCTGGTGGCGAGGCCCACATCATTATCAGCATCAGTTTTTCCGGGTATGGCACTCCGGGTATGCAGACATCAGTATCAGATCAGCCAGGTACTGCACTCCGGGTATGGAGACATCAGTATCAGATCAGCCAGGTACGACACTCTGGGTATGGAGATATCAGATCGGCCAGGTATGGCACTCCAGGTATGTAGATATCAGATCAGCCAGGTACGACACTCCGGGTATGGAGATATCAGATCAGCCAGGTACGACACTCCGGGTATGGAGATATAAGATCACCCTAGGTACGGGGTTAGCATGCCAGGTACGACATGTGGACTATTCAGACATTTGTGGCTCTCTAGGTACGGAGACGTCACTGCGACACCCTAGGTACGGGGTTAGCATTCAGACCACAGCGACGCCCTAGGTACGGGGTTAGCACGCCAGGTACGGCATGTGGACTATTCAAACATTTGTGGCTCTCTAGGTACGGAGACGTCACTGCGACACCCTAGTTACGGGGTTAGCATCCAGATAACCAACATCATCACTGCGGCACTCTAGGTACGGAGACGCAACCGCGATGCCCTAGGTACGGGGTTTAGCATTATCAACTCAGCACAGCAGGCAGACCAGGTATAGCTGGCAAGCCAGGTAAGTAAAAATGCATAGCACGTACTTTGATAGGATTGTCATTGTCACACACTGCACAAGTCCCATCAAAGTGGGGGCGACTGTAGGCATTGTATTTTTGCACATCAGCCCGATGATGAGTCTCGTATGGAGACACTACCTCTTTAGTTGTGAAAGCCGCGGGAAACAGACATTGGATGGGTAAAGTTGGAAATTAGCATTTTGTCAGATTTAACTCGCTTGTTTCGCTTCAGGTTCGCTTGTTGGACCTCTGTTTTTAAACACACCAAACCCATTAAATCACATCCAACAATAATTAAAACATTTAAAACATGTCTCACAAATTAAATTAAAACCAATTAAATTAAACTTAAATTAAATTAAATTAAAACACATTTCACAAATTAAATCACCTTCCTAAATTAAATTAAATCCCTTTCCTAAAATACATAAATCACATTCCTAATTTAATTAAATCACCTACCAATTTAAATAAATCATATCCTTAACGAAAAAGAATAAATCAAATCACTTCCCTTAATTAAAAGATTTTCCCTATCACATACTAAATTAAAAATATCTCTTAATTAATACATAAATTTGATTCCTTCCCCAACAAGGTAAAACCCATCCCCTTGCCTATAAAAATAACCCCTCTCCACACATTCAACCCCTGGCTGCCTAACTGTCTCTCACAAAAAAATCACAAAACGAGACCACAAGCCCCTAGCCTCCACGCCTGTCTGCCTTGACCTTGCCTAACACGCCCACACCGCCACCTAGCCTCTCGCCCACAACGCACGCCACCTGCACACATTGCACGCTCACCACATCATCACGCAACTTAGCCACAGTAATCCCATCGCCCACGCAACAAATCCTCCACTAGCCTCAACTCCACCTGACGCTTCTCTCGACATAGCCACAAGCAAACCTTCACAAGCCATTCACGCAACAGCCTCCTACTCTCACGCAAATAAACTCCATTCACGTCATATGTCTTCATCTGCCCATTGACCTCACCACCTACCCCTTTCACACCTTCACGCACCTGCCTCTCCTTTCAATTAGCGCCACACACTCACCCATAATCCTCAACGCCACCTTGCTCCTTCAATCAGCACATATCCCTCTCTCAAGCACGTCCAAGCACTTTGTGAAGCCTCCATCACACGCCCAAAGCCCTCCTTAAAGCCTCCATTTTCGCAACACCAAACCAAGACACCTCCATTGCCGCATCTCCTCTTCTTCACCAATCCCCTCTCACGCCCAAGCCTGAAACACAGCCCTCCATTGCCGAGTTCCAGCCACCATTCACAGCCCTAAAACACCTTAAAATAAGCCTCAAATACAGCCCCAAGGTCGCACAAAATACCCCCATTCACAGCCCCAATTTAGCGCCCAAAGTAGCCACTAAAACGCCCCCACTGCACCGGTGAACTGCCGCAGTTCACCTTCTGTTCTGGTCAGTTTTTGTTGCGTCCATAGCCCACAAAACAGTCCTAAAATCACCTAGACACCATCCTAAAAATCTTCATAGAGTTCCCCTAGAATACCTTAGGAAACCGCAACCCATAAGCCCTCCAAATCGTCCAAAACAGTCCACTAAATCACCAAAACAGTGACCTGAAACGTAGCAGCGAAACAGCAGTGAAACAGCAGCCCGAGCATCAAAGCAGCGAGGAAAGATGTTGAGTAGACAAATCGGAAAAGCATCGGATCAATCTCCCTTCCAACGGACGTGTAACGCCCTTTCTTGAGACGACAAAAGAGGTTAGACATGAGGGCACCCTTTTTACTTATCTTCTTTATTTTTGTTTTATTTATTTTGATATATAATTGCATGAGAGTTGTTTGAGGCATGATGTGATTGTTGGATGAGCGGGATTTGTGTTCCCTTTTGTGGTATATCGGATGGAAACCCGGACATAAATTCCATAGCCGATTCCGAATGGACGGTAGTATGGTCTGCACTCGGGATACAATGCCACGTACCACTTAAGATACACGTATCTCGTCTCATCCAAATTTGTATTTGAGCATGTTATAGTCTTTAGGTTATTCGTTTATTATTTAAAGCATGATATAATTTAGTTTGTTATTTATTTGTTAAAGCATATTTAGGTTGTTCCTTATGCATATTATTAGTTTATGATATGTTAGGATAATGATTTATACATGTTGATTTAATGGCTCAATATGCTCATTGTGTTACATTGCGTGGAGTAATTTGGATGAAAGCATGATTAGATCTAAGTATCCTTGAGCATGATTATTGAGTAGACTTGGTTGATTCATTGCACAAATCATATCATCACAAGTGGCATAAGTAAGGGACCATTCCGAACCCAACGGTTTGAGGTCTTCCCTTGCGAGGGGTGAGTGCGGCCTTAAATCTTTGTCCCGGTTCACACCGGGTGGCGACTCCATGTTATTTCGTACTCCCAACTAGGCCGCGAGCCTAGAACAGCGTCGCCCAGGTTCTGTTGTCTACAAAAGGGACGAGGTAGAAATATTGCACGCCGACAACAAGCCTTTCGCTACAGAGACAAATTCGGTCGAATACTTCATGTACGAAGGGAACTATAGGCCGACCAGATTTTTGAATGAAGGAGAAAGTCCGACCATTGTGGCTCAGAATGACGAGCCGTACCCCACAGGGTTGCTAGACGATTTGTTCGCACAAACGAGACCAACCACAGTAGTCCTCGGAGAACCAACACACAGCGGTTCGAATGAAGTACGGCCAGAATAAGGAGCAAGCCACCCTTGCGGCCTCCAAGGGCAGTTTATTGGCCTATGTAGTGGAACGAATGAATGAAGATGAATCACAGGCTGCTATTTCGGCCTTAAGAGACAAATTGCCGGAACACCAGATGGAGGAAAAAATAAAGGAACTATATGGAATAGACTGCTTGATGGAAGGGGAAGAGTCAATAGACGAGGAGTACGCTCTGAACGGATGACGCAAGACAAACATCTCAAGAGAGCAAGATGCTTTGGACGAGGTAAACCTGGGGAACGAGCACGATAGGCGCATAACTTATGTCAGCAAAGAATTGGGGGACCAGGTATGTGAAAAGCTGCTTCGTTTGTTGCGAGAATATAAAGATTGTTTTGCATGGGATTACAATGAGATGCCTGGCTTAGATAGAACGTTGGTAGAGCATAGGCTGCCAATTACGCCAAGCCATATGCCTCATAGGCAGCTCCCCCAGAGGTTTGCTCCTAATGTCATCCCTGATATTAAGAAATAGGTTGAACGACTATTAGAGGAAAAATTCATTAGGACAACCAGATATTTGGAATGGTTGTCGAATATCGTCCCAGTTAGGAAAAAGAATGAAAAGATAAGGATCTGTATAGACTTTAGGAAATTGAACCTAGCAACGCCAAAGGACCAATACCCAATGCCGACGGTCGATTCCCTAGTGGATTCCACGGCGGGGTATCAAGTGTACTCATTCATGGATGGGTATGGGGGCTATAATCAGATTTACATCGCCGAGGACGATGTACATAAAACAGCCTTCAGATGCCCGGGCTTTTTAGGATGTTATGAGTGGGTAGTAATGCCATTCGGCCTGAAAAAAGCTGGTGCCACATATCAGCGGGCCATGAATTTGATCTTTCATGACATGATCGGTGAATTTGTAGAAGTATATGTGGACGATATAATGGCTAAATCCGTGACTAAGGATGAGCATTTTGGCCATTTAACATCGGCCTTTGAGCGAATGAGAAAGTTCAAACTAAAGCTGAACCCTGCCAAATGTCCTTTTGGGGTGTGCGCAGACAATTTCATAGGGTTTCTAGTACACCAACGGGGAATCGAGATAGACGGTAACAAATCTCGAGCGATCACCGAAGCTTCGCCACCCCTAAATAAAAAAGAGTTGCAGAGGTTTTTAGGGCAAATTAACTTTTTAAGGTGATTTATTTCCAATTGTGCAGGGAAAACAAAAGTCTTTTCCTCCTTATTGAAGTTAAAAGGCAAGGACGAATTCGTCTTGACCGAGGAGCATCAACAAGTATTTGATAGTCTGAAGAAGTACTTGTCACAACCGCCGGTGATGGTACCTCCAGTGCCAGGAAAGCCAATAAAGCTGTACATAGCGGCTGAGGAACAGTCCATAGCTGGGATGATCGCGCAAGATGACGACACGAACGTTGAGAGAGCCATTTACTACATCAGCAGACAATTGCTGAATTATGAATGTAATTATTCTCCTATGGAGAAACTATGTTTGGCTTTGCACTTCACATGTACTAAACTACGAGCCTACCTTAGGCCGAGCATTGTATATCTGATTACAAGAATTAATATAATAAAGTACATGTTTTCTCGTCCTATCTTGCATCAAAGAGTCGGTTTTTGGTCACTATCACTTTCAGAGTTTGACATACGGCATGAACCCTAGAAAGCCGTCAAAAATCAGGCTTTGGCCGATTTTTTGGTTGATCATCCATGTTTGAGCACAACCAGGGAAAGGGAAATGGATCTGGACGAATGCAGCCTAAAACCGTGGATGATGTATTTCGACGGATCCAGCACGATGAGGAGAGCTGGAATAGGGATAGTCTTGGTCAGCCCATTAAGAGAATCTTTCCGATTCTTAGTCAAGATAAATGGGTATTGCACTAATAATCAGGCCGAATACGAAGCCTTGATACTTGGGTTAGAAAAGCTCCTCGACATGGGAGTAACCCATGTCTCCATCAAAGGAGATTCGTAGCTCGCAATCCAACAAGTAATGGGCATTTTAAATGCCAGAGCCCATCAGTCATGGCATTATCGGACGTGGCCAAAGAGTTGGTAGAACAATTTGATCATGCCGAACTGGAATATATTCCAAGGGCGAAGAACGAATTGGCCAATAGTTTAGCCCAAGCAGCCTCCGGGTACAAACAGACAAACGTAGGCGGGGTGTACAGGAACGAAGAGGTTGATCCAGCCATCATGAGATGAGCTAAAACTACAAATGTCATGGTCATCAAAGCCGAGACGAAGGACGATTGGAGAGACGAGATGAAGACATTCCTAAAAAAACCCGGAGTAGGTCAGGATCGAAGGCTAAAACTTAAAGCCTTGAACTACATAGTGTTAGGAGACGTGCTCTATAAGAAACGACATGATGGGTTATTGTTAAAGTGCGTAGGGCCATCCAAATCCAAAACCATCATGGCCGAAGTACATGAAGGCATTTGTGGGGCACACCAAGCCGGGATAAAGATGAGATGGTTGATTATACGAAGCGGCTATTACTGGCCGAAGATATGAGAGTCGTGTATCTCATATGCCAAAGGATGTATTGCTTGTCAAAAGCACGTGCCTATTCAGAGGGCTCCAGCAACTGAGATGATCCCAATCATTAAACCGTGGCCATTTATAGGATGGGCAATAGACTTGATATGGAAGATTTACCCTGGATCAAGCAAGAGGCATACTTTCATCATCGTTGCCACCGACTTCTTGACAAAATGGGTGGAAGCCATCCCAGTTGTAGAAATTTCCCAAGAGCAAATCATCAAGTTCATAAAGGAACATATAATTCACCGATTTGGTATACCACGAACAATAATGGTAGATCATGGTACTTCATTAAACGGTGAAAAGGTGAAAGAATTCCTCAGCGAATACGGAGTCCAGTTAGTAAACACTACCCCCTATTACCCTAAGTCAAATGGTCAAACAAAATCGTCCAACAAGACCCTTAAAGGATTGATTCGAAAGATGGTGACAGACAACGCCAGACGATGAGATGAACACTTGAGTCAGGCTTTATAGGCATATAGAGCTTCGCCGCGAATGAGTACTTCAGTGACGCCGTTCCAGTTAGTATACGGTCAGGAGGCTGTGCTTCCAGTGGAAATGAACATTGAGTCTACCAGGGTGATGCTGCAAGAAAAACTGACACGAGAAGACTACGATGAGGCGATGATCCAGAACTTATTGGAATTGGACGACCTCAGATGTGATACGCTAGATCATTTGGAAGCACAAAAAAGAAGGATAGCCAAGGAATACAACCTTAGAGTACTGGCTAAGTCGTTCAGAAAGGGCGAATTAGTGTGGAAGACTATATTGCCACTTGGTTCTAAGGACCCGGCATATGAAAAATGGTCACCCAATTGGGAAGGCCCATTTGTGGTAAAAAACATGTTGCCAAATGGAGCCTATCATTTACAAGACATAAAAGGAAGAGTGCATGCAAGAGTGATAAACGGAAAATACCTAAAGAAATATGTGCCCTCATTATGGGAGCACGAAAACATTCAAATGCAATAATGATTGTTTTCATTGATAAGGAACGAAAACGTCCTAAAAGTACAAAATAGACGATACAACATCTTACAATACATAAATATATTAACTTTGGCCCAAAGACCGCCTGAAATCCCTAGGTAATTCTTTAATGGCTGAGAGTGTCTCCCTCATCTGGCGCCATTCGTCTCGTATTCACGCACTCACTGCATCCAAGTCGGCCAGGTTTTTCTCAAAGTCAATGCGGGCCAAACCCCCATACTCAGCCATCGATTGTTCCACCTCCTTCACTTGAGCAACGAGGGTCCTCCTTTTAGCATCCTTCTTCATCCGGCTTTCCTCGAGACAGCATTGAATTTCTTTTAATTGTCGCTCCAAGTCCACGAAGAACGATTCCTCGGTCACCAGCTCTTCTGTGGTATCCCTCATGGCCTGATGTAGCGTCCCAAGAGATTCACGGAGTATTTCCTTTCTCACTACTGAAGAGCGAAGTCCAACCTTCTGGCTATGAACAATACGGTATCGAGAGAGAAGGTTCGATATGCCATCTTGCATCTACTGGAGGAAAAGCCGATCATCCACAGGTATTGGCAATGCAGGGAGGGCCAATAATCGGCTTAATTCGGAGGAACACCGGTCCAGTTGAAGGACGTTCTCAGGCTGAACAGCTTGGCTAACCTCCAGTTTAGCGAAAGAAGCATAGTGGCCGAGGATCTCCCGAAGCCCCCCAAATCTGTGCTCGTACTGACTAAAGGCGAGGGTGGCCGAAAAGAGGTAGAGGACATTTGTCCCAAAAGGTCCAAAAGGCTTTGGACTGATTGCAGCAATGGGTCAGGCACCTACACATAAAGAAAGAATTAGCAAAGCAAGCAAAATACCA
The DNA here is from genome assembly GCA_019454045.1 of Zanthoxylum bungeanum. Lineage (NCBI taxonomy): Eukaryota > Viridiplantae > Streptophyta > Magnoliopsida > Sapindales > Rutaceae > Zanthoxylum > Zanthoxylum bungeanum. The sequence goes on from SKCR01023781.1 coordinate 281,337, forward strand.
CGAGTCAAAAGAAGAGGGAAAGGAACTCACCACCCTAGAATCGGAGCTAGAAGGCTGATCCGCCCGTGTCTCAAATGCTCCAGCTGCTGGTTGCACCAGTTCTTATCCTGAGGACAATAGATGCTGGGGGACAACAGCCGATAGCTGCCCGGTCTGAGGAGAAGCCAGCCGAGGGGGAGATGCCGATGGAAAAATGGGAGACTCAACCCGAGAAGGCAGCAGTTGTTCAGGAACGACTAGTGTTTGGACTGATTGAGCATGAGCCATGGACGGAACAACTACGAGAGCCAAAAACGACGACTGCTCAGGTTTAGGAAATTCCACTGGAGGAGAGGAAGACAGAGGAGCTGAAGACAACGGCTGTGCTAAGACTGGAGCCTGAGGCATAGAAGTGCTGGAGAATATCGCTTCTGATGATGAATGTCGTGGCGCAGTAGTCGGCCGAACATCTGCAAGAGAATCGGAGTTGGATGAATCACAAATGTAAATGATTTCATATTCTTCGTAAATGCGACGAAGTACGTCGTCTTTATACATAGACCGAGCCTCCTCTAATGACTCCAATTCGGCCAAGCTATAGAGGTCGTCCATGTCCCTATAACTTCCTCTCAGTCCTGAGGCAAACATCCTGTGAACTAAAGGGTAGAGCTGTTTAAGGTAATGCCACATAGCCTCAGTCGGCCAAATAGGCTCTGGCACTTCAGCCTCATCATCCGGATCCTGCACAATGGGTACGGAACCGTCCGAAGAGAAGCGCTCAAATGGAGGGTGATCACCAAGAATTTCCTCAACTCTCGGATGAAAACGGCCAGACTCAGTATATGGCTTCGTACCTTGGGGGTCGGCTCCAATTGCACCTTCTTTTTCCTGAAATTGCTCCCTGATGGGACCTTCAGTCACGTCATCCTCATCTGAAGGAAGTTGAAAAACCGGCGTCCCTGCAGGTCCCGCTCCCTCACCTCCACCTACAGGAGCTTAGGCCTCTGGGGTTCGTGCCATTTCAGGCACTGCAGAGGGTGGACCAATCTTAAGAGCCTGCGTCAAAATACACAGTTATGACATCAATATACCTCGAGCCTGTAGGGATGCAAAAGAAAGAAGGTCTCAAGTTCGTACCTTCGAGCGACGAGTGAGCGGAACGTCAGAATCAGAGCTCCGGCTGGGGGACGCAATTTTCCTTTTGGCAAGCTTTATTCTCTTGAGCTTAGACGCCTCAGATGCCTTCTTCGACCCTGACGGTTCAGAAGATTTTGGGGACAAAGGAATAGAATAGATAACTCTTGCTGCAGGAAGAGAGAAAAGTCGTTCGCGGATGGATGGCAAAAAACGATCAAAAGAAAGATGAACGGATGTACAATAAATGAAGGGGGCAATGACAAAAGAAGAAATCAAAGACCGTGTTTCCTCCAAAGAATCTTCAACTTCAGAGACCGAAAAAACCTTGAAGCGGTCTAGAGACGCTGAGTACGAATGAAATAAGGCAATGTGCCACCCTTGGACGAGGCCAAATTGACGGGCGACGAAGTTGGGCGAATACACCTTCACTCCAGCCTTATCGTTGGCCCCGGTCAAAAGGTCATGAATCAGGTCGCGGCTGCATAAGAACTTGCGCCATATACGAAGACATGTTTCGTCCTCTTCCGAAAGAGGAAGGTCATGAACGAAAGATAAACTGTCTGATACAGTAAAAGGGAAAAAAGAGGGAACCCGAGGAAGTGTATAAAAATATTCAAAAGTAGCACGAGGAGAGAAAAAAGACGGCTTAAGTTGGGCAAAGAGAAGGCCGGTGCAAGAGTAAGTGTGAGTCGAACTAATCACGCCAAAAATAGGAAAGTATGCCCGCAACCAAAGTTGGACGACCCACAAAGGACCAGAAGCAATGGGTGATGACCCCGAACGAATTTGTTTTTGGAGGACGGCCAGCCCCCGATACATGGCGGCAAGAAGAAAAGAGGCCAGGTATAAACGACGGCCATGGGCGAGATCAGAAGAAATGGGGAGGTAGCCCGCCACAGGTTTTAGGCTGGGTACACAAATGATATATTTGCACAGCCAGTAGTGCAGAAAGGCTGTACGCTCTAGCATTGAAACCGTGCCAGCCGTTTTCGAATATGTGCGAAGAAAAGAAGAGTAAGACGAAAATGAGGAAGGGTCCATTGAAGGAGGAGGAAAACGAAAGTTTATGAAGGCCGAAATGGTCACTCCAAGTGGGGCCAAACCAGTAAGAGCACCAACATCACGAAGGGTGATAGTAAAGGGCCCGAACGGAAAAATGAATACGTTGTACTCAGAATACCAAAAAAGTAAAGAAATAGGAAACAGGCTACGGTCAAAAGCTGGCAGGGACAAAGAAAGCTCAATGAGAGGAATAAGATGGTGTTTGTCCAAGAAGGCACAGGTATCCACATGTAATAGCATACGTTGGTGCCAGGCTTCAAATGATGTATCCGGCTTGGGCCAGGTACGAATCGGATTGAACAGAGCAAGAGCAGAAATGTGGAGTGGTTCAGAAAACGGGAGGCTAGACGAAGTGGGAAATTGCTGAGCCAACGGGGCCTTTGCAATAGCATTATCATCGATGAAGATGGGGCCAAGAGCGCACTGATCGAAATCCTCGTTGAGATGGTGAAGGCCAAAGACGCCCACAGAAGAATCTTCCAGCGCCAACTTATAATCAGCAAGAGTTGAGGCGTCGGTATTGGGAGCGGAAGATGAAAAAGTCATTGACAACAGAGGAGTAAAAACAAGATTTCAGAAAAGAGTCGAAGGTAAAGTGGGAAACAGGGGGATTGAAGCCTTATAAGCAGACGAAAGGTTTAACCTGAAACAGGTGTCGCAACAGGAATCGCCGAAAAGGTGACGTGCGACAGAAGGAAACACGGAAGTGACGTAAAAAACGGCTCTTAAATGGGCCTCATGATTAAACGTGGGGGAAAAGGCCGCACATTTAGTGCAAATACGATAGGTTCGCGTAAGACTCTAACGGGCGGCCCGACAGATTGTAGGGCGAAAAGCCTAACCCCGAATTTACTTCGCTCAACCTCGCTGCTTCGACCTTCAGCAAATCGGCCAAACTTCAAAGTTTTGTCATCGGTCTTCAAAATCGGCCAAGGACAGGCGTCAACACTACGCCTTTTAGAGACGTCGCCAAGGCTCTCTCCATTATTAAAGCAAATAGTGAAGATTAGACTGATATGAGAAGACCGTCAGGCCACAGACTTACTTTAGCAGAGGACCAGACTTCGGGCAGGGAGCCCCTCCAACCAATAAGAAGGCACGTGAAAAAACCCTTCACATGAAAACAGTACCAAGGTCTATTCACCACATATTTAAGGGACCTTACCTAAACAAACTCTCCATAGTCAAACAGAGTCCCAAAAATGAGAAGGAAAACATCAGAGAAGGCAGAGCAGAGTTGGGAAAAGGAAAAGCTCTGCATGAAACGTAGGCCACCAGAGGTGGAGGCCTCTCTTAAGGTGCGAAATGGAATGTAAGAAAAGTCGCTAACGACCATCCACACAGTGTAAGGTGTGAAATGAAATATAAGGTTGTGGATGGGCTGCGTCCGTTAGCGACAGAGTACCCGAGGTTCTTTGTGTGGAAGGTACTGCACCTCCCGAATTGCGGCTGGGTTGAGCTCATGAACAACAGCTCGCCTTAGCTTCTCTACGCGGAGCATGCTGCTTACCTAGGACCTTGGACTCTATAGACTGGGGATTGGCCGAATGAAGGGCTGGCCGAAGACGAAAACGGGTGATCATATAAGTTTCCATCAATCCAATCTATACGCCTTTTCTTCTTCTCCGACCGAGAATTCGCTCCCCAGACTCTCTGGACTAAGGGATTAGCCGGGTACCATCCCTCGATTGGAATAGTGGCCTTCCCTGAAGAGGAAATTCACCTCGATCTTCGCACTCCCAGTTCGATCGAGGTAAATTTGGGGGACAATTGTTGGTAGATGAAAATCCCCACCATAGGACGAAGTCACCCTAAGACGATAAGGAGAACGAAGAGAAGAAGTACGATGAGCCGAAGAACGACGACGAGCTTGGGGCGATCAGACCAATGGATAGGACGAAGACCTATGATGCGGTTACTTCCACGATCGCAGCAGTTGGACGGTTTTCCCTCCATAACCAAGCGGTTGAGACACACAGCTCAGCGGTTACGGGCACGATCTTGCAACTGCAAGGAGATACTGGAACCGCCTAAAACGGTTGACAAGCTTCACTATAAAAGCCTACCTACACCAAGAAAAGAGAGAGATCAAAATGAAGACTCAAATGAGCATGTTTTTATTTTTCATTTCGTAGATTGTAATCTTAGGACTGTAATTTGTGTGCTTGCGCCCCTTGGAGGCTTATTCACTTAATCAAACACCCCTTGCTGGGACTTTGTCTCAGGAGATTTGAACCTTACACGCTCTTCTTTCTTCACGCATAAAAATTGCGCAAACAGATTGCCTTTAAATAATTAATTACTAAATTAATAATTAATTAATATTAATTTATAAATAATTAGTAAAATATATTAATAATTAATAATAAATTAATATTTAATATTTTAATAAATTAATATTTAGTAATTTAATACATTAATAAAGTAATAATTAATTAATACTTAATTTAAAGATAATAAATAAAATTAAAAAATATTTAATAATAAAATAATATTGAATATTGAATATTTTAATGAAATAATAATTTAATAAAAGAATAAACTAATATTTAGTAATTTAATATATTAATAATTATTTAATAAATTAATATTAGGTATAGTCGTAGAAATATTGTCAGGTATAGCTGCAGGAATAGCGGTGGGGATAACTAGCGGAACTACTAGAGATATAGGTCTAGACCTTCGTTACCCTCAATAATCGGCGGAACACCAGATGAAGCTACATCCGGTTTAGGATCTATAGTAAGTGTTAGGTCACTCAATACCAATACCTGACATTCTCACATATCGTTGAACTATCTCTCTCCCATGTTGAGTATCAGTACCACGGCCACATCCAGACATTTTCCTACAGACACAAAACTACTCTTCTAATACCCTCATCTAATACAATATGTCTACATAATCTTAAACCTTGGGCTCTGATACCAAATCTGTCACGACCTCCTCCTTAGAGCTGGCTCAACCCTATAAAGGGGTTCGCAGACCTCTTTAGTTCGAGCATTTAACATGTCACACAATCCAAATATATATGTAAAAAATAAACTTCTTAAATTACAATTTAGCAAAACTCCGAATAAAGTCTCAAATATTATGGGTTATAGCACAAGTCTTAAAATCATGAAAATAATAGCCTAAATGTTTGGACCAACCTGAAGAGTGACTGTGGCATGTGGATCAAATCTTAGTACTGCTACTGCTGTGCTGGCGAACTAATTGTTGGGGTTGGTGCTCACAGCGCCAATTCCCGGTTGTATTTCTTTATGAATACTTCTGTAAAACATTATTATTCTGGATAATATATGCAGTTTTTATAATATAATGAATCTTTTAATATGGTAAAGACGTAATGACCTTAGAATGACTAGTCATGGTGCAGTTGCAAAAGCGTCGCAACTGACATTGAGTTGTATCATGACGTTATCATTCTCAGACAGTTCCTGGTCAAGGTTTACACTACTTGGTCAGTATAGTAAACCTGTTGAGACCGGTACATGTCGTATACTGGAATATATGATTCCAATGGTTTCTCAATGAACCATAAGTCTTGGAGACTGGTATAGACGTGTAGGTGTTTATAGCGGATAAACACTGAACGACTCACCGAAGATTCTTAATGGATGGTACACCAACGTCAATAAGAATATTTTCGGGTTAAGTAGCACTTGTGATTCTTAGACTTGAGATGCCACTGTGGGCACATGAGACATTATCCACACTTAGATGGCAGTCACGTCACCGATCTATTTAGATCAGACCTCCGTCTGTTCATTGGGTGTAGATAGATCCTCAGGGGTGTCATGTGTGTGTCAAGATAGGATCCGTCAGTTCTGTGTATCAGAGCATAGGTAGTCCATATGATTGGCAATCAGATAAAACCATGGGCCCGTGGTACAGTTTGGAAACTAGTTCTAAACATTCCTTTTGAGATTGCTAATAAAATAGTCGATTGGATAATCCCAATAGAGATTTGACGTTTACATCTATATCTCTGGGATATATCCGGATACCTGTGACGGAGGAATTATACATTTGCCATGACCTTGACCTGTATGATTAAGCGAGTTTATCCGTGGTCGTCATAATTTACGGGTGGATAAATTATGGACACGAAATTGGATTTCGTGACGGATATGCTTGAATTTAGAGAGTCTCACTAATGAAATATACTCGTAGAGCACTAGGGCAACTTATATATATAAATAATATTGATTATTTATAAAGTCGTTTAAAGGTTAAACGCAAAATACATGTGATGGGACCTGATAGTCATTTCCTTAATTTTTGTGTATTTGCATTTAATACTTGCTTAATTCAAATACACATTAATTAATTGTCAAAATGAGATATTTGACTAATATCATAAATGAATATATGTATTTAATATTTAATGTAAATATTATACATATATTTAATATATTTGTTTAATTAATTAATTAATTATTTAATTGTTAAATGATTAAATTAATTAAAGTATAGATATTTTTTATGTTATGATATTTTATTAATGACTTGGGTTGAAATTGTTGACTTGGTTGAAAATATCATTAAAGTGTAATGATCATTTAATCAAGTTGCAAGTTGAAATTGAAATGAAATTAAAACAAACTTTCTTGTTAAATTCCTTTGGCATTTCGGCCAAGGCCATTTTGTAAAAAGTATATATTATTTTGTTTCATTTAGGGTTTAATAACCTTTCACACTTTACCTAAAAACTTCATTGAAAGAAGACATAGAAGCTTGAGAGAAAGAAAAACAAAACAAGGAAAAGCTTGAAATTTAGTAAGTATTTCCAACTTGCCATTAGAGAGAAAAATGTTCCTCTTGTTGTGGTCTTCATCTTGTGATGTTCTTATGTTTTTCTTATTCTTTATTCTATGTATTTTGGAGAATGGAAGTTTTTGGAAAGGGTTGAGCATGTATAAAGATCATAGAATGTTACTAATGAGTTAATAAGCATTCTATTGATTGTTTAAGAAACCTTGTTGTCATTCTAGAGTTATTGACCCACTCTTAAATAACCTAGAATTGTTCTATAGTTGTTTCATTGTGGTGAGGCTTGTAATGGTGTTTTAGAAACTTGATTTAAGTATTGGTTACAAGTTTCTAACCTTGTACCGCATTTTGGCTTTTCATTTATGTTGAGTATTTGGATTTGTATATGATGCATGTAAAATACTATTTTGTTTGACTCTGGTCGGACATGATGTGGTCGGCCTCGTCTGGTCGGACATGGTCTGGTCGGCCTCGTCTGGTCGGACATGGTCTGGTCGGACCTCGTCTGGTCGGACATGGTCTGGTCGGACATGGTCTGGTCGGACATGGTCTGGTCGGACATGGTCTGGTCGGACCTCGTCTGGTCGGACATGGTCTGGTCGGACCTCGTCTGGTCTTCCATGATGTGGTCGAATCATGACCACATGTGTTCGGCCATGACTTGATGTGGTCGGACAAAAGGCCTTTTTCTGGTCGGATTATTACTTCATCTGATTTGATCATACACATAAGTAAGATTTGGGTTTAGGTGAAATCCGATTAGATTATTCATATTAGATATTGAATAATCTACTTGGTATTTTGGAAAAGTTTTGAAATACGATTTTAGCCCCGACCCAAGTTTCCGCTGCGCCCGACCCGAATCCCTTACAAAATGGTATCAGAGCGAGTCTGATTATAGGCCCCCTAAATTGATTAGCCTTAATTAAATCGATGTTTAATCATGTTTTCTTGACTTTATACATGCTTATTATAATCTAATTTGGTTAGATTTAGGGTGTATGAAATTTAGCGGAAAATCCCTAATTAATAAGGTTTATATGTAATTATGTATTTGATGCATGTTATGTGGTCCGTCTTGTCAATACGGTTTATGAATATTTCTCCATGACTACATCCGAGACCGTGCCTCTGCTGTGAGGGTGTAGCCGATAGAGATTTATTTATACCGGATGTATTTCAGATACTAGATAAATTCAAGCGAAAACGGAATCCTGAACGTGCCCTAGCTGTCAGGGTTACGCAAGTAACTTGAGTTTATCATTGACAAGTTTAACCTTGGTACGTCTCCTTGTGGGACTGCCTTAGCAGCGACAACGAGAAACGACCAAGACCGGAAACCCAGGAGTCACTAGTGAGTGATTGATAAATGAGTTGTCTACCTGATGAATATACGTAGGCGAGACCGTGCCTCTGCTGTGAGCTGAAATATATTCACGGGATCCACTTTTCACTATTTGTATTTAATTTAATTATTAACTCTTTGTATTCTGTTTGGGGATTACAGTATTGCATGATTTAGTGGGAGGGGCATTTTTAGATTAAAAATCCATGATCTAGTTTATGCTTTTGATATTATTTGAAACTGTTTATATTCTGCTAACCGTTTTTCGTGATCTATATGATAAATTTGCGATGGCGGCACCATCCACAAATCAGTTTACGCGTATGCTTGATGCGAACAAACTAAAAGGCGCTGAGAACTTTGCTGACTGGGAATTGGATTTGAGGATTTTCCTCGATTCCGAGAAATTAGGATATGTTATTGAGGGTCTGTTGCCCCTTACTGTTGGTGCGGATGCTACGGAGGAGGAACGCCAAGTTTTTGAAACTTGGAAGAATGATGATTTAAGAGTTAAATCATACATCCTTAGTTCACTGTCTCCGGGACTCAAGAAACAATACTATGGCATGTTAGATGTGTATAGTATGATGACGCGATTGAGACAATCATTTGAGAACCAAGAACAAGTAATTGTTCATAAGGTCGCAATGGAATTATTCCATGTGCGATTGGATGAGGGGCAAGCTGTTAGCTCACATGTTCTTCAGATGATCGATTTGATCGATCAACTGAGGCAACATAATCTCATTCTGAATGACATTCTCGGTAGGAGTTTCATTCTTGGTTCACTCCAAGCTTCATATCGCCAGTTCGTGATGTATTTCAACATGAACGGGACTATCTGTACCTACCATGAGTTACATAGGATGTTGCTCATGGCGGAAGAGGACATTAAGAAGGGAGTACCGACTCGCCCTCCAAGACCTACTTCTCTTTCCGCTTCTTCCCAGGCCTGGCCAAAGGGAAAGAAGAAGAAAGGGAAGAAGAAGAAGGGTTCCGGTCCTCAACCACATGCAAAGATAGCTAAGCCCAAAAGGGCTTCTGAAGACAAGTACCATCACTGCAGCAAAGTCGGACACTAGAAAATGAACTGTCCTGACTACATAGCCCAACTAAGGAGGGAGAGAGAATCTACATCAGGTACATTTATTTTTCCAGTTATTGATATATCTTTGGCTTGTGAAGCCGTTACATCCAACTGGATTTTAGATTCTGCTTGTCCCATTCACATTTGCAATTCGTTGCAAGTGCTGAATGAAAGTAGAAAACTGAAGCCTGGAGAGATGCAATTGCGATTCGGGAGTGGAGACTCTCTGGATGCAGTTGCAGTGGGAGTATGCGAGATCTCATTGCCGAATGGGACACTTTTGTTAAATGACTGCCATTTTGTGCCTAGATGTGTAGCTAATATTATATCACCTTTTGTATTAGATACAGAGGGCTTTTGTATTAATATTAAGAATTGTTCTTTATATTTATATGATAAAAGTAATATTCAGATCCTTTGTTGTCCAAACCAGCATGGTCAAATACATTGCAAACTTCAAAAGATATTTTAAATAATGGAGTTAATAAACGTAGTTTACCTGTAATTAATAATACTGAACTTTGGCATATGCGACTGGGTCACATAGGCGTTAAACGCCTTACCCAATTGGTTAGGAATGTTTTGATACCAAATCTTACCATTGAATCTTATCCAACTTGTGAATCCTGTATTCAGGGTAAGATGACCAAAGCCCCATTTTCTGGTGTTGGACACCGCGCCGCTAACTTACTGGAACTCGTACATTCTGATGTATGTGGTCCACTAAGTCAGACTGCTCACAGTGGTTATTCGTACTTCGTTACCTTTACCGATGATTTGTCACGGTACGGTTATGTGTATTTGATGCGACATAAATCGGAAACCTTTGAAAAGTTCAAAGAATTCCGAAATGAAGTAGAAAAACAATCTGGACAATATATTAAATGTCTTCGATCTGATCAAGGCGGTGAATATATGAGTGGTGAGTTCATGGATTATATGAAGGAGAATAGGATTCTCGCTCAATATACTCCTCCAGGTACTCCACAACACAATGGAGTGTCTGAGAGGAGAAATCGGACTTTATTGGATATGGTCCGGTCGATGTTGAGTTTCACAGATTTGCCCTATTATTTATGGGGCTACTCTTTTTTAACAGCTGCACATCTTTTGAATAAGATTCCTTCAAAAGCTGTTCCTACGACACCGTATGAGATATGGTTCGGTAGGAGACCAAATCTTAGTTACATTAAGGTTTGGGGTTGTTCTGCCTATGTCAGGGTGGCTCAGCAAGATAAGCTTTCGCCTCGAGGGCAAAAGTTTAGGTTTGTCGGATATCCTTCGAATATGAGGGGATATATGTTCTATGATACCGAGCATCGAAATGTGTTCGTAGCTCGCTTCGCAAAATTTCTAGAAGTATAATTTTTGTCAGAAGGTGGTAATCATAGACAGGTTGAACTTGATGAAGTCCAACCTGAAAACAACGAACCAACGGAGGAACCTGAAGTTCAAGTAGATGAAGGACCTTCAACACACACACTCCGTAGGTCAGAGTGGGTATCTAGACCTCCTGAACGCTTGTATTTGATACAAGAAGAGAATCTGGATGTTCTTTTAGTTGAAAAGACTGATCCTTTCACCTATAGAGAATCGATGTTGGACATCGACTCCGTGAAATGGAAAAGTGCCATGAAATCCGAGTTAGACTCAATGCATGAGAATCAAGTTTGGGACTTGGTTCCGCTTCCCGAAGGAATTATTCCTATCGGTTGTAAATGGGTTTACAAGAGGAAGCGCGGGCCTGACGGTAAGGTTGAAACTTACAAGGCCCGACTGGTAGCAAAAGGTTACACGCAGCGACCTAGCGTCAACTACGATGAAACTTTTTCACCAGTAGCAATGCTTAAGTCTATTCGGATTTTGCTTTCTATAGCTGCGTATCATGACTACGAGATTTGGCAAATGGATGTCAAAACGGCTTTTCTAAATGGATTTCTTGATGAAGAAATCTATATGGAACAGCCGGAAGGTTTTGCGTCCAGCGAAAACTCGGGTATGGTATGTAAGCTTAAGAAGTCCATTTATGGACTTAAACAAGCTTCACGAAGTTGGAATCTTCGATTCGACGAGATTATTAGATCGTCTGGTTTTCTCAAGAATTCAGAAGAATCCTATGTGTATCAGAAGGCCAGTGGGAGCATGGTCGTATTTTTAGTCCTATATGTTGATGAAATCCTAATCATTGGGAATGATTTAGGTATGTTACAAAGTGTCAAAGCGTACCTCTGTAACAATTTCTCCATGAAGGACCTGGGAGAAGGTTCCTATGTTTTAGGGATAAAACTCTATAGAGATAGACAAAGGAGGCTGATTGGGTTGTCCCAATCAACGTACGTAGATAAGATCTTGGAACGGTATAATTTTGGTAACTGTAAGCAGCAAACATACCGTTCAGACATGAGATTCATCTTTCAAAGAAGATGAGTCCACAAACAGAAGATGAGAATGTTAGAATGTCTAACCAACATTATGCTTCGTGTTTGGGTAGCATAATATATGCCATGTTATGTACGAGGCCTGATATCAGTTTCGCTGTTAGCGTAACTAGTCGATATCAGTCCAATCCAGGTAATGACCATTGGATGGCCATTAAACATATCCTCAAGTATCTTAAAGGTACTAAGGATAAGTTAATAATTTATGGAGGAAACGAACTGTAAGTTAACAGGTATACGGATTCCGATTTCCAATCAGATCCCGATGATAGAAAGTCTACATCTAGATTCGTATTTACCCTTAACGGAGGTGCAGTTTGTTGGAAGAGTTCAAACAGGGATCAACAGCTGATTCCACCACTGAGGTGGAATATATTGCAGCTTCTGAAGCTGCAAAAGAGGCTGTGTGGATAAAGAACTTTATCACAGAATTGGGAGTTGTCCCAAGTATCGAGAATACAATTTCGTTATACTGTTATAATACTGGAGCCATTGCGCAAGCAAAGGAACCGAGGGCGCATCAAAAGTCGAAGCATGTGGAACGCAAGTACCATATCATTCGAGAGATTGTGTCGCGAGGGGATATTGTCATGTGCAAGGTACCGAGTGAAGATAATGTAGCAGACCCACTGACGAAGGCCATACCTCTGAAGTTGTTTGATAAACACGTGGAGTCGATGGGTATTAGATACAATCGTTATTGGCACTAGAGCAAGTGGGAGTTTTTGTTGGGGTTGGTGCTCACAGCTCCAATTCCTGGTTGTATTTCTTTATGAATACTTCTGTAAAACATTATTATTCTGAATAATATATGCAGTTTCTATAATATAATGAATCTTTTAATATGGTAAAGACGTAATGACCTTAGAATGACTAGTCATGGTGCAGTTGCAAAAACGTCGCAACTGACATTGAGTTGTATCATGACGTTGTCATTCTCAGAAAGTTCCTGGTCAAGGTTTACACTACTTGGTCAGTATAGTAAACCCGTTGAGACCGGTACATGTCGTATACTGGAATATATGATTCCAATGGTTTCTCAATGAACCATAAGTCTTGGAGACTGGTATAGACGTGTAGGTGTTTATAGCGGATAAACACTGAACGACTCACCGGAGATTCTTAATGGATGGTACACCAACGTCAATAAGAATCTTTTCGGGTTGAATAGCACTTGTGATTCTTAGACTTGAGATGCCACTGTGGGCACATGAGACATCTTCTACACTTAGATGGCAGTCACGTCACCGATCTATTTAGATCAGACCTCCGCCTATTCGTTGGGTGTAGATAGATCCTCAGGGTGTCCTGTGTGTGTCAAGATAGGATCCGTCAGTTCTGTGTATCAGAGCATAGGTAGTCCATATGATTGGCAATCAGATAAAACCATGGGCCTGTGGTACAGTTTAGAAACTAGTTCTAAACATTCCTTTTGAGATTGCTAATAGAATAGTCGATTGGATAATCCCCATAGAGATTTGACGTTTACATCTATATCTTTGGGATATATCTGGATACCTGTGACGGAGGAATTATACATTTTCCATGACCTTGACCTGTATGATTCAGCGAGTTTATCCGTGGTCGTCATAATTTACGGGTGGATAAATTATAGACATGAAATTGGATTTCGTGACAGATATGCCTGAATCTAGAGAGTCTCACTAATGAAATATACTCGTAGAGCACTAGGGAAACTTATATATATAAATAATATTGATTATTTATAAAGTCGTTTAAAGGTTAAACGTAAAAAAACATGTGATGGGACCCGATAGTCATTTCCTTAATTTTTGTGTATTTGCATTTAATACTTGATTAATTCAAATACACATTAATTAATTGTCAAAATGAGATATTTGACTAATATCATAAATGAATATATGTATTTAATATTTAATGTAAATATTATACATATATTTAATATATTTGTATTTAATTAATTAATTGTTAAATGATTAAATTAATTAAAGTATATATATTTTTTATGTTATGATATTTTATTAATGACTTGAGTTGAAATTGTTGACTTGGTTGAAAATATCATTAAAGTGTTATGATCATTTAATCAAGTTGCAAGTTGAAATTGAAATGAAATTAAAACAAAATTTCTTGTTAAATTCCTTTAGCATTTTCGGCCAAGGCCATTTTGTAACAAATATATATTGTTTTGTTTCATTTAGGGTTTAATAACCTTTCACACTTTACCTAAAAACTCCATTGAAAGAAGACATTGAAGCTTGAGAGAAAGAAAAGCAAAACAAGGAAAAGCTTGGAATTTAGTAAGTATTTCCAACTTGTCATTAGAGAGAAAAATGTTCCTCTTGTTGTGGTCTTCATCTTGTGATGTTCTTATGTTTTTCTTATTCTTTATTCTATGTATTTTGGAGAATGGAAGTTTTTGGAAAGGGTTGAGCATGTATAAAGATCATAGAATGTTACTAATGAGTTAATAAGCATTCTATTGATTGTTTAAGAAACCTTGTTGCCATTCTAGAGTTATTGACCCACTCTTAAATAACCTAGAATTGTTCTATAGTTGTTTCATTGTGGTGAGGCTTGTAATGGTGTTTTAGAAACTTGATTTAAGTATTGGTTTCAAGTTTCTGACCTTGTACCACATTTTGGCTTTTCATTTATGTTGAGTATTTGGATTTGTATATGATGCATGTAAAATACTCTTCTGTTTGACTCTGGTCGGACATGATGTGGTCGGCCTCGTCTGGTCGGACAGGGTCTGGTCGGACATGGTCTGGTCGGACCTCGTCTGGTCGAACATGGTCTGGTTGGACATGGTCTGGTCAGACATGGTCTGGTCGGACCTCGTCTGGTCTTCCATGATGTGGTCGGATCATGACCACATGTGGTCGACCATGACTTGATGTGGTCGGACAAAGGGCCTTTTGTGGTCGGATTATTACTTCATCTGATTTGATCATACACATAAGTAAAATTTGGGTTTAGGTGAAATCCGAATAGATTATTCATATTAGATATTGAATAATCTACTTGGTATTTTGAAAAAGTTTTGAAATACGATTTCAGCCCCGACCCAAGTTTCCGCTGCGCCCGACCCGAATCCCTTACACTAATTGGGATGTTTGGGAAAATGGGGATGAGCTTAAAGAGCCCAGTAAGTAAAGCACTCATACTATCAATATGACCTCACTAATAAAATTTAGATAAGTATATATATATATATAATATATATATATATATATATATATATATTATATATATATATATATATATATATATTATATATATATATATAATAATAATAATAATAATCATAATAATAATAATATTTGAAAACAATATATATTATAATAAACACCATCTCAAGCAATCATTCTCACAACAATACAACCATCCATCAAACATGGTTGCTAATTCGGGTCCGATATAATAGTGGATTGAAACCAATGGCAGAGTACTCCATCACAACTCCCAAGATTTCCCGCTATATCATCTCGCATAAATGTGTAAATGGGAACTGAAACACGCTCCACCAGTAATTATGCATATCATCGCATAATCTCTCATCACATCTCATCTCATCTTATCTCCGACCACTATTATACAAAATCCGGCAGCATTACATAACAACATATATCATCTAATACAATCAAATCTCACATTCAACTCATCAATCTTATCTCAAATATCACGAATTTATATTTCTCATGTTTTCAATAACTCAATAAATATCTCAATATACATAATATATAACTATAATTATACTATAATATATATATATATATATATAGACTTTCACGACAATCATTAATCAACAAACAATTATGTTAAGGGAATCATCGTGCGTTGTACTTACCTCAATCCACACAAAAGTTCTCTATATGTCTATATCCTTGCTAAGATATGAAAAGTGTGAAATTATGATTAGGTCCCTCAATTTCGGTAAAATTATGATTTTACCCCCAAATTTTCTAAATATCTAATTTAACCCCAAAAAATTTCTACTATGACCATAAAGTCATAAAACTCTCAAATATTATTTATTAACCTATAAAAATCAGAATTTACAGATTTACACTCTTAATCATGCCAATATGCAATTTAGTCCAAAAATTTCAAAATCTTACTTTTACAACCCTAAAACTGTAACGAACTCCAAATTTTACAATGAAGGAACTAATGGTCAATATACATCACAAGGATCACATTGATAGTGGTGGGGATGGTTGATGCACGGTGGTTACCAACGAACAGTCAAACAACGATAACTACCATTTTTGTCTCATTTCTCAACAACTGAAGGTCAGATTTTGACAAACGAAGTGTCCACACTATGTATCTCGATGATGGGAAGATTCAGGTCCATGAGGTGAAGAACATGCGCGGCAGCACCTAGGCGCATGGAGGTGGTGATGCGGCAGCACGTGGAAAAGTTTGAGGGTGTGTGCGGCGTCGTCTCGGCGGCGTACCAACACAGTTAGATTCGTCTCATCGAGAGGATTTTCAAGATGTGATCACTCATCAGAAACAGAGATCGAACGATTTCGAACGAGACAATTTCTCTCTTTGGACACATTTTCTCTCTCTAGTTGTTCCTCTTTCTATTGGTTTCGTTTCTCTCTTAAAATGCTCCCTGGAAATGCTCTCAATTCTCTCTCAGAAAGTGTCTTTAACACTCTGCTCTTCACACCACTCTTGGATCAAATCAAAATCCAAATAAAAGCTAAGGTAATGTTTGATTAATAATGGAAAATTATGGAGTTAGTAGGGTAAGGGGTGGGCGATTGTTTTGTTTGATTTTGAGGAAAAAGAAACACATTAGGTGTGATAATGTGATTGTGGGGATTGGTTAGGTTTAAAGAGAAATAAAATGATAATGGAATATTACATCTTTATTAAGAATACATCGCTCTGATACCTACAAGTACACATAACAAGCAATCTCTATACCCAAAGGGAGGAGGATGAATTGGGTGATGGCCTAAATTTACGGAAATATAAATCTTTTCGATTTTAGGCTACTAAGTTAGTAGCTTTACCAATTAAGCTTAGGTCAATTTCTCAATCACAATATATCACCTAATGTAAGTTTCTAATTAATATGCAAATACAAAAATAAACTTGCGATAATTAAAAGTTAAGGGATAGAGAAATTGACACCGGTGATTTATAGTGGTTCGGCCAATAATGCATACGTCCACTCCTCCAAGTCGCGTTTGAAGTTTTCTACTAAGTTGAATCCACAACTTACATCGAGTTTTCTGTGGCTCTCTCATAACCAAGACTTTTGTCCCCTAGATTCACTCCAAACCTTTACACAAGAGTTTTCCAATGGCTCACTCTTAAACCTTTATAATAAGTTTTGTTCCTAGGCTTACTCACAACCTTTTACAACAATCACCCTTTTGAGTATACCCACTCACAATGGGATTTCACAACCTCAAGTGTTTGAATAATAAAGGTTATAACTCACTTCGGCACTCACAAAAGATAATGAAGATTGAGAATGTGAGTTGCTAACCCAAGTGTTCTAAGCTCTTTAAATGATATGAAGGTGTATGTAGTGAGCTTGAGTATGAGAGTGCATATGATGATAAAGGTTTTGTAAAACTCTCTATTTTTTCCTTAGAGAAAATTATATGAATGTTGAAGAAGTTAGCAAAAATAAATTTGGGGCTCAATTTATAGAGAAGGTGAAATAATACCCATGCTCTCTGTCTGAGACTGGTATGCCGGTCCCAGAGGTCGGTATGTCGGTTTACCAAAGCATGACGACTATATTACCATTGAATATTAAAGCGCAATACCAGATTATTGAACTGTATAGAGGTCAGTATGTCGGTTTGCTCATCGGTATGAGGACCAGTATGGATCATCCCGGTTCCAGTGGTTGTGTAAACTCCAGTTCACCGGTATGGGGGACCGGTATGGAGCAGCCCAATTCTAGAGAGCATGCAAATCTGCCCAATGTAGTGCATGGTCACCGGTATGCCGGTGTGGGGACCAATATGCCGATCTCAGTGTAAAAAATGCAGGATTCGAAAGTTAAAACCATTTTCACATGATCTTAATGCATCTAAATTAACGTGCATATGGGTCTTATGAGCTTATAGACTTCAATTAACAACTTACTTACAAAGAGAGCCCTAAGCTAAGTCTATTCTAAAGATTCTTCAATAGGTACTAGCCTTCACATCCATTCCTCTTCACCACCAATGTGCTTCGATATCTTTTTGTAATGTGCGCTAATGAGCGTCAAAGTCTTCTAGTGTTGCATTATCAAAATCATCTTGCGAATATTAGGGGTGAGTAAAACCGGTTTCTGTTCCGGTTCCGCATGGAACCGGAACCTACCTGGAAAAAATCGGTTCCTAACTAAGTGGAACCGGAACATACCCAATTAAATAAGATACCCTATTAATCGGTTCCAATTCGATTCCGGTGTGGTTCCGAATTACCCTATTTATAACAATAGTTAAATCACTAACATGGAAATAAATATCAAAAGTACCTCATTTATTACAAATATTGATATCATCCAAGACCAGCGATAGCATCCACATCCAAAGTGACCCCACAACCAAACATGCAAGCCACCATTGGAATGGAAGGTGCCCCCGATTAGTCCGACGTCGTGCTGTGAGAAGGGACCTAGTGAGAGACTGGAATTTCGATGAGGTTGTAATGGAGAGTTAGTTTTTGTTAGATTTAAGATGAGAGTTAAGGGCTTTCATTCCTTGGGATAGGCATTAGAGCTTTGTTTTTTTCTCTCACTCTCGGGAGAGAAACTTGAACTGACTTTTCGCGTAGAAGAGCTTGGGCATTTGTAACCATTTGAGAAAATTTGAATGCGAAAATAATGTCCATACTTTGTTTCTCGTGAGTCGTGAGCTGTTTCCTCAGTTCTTCAACCTTGAAGAATTATAATCGAGTAAAATTAAGCATGAAAGCAGAATCATTTGCCCATATAAATCATAGATTATAGATCATAGAACCGGTTCTAAATTCGGTTCCAGAAACCGATTCTATGGTCCGATTCTGGTTCCAATCATTTTGGAACCGGATCCGAATCAGTTAAAATCGATTCTTTCATTTTAGAACCGGAACCGGATCGATTACAATCGGTTCTGGTTTCAAACCCGAAAAATCGATCGGGTTCCAACCGGTTCCGGATCTATCAGGAACCTGTACTCAACCCTAGCGAATATGTCGCTAACAACCTTAAATGCATAGGATGAACAATTAACCGTGGATCAAGTAACCACAGTAGAAGGGGCTGCTCCACATCCAACTGCTCTTCAGAGGCATAGGAGCTGGCGGCAGCAGTGTTGTTGGTGGTATAAAGGCTGCTGGTGGCATGTGGGTCGCAAATGACATTGGGGGTTTGCTGGCATATGGGTTGTTGGGATGTTTGCGTGCATATTAAGAGCTCCACATCAATGCCATCATGATGGCTCCTCCCAACACTTGGCCAACAGTGAAGGCTACCGTCTGAGGATGTAAAACATCAACAACATGCAAGTAATAATAATAATTGAGGATTATTTGTGACATTAATCACATTAATAATAATTGATCACCACTTGTTTATGATAAATGTTGTGGCAAAAGTGTTATAATATTAGCTTAATATCTTTTGATGTCTTTTTAAATGCAAACAGCGCAGTGTATATTAATATGTGATGGTGCAAATAGTAGCTCATATGCCATATCCTTCTTCACGCCATAATGGTTGAACAAAATGAAGAGTCCATTCAACCATAAACAATAAAAAGAAAGTGAGATTAAGAATTCTAAGAGCATGAGGTTATGTTCTTCTGATTATAAAAAAAAAAAAAAATTGATTTCTTTTCAATGAAGGACTTGTATGTCCAAAAAGTACAAAATATAAATAGAAATGAGAAGGGAAAAGGGAAGAAAAATGGTTATCACCTCATACACTACAAGAAAAGTGACATTTAACGTCGAAAAAATTCATCGCTAAAAGTCAAAATTTCGACGCTAAAGGTCTTCTGCGTCGAAATAAATTTTTAGCCCGAAAGCTTGGTCGAGGAAGTTATTTAGTGTCAAAAATCGATTTCGACGCTAAAAATATATCCTCAGCGACGAAATATTTTGACACTAAAAGTACTTATCTTTAGTGTCGAAATCGTTTTTCGATGCTAAATAGTTTCATCGAGCAAGCTTTCGCGTCAAAAATTTTATTTCGACGCAGAAGACATTTAGCGTCGAAATTTTAACTTTTAACGATAAAAAATTTTGACGCTAAAGGTGAAAATAATAAAAATAAAATAAAAAAATTCGTTAAAATTACAAAATTTCTAATTATAATAAAATTGACATTAGAAATTAATTACAAACTAATTTCATTACAAAAGTAATTAAATATTTAGAAAATATAAGAACATCATTACAAATTTATTATAAAAAATTATAACAATGATATCTTTATAGATATAAAAATAAAATTATAAAATTTACACCATAAAAAAACATAAAATAATAAACAAAATGATAAAACACATTTTATATATATATATATATTCTCCATCTTCATTTTCATATTCTTCATCTTCACTTTCATTTATTTTTCATTTTCTTCGCCATCTTCATTTCCACCATTTCTTCATCTTCATATTCCCATACAAAAAAATAAAATATTGGATGTTAACATAAAGTACAAAAAATAAAACAAAACACTTATGGGAAAAGAAATTTAGAGAGGAAATAAGAGTATAAGAGGAAAAAAGTTAAAATAGGAGAGATGAAATATCAAATGAATTTATGGGAAAAAAATAACATTTAGTGACGAAAGCCTATTTCGTCGCTAAAGGTCCTCAAATAGCGGGAATTATTTCCGTCAAAATTTTGATCTTTAGCGTCTAAATTTTTGACTTTTAGAGTTGAAAATTCGTCGCTAAATATAAAAAATTTAAATCTAATTTTATTAGGTGATAAATTCAAAATTTAGAAGGCGGGAAATTGAAAAATTCAAATTTACCCTTTAGCGTCGAAATTAAAATTCGACGCTACATGTTGCTAAATGATATTATTTTTTTAATATAAAAAAAAAACTCATGTCTTCTAAAATTATATTTAAACTTTTGACATTTAGCGTCGAATTTTATATTTCGACGCTAAAGGCAAAAAAATTATTCGACGCTAAAGATTGCACCTTTAGCGTCAAAAAAATTGTTTGACGCTAAAGATTATAACCTTTAGCATCGAAATAGTTTTTCGACGCTAAGGGGTAGAACATTTAGCGTCGAATTTAAATTTCGATGCTAAAGGTTCTACCATTTAGCTTCGGAAAACTGTTTTGACGCTAAATAGTCAACCCTTTAATGTCGAATTTAAATTTCGACGCTAAAGGTTCTACCCTTTAACGTCGAAGAACTATTTTGACCCTAAATGTGCAACCTTTTAGCGTCGAATTATATTTGAAAATGGATCTTTAGCGCTGTAAATTTTTTAAAGGGAGATTTTCGACTCTAAAGATCTCCCTTTAGCATCGAAAGAGATTTTCGGCGCTAAAGGTCCATTTTCTTGTAGTGATGGTATACATAAATCATTTCTTCTTCTCTTCTTATTTCTTTCTTCTTTTGTGTCTTTTTTTTTTTTTGATAGAATATAGTTCTTATTTATCAGTTTTTGTTTCTTGCAAAGTCCAAGAAAAAACTTTTCTTTCTTGTAATATTACAAGATAATATATCATCCAATTATGTTCTTTTTTTTTTTTATGTACATGACATAATTTTTTAAAGATAAAATAATGATGCGGAATTTTTTTTTTAATTTTTTAAAAATGTAATTTGATAAGAAATAAATGTTTTTCTTGAACATCGCAAGAAAGAAAAGTTGGTAGGTAATAGCTGTAGTCTGTAAAAAAAAAAAAAGAAGACATAGAAGAAGAAAGAAGAAAGAAAAAAGAAGAAAGAAGAAAGAAGAAAGAGAATAAGAAGGTAGAAAGAAGAGAGAAGAAGAAATTACCATGAGGTCTTCTCTCTTGGTTTCTCATTTTTTTTTTTTTATATTTTTGTAGTTTTTGGATGTACGAGTCCTTCATCAAATTGTGCAAAATAAAAATAATTTGCAAGGTTCTTGTATGAAAAACTTGCATATTTTAGCTCAAACACGCCATTTGCTTACGAGTTGAAGAAATAATGTGTCTACCATGGTTGAATAGATATCTTAAAAGCTTAAAATGAACAATGAAGCATGGATCAAGTAACCTCAGCAGAGGGGGCTGCTCCACATCCAACAATGAAGCATGAACAATGAAGCATGAATCAAGTAACCTCAGCATAGGTGCTAGCGGCATCAGTGTTGTTGGTTGTATCAAGGCTGCTGGTGGCATGTGGGTTGCTAATGGCATGGGGGGTTTTGCTGACATATCGACTGTTGGAATGTTTGTGTGCATATTAAGAGCTCCACATCAATGCCATCATGAGGATGTAAAACATCAACAGCATGCAAGTAATAATAAAAATAATAATTGAGGATTATTTTTGACATTAATCACATTAATAACAATAATTGACAACTTGTTTATGATGAATGCTGTGGCACAAGTGCTGTAATTTTAGTTTAATATGCTAAAACTTTTGATGTCTTTTTTAATGCAACCAACGCAGTGTATATTAACATATGATGGTGCAAATAGGAGCTCATATGCCATATCATTGTTCACGCCATAATGTAATGTTTGAAGAAAATGAAGAGTCCATTCAACCATAAACAAGAAAAAGAAAGTGAAATTATGAATTCTAAGAGCATGAAGTTATGTTCTTCGGACTATTACAAAATGATGTCTTTTCAATGAAGGACTTATATGTCCAAAAAGTGCCAATTATAAAGAGAAATGACAAGGGAAAATGAAAGGAAAATGGATATTACCTCATGGTAGACATATATCATTTCTTCTTCTCTTCTTCTTTCTTTCTTCTTTTGTGCTTTTTTTTTTTTTTTTTTTTACAGAATACAGTTATTATTTATCAATTTTTCTTTCTTGCAAAGTTTAAGAAAATTTTCTTAATTGTCAAATCACAGACTTTTTAAAAAAAAATCTGCATCCTTATTTTATAATTAAATTATTATGTCATGTATACAAAACGAAAACGTAATTGTATAATTTATTGTTTTGTATAATTATATTGACAACATCTTTAATTGTTAAGATACAGATATTTTGGAATAAACATATAGACTGGGTGAGTTAATACTACTACCGAGTTAATTGTATTTTGAATTGAGTATATACAAGACCTTGAAAAAAAAATGTCATGAATCATGTAAACATCGAACAATAAAGAGAATGAAAAGCAAAGAAACAGAAAGAGCAACAATGAAAGAAAGTTTTCAATACTTTGTTTTAGAAAATTGAAACAGACCAACTATGCGAACCATTATAGCCAAAGTTCTTTCTTAAGTTTTGGTGATTAAGTTTTGGTGATTAAATTCAAGGGGCATAGTTTGGTAGCTTCGGATTCAAGATCTGGCCTTTAGGTCCTGAGTTCAAATTCAGATGGTGCGTTTCTTTTAAGAGCCTGAGACAGTCGAGGGTTATGCGGCTCTCATTTTTGCCAAAAAAAACCCGCTACACCATTGCCCTCTCACAGAATATGATTGTGTTAGCAGAAAATAAATTTCTCCCAAAGACCAAAAGGCCGAACACATCAAAGGACGAAAATGCATGATGTATCTAAGGACGAAAGAGCATGGCGTTGTTCTGGACAATGAAGGATTCGACCTAGAAAAACTCGATCCAGGACAATTCGAGAAACGAGCAAAGAACGATGAGAGGTGGATGGCGAAGGTACCATGAGTGGACGTTTTTACGGTTATTGCACAGACAGGCAAGAACCCTCACGATCTAGCAAGTTACCCAGCAGTTACAGCCACGATCTAGCAAGTTACCCAGCAGTAACAGCCACGATCTAGCAAGTTGCCCAGCAGTTACACGCATGATCCAACAGTTACATGTGAGCAGGGAACGTGGGGACTTAATAGGATGAAGACGGCGAAACCGCTCGAGCATTAGACGGAGCCATACATTATAAACGGCTCAAGTATAGCAAGAAAGAAAGGGAGAAAAAAAAATGACTCGAGAGATCAAGTATTTACATTTCTTAGCTTTTTAATCTTTAGGACTGTAATATGTGTGCTTATGCCCATTGGAGGTATTTTCTTGGAATCAATCACCCCTTTCTGGGACTGTGTCTCAGGAGGTTTGAACATTACACGCGTATTAACAGAAAATTGTGCAAACAATTTTTGGCGACCACAGTGGGAGAATTTAGTGCAAGAAGTGAAAATGCCTCCGAAAAGGAATGCTCAGACTGGTTCAAGTACATAGGAATGGGGATTGGAGCAAACAAACCAACCTCACGTTCCAACTGTAGTGGGCCATTTTGAGGGTTTAGCAGAAACAAGTCGTTATGACACTATGAGAGAGTTCAATCCTAACGTGATGCGTGTCTTGCTCGGTGAATTCACCCAGGACGTTGTTGAACAAGTTAGACTTCAAAATACTCATGTTATAGATAAGTTCATTTCGACTAGTAATTCGCATTACGAAAACATGACCAAACACATGAGTTCATTAAATGAGATAATGACTAAATGCGTAAACGGGGGATAATCCTACCAAGGATCACACCTCCTCCTACGTCAAGTAATCAGGAGGCTGGACCAAGTAATGTTTCCCCTCCACAAGGGGTTGTTGCCCCAATAATGTTCCGATGAGGGGTAAATCCTATTGGTCTGGGCCCACACCTAGGGCCGAACGTGACACAACATGAAGTAGTGTTGCCCCAAGGTTTACAAGGACAGGATCAAGACCATGTCCCATTTGTAAGGGGACCACAACCACCACCTGTAGGGGTGCCATTCAATGGCAACGATATGTTAAGAGAATAAATGACTGAGATTCTCCAAGATCAATTCGGTTTGGGGGTGAGGCCAATTTGATCGAGATATCAGAAACCATATATGGATTGGATTGATTTAGCGTATCCATGGCCCAGGAATTACAAAATACCAGAGTTCTCTCTGTTCATGGGATCTGGAGAAGTTTCTACTATAGAACATATAGGGCGATTTACTCTTCAGTGTGGAGAGACAAATGATTTCCATAAATTGAGATTATTCCATGGTTCGTTGTCAGGAATAGCTTTTTCCTGGTATATCAGCCTACCACCCAATTCGGTGGAGAACTGGCACCAAATAGAGCAATTGTTCCATGTACAGTTCTATAAAACCGAGTCCAAAGTAACCCTGGCCGATTTGGAAAATTTGAGACAGTTGTCAGGTGAATGGGCTGAGACGTTTTTACAAAGATTTAAAGCGGCTCGAGGTCGATGCTATATACCCTTACTAGAAAAAGAATTTGTAAGAATCGCTCAAAGTTGTCTTAACTTTGACTTAAAAAAGAAGTTCCAAGACTGAGAGTTCTGGGACCTTCTCCAACTCACCACTACCGTAGTAAGGTGTGAGTGATTGTTAAGAGAAGAAGAACATATAAAGAATGCTAGTATGGGGACTTAATATCGGAATATGAGATAGGTGAGATGAATGTTGAATCGGCCGACCTATGTCTGCCTGAATTAATTAAGGGAAAGCCATATGTTTGTAAAACGTAGGCCGAACCACGCCTAGAGATAGAAAATGATAAAAAAAAGTAGGGATTTTTCTTTTGACGTCACTAAAACTGATCCCATATTCGATCAATTATATAAAGATTAACAAATTAAGTTGAGCGACCGCCATAAATTGCTAAGCCCCGAGCAAGTTAGTGGTAAAAAATATTGTAAGTGGCATAATGCATGATCTCATTCAACTAACAGTTGTCTTGTGTTACAGGGCGATAGAATCTGGATGAATAACGTTCGAAAAGAAGATGGCAGTGGACGAAAACATGTTCCCTAAACCGTTGGAGTTGAATATGATCAATTCTGACATCACTAAGATGAATTTTCCAAAATTTAAGTTGGTCTTAGATGAAGATCAGAACGATCAACGCCCTAGTGCTCTTGAGAGGATAGAGCTACACAAAGAAGGAAAGGTTCTACAAAATTTATGTGTGCGCTGCCAGAACAATATAGAATGGATGAAAGCGCTGGAAGAGACTTGTGAAATGAGGCCGCCGAAAATGGAGCCAATAATGTGGCAACCGAAAACCTTCGCACTAAGTTTCTATAGAGAACACTCAAACTTCGTCCAGAACATCAGGACTTCTAGACCGGGGTTTCATCGGCCCAACATTTGGCATTCGTACAATCAGCAAGGGAGGAGATATCCTCCTGTGGAAGAAATGAAAAGGACGCAGTTGAGATGACATCAAAGGAATTATGGCCGGATGATGGGCCAGCGGTGTGAGGTGAAAGCTACCACTAGCCATGAAAAGCGAGACCACGTTCTTCCAACTAACACCCCTATGAAAAGAATGCTAGTTTTGGACGCCAATGATAGTGGTGGCGAGGAGGGAATCGGTCCAGGTTGTAAAGACTGAACCAAGTTTGACCGACGAAAGAAGCGGGATGAGACGGACGATGAAGAACCGCCAATTGTTATTCAGTTTGGCAGTATGCCGCCGGTTATGGATAATCATTACTTGCTATCTGAAAAGTTCAAACGGGATAATATTGGGACCCCTGGAAGGAGTGAAGATGTCTACGACGGGGATGAGACAGGATTTGTAACACTTACCATGAAAGGTAGAGGAGTCTCGGACGACGAACTGACATATGTAGAAGAAGAAATACATGTGAGAGCCGAAGCATGGAAAATGGGGACAATACAAAATCGGCTTCTTAAGGAATTATACGAAGCCGGAAATCCAACTGTGGGGACACTGGGAGAAGACTTAGGTCGATCCACGTATCTCGTGCTATAAGGAAAACTAAAAATAAAGCGGATTGTAACTAGGGCAGAGAAACAGAGGATACTCGCCAATGATGCATCACACAATGGCTCGGCCACGTTGCCACCTTCCGGATGGGATGAAGAGGAAGGTTCACCTCGAGAGGGTGTAAGTGATGGACAAACAATGTAGATATGAATATTTGGGAAAGTAACGTTTCCAAAACCGCCGCAGCAAATGACAAAGCACCTCCGACCGCTATATGTAAAGGCAAAGGCAAATGGAATACCAGTCACCAAAGTGTTGATCGACAAAGGGGCGACCATTAACGCTATCCCAGTTAGGATGTTGGGATGATTAGCGAAGTCAGAGGATGATCTCATCCCCACGGAAGTAGTGCTCACAAGCTTCAATGAGGGAGCAACAACGGCTAAAGGAGTCGTCCCATTATACTTACACGTAGAGAGCACCACTAAGACAATAATATTTTTTGTTATAGACGGACCAACCATGTATAACATGCTTTTGGGACGAGATTGGATCCACGACAACCGATGTATTCCTTCTTCTCTCCATAAATGTTTGTTTTTTGGGAATTAGAAGGACGAAGTGGAAGTAGTGCACGCCGATAACAGACCTTTCGCAGCAGAAATGAATTCGACAGAATATTTCATGTATGAAGGAAATTACGGACCGGCTAGAGTGTCAGAAAAAATGGGGAATCCGCCTGTAGTGGCCCAAAATGACGAGTCATACACTGCAGAGTTATTAAATGATTTATTCATACAAACAAGGCCAACTATAGTGGCCTTTGATGTTAGTGTTCCTAGAATATGCCAATGATCTCTAAGAGTGATTCGTGTCTGAAAATTACCAAAGAGAGTTGCGGAAAAACTTACATTGGTTGGATGAAATTGTAAAACTTTTGATATTTGTGAAGAGCTCCAAGCTTTTCTTTGTGTTCCAAACTCAAGGGATTGATTTCCCTATCACCTTATTTGCTCTTTGAAGTGCTAGCTCACTAGAATTTTTGCAACAAAAACTCCATGGGAGAGGGAGGAGCTCTCGGCATTTGGAGAGAAAAATAAAAGCTGTGAATAGTAACTTCATCCACTTCTAAAGTTGACTTAATTAATTTATACAAAAGGTGAGTGTTGGTTTTGGTTTGAGTGTGTTATAAGTAAAGCCAAGCTTTTCTCAACCAAATCAAACCCATGATTTAAGCCTAACCACTTCCATCACTTGTCCAATATGTTGATGTAAGTGAAGTGGGTCCCACCACTTTTAAATTCCAAATTTAAGTCGGCTAACTCAACACGCAACTTCACTTGGGCCGGGTTCGTTCTATTCTGAACTAAATGAATTTGCCGTTGCGACGCAATTAAATCCAATTTAATTAAATAATAATGCCTCGCAATATTATTACGAAAGTCGCTTACGAATTAATTCTAAATTGATTCGTTTCCCCGAATTAAAATCCAATTTTAATTCCGCTTTGAAATCTAATTTCAATTAATATATCCAATATATTATTTAATCGATTAATTCCAAATTAATCGTTCTCTCTCTTCTATTCGAATTTTATCCCAGATAAATTATTGCCGCAATTAATCCTAGATTAATTTTCTCTCTCATAATTAATCTTAGATTAATTCTGTTCGAGTCAAATGTCATCGGTGAATCTTTGGGAAGCGACCCAAAAGATCCCTGGATATGTTGGTAGTAAATACGGTCATTGGATTATCCGAACACGTGCGTACCCGGTACCACGTTCTTACCGATTTACAAGACATGTTTGGCTTCTAGCAAAGCATCGTGCCTACCCAATTCTCCAAAAGTATTCTTTTAAGGAATACAAAATCTTTATCAGGCATAGCATTCTAAGTATTGCGTATTACGATCCAGTAACGGATGTCACATGCTAGGTCTAGGGTTGGAATTGTATCTGCCCCGTACGAAGCATATATCGGATCACTGGCAATTAGTCTCTATAATCGGATAATCATGACCTAGTCATATTATAGCGATGACTGCAGTACTTAAGAGTACTAGTTCCGTATCCAACGTGATCATCATCTCCATATGACTGAAGTGATACTTCCATCTTGACATCACACCCAATACACTACGATTCTCAGTATTCCCAGAAGAGGCGTACACAGAACCTGTTAAAGTCACGGATGATCAAAACCAAAGCGTACTGATTTTCGCAAGTATTAGCGATGCAAGTCTCAGGTTTAGACCAAATACACCTACCCTGATTCGGATTCCCATAGACACATAGTCATACTACCAATGAGATTCCGATGGGTCTATCCAGAGCGAAGCTGTTCCCGTAGCATCGGTAAACAGAACCTCCTATCACACTTGCATAAGTATCCAATACTTAAATATATGAGAACTATGCCATTAAGCTTCCATAACGGGCACAAGTGCAATACTAGTCTATTCCGCATTATCAATGTCCAGTCTCTATAATACTACGACTAAGGATATTTAATGATTAAACCTTTCGTGGATTAATATTGTCTCATATCTTATTAATCTGGTACTAATCATACGGACTTTTATCATTTATATATCCAAGTAATCTAATTACAAAATGATAAAAGAGCAATTTCCTTTGTCACATAGTTAATTTGTACAAAGAACACCATGTCTTTTACAAATTGTGATGCTATGGGTCATAATTGTCCAACAATCTCCCACTTGGCCTATAGCCAATCACTCAAGTGTCTAACACATAAACTATGTACGGGTCGCTCATGCTTATGCTGAGATATCGCTTTCACCAGCGGATTTACAAGGTTATTATCTGATGCGATTTATTCGATCATCACATCGCCACGATGTATGATCTCACGAATCAGATAAAACCATCGAAATACATATTTGGATCGTTGATGAGACCTTAATTCTTTATCCTATGTTGTAGCCTCGCTCAGCTGCTAACAGAACTTCTCCTAATCTAATTAGGAATTTTATAGATCCAAAATGCTTCTCTTGCTGCCTCTACTGCATCAATATATTCCGCTTTTGTTGTTGAACCGACAACAGTATCTTGCATGGAAGATTTCCAGCTCATTGTTTCGTTGTTCAAATAAAATACGTACCCTGATTGCGACTCAAAGTCGTCTTCATCGGTTTGGAAACTTGCAACGGTGAACCCAGTCACTTCAAGTTCTTTTTCTCCATATAATAAAAGGCATCCTTAGTTCATCTAAGATACTCAAGGATGTTATTTACATCAATCCAGTGACCATCACCTAGATCAGCCTGATTGTGACTCCATATGCTCAAAACATATGAGATACCAGGTCGTGTACATGTTTTTCAATGCACAAGTTCTCGGAGAGTGCCAACAACTTTTAGATCTATCCCATTAGATCTTTATTCCTAGAATAAAGGTTGCATCTCCCAAGTATTCCATGGAGAATTTTAATGAAAGCCAAGCTTTCACTGGTTGTAGTATGGGATTGTTATTTCTAAGAAATAATACATCATCAATCTATAGGACATCTAATGTCAGTGCATTCCCGCTAACCTTCTTATATACACAAGAATCACCTCTGTTTTGAATGAAACCATATTGTAATATGATCACATCAAAATGTTGGTTCTAATAACACAATGTTTGCTTCAATCCATAAATGGATCGAATTAACTTGCAAACCTTCTTTGCATGTTTTGGTATGACAAAATCATCATACCATATTTCATTATGAAATATCCAGCAATAGCAAGCATTATCCAAATGGATTTAATCATGGCTACATGTAAAAGGTTTCGTCGTAATCGACACCATGTTGATGACGATACCCTTTTGCTACAAGCCTAGCTTTGTACGTTTGTATGTTGTCATCCATGTTTGTCTTCACCATGAAGACCCATCTGTTACCAATAGGCACAATATCTTCTGGTATATCAACCAGTGTCCAAACATGGTTGGTATACATGGAATCCATTTCGGATTTCATGGCACTTTGCCATAAATGGAGTCGACACCTTGTATCACTTCCTCATACGTAGCCGGTTCGTTATCTTCAATAAGACTAATTCTACGTGAGGTGAGATCATAAACTCATACCTCTTAGGTTGTTTTCTGACTCTTTCCGACCTACACGATTCTTGTGTATGTAGTAGATTATGGAACAGTCTCATCCCTGATGAACTGTTGGTGTTCCGTTAGGGATCGGTGCCAGGAACAGTATTACTCTGATTTTCATCGAGTTTTACTTTCTTCCCCTTACCACTGCATTTAGGTATTCCTCGTAGGAAAACCGCATGGAGAGCAACAAATATCTTTGTTCTCTTTTGAGTTGTGGAATTAGTTTCCTTAGGATAACCAATTACAAATGGGCACTTATCCAATTTGGGTTGTAGTTTGGTATCATCCAAACATATGCCCAACATTCCCAAATCTTCAGGAATGAGAAACCCAGTTTCTTTCCTGTCCATATTTCATATGGAGTATGTCCAACAAACTTTGGTGGAACCTTATTCAAAATAAGTATTGCATTATTCAATGCGTATCCCGTGAAGGAAATTGGTAGCTCAGTGTGACTCATCATTAACCTTACCATGTCCAAAAAAGTTCGGTTTCTCCGTACGGACACACCACTCAATTAAGGTGTTCCGGGAAGAGTCCACTGTGAAAAAATACCATACTCTTTCAAGTAACCGAGAAACTTATTGCTTAAATATTTCTCCACCACGGTCCAATCGTGATATTTTAATACTTTTGTCGGTCTGTTTTTCTACTTCGTGTCGAAACTCTTTGAATTTATCAAATGTTTCCAACTTGTGTTTCATAAGACACACATAACCATAACGTGATGCAACATCCGTACAGGTTACAAAGTATTTATATCCACCTCTAGCCTAGCTAGACATGGGCCCACATACGTCACCATGAACGAGGGCTAACAGCTCGGTGGCTCATACACCTTTACCGCTAAAAGGCGTTTTATGCATTTTTCCTAATAAACAAGATTCGCAGACATAATTTGAATTAGGATCAAATCTATCCTAGTATCCACTATTCGAAAGTGTGGATATACGAGTCTTGTTAATGCGCCCCATACGACAATACCACAAATAAGTCTTATTAGAATTACTCTATTTGAGCCTTTTGTTTGTCATGTTATATGTTTGAGATCCATTTATATTCGAAATATAAATATTGTTATTCGCATCTAATGTGTATATCTCAATATCATATTTATAAACAAAACTCCCAGTGTTCTGGAACATAAAGGTATACCGGCAACGGGTTAAATTAGATATAGAGATAATGTTTCTAGTCTAACTAGGTACATTATAACAGTTTCCTAATTTAAGTACATGCCCAAAAGGCAGTTCCAAAACTTAGGTCCCCACAGGCAAAACAGCGACTGTCGTCCCGTTTCCGACTCATTGGTCGATCTCAACTGAAGCCAGTCTCCTACTAATCAGCAGATCCCACACATCAGTACATATGTATGTACCACTTTCAGTATCAAAAATCCAATTTTAAAACTAGTAGTGGACACGTTTATTACAATAATAAACATACCTGAAGTCGGAGCCTTGCCCGCCTTCACTTCCTTCATGTCTGCCTTGTCCATACGACAGTCACGAGTCCAGTGACCCCGTTTGCCACAGTTTATGCAGACATCTTGGGATATGTCATTTGTCTTCCCAGAAGACTGTGACGATTTTTCCTTTGCCCTTTTTTCTTCATACCCCATAAGCTTTCGACCAAGCCTTGGCCTTCTGGGATGTCGAAGTAAGATGCGCCTTGCGCTTCTTGCCCATTTGGAAGCTTTGGCTCTGCCTCCTTGAGCATAGCCATTAAATCTCCAAGAGTTTTCTCTTGGTTCATGATGAACCCGCCCCAGTATTTGGGCAGAGACTGTAAGATCAAATCTATGGAAGTCTCGGCCTCGTAGGTAATGCCCAGCTAACCTAGCAGTTCGATGTCAGTAATCATCTGCGACACCTAGTGCTCGACAGATGTACCCTCTGACATACGCGAGCGAAAAAGCTTCTTTTACAATTCGTATTTCCAAGATCTAAGGTTAGATCTATGAAGATCCTTTAATTTCAACATCATGGTATAAAGATCTAATCCTTAGTTCTGACGACGAAATTAAGGAGTCATTGCGGCAAGCATGATGGTTTGAGCACTAAAGTTATCATCACGATGAGTCTCCCAAAGCTCATGCCCTACTATTTGCTCAACTCCGGGCTCAAGCCCGAGAGGTTTATCTATTACATAGAGTAACTTCTTGGCTTCCAGGACTATCCTGAGATTCATTTCCCAATCTGGAAAATTACAGTCGTTAAAGACATTATCGCAATGATGATGTCCCTAACACTAATCTTTCCAGCCATCTCGATTGTAATAGTCCAACTATTCAATCAACGATTTTGGGTACACTCAAATGTAATGATTACTATAATCCAACTATATAATCAACTACAAATGATCGGTTATATTCAAATGTAATGATTACTATAGTCCAACTATATAACTAACTACAAATGAAGTAGTGTGTTGTACAGTCTAACTGCTCAACGAAAGCAATATTAAATATTAGTCCAACTAATATATTTATAAAAACAATAAATTAAAATAAAAGAGCGCGTATTGGCAAGTATTTAAATAAAATTACAAATTTAATACTTGCCTCCCACTATTTTTCGGTGAGCCTCTAACCCTCTGTGGAGTACTCGGGAAACCTAGTTTCCTAGTGGGCTAGGATCCCGTTAAATAACACACACAATATTGACTTTGGCCAACAAGTTGTATGAAACTTAACTAGGTAGATCTCTAAGATCAATTGGATCCCATCCAAAACTAGATCCAGTAAGTGAACCTCCAAGTCCGAAACATATATCCAATATATGTAAATATATCCAATATATTTCCTAACCTTTTCCTCTGAATCAACTAAGCCTTGGCTTTGGCTCAACAAGCTTAATGATTCCAGTTAAGTGAGACCCATTGACAGTGGGAAAGCTTCGTAATCCACTTCGATGAACTAGAGGTGACCTTGACTTTGGCCAACAAGTCACAACCGCCCAAGACATGCGATATAGAAAAAAGCTCTCGTGGTTCAAACACATCCGCGATGGACATTAATCTTGGCCAACAAACCAATGCCAATCTTGGATCTTGAGAGAGAACCACTCAATAGAAGGAAAAACGCTTAATATTTGATGAGGGTTTTTCGCGTAAATTAGCAACCAATTTATTATCTTTGATTAGGTTTCATCATACACCCTTAAGCATGCATTCTAAAAGCATAATAAGGCTCGAAATAAATTAATAATGATATGCGGATGGATATATAACAAACTTTGTTCCTATAACAAATCTCTCCATTTCCTCTCTCCCGCTAGCACTATTCTTACTTCTACCCAATTACATAATACATTAAAGAAACCTCATTAACATTGAGGGGAATTGGGGAGAAGAGAAATACAAAGAGATAAAGAGATAATAGGTTGGACACGCAGGTCCAATTTAATAAATTCTAAATTTATTACAACAATTTCCAAAATTGCCCTCACTCTTCTAATATCCATCCAATATACATTATTCATACAATACATCCATGTATTCACACAAAGCATGTTATTCAATCAATCTAATCCAATTAATTAATCTTTGAATTAATGACTATCCAATGTTCAAACAACGATTTGATTTGCTCGAGTGCAACTCGTTTAAGAATAAATATTCAAAGTACGTATTCTTGAATTATATCGAACTACAGTTTTAAATCCAATTTAATTTATATTCAATACTAATTCTAATTTAATTCCAAATTAAATAATTACACTTATTTATGTGCCTTTTAGACTTAGATTCTAAATCCAATCTTAATGAGTCTCAAAGGCCCAATTAACATCCAATGTTAATTTAATTAAAGTCCAATGGGCTTTTAATTAATTCTTAAGGCATGGGCTTTGGCCAATATGAATCAAACCCAAATGCCAAGGCCCAATAAAGGAATCACCCTTTTTTCCAAAAATCAATTAGGCCCATTAGGCCCAATTAAATTGTTAAAGGCCCAATTATTAGGGGTGGGCAAAAAAACCGACCGAACCGAACCAAACCGCAAACCAAACCAAACCGGACCGAATTTACGGTTTTTTTTCTAGCGGTTTTGTTTGCGGTTCGGATTGGCCCACCCCAAACGGTTTACGGTTTGGTTCAGAAGCTAATCCGAACCGCACCTGTTAAACCGAACCGAACCGTTATATTTAAAAAATTATATATTTTTATTAAAAAAATTGTATTTTTCTTTTAATTTTATTAGTATGTTAATATTTTTATTCTTAAATTTGTTGTTAATATATTTATTTATTAATACTTTTGTTCTTCAATTTGTTAATACTTTTATTCTTAAATTTTTTGTTTTATGGTAGCATCATTATTCTTGAAAGTAAGATGTTGGATTTGTTTCTTAATTAGAATGATGGTAGCATTATTATTTGAGGTATTTTTTAAAAAATACAAAAATTAATTGTGCCTCATTTTTCAATCCTTTATGGAGTGCATGTGTTCCCTGGAGTCACAACTTACACCCTAGCACTTCATACTATTTGTTTAATAGACTAGTTTTTTTTTTTTTTTTCACTTAAGTGGATAAAAATTTGTTTTAAATATAATAATCTGTAAACCGAACCGAACCAATCCGTAAACCGCTGGTTTAAAAAATTTTCAATCCGAACCAAACCGTTATTGAATGGTTTGGTTTGAGAGGTAAAAAATCCGAACCATAAAATATGGTTTGGTTTGGTTTTTAGCAAAAACCGAACCAAACCGAACCGCGCCCACCCCTACCAATTATTATATTTGGACTTTATGGAATGATTTTAGGCCCAATTTGGATCCAATCCAATTTTCCTAAACCAAGCTTGGCCCAATCAAGCCCATTAAACCCAAATACAACAATATCAGCCCAATCCAATTTAAAGACTAATTTTATTATTAACATAATATTCTAAATATCACATTAATTTAATTAAAGTATAATTTTCATAATTAATTAGTTAAACTAATTTTTCCAAAATATCAATTAAACTAATTAATCATGCTTTAATTATCCAATTTATGTCCAACACAAATTGAAGTAAAATCAATCAATTACACATGCTTCTTGTTCATGGCAATTTGGGCATAACAATATCCAATTTTGATTTCAATCAAATTAAATCAACAATCAATATACATATCATGCCTTAAACTCATCTAATAGCCTAACCAACAAACAAATCACCATGAACACTATTAGGGTAGATTCGGCCAAGCTAGATTTTTAGGGAAAATTAATCTAATCAATTTATCTCAAATCTATTGATTCACAAATCCAATTTATCATCATTAAAGCTCAACCAAACAACTAATTTGAAAAAATCATGCTCCAAACACAAAATTCCCAAATTAAAGTATATAAACCCTAAACTTAAATCAAACTTAGATCTCGCTCTGATATCATTGTTAGTGTTCCTAGAACATGCCAAGGATCTCTAAGAGTGATTCGTGTCTGAAAATTACCAAAGAGAGTTGCGGAAAAACTTACATTGGTTGGATGAAATTGCAAAACTTTTGATATTTGTGAAGAGCTCCAAGCTTTTCTTTGTGTTCCAAACTCAAGGGATTGATTTCCCTATCACCTTATTTGCTCTTTGAAGTGCTAGCTCACTAGAATTTTTGCAACAAAAACTCCATGGGAGAGGGAGGAGCTCTCGGCATTTGGAGAGAAAAATAAAAGCTGTGAATAGTAACTTCATCCACTTCTAAAGTTGACTTAATTAATTTATACAAAGGGTGAGTGTTGGTTTTGGTTTGAGTGTGTTATAAGTAAAGCCAAGCTTTTCTCAACCAAATCAAACCCATGATTTAAGCCTAACCACTTCCATCACATGTCCAATATGTTGATGTAAGTGAAGTGGGTCCCACCACTTTTAAATTCCAAATTTAAGTCGGCTAACTCAACACACAACTTCGCTTGGGCCCGGGTTCATTTTATTCCGAACTAAACGAATTTGCCGTTGCAACGCAATTAAATCCAATTTAATTAAATAATAATGCCTCGCAATATTATTACGAAAGTCGCTTATGAATTAATTCTAAATTGATTCGTTCGCCCGAATTAAAATCCAATTTTAATTCCGCTTTGAAATCTAATTTCAATTAATATATCCAATATATTATTTAATCGATTAATTCCAAATTAATCGTTCTTTCTCTTCTATTGGAATTTTATCTCAGATAAATTCTTGCCGCAATTAATCCTAGATTAATTTTCTCTCTCTCATAATTAATCCCAGATCAATTCTATTTAAGTCAAATGTCATCGGTGAATCTTTGCGAAGCAACCAAAGAGATCCCTGGATATGTTGGTAGTAAATACGGTCATCAGACTATCCAAACAAGTGCATACCCGGTACCACGTTCTTACCGATTTATAAGACATGGTTGGCTTCTAGCAAAACACTGTGCCTACCCAATTCTCTAGAAATATTCTTTTAAGGAATACATAATCTTTATCAGTCGTGGCATACTAAGTATTGCATATTACGATCCAGTATCGTATGTCACATGCTAGGCCTAGGGCTGGAATTGTGTCTGCCCCGTACGAAGCATATATCAGATCACTGGCAACTAGTCTCTATAATCGGATAATCATGACCTAGTCATATTATCCCGATGACTGCAGTACTAGTTCCATATCCTACGTGATCATCATCTCCATATGACTGAAGTGATACTTCCATCTTGACATCACATCCAATACACTACGATTCTCAGTATACCCAGATGAGGCGTACACAGAACCTGTTAAAGTCCCGGACGACCAAAACCAAAGCGTACTGATTGTCGCAAGTATTAGCGATGCAAGTCTCAGGTTAAGACCAAATACACCAACCCTGATTCGGATTCCCATAGACACATAGTCATACTACCAATGGGATTCCGATGGGTCTATCCAGAGCGAAGCTATTCCCGTACCATCGGTAAACAGAACCTCCAATCACACTTGCATAAGTATCCAATACTTAAATATATGAGAACTATGTCGTTAAGCTTCCATAACGCGCACAAGTGCAATACTAGTCTATTTCGCATTATCGATGTCCAGTCTCGATAATACTACGACTAGGGATATTTAATGATTAAACCTTTTGTGGATTAATACTGTCTCATATCTTATTAATCTGGTACTAATCATATGGACTTTTATCATTTATATATCCAAGTAATCTAATTACAAAATGATAAAAGAGTAATTTCCTTTGTCACATAGTTAATTTGTACAAAGAACACCATGTCTTTTACAAATAGTGATGATATGAGTCATAATTGTCCAACATTTGAAAGGCCAGCATCCGGCCATGAAACTAGCAATTCAAATGAAAAATGGCGAATAGATTGAAGAACAAGCCGCACTAGTGGCTACCAGAGCCAGCTTAATGCCTTATGTGAGGGAACAGGAAATTGAAATCGCTACCCAAGATGAAATTTCGGCCTTAAAAGGGAAATTAATAACGCATCAAATAGAAGAAAAAATAAGAGAGGCATACGAGGTGGATTGCTTGGACGAACAACCAGGGGAAAGAAGAAAATTTAGAATACACTCTGAATGAACATCAGAAGGCAAGCATTACAAGGGCACAAGATTTCTTGGAAGAAGTGGACTTGAGAGATGAGATCGACAAGCGCAATACTTATATTAGTAAGAAACTTGATGCCCAGGTACGCGAAGAATTAATTTCTCTCTTAAAAAAGTATAAAGATTGTTTTGCTTGTCATGTAGGAGTGTGTCGTCTTTCTGATAGTTCACCAATGGAGTCATCAAGGAGTCAGTTGGATTAATCGATGCAACATCTCTGATCTCTTCTTTTCAGATGGCTGGCCACTGCAAGTAAACCAATGGAATGGACTGAGCTTGTCCCCTTATATAGTTAAACCGATTGTGACTAGGGCGTCCGCATATGAGTTCTTAACTATAAGAACCTATGAAATTGAAAATTCCTCGAATGTCTCCTAGAGCACCTTCACCTTTTGCAAGTAGGAAGCCATCTATGGATCCCTCGCCTGATATGACTCTCGGAGATGATTGACGATGAGTTGAGAGTCTGATTGAACCTTGATCTTCTCGACTCTAAGGTCATTGGCCAATGTTATACCAGCAATTAATGCTTTATACCCAGCTTCGCTGTTGGTGACTTTGAAACCACACTTGATTGCTTATTTTAGCGTGTCGCATTCAGGCATGGTAAGTACAAGTCCAAGTCCGCATCCCTTTTCTATTGCTTGAACCATCCACGACAAGTTTCCAAGTTGTAGTTGGTTGGACGCACTAAATCTCCAAATCAATTTTCGCTTGTAGACTCGGTGAGAAGTTGGCCATGAAGTCTGCCAGTGCTTGTGATTTGATTGCGGTTTGGGGTTGGTAAGTCATGTCATGTTCCCTTAGCTCCACTGCCCACTGGACCAGCCTCCTGGAGAGCTCGGGTTTGTGAAGTACGTTCCTTATAGGGAAAGTGGTAGACTGTGATTGGGTGTCTTTGGAAGTAGAGGCGTAGTTTTCGAGCCGCTGTTATCAAGGCCAGATTAGCTTTTCCATCTAAGTGTAGCTAGTCTCCGCATCTAGTAGGGCTCTACTCACATAGTAGATTGGAAGTTGGGTCTCATATTCTTCGCACACTAAAACTGCATTGACTGCTTGTTCAGACACCCCCAAATGGAGACTGGCTTAGAGATGAGTGGTGGAGCGGTTAGGTATCCATTGAGTTTCCTCAAAGCTTCTTCGCATACTGGAGTCCATCTAAAGTCTTTCACTTTCTTGAGGGCCGAGAAAAATGAGAAACATTTGTCTATGGACTTGAAGATGAACCTGTTCAGAGCTGTTATTCTCCATGCGAGTTGCATGACATCTTTCGGGCATGTGGGGGAGGGAATATCGAGGATGGACTTAATCTGATCCGGGTTGACTTCTATCCCTCGCTCAGTGACCAGATAGCCTCAGAAATTTCCAGAAGTGACGACAAAAATGCATTTGGTTGGATTCAACTTCATGTCGTATTTCCTCATTATATCAAATACGTACTCCAAGTGCTCTAGGTGCTGATCGGCTTTTAGTGAATTTACCAGCATGTCATCAATATACACTTCCATTATTTTCCCTATCTGTTAGGAAAATATATTTTTGACAAGGCGCTAGTATGTAGCCCTAACATTCTAAATTCCGAAAGACATTACCTTATAGTAATAGATCCATCTGTTGGTGATGAAGGTCATCCTCTCCTAGTCGTTTGGATGCATGAGTATCTGATTGTAGCTTGGGTAGGCATCTATGATGCTTAATAACTCATGTTCAGTTGTAGCATTGACCATTGAATCAATATGGGGCAATGGGAATGAGTTTTTCGGGCATTTCTTATTTAGATCCGTGAAGTTGATGCAGTGTCACCATTTCCCATTCTTCTACCGAACCACCACAATATTGGCAAGCCACTAGAGATACTAGACTTCTTTGATGACCTCATTCTCTAAAAGCTTCTGAACCTCTTCGTAGATGATTCGGTTCATTCCCAGAGGGAATTCCTATCTCTTTTGTTTCACCATGGGGTAGTCTGGGTCTACGTGGAGCCCATGGGCATCATCTCGAGGTCAATCCCAGTCATGTGTTCGTGCAACCATACAAAGCATTCATGTCACTCCATGAGAAAATTGATCAAATTTGTGTGTAGTTTGGGCTCAAGATGAGCTCCAATCTAAGCTTTGTGGTCCGTAAGCTGGGGGTAAATTTGGATCTGGTCAAGTTCCTCGATATCGAGCTGATCCAGTTCGGCCTGACTAGGCCCTTTCTGTAATTGCTATGCTGAAACATGTTTGGCCTTTAAGGTCATCCGATAGAAACTTCTTGAGGCTAGTTGGTCTCTTTTGATCTCTTGTATGCCCCACTTGGTAGGGAAATTCAACACTTCGTGGAAAATGGATGGGATTGCCCTCATGTCATGAATCCATGGGCGGCGGACGATCAAGTTGTAGGCTGAGGGGCAGTCCAAGACTAGAAATGTCGTTAGCTTATTGACCCTTCCAACGTATACTAGAAGTGATATTTCTCCCAATGTAAACTTCTGCTCCCGACTGAATCCAATTAGCATTGTTGACTATCGATTGATTTTGTCAAGTTCCACGCCTATGTCAGTTAGGGCTGTAGTGAAGATGATGTTGGCTGAAGATCTGGTGTCTACTAGTACCAGCTTGATCATGAAATTAGCTACTTATAAGGAGATCACTAGGGCGTCATGATGGGGGTTCGTCTGACTTGAACTCCTATTGTCGGTGAACTTGATGGTCAGATTGGTAAATATCCCTTCAACCAATTTTATAGGCTGTGATGTTTCGGCTGTAGCTTCTCTTGTGTGTCGTTTGGCGGCTGAGTAAGAGACACCGATAATTTCTCTACAAGCAAGTCTTTTAGATACCCTTTGTTCATCAGCTCTAGGACCTCCAACATTAAGGCGATGCAGTCGGCTATCCTGTGCCCATAGTCCTGGTGGAACTCACACCATTTGCTTATGTCCTTCTTAGAAGATCCGTCTCTGGGGCATGCAGGTTATCTTACTTCATTTCCCATATTCTTGAGGGTTGAAACCAATTCTCCGAGAGACACATTAAGGTTGTAGTATGGGAACCTGGCGAAGACCGGTTCAGAATCGCGTAGGATGAAGGTCTCTACTCGTAATCCCGATTGACCCGTTGATGCTCTATTCTCCGTGGAATCCTCCTGTGTACTGGCTGTCGGGCTCTACTATCAAAGTCTTTGGGCCGCTTGGGGGGATTCAGAATTTTCTCTTCATGGTGGCCGGTAGAACTCTCATGATAGATTAATTAACTCAGACGATCAGTTAAAAATAAAAGATCTTAGAGTTCTATCAAGTCAGTTAACACACTTACACACATAGCTTCTTATAACTTAGAAGTCTAGTACATTTTGTATATTGGAATTAGAGTTCCAATGGTTTAATCTGATGTACCATGAGAAAATGAAGCTCGTATAGACATGTGGGTATTCGTTGGAGCAAATACTGAATGACTCACAGGTGATTGCTAATAGTTGGAAGTACACACCACCGTCAATAGGAATTTTATCAAGTCGAGTAGCACATGTGATCCTTTGACTACAGGATAACATTGATTTTGTGTGTGATCATCCACACTTTGATGCCATATATATCAGAGATGTTTCATGATTTGACCACGAGATGTTCTTTTTGTGTGGACCGATGCACTCGTTAATCAAGTGCGTATCAAGATAGGATCCATCAGCCCGTATGTGTACCATAAAGGGCTTAAGGTATCCATGTAAGTAAGTCACGATTCTTAAGACTTTACCCAAACCCGATCACCTATGGTGGATCACATATATCAGAAATGGTGTTTCGATTAATTGTAAAGAACCGTGGACATGTTGACATGAGATGTGCGCCTCAGATCTTGACGGTGTAATCTATGTTTTCTTAGTACAACTCGGATAGCCTACGACGGAGGGATTGTTAAACATATGTGATGACCTCTACTTATATAGTTCAGAAAATTCGTTCGTGTTCTTCACGAATTCGGAGGTGGCCGAATTATGTACATATAAGCTAGGCTTATATGACGAACGTGTCTAGACTTAGAGAGTCCCACAATATGAAGTATACTCGTTGAGCAATTGGGTAGCCGATAATGTTTGATAATAAATAATATTTGATATTATATTTATCAATTAAAATAATAGAGTGTTGTTGGATAATATTAATTATTTACTTTGACCCAATTGGATTAATTGTATTAATCCAAAATCATACAAGGGCTTTGTTATAATTTCATAAATATCTCTACCATTTGAGGATATTTTGGTAATTACAAATATGTAATAATAGGTGTATTTGGCTTGATTTAATTGGATTAAATCAAAGTGGTAGACAATCAACTAATCCATTGGTTAAACTTTATCTTGATTTAATTGGATTAAATCAAAGTGGTAGACCATGGTAATTAGTCGCACCTAATTATACATATTTGAATAAATTGGATTAAGGCCACCTAAAAGTTGATTAAGAATTTTATTAATTAAAAATGACATAAGTTTTGCTATAAAAGGCAAGCATGAGCAAGTTTTTAATTAAGCTTCTGAAATATAAAACAAGCAAGATTTAGAAATATTAGCCTAAGTAAAGTTTTTATGAGAGAAGTTTTGGAAGTTCTCTACAACAGCAAGGAGAAGAAGATTGGATTTTGGAATCAAGCTTGCTAGCTTTGAAGTTCTCCACAATATTTCAACAAGGAGAAGAAGATTGGATCTTGGAATCAAGCTTGCCAGGTAAGTTTGATCTTCTCAAATGCTATGTTTTCATTAAAGAGTTACCATTAGTGAAATATATAGTTATGTAATATGTATTGGATATATAATAATATGGCTTGGTGTTGAAATCAGTCTAATGAATTGCGTACAGATGCTTTGGAAGCATAAACACAATATGCCGCTGATTGGGTCAAAATGTTATGTTGGACATAATAATAAAATTAGAGTTTGGAACTCTAGATGATAGCTTGGAGCTATAACTATCATTCTAAAATCACTTGATCACCTTTGAGTGACCTAGAATTGTCCATTAGTCATTTCATTATGGGATTCGATTTTCGTTTGTGTTTTGATTCAAAGAAATATATATATATTTAGAATATATATATATATATATATATATATATATATATATATATATATGTTTGTTGTATAACATATGTTGAGATTGGTTTTGAAATTAAAATTTTTTTTTGGTGTTTTTGAAAATGTTTATGGTTTTTAAGGAAAATTTTTAAAAAAATGAAAAGTCAAGGCTGCTGTGTTGCAACGTAGCATACTTAGTGTACTGCTGCATGTAGCAAGTGGTGCATGCAGCGTGACTTGCATCCAATATGCGCTACATGTAGCGCACGTATGCTAGGTATGCACCAGACTTGCAGTATCCAATTTTTATTTAGATTTGGTTTTTCCAGACTACGATTCATTCCCGATTCTTCTTATACATTCATAATAGAATATAGTCTTCCACTACAATATTTAAAAATACACTCATACTTGATTTTCGTGGGTTAGAACCATTTTCGCTACGC
The DNA here is from genome assembly GCA_019454045.1 of Zanthoxylum bungeanum. NCBI lineage: Eukaryota > Viridiplantae > Streptophyta > Magnoliopsida > Sapindales > Rutaceae > Zanthoxylum > Zanthoxylum bungeanum. The sequence goes on from SKCR01023781.1 coordinate 325,170, forward strand.
AGCGCACCGATCCGACCCTAGGGGTCCTGTTGGACAATTGTGACCCATAGCATCACTATTTGTAAAAGACATTGTGGTTTTTGTACAAAATAACTATGTGACAAAGGAAATTACTATTTTATCATTTTGTAATTAGATTACTTGAATATATAAATGATAAAAGTCCTTATGATTACTTTCGGATTAATAAGATATGAGACAGTATCAATCCACAACGGTTTAATCATTAAATATCCCTAGTCGTAGTATTATCGAGACTGGACATCGATAATGCGGAATAGACTAGTGTTGTACTTGTGCATGTTATGGAAGCGTAACAACATAGTTCTCATATATTTAAGTATTGGATACTTATGCAAGTGTGATAGGAGGTTCTGTTTGCCGATGGTACGGAAACAGCTTCGCTCTGGATAGACCCCTCGGAATCTGATTGGTAGTATGACTGTGTGTCTTTGGGAATCCGAATCAGGGTAGGTGTATTTGGTCTTAACCTGAGACTTGCATCGCTAATACTTGCGACAATCAATACGCTTTGGTTTTGGTCATCCGAGACTTTAACAGGTTCTGTGTACGCCTCTTCTGGGTTTATTGAGAATCGTATTATATTGGGTGTGATGTCAAGATGGAAGTATTACTTCAGTCATATGGAGATGATGATCACGCAGTGATATAGAACTAGTACTCTATTATGTTGCAACTATCGGGATAATATGACAAGGTCATGATTATCCGATTAAAGAGATGAGTTACTAGTGATCCGATATATGCTTCGTACGGGGCAGACACTATTCCAGCCCCTGGCCTAGCATGTGACATCCGATATTGGATCACAATACGCAATACTTGGTATACTATGCTTGATATAGATTATAAATTCCTTAAATAATATATATTCCTTGGTATACTACGCAATACGCACGGTGTTTTGCTAGAAGCCAACTATGTCTTGTAAATTGGTAAGAACGTAGTACGGGGTACGCACGTATTCGGATAGTCCGACGACTGGATTTACTGCCAACATATCCAGGGATCTCATGGGTCGCTTCCCGAAGATTTACCGATGACGTTTGACTCGAACAGAATTAATCTGGGATTAATTATGAGAGAGAGAAAATTAATCTAGGATTAATTACGGCAAGAATTTATCTGGGATAAAATTCGATAAGAAGAGAGAGAACGATTAATTTGGAATTAATCGATTAAATAATATATTCGATATATTAATTGAAATTAGATTTCGACGCGAAATTAAAATTGGATTTTAATTCGGGCGAACAAATTAATTTAGAATTAATTCTTGAGCGACTTCGTAATAATTTTGCGAGGCACTATTATTTAATTAAATTGGATTTAATTACGTCGCGACGGAAAGTTTGTTTAATCGGATTAAGCGAATCCGAGCCCGAAGTGTGTTGAGCAAGCCACTTGAATTTTTAATTAAAGTGGTTCCCACCAACTTACATCACTTGTCCATCAAGTGTCAATTTGGTGATGGAAGTGGTTGGAGGCATTGAATGCATTTTTCCCTCCAACACTTTGCTTTAGTTTTTGGTAAACCTAATACCAATTTTAAGGGTTTGACTTTTATAAGTGGTATTGGATTTTAGAAATCAAATATACCAAAAACCAAAATCTCTCCTCATTCCTTCTATATTGCCGTGAGTTGCTTCTCCCAAAATAGAGATTTTGTTGCAAAATTTCTTCTTTACTAGCACATTTAAATATCAAACAAAGTGTTAGGGAAACCTTTCCCATTGAGTTTGGAATCAAAGTTCAAAGCTTGAAGCTTAACCATTCATACAAAGGAGAGCTTGGAGCACTTCTCAAAGGAGCAAAATTTTTGTATTCTCTACATCCATATTGTCGACCAATGTAAGTATTATTTCCGCAATCTTACTTTGAGTATTCAAACAATTTATGCTTAATAGATCATTGGCATGTTCTAGGAGAACCCAACAGGTCCCACATCCGCCTCAACAAAAATGATATGAGAGCATGTCTTAACCACATAACACATGTTACATGTTTGACATGTATTTGAATCTATGCCTTTAATTAATTATGCATGAGTCATATCATATATGTATTGCATGTTTTAAATTAAAAGTTTTATTTTGACCTAAACATGTTATTGACTTGATTGTCATAAATCTCCCGTGATTAGGTAATTATTTAATCTCAAGTAATAGTATTAATAACTTTGAAGCATTATTGGATGGTTCGTCTTGTCAATACGAAGATGAATGAGTTCTTATTACTTATGTTCAATACTGTCATTATTGTGAGGGTATAAGTGGTTGGAACTTAGGTCGCTCCGGTAAAACATTAGATATAGAGTGATAAGTTGACATAGTCACCTAATACCATCAATATTGTGAGGGTGTACTTAAGAAGCTCATTAGTGCACATTGATAATATACACTTGGAACATGTCTTAATCCAATACCATCATTATTATGAGGATTGGAAATGGTTTAGGACCAAACTTAGGAGTCACATGAATGTGATTGACCTTTGAGGTTCGCAATGAAATTTTGATAGTAAAATTTTTATTTTTTCGTTAACAGAGATTATAGAATTATGTAAAGTAGTATGAGGGAACTAATAGATTTAAAATCCATATTCGTATTAGTGTTTTTATATTGAAATGAAAAATATTCTTCTAGTGTTTAACTGTAATCTTGTAGATGGCTGCCGCAAATCTGTTAGTGGACTTTTAAATTCTAATAAATTAAAAGGAGCCGAGAAATATTTTGAGTGGGAAATGAATATTCGCCTTGTCTTAGAGTCAGAGAAGTTGAGCTATGTGACATTCAATCCACTGTCTGTTGAAATCGCCCGAAGAGTGAGAGACTTTTGAAAAATTGAAGGATGATAACCTAATAGTGAAATCCTATATTTTAGGATCGATGGTTCCAAATTTGCTAAGACAATACATAGAGGTGCTTGATGCTTGAAGCATTATGAGAACACTTAATGAGTTGTTCGAAGCAAATCAAGAAATTGAAATATCTCGGAGATCTAAGGAATTGTTCCATGTTATGCTCAAGGATGGCTGAGCGGTCAACATTTGGAGCGACATGGCATTATGATCGATGAATGGCTGAGCGGTCAACATTCATGAATTTTAGACCATTGGATGTGTTTAAATGCATGAGATATATTGATTTGTGATTTAATTAGATTGAAATCAAAATTGGTTAATTTTATGCATGAAAACTGTGAGCTTGATGAGCATGTTATGAGTTGATTTTGCTTCAATTGTGTTGGACATGAATTGAACATAATAAAGCATGATTAATTAAGTAAATTGATGTTTTGGAAATATTAATTTGACTAATTAATTATGGCTATACATTTTAATTAAAAATTATGATATTTGGAATATTATAATTTAATAAATTAGTCTACAATTTGGAACTGGGCTAAAATCATTGTATTTGGGCTTAATGGACTTGGTTGGGCCAAGTTGGTTTAAGAAAATTGGATTGGATCCAAATTAGGCCTAAAACCATTCCATAAAGTCCAAATATAATTAATGGGCCTTTAAATAATTAATTGGGCCTAATGGGCCAAAATTAATTTTATGGCAAATGGTGATTCCTTATTGGGCTTTGGTTGCCAAAGTTCATGCCTTGAGAATTAATTAAAAGCCCATTAGACTTTAATTAAATTGACATTGGATGTTAATGGGCCTTTGAGACCCATTTAGATTGGATTTAGAATCTAAGTCTAATAGGCACATTAATAAGTGTAATTATTTAATTTGGAATTAAATTCGAATTAGTATTGGATAAAAATTAAATCGGATTTAAAATTGTAGTTCGATATAATTCAAGAATACACACTTTGAGTACTTATTCTTAAACGAGTTGGACTCGCACAAATCAAATCGTTGTTTGAACATTGGATGGTCATTAATTCAAAGATTAATTAATTGGATTAGATTGATTGAATAACATGCTTTGTGTGAATATATGGATGTGTTGTATGAATAATGTATATCAGATGGATATTAGATGGGTAAGGGTAATTTTGGAAATTATTGTAATAAATTTAGAATTTATTAAATTGGACCTGAGTGTCCAGCCTTATATCTCTTGACTCTTTGTACTTCTCTTTTCACCAATTCCCCTCAATGTAAATGAGGTTTCTTTATTGTATTATGTAATTGGGTAGAAGTTAGAATAGTGCTAGCCGGGGAGAGGAAATGGAGAGATTTGTTCTATGAACAATTTGTTGAATATCCATCCGCATATCATTATTATTTATTTCACGCCTTATTATGCTTTTAGAATGCATGCTTAAGGGTGAATGATGAGACCTAATCAAAGATAATAAATTGGTTGTCAATTTACATGAAAAACCCTCAAACAAATATTAAGCAAATTCCTTCCATTGAGTGGTTCTTTCTCAAGATCTAAGATTGGCATTGGTTTGTTGGCCAAAGTCAATATCAATGTCCATCGCGGATGTATTTGAACCACGAAAGCTTTGTTCTATATCGCATGTCTTGGGCAAGTTGTGATTTGTTGGCCAAAGTCAAGGTCACTTCTTGTTCATCGACATGGATTACGAAGCTTTCCCACTGTCAATGGGTCCCGCTTAACTGGAATCATTAAGCTTGTTGAGCCAAAGCCAAGACTTAGTTGATTCAGAGGAAAAGATTAGGAAAATATATTGGATATATTGGCATATATATTGTATATATGTTTCGGACTTGGAGGTCCACCTGTTAGGGATATGCCCTATACCCAACTTGTGGATGGGCTATATGTACATGTATTTGTAATATTTTCATTAATTAATAAAATGGAAATCTTTATTATACGTGTCTTACATAACTTATATGAATCATCAACATTGTAATAAAGCCCTTGGAGTAATAAGACGATGGCTTCCACGCCTTATGAGAATCATTACTCTTAAATGTTCATAGTCATAGTTTTATGAATAATCTGGGCGTTCACAAAGCGGAGAGACTAGCATGATGATATGATTCTCCCTTAAGTGGGGTAGCCGATCTAATAGGCTACTAGCATAGATCCATCCGCTTGGTGTATCACATGGATGTATGAGTTTCTCGTGTCCATCAAATTGACCGCCGAAAGTTTTCATATGGAGTGTTTATCCCATGTGTCTGTGAGAACTTTCATGTATCGATTATATGACTAGTCCTTAGACTTGAGGTCTTTACAATCTTATGTGTGGATCAAATAACTTTGACATTCTCTTCCCCGGTTCAAAAGATCCGGTCATAAGGTTATGATTGGGTCATTTGTTGAAACACATGAAGTTTGTAAAGATACAACAGAGAATCGCCACTCTCTCGGATAATATTTTCTTATAAGAGCAGTATTTCAGTTCGCCGGTTGATATTGGTGATCACTGCTTGAGACTGTGGCCACAGCGGAAGAATACTGTGAGATTCTTGGGTTAGCACGATTCATGACACTATCAATATCATACCTTTGACCATATGGGTAGACACTTTCCGTACCCTATGTCAATAGGTGGGGATACAGTGAGGCGAGGGACCGTATCATATGTAAATCGCATATAGAATGAGTATATATATATCTTTCTTTCTCATTTGGGGGCCTTGGCATGTTGCTAGATGTCAACCTTGGTCATTGAAATCGAAAGACCATCTGATCGGAGGATAATTTATGTTCGATTAAATTATCACGATTCATTTCATGTCCAACTTGAGGGGAACCCAAAAGGTCACACACAACAAAGTCGAAATCAATGGTTAACAGTGCAAAATACAAATATAACAACATATATGATTGCTGTAGGAATTGTTCATAAATGGTTCAATGTGTTTAATTATTGAACATATCATTTATGAGGTTCCATAGTGGCTTAGGGATTGGTGAATGAAGATAGGGGCACTTTGGAATTGGAATAAAAAAATTACTATTCACGTGAATAGTAATGTGAATATTCACATGAATAGTAAAAAAAATTTTATTTGTTTTGAATTCCAATTCGGCCCAAACTCTTATTAGGGTTTTATAATCTCATTAAACCACTAAATTAATATTCAATGGCTAAGATTAAATTAGCTTTTATCCCACATCGGATTCTTAATTCTTCACAAATTTTTACACCAAACCTTTCATATATCGGGTTTATATGAGTGAACAACTCTAAAGTTTAAGAGTAAGCCACTGATTTTGAGGATCCTTAAGTCTAATTCACTAGAGGAACCTTGAGTTAAAAGTTTTGAGGTATTTGCCTAGGCTAGCACCAAGGACAAAATACCCGTGCACTCAAGGCGTAGTCTTGCCATTGAGTTTTGGCTTTAGTGTGTGCATATTTGGAGGCCACACACTTGGGTGGCTCTTTGGAACGTGGAAGAGCTTGCTGAGTTCGAGAAAAGCTTGTAGATTGGAGGGAGGACTGGAGGAGTCTACGGTTCAAGTAAGTCTTTTTCTTTCTTTTTTTTATTTATAGTTCTTATAATAGTTAGCATGTTTAGGTTTATGTTCTTTGCATGTTTTATAAGTTTTATGCTTAGAATATTATGATAGTTAACAGTGGTATCAGCGCACTATTTTTATTTTGATTAGTTCTCACTCGTTTGAACTCAAAATTGGGTGTTTAAAAGCTCGTTGGAAAGCTAACACCCTGAACTTAATTTTAGGTATAAGTTTTGCATGATTTGGTTAAGATTTGAATTGTGAAATTGTATTTAAAGTTCACTCGTCTGCAAAAAAATGTGAATAGTAAATTTATTTGAATAAAATACAATATCATAATTAAATATTAATCAAAGTTATTTAATGCCTAAAATAATTCCAACATATTAAAACTCATATGCTTGATGATTCTATGTATGATTAGAATTGGCATGATTATTTTAGGGTGCAAGCATCTAGAGACTTTCTAAGAAATAGAGAGTGTATTGCTTATCCCTTAGCTAATTAATTATTTTGTGATGAACTTAGAGATTTATTACCTTTAAGGATAATAAATATAACTCACTTGTTTATAATAAAAGACATTATAAAATATACAAGTGGGTTGGGACCAAGGGGTTAATAAAACTTTCCAAACTAAAGTTAATTTAACCAAAGGTATTACTAGAGTTAGATAATGATTTGGTGTCTTCCTTCACTCACTACCTTTTTATAGCCAAAAGGAAAAGCTGTGAAGACATCTAGATAATCATTTACTCAAAGCTTACCTTAAAGCATATTTAAAGTGTTGGACTAATTTGTAGGATCTATTGTTTATTCCTGTCACCAAGGCAATAAGAGCCTAAGAGGTAAGAGTATTTAAGTGAGTTCGCTCCACCCTCCCTATGGGGAATTTTCAATGGAGGAATCCATTTGACAGTTATTCACTTAAACTTGCTAAAATCCTCAATAATAATTTAAGTCTAAAATTTGCATCCCATTGTAAAGTATAAACCCAAAGGGCTTAAACCATATTGGCAGGACTAGGCTTTACCAGACTGACCAATACCAATTTGTCCTTAAATCGTACTATTGATAATGGTTTGACTTTTCTGAGTCATAAGACGCAGCGACCCTTAGGCGTAGTCTTATAACTTAGTGGAAAAGATTGGGTGTCCACAAGGACTAGCATAAGCTATGGCATGTTTGATTGCCCAACCCAATGATCAAGGAATTGTGATTTATATCATAAATTGGTTGGGAACCTACCTAATTATCGTATTTTATAATGACCGGCCCTAGTCGGAGTTATAAAATGATGATAATGGGATCCTTGCCCACAAGAAATCCATCATATTGAGGTTGATGCGATTTGCTTAAAATTTTAAAACAATTGAGTGGGAGTAACTTCATAGTATTAAAAGCCCATGTTATTATGAAACATTAATGAAAACATACTCCTAATTTTAACATTTTCTCTTAACATGTGGGTTAAAATATTTCACAAACATTCAAATGGAAAACAGATTATCACTTCGTTCCATCCTTGATGAGCATAAGCTCAAAGGGGACAACTATAATGACTAGTTTAGAAACCTTAAAATTGTCTTACGACAAGAAAATATTTTCTATGTTCTTGAAAGACCATTTACCCCTGAACCCGCAGAAGATGTTGACCAAGATACATTTGATACTTGGAAGAAACACTTCGATGATGATGAGCAAGTAGTTTGCATAATGCTTGGCTCTATGTCGGACGAACTTCAGAAAGCTCACGAAGATATAGATGCTCAAACCATCATCTTTCACTTGAAGGAGTTGTATGCAACTTCTGTTCATACCGTGAGATTCCAAGTGTCATGTGCCTTATTCCAAACAAGGTATAAGGAATGATCTGTTAGTGGACATGTGCTTAAGATGATTGGCCACATTGAAAAATTAGCCAACCTCAGGTTTATCATGGATCATGAGATAGGTCACGATCCGATTCTTCAGTCCTTACCAAAAGAATTCTCTAACTTTATTATGCAGTTTCATCTGTCTGATAAAGAAGCTACTTTAGCAGAATTGCACAATCTGATAAAGCAAGCAGAGAAGGACTTGAAACCGAAGCTTAAAACCTCCGTCATGCTTACGGGTACGAACCTGAAGCCACGAGGCCCAAAGAAAAATAAGGGCAAGACCAAGGCTTCATATCACCTAAAGCCCAATGGTAAGGTGGAGAAGAAAAAAGGAAAGGGGAAATGTTTCTTTTGTGGAAAGAATGGTCATTGGAAGAAAGACTGCAGATCCTTGAAAGCAAAGGAAGCTTGGGAAGCCCAAGAGGCCAAGAAGCCCAATGCTTCAGGTATGTTGTATATGATTGAACTATATTCTCAAAAATCTGAACCTTCTACTTGGGTGATTGACACCGATTGTAGGACTCACTTATGTAACAATGTACATGGCCTGAGAAACAGTATGAGACTCCGTCATGGGGAGGTTGACTTATGAATGGGTAATGGAGCAAAACTGGTTGCATTGTGCGTGGGGACTTATTCATTAGTTTTTCCGAATGGTTTAGTTTTAGACTTAGAAGATTGTGTTTATGTACCTTCTCTAGTAAAGAATATCATTTCAATTTCTTCTTTATGTAATAAAGGATTTTCATGCCTAATAAGTTGTAATGAATATTCTATTTATTTCAATGAAAAAAAATATGGAGATGGTATTTTGAATAATGGTATCTATGTCTTACAAACTAACAAAAAATGTTCAACCTCTAATATATACAACGTTAACTCGAATAATCTCAATGAATCACTTCTATGGTACAGTCGCTTAGGTCATATCAATGAAACAAGACTAACTAAGCTACATAAGGATGGGTATTTCAAACCCTTCAAATATAAACCTTATGGAACTTATGAGTCTTGTTTACTTGGTAAAATGACCAAATTACCCTTCAAAGGTAAATGACAGTGTGCATAGGAGACATTAGAACTCATACACTATGATGTATGTGGACCAATGTCAGTCACCGCTAGAGTTGGATTCTCCTACTTCATTACCTTTATCGATGATCATTCGCGATATGGGTATATGTACCTTATGCGGTAGAAATCTGAAGCCTTTGAGAAATTCAAAGACTTCAAGGCTGAAGTAGAAAACCAGCTTAATAAAAGTATTAAGTCACTAAGGTCTGACCGAGGTGGTGAATACTTAAGCAACGAATTTCAAGATTACTTGAGAGAAAATGGCATTGTTTCCCAGTGGACTCCTCCGGGAACTCCACAGCATAATGGGGTCTCCGAAAGGAGAAATCGGACATTATTAGATATGATCTGATGAATGATGTCAAGCACGGATCTACATATTTCATTTTGGGGTCTTGCTTTAGAAATTGCAACACTACTACTAAACCAAGTTCCTTCCAAGACTGTTAGTCAAACACCATATGAGTTATGGTCTGGGAAACGTCATAGTCTTAGTTATCTAAGAGTTTGGGGATGTGATGCATATGTCAAGCTCACACAAACTAACAAATTGGATGATAGGGCAGTTAAATGTAAGTTTGTAGGATATCCCTTGAACTCATGAGCATACGTGTTCTATGTCCCAAATGAACAAAGAACATTTGTCTCACGAAATGCTAAATTTCTAGATAATGAATTCCTTCTCAAGAAATATAGTGGGCATAGAATTGACCTCGATGAGGTACGAGAAGAATAAACTAACATAGAACAAAACCCCAGGCCCCTCAAAAGGGCAACGACGGAACAACCACAAGGTTATGAACTCAGAAGGTCTGGTAGGGAAAGACATGAGCCTGAAAGATATGGTTTCCATATTGATGAGGAACATGATCAGGTCATTGATAATGACGATCCCACCAGTTATGACGAAGCAAGGAGTGACATTGATTCAGTCAAGTGGCTTGAGGCCATGAAATCCGAAATAGACTCTATATATCAGAATCAAGTCTGGGACTTGGTAGATGTACCTGAAGGCATAAAACCCATAGGCTGCAAGTGGATTTACAAGCGTAAAACTGATGTAGAAGGCAACATCCAAACCTATAAGGCTAGGTTCGTGGCGAAAGGTTATAGAAAAATCCAAGGAATTGCCTATGACGAAACCTTCTCGCCTGTTGCAATGATAAAGTCCATTCGAATTTTACTGGCACTAGCTGCACACTTTGATTATGAGATTTGGCAAATTGATGTCAAAACAGCTTTCCTTAATGGGAACCTCGTAGAGGAATTCTATATGACACAACCTGAGGGGTTTGCATCTAAGGATGATCATAATAAAGTATGCAAGCTTAAATGATCCATTTATGGACTCAAGCAAGCCTCCAGAAGTTTGAAACGATTTGATGAGACAATCAAAGAATTTGACTTCATAAAAAATGTAGACAAGCCTTGTGTTTACAGGAAAAGTAGTGGGAGTGATGTTGTATTTCTTGTCTTATATGTCGATGACATATTAATCATCGGGAATGATATTCCCATGATACAAGCCACCAAACAATGGTTATCTCAGAATTTCTCCATGAAAGATTTGGGAGAAGCAGCCTACATCCTCGACATTAAGATCTACCGTAATATATCTAAAATATTGTTAGGACTTTCTCAATCTACGTACATAGATGAAGTTTTGAATATATTCAAAATGGAAGATTCCAAAAGCGATAATTTACCTACTTGTCATGGAATAAAATTATCTAAGGAGCAATGTCCATATACTCCGTCAGATAGAGAGCGTATGAGTATGATCCCTTATGCTTCAGCAATAGGATCAATCATGTACGCCATGCTATGTACAAGACCTGATGTCTCTTATGCTCTTAGCATAACGAACAAGTATCAGACAAATCCTGGTAAGCAATACTGAGCAGCTGTCAAAACAATCCTCAAGTATCTAAGAAGAACTAATGATGTGTTTTTGACATACGAAGATTGTTCTGAGATGAAAGTCATTGGTTACTGTGATGCGAGCTTTCAGACTGATAGGGATGACAGCAGATCGTAAACAGGATATCTGTTTACTTTAAATGGCGGTGCTGTAAGTTGGAAAAGCTTAAAGCAGTCAACTACAGCGGACTCCACCACTGAAGCCGAGTATTTTACAGCATCTAAGGCAGCTAAAGAAGCAGTCTGGATAAAGAAGTTCACCACAGAGCTGGAAGTGCTTCCCGCGATAAAGAATGGCGTCACGATGTACTGTGACAACACGGGCGCCATTGCTCAATCAAAGGAACCAAGGTCCTACCAGAAATCCAAGCATGTACTCAGGTGATTTCATCTCATCAGGGAGATTGTTGAGAGAAAAGAAGTTATTATAGAGAAAATACCCACAGAAGATAATCTTGCAGATTCTCTGACTAAAAGGCTGACTCAACAAAAGCATGAAAGGCACAACCGAGAGTATGGTGTCCAGATTCATACTAGTTGGCTATAGTGCAAGTGGGAGATTGTTAGGGATATGCCCTATACCCAACTTGTGGATGGGCTATATGTATATGTATTTGTAATATTTTCATTAATTAATAAAATGACAATCTTTATTATACGTGTCTTATATAACTAATATGAATCATCAACACTGTAATAAAGCCCTTGGAGTAATAAGACAATGGCTTCCACGCCTTATAAGAATCATTACTCTTAAATGTTCCTAGTAATAGTTTTGTGAATAATCTGGGCGTTCACAAAGCGGAGAGACTAGCATGATGATATGATCCGCCCTTAAATGGGGTAGCCGATCTCATAGGCTACTAGCGGAGATCCATCCGCTTGGTGTATCACATGGATACATGAGTTGCTCGTGTCCATTGAACTGACCGCCGAAAGTTTTCATATGGAGTGTTTATCCCATGTGTCTGTGAGAACTTTCATGTATCGATTATATGACTAGTCCTTAGACTTGAGGACTTTATAATCTTATGTGTGGATCAAATAACTTTGACATTCTCCTTCCCCGGTTCAAAAGATTCGGTCATAAGGGTATGATTAGGTCATTTGTTGAAACATATGATGTTTGTAAAGATACAACAGAGAATCACCACTCTCTCGGATAATATTTTCTTATAAGAGTAGTATTCCAGTTCGCGGGTTGATATGTATGATCAATGTTTGAGACTGTGGCCACAGCGGAAGAATCATGTGAGATTCTTGGGTTAGCACGATTCATGACACTATCAACATCATACATTTGACCATATGGGTAGACACTTTCCGTACCCTAGGTCAATAGGTGGGGATATAGTTAGGCGATGGACAATATCATATGTAAATCGCATACATAATGGGTATATATATATTTCCTTCTCATTTGGGGGCCTTGGCATGTTGCTAGATGTCAACCTTGGTCATTAAAATTGAACGACCATCTGATCAGAGGATAATTTATTTTTCGATTAAATTATCACGATTCATTTCATGTCCAACTTGAGGGGAACCCAAAAGGTCACACACAACAAAGTCGAAATCAATGGTTAACAGTGCACAGTACAAATATAACAGCATATATGATTGCTGTAGGAATTGTTAATAAATGGTTCAATTTATTTAATTATTTAACATATCATTTATGAGGTTCCATAGTGGCTTAGGGATTGGTGAATGACGATAGGGGCAGTTTGGGAATTGGAATAAAAAAAAATTACTATTCACATAAATAATATATTTTTTTTATTTGTTTTGAATTCCAATTCGGCCCAAACTCTTATTAGGGTTTTATAATCTCATTAAACCACTAAATTAAGATCCAATGGCTAAGATTAAATTAGCTTTTATCCCACATCGGATTCTTAATTAATTTTGTTGTCTTTGGAGCACTATATAAACCCAAAGAATTCTTCATAAATTTTTACACCAAAACTTTCATATCTCGGGTTTATATAAGTGAACAACTCTAAAGTTTAAGAGTAAGCCACTGATTTTGAGGATCCTTAAGTCTAATTGACTAGAGGAACCTCGAGTTAAAAGTTTTGAGGTATTTGCCTAGGCTAGCACCAAGGGCAAAATACCCGTGCACTCAAGGCATAGTCTTGCCGTTGAGTTTTGGCTTTAGTGTGTGCATATTTGGAGGCCACACACTTGGGTGGCTCTTTGGAACGTGGAAGAACTTGCTGAGTTCGAGAAAAGCTTGAAGATTTGAGGGAGGACTCGAGGAGTCTACGGTTCAAGTAAGTCTTTTTCTTTCTTTATTTTATTTAGAGTTCTTATGATAGTTATCATGTTTAGGTTTATGTTCTTTGCATGTTTTATGAGTCTTATGCTTATAATATATAATAACATGCCTAGGCTTGTAGAATAATCAAAACAAATGGGTCTTGGGCAAAGGGAAAGCGGCATAATAATTTTGATTTTCCGCTGCGCACTCACGGCCGCTTCCCAACACCACCGACCAGATCTAGGAATTGTATGAGATCCAATTGATCTTATAGATCTATCTAGTTAAATATCATATAGCTTGTTGGCCAAAGTCAAGGTTGTGTGTTGTTTAACGGGATCCTAGCACACTAGGAAACTAGGTTTCCCGAGTACTCAACAGAGGGTTAGAGGCTCGCCGAAAAATAGTGGGAGGCTAGTATTGAATTTGTAATTTCGTTCAAATACTTGCCAATACGCGCTTTCAAATTGTTTCGTCATTTTATATATTTATTAGTTGGACTAATATTTCATTTTTTTTATTATTGTAACAGTTGGATTGTACCCAAAAATCGTTAATTGAATAGTTAGACTATTGTAATAAAGATGGCGGGAAAGATCAACGTTAGGGACATTATCATGGGCGAAAATGTCTTTAATGGTGCGAACTTTCCTGACTGGGATATGAACCTCAGGATTGTCCTGGGGGCCGAGAAGATGCTATATATGATAGAGAGACCTCTCGGGCCTAAGCCCGAAATTGAGCAGCCGCTTGAGCTTGAGCTTTGGAAGACTCACAGTGATGACAACTCAATTGCTCAATCCTTCATGCTCGCTGCAATGACCCCTCAATTTCGTTGCCAGAACAAGGGATTGGATCCCTATACTATGATGCCAAAATTGAAGGACCTTCACCGATCTAACCTTAGATCACAAAGGTATGAATTGCAGAAGAAGCTCTTTCGCTCTCGAATGTCAGAGGGTACATCTATCGAGCACCATGTGTCGCAGATGATTGCTGACATTGAATAGCTGGGTCAACTAGGCATAGCCTTTGAGGCTGAGACTTCTATAGATTTGATCTTGGAGTCTCTTCCTGACAGCTGAAGCGGGTTCATCATGAACTATAATATGATGAACCAAGACCATACTCTTGGAGAGTTGATGGTAATGCTGTGTGAAGTAGAAAAAGAGCTATTGAAGGGCAAAAAATGCGAGGCGAATTTCGCTTCGACATCTCAGTCTGCCAAGGCTTGGCCAAAGGCTACTGGAGGCGTGAAGAAGAGAAAGGGCAAGGCCAAATCATCAAAGTCATCTAGGAAGGAAAATGACAAATCCCAAGATGTATGTCTACAATATGGCAAATAAGGTTACTGGAAGCGTCACTGCCGTGAGTACAAGGCGCACATGAAGGAAATCAAAGCGGGCAAGGCACTAGCTTCATGTATTTTTGTTATAGAAATAAACATGTCTACTTTTAGTTTTAAAAATTGGATTTTTGATTCTGGTTGTGGTACTCATATATGTACTGATGTGCAAGATCTGCAGATTAGCAGGAGACTGGCTTCAGGAGAGATAGACCTCCGAGTTGGAAATGGGACTAGAGTCACCATTTTGACTGTTGGGACCTACATTTTGGAACTGCCCTCAGGGCATGTACTAAATCTATCAGACTGTTATTATGTACCTAGTTTGACTAGGAATATTATTTCTGTATCTTTATTAGCCCAATGTGGGAATACTTTTGTATTCAGAAACACTGGGTGTTTTATGTATAAAAATGATATTGAGATATGTAGTGCTGATGTGAATAATGGTCTTTATATTTTGAATATAAATCAATCTCAAACATATAATGTAACAAACAAAAGGCTTAAAATAAGTAAAAAATATGAAACTTATATGTGGCATTGTTGTCTAGGACACATTAACAAGACTCGCATATCCACACTTTCGAAGATTGGGTAATTGGACGGATTTGATCCAAATTCATATGACGTCTGCGAATCTTGTTTATTAGGCAAAATGCCTAAAACACCTTTTAGCGGTAAAGGTGCACGTGCCACCGAACTGTTAGCCCTCGTTCATAGTGACGTGTGCGGGCCAATGTCTAGCCAGGCTAGAGGTGGATATGAATACTTCGTAACCTTTACGGATGATGCATCGCGTTATGGTTATGTGTATCTTATGAGACACAAGTCGGAAACCTTTGAGAAATTCAAAGAGTTTCGACACGAAGTAGAAAAACAGACCTACAAAAATATTAAAACATTACGGTCGGATCGTGGTGGAGAATACTTAAGCAATGAGTTTCTTGATTACTTGAAAGAATATGGTATTCTTTCACAGTGGACTCCTCCCGGAACACCTCAATTAAACGGTGTGTCCGAACGGAGAAACCGAACCTTGTTAGACATGGTAAGGTCTATGATGAGTCGCACTGAGCTACCTATTTCCTTCTGGGGATATGCATTGAACAATGCAATACTTATTTTGAATAAGGTTTCGTCAAATTCTGTTCAACAGACTCCGTATGAAATATGGATAAGAAAGAAATCGGGTTTCTCATTCCTGAAGATTTGGGGATGCTGGGCATACGATAAACGTTTGGATGGTACCAAACTAGAACCCAAATCGGATAAGTGCCTATTTGTAGGTTATCATAGGGAAACCAAAGGATATTACTTCTATAACCCACAAGAGAACAAATTATTTGTTGCTCTACATGCGGTTTTCCTTGAGAAGGAATTCCTAAATTCAGTGGTAAGTGGGAGGAAAGTAAAACTCGATGAAAATCGGAGTGATACTGTTCCTGGCACAGAACCCTTAACGGAACATGAACAGTTCATCAGGGATGAGACTGTACCACAATCTTCGAATACACAAGAACCGCGTAGGTCGTAGGGAGTCAGAAAACAACCTAAGAGGTATGGATTTCTGATCTCACCTCATGCGGATATTAATCTTATTGAGGAAGATGAATCGGCTATATATTAGGAAACGATACAAGGTATCGACTCCAATTTATGGCAAGATGCCATGAAATCTGAAATGGATTCTATGTACACCAACCAAGTTTGGACACTGGTTGATGCATCAGAAGGCGTAAAGCCTATTGGTTGCAAATGGGTCTTCAAGAAGAAGACCGACATGGATGGCAACATACAAACGTACAAAGCTAGGCTTGTAGCGAAATGGTATCATCAACGACATGGTGTCGATTACGATGAAACTTTTTCACCTGTTACCATGATTAAATCCATTCGGATAATGCTTGCTATTGATGCATATTTCGATTACGAAATATGGCAGATGGACGTCAAAACCACTTTCCTTAATAGAAACCTTTTGGAGGATGTTTATATGCAACAGCCTGATGGTTTTGTCGTACCAAAACATGCGAACAAGGTTTACAAGTTAAATCGATCCATTTATGGATTGAAGCAAGCATCGCGTTCTTGGAACCAACGTTTTGATGAGATTAAAAGAATATGATTTCGTGCAAAACGAGGATGATCCTTGTGTATATAAGAAGGTTAGTGGGAGCGCACTGACATTCATTGTCCTTTACGTTGATGATTTATTTCTTATTGGAAATGACATTCCCATGCTACAATCGGTGAAAGCTTGGCTTTTGTTAAAATTCTCCATGAAAGATCTGGGAGAAACAGCCTTTTTCTGGTAATAAAGATCTACCGGGATAGATCTAGAAAGCTGCTTTGATTCTCTTAGAGCACATATATTGATAAAGTGTTGAAGAGATTCAACATGGAACAGTCTAAGAGGGGACTGTTGCCAGTGTCATATGGCGTCACTCTATCTAAGGACATATGTCATAAAACTCAAGATGAGAGAGACAACATGAGTTAGATCCTGTTCGCTTTGGCAGTCGGATCGATCATGTATGCCATGATATGTACGTGACCTGATGTCCCGTATACTTTGAGCATGTGTAGTCACTATCAGGCCGATCCAGGTGATGGTCACTGGGTTACGGTTAAGAACATCCTTAAGTATCTTAAATGAACTAGGGATGCGTTCTTAATCTATGGAGATGGAGAAATTGAGGTAACTGGGTTTACCGATGCAAGTTTCCAAACCGATAAAGACGACTGTATGTCGCAATCTGGGTACATATTTTGTTTGAACAATGGAGCAGTGAGCTGGAAATCTTTCAAGCAATAGACTGTTGCCGATTCAATAACAGAAGCAGAATTTATCGCTACAGCTTAAGCAGCAAAAGAGGCAGTTTGGATCCGTAAATTCCTAATTGGATTAGGAGTAGTTCCGTTAGCAGCTGAGTCCATTCCATTATATTGTGACAATAACGGGGCTATCTCGCAGGCTAAGGAACCGCGGTCTCATCAACGATCCAAGCATGTTCTTCGACGTTTCCATCTGATTCGTGAGATCATACATCGTGGCGATGTGAAGATCGAGAAGGTCGCATCAGATGACAACATTGCAGATCTGCTGACGAAAGCTATTCCTCAGCAAAAGTTTGAGCGACATGTACATAGTTCATGTGTTAGATACTTGAGTGATTGGCTATAGGCCAAGTGGGAGATTTTGGACAATTGTGACCCATAGCATCACTATTTGTAAAAGACATTGTGGTTTTTGTACAAATTAACTATGTGACAAAGGAAATTGCTATTTTATCATTTTGTAATTAGATTACTTGAATATATAAATGATAAAAGTCCTTATGATTAGTTCCAGATTAATAAAATATAAGACAGTATTAATCCACAACGGTTTAATCATTAAATATCCCTAGTCGTAGTATTATCGAGACTGGACATCGATAATGGGGAATAAACTAGTGTTGCACTTGTGCGTGTTATGGAAGCGTAACAACATAGTTCTCATATATTTAAGTATTGGATACTTATGCAAGTGTGATAGGAGGTTGTGTTTGCCGATGATACGGAAACAACTTCGCTCTAGATAGACCCCTTGGAATCCCATTGGTAGTATGACTGTGTGTCTATGGGAATCCGAATCAGGGTAGGTGTATTTGGTCTTAACCTGAGACTTGCATCGCTAATACTTGCGACAATCAATACGCTTTGGTTTTGGTCGTCCGAGACTTTAACAGGTTCTGTGTACGCCTCTTCTGGGTTTATTGAGAATCGTAGTGTATTGGGTGTGAAGTCAAGATGGAAGTATCACTTCAGTTATATGGAGATGATGATCACGCAGGGATACATAACTGGTACTCTATTATGTTGTAACTATCGAGATAATATGACAAGGTCATGATTATCCGATTAAAGAGACTAGTTGGTAGTGATCCGATATATGCTTCGTACGGGGTAGACACTATTCCAACATTAAGGCGATGCAGTCGGCTATCATGTGCCCATAGTCATGGTGGAACTCACATCATTTGCTTGTGTCTTTCTTAGAAGATCCGTCTCTGGGGCATGCAAGTTATCTTACTTCATTTCCCATCTTCTTGAGGGTTGAAACCAATTCTTCGAGAGACACATTAAGGTTGTAGTATGGGAACCTGGCGAAGACCGGTTCGAAATTGCGTAGGATGAAGGTCTCTACTCATAATCCCGATTGACCGGTTGATGCTCCTATCTACTGGCTCTCGGGCTCTACCATCAAAGTATTTAGGCCCCTTAGGGGGATTCATAATTTTCTCTTCATGGTGGTCGGTAGAACTCTCACGATGGATTAATTAACTCGGACGATCAGTTAAAAATAAAAGATCTTAGAGTTCTACCAAGTCAGTTAACACACTTACACACATGGCTTCCTATAACCTAGAATTCTAGTACATTTCTTATATTGGAATTAGAGTTCCAATGGTTTAATCTGATGTACCATGAGCAAGAGAAGCTCGTATAGACATGTGGGTATTCGTTGGAGCAAATACTGAATGACTCACAGGTGATTGCTAATAGTTGGAAGTACACACCACCGTCAATAGGAATTTTATCAAGTCGAGTAGCACATGTGATCCTTTGACTACAGGATAACATTGATTTTGTGTGTGATCATCCACACTTTGATGCCATATATATCAGAGATGTTTCATGGTCTGACCACGAGATGTTCTTTCGGTGAAGACCTCCACTTATATAGTTCAGAAAAGTCGTTCGTGTTCTTCACGAATTCGGATGTGGCCGAATTGTGTACATATAAGCTAGGCTTATATGACGAACGTGTCTAGACTTAGAGAGTCCCACAATATGAAGTATACTCGTTGAGCAATTGGGTAGCCAATAATGTTTGATAATAAATAATATTTGATATTATAATTATCAATTAAAATAATAGAGTGTTGTTGGATAATATTAATTATTTACTTTGACCTAATTGGATTAATTGTATTAATCCAAAATCATACAAGGGCTTTGTTATAATTTCATAAATATCTCTACCATTGGAGGATATTTTGGTAATTACAAATATGTAATAATAGATGTATTTGGCTTGATTTAATTGGATTAAATCAAAGTGGTAGACAATCAACTAATCCATTGGTTAAACTTTATCTTGATTTAATTGGATTAAATCAAAGTGGTAGACCATGGTAATTAGTCGCACCTAATTATACATATTTGGATAAATTGGATTAAGCCCACCTAAAAGTTGATTAAGAATTTTATTAATTAAAAATGACATAAGTTTTACTATAAAAGGCAAGCTTGAGCAAGTTTTTAATTAAGCTTGTGAAAGATAAAACAAGCAAGATTTAGAAATATTAGCCTAAGTAAAGTTTTTGTGAGAGAAGTTTTGGAAGTTCTCTACAACAGCAAGGAGAGGAAGATTGGATTTTGGAATCAAGCTTGCTAGCTTTGAAGTTCTCCACAATATTTCAACAAGGAGAATAAGATTGGATCTTGCAATCAAGCTTGCCAGGTAAGTTTGATATTCTCGAATGCTATGTTTTCATTAGTGAGTTACCATTAGTGAAATATATAGTTATGTAATATGTATTGGATATATAATAATATGGCTTGGTGTTGAAATTAGTCTAATAAATTGTGTACGAATGCTTTGGAAGCATAAACACAATATGCCGCAGATTGGGTCAAAATGTTTATGTTGGACATAAACATAAAATTAGAGTTTGGAACTCTAGATGATAGCTTGGAGCTATGACTATCATTCTAAAATCACTTGATCACCTTTGAGTGACCTAGAATTGTCCATGAGTCATTTCATTATGGGATTCGATTTTGGTTTGTGTTTTGATTCAAAGAAATATATATATATATATATATATATATATATTGAATATATATATATATGTTTGTTTTATAACATATGTTGAGATTGGTTTTCAAACTAAAATTTTTTTGGTGTTTTTGAAAATGTTTATGGTTTTTAAGGAAAATTTTTAAAAAAATGAAAAGTCGAGGTTGCTGTGTTGCAATGTAGCATACTCAGTGTACTGCTGCATGTAGCAAGCGGTGCATGCAGCGTACGTTGCATCCAATATGCGCTACATGTAGCGCACGTACGCTAGGCATGCACCAGACTTGCAGTATCCGATTTTTATTTAGATTTGGTTTTTCCAGACTACGATTCATTCCCGATTCTTCTTATACACTCATAATAGAATATATTATTCCATTATAATATTTAAAAATACACTCATACTTGATTTTCGTGGTTTAGAACCATTTCCGCTATGCGGCGCACCGATTCGACCCTAGGGGTAATGTTGGACAATTGTGACCCATAACATCACTATTTGTAAAAGACATTGTGGTTTTTGGATAAATTAACTATGTGACAAAGAAAATTGCAATTTTATCATTTTATAATTAGATTACTTGAATATATAAATGATAAAAGTCCTTATGATTAGTTCCAGATTAATAAGATATGAGACAGTATCAATCCACAACGGTTTAATCATTAAATATCCCCAGTCGTAGTATTATCGAGACTGGACATCGATAATGCGGAATAGACTAGTGTTGCACTTGTTCGGGTTATGGAACCGTAACGACATAGTTCCATATATTTAAGTATTGGATACTTGTGCAAGTGTGATAGTAGATTGTGTTTTCCGATGGTACGGAAAAAGCTTCGCTCTAGATAGACCCATCAGAATCCCATTGGTAGTATGACTGTGTGTCTATGGGAATCCGAATCAGGGTAGGTGTATTTGGTCTTAACCTGAGACTTGCATCGCTAACACTTGCGACAATCAATACGCTTTGGTTTTGGTCATCCGGGACTTTAACAGGTTCTGTGTACGCCTCTTCTGGGTTTATTGAGAATCGTAGTGTATTGAGTGTGATGTCAAGATGGAAGTATCACTTCAGTCATATGGAGATGATGATCACGCAGGGATACAAAACTGGTACTCTATTATGTTGTAACTATCGGGATAATATGACAAGGTCATGATTATCCGATTAAAGAGACGAGTTGTTAGTGATCTGATATATGCTTCGTACGGGGCATACACTATTCCAGCCCTATGCCTAACATGTGACATCCGATAGTGGATCGCAATACGCAATACTTGGTATACTACACTTGATATAGATTATATATTCCTGGAAAGTCTGGTGCAAGGAGTGTCCTCAGAGAATGCCTAATAGTGAAAATAAAGAAACCTTCAAAGTTGTATAATTCAGCTTAAATCCAAAGTTTTGAATAGATTATCTAAGTTAGACTCACAATGCACGTGTTTGTTAAGGTTTGGTCACAGCTTGAACCCTAAGGGAGCTAACTTGGTGATTTCATCTTAAAAATGTGCCTCTGATGGGTCAAACCAACCTAGATATCTCAAAATTTCTCTATATTTGCCTTTTGAGCTCGATATGATATGACTGCTTTGTTTTTTTTTTTTTAAATTCACTCACTTACCCTTTAAGGTAGTATTTCTCCTCATGGTGGTCCTAATACTCACCCATGGGTAGCTTCACGCTTATCGGTTATAGATGGTGATTTTTTCTTATTTTAGCCATATCATATAACATAAATACTTGCAAACGGAGAAAGATATATAAGCAAACGGTCATTCATATTCAGTTAATTTCCTCAACTAATCACTTTGCAATCTACCTCGATTCTTACTGCTAGAAACCCATATTTTAAGTGATTTAAGAGTCTAACCTAGATTTCCTACTCAAGACATCAGATAAAATACATTCAAACACTTATCGTTTTCTAATATTTCATACTAAGCACACAACCTCATCATTAAGACATCATCCATCATTCCTAAAATCTTTTTTTTTCTTACTTTTATTTTTTACTCACACAATTACATACCAGAAATAAATGAAACGAAAT
Organism: Zanthoxylum bungeanum; assembly: GCA_019454045.1. Classification (NCBI taxonomy): domain Eukaryota; kingdom Viridiplantae; phylum Streptophyta; class Magnoliopsida; order Sapindales; family Rutaceae; genus Zanthoxylum; species Zanthoxylum bungeanum. The sequence goes on from SKCR01023781.1 coordinate 347,989, forward strand.
CAGCAAAACAACAAGAATATGCACACAACACATGCAAACACCACACAACAAACACCACACAACACCCCCAAACTGAAACTGAGCAGTGCCCCCAATGCTCAAAATAAAGAAAATCTAGGGTGAGGGCACTTACCTGAGATTGCCATCATCAATCATTATCCTCGTCAGACGCAGCAGCTGGATATGGTGGAAAGATGGGCGGTGAGGGAAATCGCACTGCATTTGGTCCTGAGTTAGGTCCGCTGTTCTTAAATATTTCCACCAAGGTAGAATTAAAGTCCATAGAATATGCCATGTAGTTGTTAACCCGCTCCTGGAAAATACGCTCTACTTGTCTGTGACGTCATGTCTCTTTCTCAATTAAGGATAGTCGTTCTCCCAAATTGAGACGAGATGTAGGAGTCAGCAATGGATGAGGACAGGCTAAACTCACACCTCGGGAAGAACTAGCCACTCTGGAAGGACCAAAATCTTGCTATTGTTCATCATCGTCCTTGTTCTTATAACGGGCAAGAATACCCCCATCAATCGGAACATGGGCAGTGAACAATACTTCACTCTTGTCCCCTGTAACCCCTGTATTGTGGCATAAATCAGTGATTAGAGACGGGTGAGGAAGACCAAATGTAGTCGTACCCCATACAACATCAATGATTGAGTCCTGAATTATGTGCCCAACATTAATAGAATTTCCAGTGATAATTGCATAAGTGAGAGCGACACGATCCTTAGTCATATGGGATGTATGACTGGCAGGCATAAGTTTAACGGAAACGAAGAAAAACCAAGCCTTAGCATACTTCTCCAAGGCCGTCTTGTTAAAGTGCACGGCTACTCCTTGATTTTTTTTTCCAACTAGCACCTTCTCCACATAAGGTAGTGATGATCTCCTCATAATCAAGGTCCTCCGCCAAATAAGCAGTATACTCATCTTCTTCATTGTCTGGCAACTGATAAAATTTGTTGATAGTGTATTTGTCGAACGATAAAATATATTAATATTTACCGCCTCTTTTACTTAAAGTTTTGTATAATTTCTTGAGATTTGTGAATATTTTGATGTGTTTTGTGTATTTTGTCATTTCACGCATCGCAATGCGCATGTTCTCTGCGTCGTGACGTGCCATAGTCACTGTTCTATCGACACTTGTCATCATGACATCAGCATAATAATTCGGCCTACCGACACCAAGCGTCATTGCTTGCGTTAGCATGACGTCAAAGTCGTGACGTGCACAACTTCACGCGTCGCGACACCAAGCAAATAATTCTACCAATAGCCATGTGTCATCATCTCATGAAATCCACGTACACGTGCCGAAGATCTATGGCGCGTCGCGACGCGGAAGACTTCACACGTCGCGACGTGCATGACCAAATTTTGCCTATAAATTGAGGCCGAATTCATTCGGAAAAATAATACCTTTTTCTGGGGATTTCCTTAAGAATACTAAGAAGATTGTATCTTGTTTGTTTATTTACAGCTTTCTTGTATTTAATTTTTATTTTATGCAATAGTTCTTTCTTTATTTTACTTTTCAGTATAAGGAGCTAACTCTCCTCTACTGGGGTGAAAGGTAAAACTTTTATTACTAATATTTAGATTAATCTCCCTTAATTATAATATATAAACTATTTTAAAACCTGACTTAATGGGATACTGCCTTTATGGTCGGCTGGAAATTTTTAAAATCTGACTTAATCAGGATACCGCCTATATGGTCAGTTGGTAATGTCATGCAAGTTTATATATTATAATAACGGAGATATCTAAATTAGAAATAATAAAAGTGGATCCTTTACTCCCCAGCATTTTTTTTATTGTTAATTTATCTTTTTAATTTTAAAGCTTTATTTTATGTCATTTATTTTATTTATGTCTTTAATATTCCTAGATAAGTGTGGTAACTAAACCCCGTATCTAGGGTTGTGATGAATTCCAATATCACCATTTTATAAGTGGTTATTTTGTGCCTTGGGTAATATAAGGGTTTATTTATTGAGTCTTAAGCTTAATGCTTCTTGTTAACTGGCCATTAATAAGATTGATTTGGTAAATTTAAAATGAACTTGGAAAACGAATTTTAGGTTTAGCCTTAGACTCAATAGCTCACGATCTCACATTGGGGTAAATGTCTCTTAGGTAGATTTCCTTACATGATAGGAATATACCTGTCGGGCGGGGGTAGCCATAATTGGAACTTAATCTTAATGAATTCATGTAACTTGCTTAACATAGAAATATAGTTAATTGGGTTATTTTGGGTGTTTGCATCTGACCATCGGAAGAGGATTTTGCATAATTTCGTGTTTCAGGTTAATAAACCGATATATTGCACAAACATAAGATAATCACTTCATCTTTAAAAGATATTGGAAGGATTCACAACGTTAGATAGCTTCATAGTATTGAATTTTCCTTTAATTTACATTCGCACTGTTTATTTACTTGTTTTCAGACAAAAATCACCATCCAATCAAAAATCAATCTATTAGATACTTGTAAACATTTAGCTTCAATAAATTAATAGCTAAGGTATTAAGTCCTCGTTGGATCGATACATTTTATACTACTTGAGCGATACGTGCGCTTGCGTAATGTGTGTGTTTAGCACCGATCAAGTTTTTGGTGCCGTTGCCGGGGACTTATTTATCTTTCACTTTTAATTTTGGAGTTAGATACCTTTACTTGTGTCTAATTTATTTTTACTTATTATTTTTGTTTTCTTATGTTTCAGGTTCTCAGACACTACATAAGAAGAACCGGAAGCTTTGAAATCCGACCGCTTGACCCATAAATTGAAAGAACCATCAGACAGTTGAGAAGGGAAAGATGAGAAGGTCAAGAAGCACTGATCAATATGGAACCTGAACCTTTGGAGGTTGCACCACCAATTCCCATTCGAGACAGAACTATTCCGGTGGTTGACGACCTCATATCATGTATTGTACTTCCTTATTTACCAGCAAATGCGTGTCACATCAAAACATGCATTTAGATGATACAACAATCAGTTTAGTTTGGGGGGAATATAACTAAGGATCCTAATGCCCACATCAGCAACTTCCTAGAAGTTTTCGGTACATTCAATTACAATCGAGCGGCAGAAGAAGCAATGAGACTGCATGTGTTTCCATATTCTTTGAAAGACAGAGCTAAGGCTTGGTTACATTCACTACCAGCAGGTTCCATCACAATTTGGAACACTCTTGCCACCAAATTCCTTGCAAAATACTTTCCCCCAGCCAGAACTACAAATCTGAGGAATGACATTGATGAGCGGAAAATATATCAATATTTACCGCCCATTTTACTTAATATTTTGTTTAGTTTCTCGGGTTTGATGAACGTTTTGATATGTTTTAGTTTATTTTGCAGATAAAATAATATTGGGACTTAATGAAATCATTTAGGACGAAATATGGGTCAAATAAGGGCAAAAATTGGACTTGACATATTAATTTTGGAGATTGGAAACTTGAAAGGGCGTTTTAACGAAGTGCAGTTTTGGAAATTCTAGTTTTGTGCATCTGTCGTATTTTGGGCATAACATTTTACTCCATTATCGGATTGAGCTAATTCAAGTTCCTGATTAAAGAAGACTCAAAGATCTACAGCTTTAAAAGACAAAATCATTTCGAATTCTGAAGATTTCATGCCCGAAATTGATGAACCATCCAGAAGTGTGTTGTGTGTAATTATTAAAGTCACCTTCAATCATTTTCAAAGCAAAAATAAATTAATAAATAAATAAAAATTATCAAATCATCACCAACATGATAAGAGATTAGTGGAGAAATTAATAATGGATTTGGTGAAGCAATTAGTGGAGCAATTAATAATTGATTTGGTGGATGATTTGATGGAGGCAAAATTTTTCCTATAAATACCAAGTCATTTCATTTGTAAAATTCATACTTTCTTCTAAGGAATTCCTTAAGAATACTAAGAAGATTGTATCTTGTTTGTTTATTTATAGCTTTCAGTAATTAATTTCCACTTTCGCACTTTTTTTCTTTACTTTTCAGTTTTTACTTTACACAATTTACTTTTACGCACAATATTTTTCTTTCTTTAATTTTCAGTTTTTACTTTTCAGTAATGAGGAGGTAACTCCCATTTGCTGGGGTAAAAGGTAAAACTTTTATTACTAATATTTAGATTAATCTCCCTTAATTATAATATATAAACTAGTTAAAACCTGACTTAACGAGGATACCGCTATATTTGTCGGTTGGTAATTATTTAAATTGGTTTTAACCTGACTAAACTGGATACCGCCTGATTGGTCGGTTGGTAATTAATTATTAATTTGACTTAATCTGGATACCGCCTATATGGCTGGTTGGTAATTATCATGCAAAGTTAATATATTATATTAAGGGAGATATCTAAAATAGAAGTAATAAAAGTGGATCCTTTTACCTCAACATTTACTTTTATTGTACTTTTACTTTATTTACTTTTCAGCAATTTACTTTCAGCATTTACTTTTCAGCAATTTACTTTTAGCAATTTACTTTCAGCATTTACTTTTCAGTAATTTACTTTCAACATTTACTTTTCAGCATTTAATTTTTAGTATTTAATTTCAGCATTTACTTTCCGTCATTTACTTTTCAGCAATTTACTTTTCAGTATTTTTACTTTATGTATTTTACTTTTAAGTCTTTACTAGCCATAGTTATGTGTTAGTTATCTGGGGTTGTGATGAATTCTAATATCACCGGTTTAAATGGGTTATTTTATAGTTTGGGTAATTTAAAGGTTTACTTATTAAGTCTTAAGCTTAATGCTTCTTTTTTCTGATCACAAATAAGATTGATGTGGTAAATCTAAAATGAACTAGACATAGGGATTTTAGGTTTCAGCCTTAGACTTAATAGCCCACGATCTTCCTTGAGGATAGATAACCCTTTAATAATATTTTCCTTACAGGATAGACATATACCTGTCGGGCGGGGGTAGCCATAATTGGAACTTAAACTTAATGAATCCAGATAATTTGGTTGACATAGATATATGGTTCAATTGGGTTAAACTGGGTATTTGCGTCTGACCATCGACATAGGCTTTTGCATAATTTTGTGTTCTAGGTTAGTAAACTGATTTATTACACAAACATAAAATAATCACTTCATCTTTAAAAGATATTAGAATGATTCACAACCCTAGATCTTTATGTCTTTTGTTATTTTCCTTAGTATTTTCTTTTGTCTTTTTATTTATTTATTTATTTTGCAAAACTGCAATCAACCAAATCAATCAAGCAATCATTTTCTTCACCCTCAATTAGATATTTTTAAATAAATAGATTCAATATTAATAACAACAGTAGGAATTAAGTCCTCGTGGGATCGATATTTTTATACTACTTGAACGATATGTGCGCTTGCGTTATACGTGTGTGTTTACGCCGGTCAAGTTTTTGGCGCCGTTGCCGGGGACTTATTTTTCTTGAGTTATTAATTTTGGAGCTATCTAATTTACTTTTATCTAATTTTCTTTATATGTAATTCTTATTTCCTTCTTTTATTTTTTAGGTGATTGAAAAATGGAACATTATTGGGAGATTGAAAGATTACGTGCTTTACAAGAAGATACACCGCACATCTGGGAGCAACAGTCCGGTTTTCTGAGGCCTGTTATCCAGCCCAAGAATTATCACTGGATGCCAGAACCAAGCAATATTACATTTGCTCAACAGAACGCAATGGGGAGATGTGACATATGTAATGGTAACCACCCTAGAGATTATTGCGAATACAACTACCATCCAGGGTGGCAGAGCTATCAAGATCCTTCATGGTATGATGAGCCATCACATTTCACATAACCACATTTTCCATCTTATCCACCACCCACCTACAATGATCTTCATCAATAATCAGAACAATCAGAAGAAGATCAGATGATTGACATGCTAAAAAAGATGTGTTCAAGAAACGAGATGAAAAATTGGATACAATGCTTGAAACATTCCAGAATCAACTCGAAAGTATTCAGAGACAATCAGCATCCATTCAGAGAATGACTGAGCAGATCAGACAATTAACAGAAAACCAGAGCTACATACCTCAAGGACCATTTCCAGATGAAGCCTTCGAGTACCAAGCATTTCACGATGACACTTTAGCAGAAGAGAATGTTGAGCAGAATCAAGAATCAGAGGTATCAGTTCAGGAGCCCGAACCGGCAAAGTCTCGATTTGATTTTTATTAATCAGATTCTGACGAGGATGAAACTTATCTATTTGTACCAACTGCACCAACAACGGAGGATCAAACTTTTAATCCTCAAAATGAAGATCTTGGAGCATGTTTTATCATGATGTTTGAAGAAGATATATCTGAACCATCTATTCCAGTCATATCAGAGGATGAAAACCTAATGTCAGAAACATCTTTTCATCCTCAGGTTGACAATTTTGAAGCATGTATTTCACAGATGACAGATAAAGAGCTGAATGCAGAAATTTTCAAATACATCTGTGAAGAAAATGTGGAGCACGAAGCAGAGCAAATGGAGGAGCAAATGTCTGACCTTATTAAGGATCCAGAGCATTCTGGAGAAACATCACTGTTTCGGGGAGTACAAATCAAAGATATCGCCCAGAAGCTTGACAGAATGGAACTCCCATTCCAAGTCAAGCACCATACGAGACCTCCTGATTTTCTTTCTTTCTTTGCAGGAGGCACTGGAGCAACAAGGAGCAAAAAGGTGGCACAAGCACTAAATGGGACAAAAAAAATTCTGCTACCTTACCATTGGAAGAGACCCTTCAAAAGTAACGCTCATGGGATTGTCTTTAATCGGACATCCAAAACGACGCTGAAACCTCATTGACAGATAGATTTCAGTCAGTTCTGGCTGAAGACGAAAAATTTAGCGCTAGCAGGGAGGCAACCCATGCAATTTGTTGTAATTTCTATTTTTATATTTTGTGTATACATGTTATAGAATTTTTAGTTTTGTGTGTTATTTTGTAGGGAAAAGCACAAACGGAGCATTTTAAGACAGAATGAAAACACGAATGGTGTTTTGCAATCAGGAAGAAAAAAGCTAATTCATTTGTGATGGCTGAGTAAAGAATGAATTCTTGAGACGCATCCTAATGAATTTATACTAAGCGAGTGGCGTATTGTGTACACAATTCCGTTGCCTTAATTATTGCTTTGATTTGCTTTTCTGTTGTAATTATCTTTATTTTCATAGACAGGATCCAAACTTTTTGACCTTTCACGATTTCTTTTGTTGTTTAGCTAACAAACGTCCTCTGGAAGATACTAGTGCTATTATTACTCACCCTTTTCAGGTACTATAAATTCACCCCGTCATTGCACTTTTGGAGGAATCCAAAGTTGAGAAAGAAATACATATAAAAATGGAAGCCACTTCGAGAAGACGAGTTGAAAATATATGTGTGTTTTGCGGTAGTAGTATTGATGTTAAGCCACAATACGTAGAAGCAGCACAAGAATTGGGTCGAGTCTTAGCTGCAAGGAATATGCACTTAATATATGGCGGATGCAATCTTGGACTAATGAGGATCGTTTCAAATGCTGTACAGGAGTGAGGCAGTCACGTTTTGGGAATCATCCCAAAACCCTTGGCATAGGCAAATCTTATTGAACAATCAAACGGAGAGGAACTGATCGTGCCAGGTATGTCTGAACGTTTGGTAGAAATGATTAATCGTACTGATACTTTTATTGCTTTTCCAGGTGGCTTGGGTACATTGGAGGAAATTTTTATAGTGCTATCTTGGGCGAACCTGAACATACACCAGAAACCGCTTGAACTATACAACGTTGAAGGATTTTATGATTTTCTTTGTTTGTTTCTTGATGATGCCCGGAGAAATGGGTTCGTGTCAAAACCTATGAAAGAACTCCTCTTTATCGCCAGAACTGCTCCGGATCTAATTGAACAACTCTTAGCCTATGAACCACAAATTGACCCTATCCTTTCAAAGATAAATTAGTCTGAAGACGATCGTGGTAAGAGGTGTCGGATTAATCTGGATCTTAACCTTTAATTTCCTGTAGAATTTCAGCTAACCAGGTACTATCTTCTACAATCTTCTTCTATTGTTTAAGACATTGAGGACAATGTCTCATTTAGGTTTGGGGGAGGGAATTAGCTGATCAGTACCTTGTTTTTTAGTTTTGTGTGTTTTTTATTTTTAGTCCAAAATTTTTCGAAAAATACAAAAAAAAAAAATTTGAAAAATTTTCAAAAATTACAAAAATATTTTGCGTTTTTGTGTTTTTATTTTGACTAAAAATGTGAAATTGGTAAGAGATAGTTGAGTAAGGAGTTTTCACTCCTGAGACGTATCTTAAACCTAATTCGGAACAAGTTAATTTTTGTTTATTTCCTTTTGAATTATTTAATTTGTAAATTCTCCATAAAATGGACTAAAATAGATCTTCATATGCTCAGTTAGCAGATATTATCAACATACATAGTAACATACAGACATGAGCTAAAATTGAAAAGTTTGTAATATTCAGTGCTCTAGTTTAATTGGAGGAAGCATCTCAAAAAACAATGGAGTAAAAAAAAAAAAACGTCTAAGGTCCGAGTTGTTAAGTCTGTAAGGGTGTTTCAACACCTAATGCCCTAAAACCAACTGGTTTGGGAGTCACTGGCCCAAAGCTCGTTACATGGATCAAAGATGTTGAATAAATATATATATCTGAAGTCTGAGTACTTAAGTCCGTAGGGGTGTCTTAACACCTGGTGCCCTAAAGCTAACTGGTTTGGGAGCCACCGACCCAACACTCGCTACATAGACTGAAGATATTGTATATAAATAAAAAAAAAATTCAAAAATAAAAAAATCAGAAAAATCCGAAAATTTATTCCATTACTGCAAAAAGGTGTGAATTCTGATAAAACTTTAGGACAAAAATATTACTCTCTTATCAACTGCACTTATGACTGTTGTGGGCAAAAATGAGTTGTTTAATATTTTGTTGGCTGTGTATATGGAGAATGGTATATAAAATCGGAGAATTTACTTATTTAGTAATTTAGAATGAAAGAAAACAACTAGTAACTTGGAGTAGAAGTTTCACCTAATTAGTCACTAACATCTTTATTCTCTTTTCGCTTCACTTTTTGCTTTTGTGGGCATTAGTTTTATTATCTTTTTACTTTTGTAAAACGTTTGTGGGTATCGTTGTTGTAAGCCCTCACGAGACTATAACTCGTCCACTAGGGACACATAGGGGTTTAAAGGCTTGTTGCATATGCTAAATGCAACCGTGATCCCTACGAAATTGGCTTAGTTTAATTTTAATTGTTTCTTGTATTTTATTTTGTTATTTTGCTCGAGGACTAGCAAAATGTTAGGTTTGGGGGTGTGATGAGCGGAAAATATATCAATATTTACCGCCCCTTTTACTTAATATTTTGTTTAGTTTCTCGGGTTTGATGAACGTTTTGATATGTTTTAGTTTATTTTGCAGATAAATATATATTATTGGGATCATATGGAAAATTTAGGACGAATATGGGTCAAATAAGGGCAAAAATTGGACTTGACATATTAATTTTGGAGATTGGAAACTTGAAAGGGCGTTTTAAACAAGTGCAGTTTTGAAATTCTAGTTTTGTGTATTTGTCGTATTTTGGGCATAACTTTTTACTCCGATATGGGATTGAGCTGATTCAAGTTCCAGATTAAAGAAGACTCAAATATCTACAGCTTTGAAAGACAAAATAATTTCGAATTCTGAAGATTTCATGCCCGAAATTGATGAACCATCCAGAAGTGTGTTGTGTGTAATTATTAAAGTCACTTTCAATCATTTTCAAAGCAAAATTTTGCCTATAAATACCAAGTCATTTCATTTGTAAAATTCATACTTTCTTCTAAGGAATTCCTTAAGAATACTAAGAAGATTGTATCTTGTTTGTTTATTTATAGCTTTCAGTAATTAATTTCCGCTTTCGCACTTTTTTTTCTTTACTTTTCAGTTTTTACTTTTCGCAATTTACTTTTACGCACAATATTTTTCTTTCTTTAATTTTCAGTTTTTACTTTTCAGTAATGAGGGGTAACTCCCTTTGCTGGGGTAAAAGGTAAAACTTTTATTACTAATATTTAGATTAATCTCCCTTAATTATAATATATAAACTAGTTAAAACCTGACTTAACGAGGATACCGCTATATTTGTCGGTTGGTAATTATTTAAATTGGTTTTAACCTGACTAAACTGGATACCGCCTGATTGGTCGGTTGGTAATTAATTATTAATTTGACTTAATCTGGATACCGCCTATATGGCTGGTTGGTAATTATCATGCAAAGTTAATATATTATATTAAGGGAAATATCTAAAATAGAAGTAATAAAAGTGGATCCTTTTACCTCAACATTTACTTTTATTGTACTTGTACTTTATTTACTTTTCAGCAATTTACTTTCAGCATTTACTTTTCAGCAATTTACTTTTAGCAATTTACTTTCAGCATTTACTTTTCAGTAATTTACTTTCAACATTTACTTTTCAGCATTTAATTTTTGTATTAATTTAATTTCAGCATTTACTTTCCGTCATTTACTTTTCAGCAATTTACTTTTCAGTATTTTTACTTTATGTATTTTAATTTTAATTCTTTACTAGCCATAGTTATGTGTTAGTTATCTGGGGTTGTGATGAATTCTAATATCACGGTTTATAATGGGTTATTTTATAGTTTGGGTAATTTAAAGGTTTACTTATTAAGTCTTAAGCTTAATGCTTCTTGTTTTCTGATCACAAATAAGATTGATGTGGTAAATCTAAAATGAACTAGACATAGGGATTTTAGGTTTCAGCCTTAGACTTAATAGCCCACGATCTTCCTTGAGGATAGATAACCCTTTAATAGATTTCCTTACAGGATAGACATATACCTGTCGGGCGGGGGTAGCCATAATTGGAACTTAAACTTAATGAATCCAGATAATTTGGTTGACATAGATATATGGTTCAATTGGGTTAAACTGGGTATTTGCGTCTGACCATCGACATAGGCTTTTGCATAATTTTGTGTTCTAGGTTAGTAAACTGATTTATTACACAAACATAAAATAATCACTTCATCTTTTAAAAGATATTAGAATGATTCACAACCCTAGATCTTTATGTCTTTTGTTATTTTCCTTAGTATTTTCTTTTGTCTTTTTATTTATTTATTTATTTTGCAAAACTGCAATCAACCAAATCAATCAAGCAATCATTTTCTTCACCCTCAATTAGATATTTGTAAATAAATAGATTCAATAATTAATAACAACAGTAGGAATTAAGTCCTCGTGGGATCGATATTTTTATACTACTTGAACGATATGTGCGCTTGCGTTATACGTGTGTGTTTACGCCGGTCAAGTTTTTGGCGCCGTTGCCGGGGACTTATTTTTCTTGAGTTATTAATTTTGGAGCTATCTAATTTACTTTTATCTAATTTTCTTTATATGTAATTCTTATTTCCTTCTTTTATTTTTTAGGTGATTGAAAAATGGAACATTATTGGGAGAATGAAAGATTACGTGCTTTACAAGAAGATACACCGCACATCTGGGAGCAACAGTCCGGTTTTCTGAGGCCTGTTATCCAGCCCAAGAATTATCACTGGATGCCAGAACCAAGCAATATTACATTTGCTCAACAGAACGCAATGGGGAGATGTGACATATGTAATGGTAACCACCCTAGAGATTATTGCGAATACAACTACCATCCAGGGTGGCAGAGCTATCAAGATCCTTCATGGTATGATGAGCCATCACATTTCACATAACCACATTTTCCATCTTATCCACCACCCACCTACAATGATCTTTATCAATAATCAGAACAATCAGAAGAAGATCAGATGATTGACATGCTAAAAAAGATGTGTTCAAGAAACGAGATGAAAAATTGGATACAATGCTTGAAACATTCCAGAATCAACTCGAAAGTATTCAGAGACAATCAGCATCCATTCAGAGAATGACTGAGCAGATCAGACAATTAACAGAAAACCAGAGCTACATACCTCAAGGACCATTTCCAGATGAAGCCTTCGAGTACCAAGCATTTCACGATCACACTTTAGCAGAAGAGAATGTTGAGCAGAATCAAGAATCAGAGGTATCAGTTCAGGAGCCCGAACCGGCAAAGTCTCGATTTGATTTTTATTAATCAGATTCTGACGAGGATAAAACTTATCTATTTGTACCAACTGCACCAACAACGGAGGATCAAACTTTTAATCCTCAAAATGAAGATCTTGAAGCATGCTTTATCATGATGTTTGAAGAAGATATATCTGAACCATCTATTCCAGTCATATCAGAGGATGAAAACCTAATGTCAGAAACATCTTTTCATCCTCAGGTTGACAATTTTGAAGCATGTATTTCACAGATGACAGATGAAGAGCTGAATGTAGAAATTTTCAAATACATCTGTGAAGAAAATGTGGAGCACGAAACAGAGCAAATGGAGGTGCAAATGTCTGACCTTATTAAGGATCCAGAGCATTCTGGAGAAACATCACTGTTTCGGGGAGTACAAATCAAAGATATCGCCCAGAAGCTTGACAGAATGGAACTCCCATTCCAAGTCAAGCACCATACGAGACCTCCTGATTTTCTTTCTTTCTTTGCAGGAGCCACTGGAGAAACAAGGAGCAAAAAGGTGGCACAAGCACTAAATGGGACAAAAAAAATTCTGCTACCTTACCATTGGAAGAGACCCTTCAAAAGTAACGCTCATGGGATTGTCTTCAATCGGACATCCAAAACGACGCTGAAACCTCATTGACAGATAGATTTCAGTCATGTCTGGCTGAAGACGAAAAATTTAGCGCTAGCAGGGAGGCAACCCATGCAATTTGTTGTAATTTCTATTTTTATATTTTTTGTATACATGTTATAGAATTTTTAGTTTTGTGTGTTATTTTGTAGGGAAAAGCACAAACGGAGCATTTTAAGACAGAATGAAAACACGAATGGTGTTTTGCAATCAGGAAGAAAAAAGCTAATTCATTTGTGATGGCTGAGTAAAGAATGAATTCTTGAGACGCATCCTAATGAATTTATACTAAGCGAGTGGCGTATTGTGTACACAATTCCGTTGCCTTAATTATTGCTTTGATTTGCTTTTCTGTTGTAATTATCTTTATTTTCGTAGACAGGATCCAAACTTTTTGACCTTTCACGATTCTTTTGTTGTTTAGCTAACAAACGTCCTCTGGAAGATACTAGTGCTATTATTACTCACCCTTTTCAGGTACTATAAATTCAGCCCGTCATTGCACTTTTGGAGGAATCCAAAGTTGAGAAAGAAATACATATAAAAATGGAAGCCACTTCGAGAAGACGAGTTGAAAATATATGTGTGTTTTGCGGTAGTAGTATTGATGTTAAGCCACAATACGTAGAAGCAGCATAGGAATTGGGTCGAGTCTTAGCTGTAAGGAATATGCACTTAATATATGGCGGATGCAATCTTGGACTAATGAGGATCGTTTCAAATGCTGTACAGGAGGGAGGCAGTCACGTTTTGGGAATCATCCCAAAACCCTTGGCATAGGCAAATCTTATTGAACAATCAAACGGAGAGGAACTGATCGTGCCAGGTATGTCTGAACGTTTGGTAGAAATGATTAATCGTGCTGATACTTTTATTGCTTTTCCAGGTGGCTTGGGTACATTGGAGGAAATTTTTATAGTGCTATCTTGGGCGAACCTGAACATACACCAGAAACCGCTTGAACTATACAACGTTGAAGGATTTTATGATTTTCTTTGTTTGTTTCTTGATGATGCCCGGAGAAATGGGTTCGTGTCAAAACCTATGAAAGAACTCATCTTTATCGCCAGAACTGCTCCGGATCTAATTGAACAACTCTTAGCCTATGAACCACAAATTGACCCTATCCTTTCAAAGATAAATTAGTCTGAAGACGATCGTGGTAAGAGGTGTCGGATTAATCTGGATCTTAACCTTTAATTTCCTGTAGAATTTCAGCTAACCAGGTACTATCTTCTACAATCTTCTTCTATTGTTTAAGACATTGAGGACAATGTCTCATTTAGGTTTGGGGGAGGGAATTAGCTGATCAGTACCTTGTTTTTAGTTTGTGTGTTTTTTTATTTTTAGTCCAAAATTTTTAGAAAAATACAAAAAAAAAATTTGAAAATTTTTCAAAAATTCCAAAAATATTTTGCGTTTTTGTGTTTTTATTTTGACTAAAAATGTGAAATTGGTAAGAGATAGCTGAGTAAGGAGTTTTCACTCCTGAGACGTATCTTAAACCTAATTCGGAACAAGTTAATTTTTGTTTATTTCCTTTTGAATTATTTAATTTTTAAATTCTCCATAAAATGGACTAAAATAGATCTTCATATGCTCAGTTAGCAGATATTATCAACATACATAGTAACATACAGACATGAGCTAAAATTGAAAAGTTTGTAATATTCAGTGCTCTAGTTTAATTGGAGGAAGCATCTCAAAAAGCAATGGAGTAAAAAAAAAAAACGTCTAAGGTCCGAGTTATTAAGTCTGTAAGGGTGTTTTAACACCTAGTGCCCTAAAACCAACTGGTTTGGGAGTCACTGGCCCAAAGCTCGTTACATGGATCAAAGATGTTGAATAAATATATATATCTGAAGTCTGAGTAATTAAGTCCGTAGGGGTGTCTTAACACCTGGTGCCCTAAAGCTAACTGGTTTGGGAGCCACCGACCCAACACTCGCTACATAGACTGAAGATATTGTATATAAATAAAAAAAAAATTCAAAAATCAAAAAATCAGAAAAATCCGAAAATTTATTCAATTACTGCAAAAAGGTGTGAATTCTGATAAAACTTTAGGACAAAAATATTACTCTCTTATCAACTGCACTTATGACTGTTGTGGGCAAAAATGAGTTGTTTAATATTTTGTTGGCTGTGTATATGGAGAATGGTAAATATAATCGGAGAATTTACTTATTTAGTAATTTAGAATGAAAGAAAACAACTAGTAACTTGGAGTAGAAGTTTCACCTAATTAGTCACTAACATCTTTATTCTCTTTTCGCTTCACTTTTTGCTTTTGTGGGCATTAGTTTTATTATCTTTTTACTTTTGTAAAACGTTTGTGGGTATCGTTGTTGTAAGCCCTCACGAGACTATAACTCGTCCACTAGGGACACATAGGGGTTTAAAGGCTTGTTGCATATGCTAAATGCAACCGTGATCCCTACGAAAGTGGCTTAGTTTAATTTTAATTGTTTCTTGTATTTTATTTTGTTATTTTGCTCGAGGACTAGCAAAATGTTAGGTTTGGGGGTGTGATGAGCGGAAAAATATCAATATTAACCGCCCCTTTTACTTAATATTTTGTTTAGTTTCTCGGTTTGATGAACGTTTTGATATGTTTTAGTTTATTTTGCAGATAAAATAATATTGGGACTTAATGAAATCATTTAGGACGAAATATGGGTCAAATAAGGGCAAAAATTGGACTTGACATATTAATTTTGGAGATTGGAAACTTGAAAGGGCGTTTTAACAAGTGCAGTTTTGGAAATTCTAGTTTTGTGCATTTGTCGTATTTTGGGCATAACTTTTTACTCCGATATGGGATTGAGCTGATTCAAGTTCCAGATTAAAGAAGACTCAAATATCTACAGCTTTGAAAGACAAAATAATTTCGAATTCTGAAGATTTCATTCCCGAAATTGATGAACCATCCAGAAGTGTGTTGTGTGGTAATTATTAAAGTCACTTCAATCATCATTTTCAAAGCAAAATTTTGCCTATAAATACCAAGTCATTTCATTTGTAAAATTCATACTTTCTTCTAAGGAATTCCTTAAGAATACTAAGAAGATTGTATCTTGTTTGTTTATTTATAGCTTTCAGTAATTAATTTCCGCTTTCGCACTTTTTTTTCTTTACTTTTCAGTTTTTACTTTTCGCAATTTACTTTTACGCACAATATTTTTCTTTCTTTAATTTTCAGTTTTTACTTTTCAGTAATGAGGAGGTAACTCCCATTTGCTGGGGTAAAAGGTAAAACTTTTATTACTAATATTTAGATTAATCTCCCTTAATTATAATATATAAACTAGTTAAAACCTGACTTAACGAGGATACCGCTATATTTGTCGGTTGGTAATTATTTAAATTGGTTTTAACCTGACTAAACTGGATACCGCCTGATTGGTCGGTTGGTAATTAATTATTAATTTGACTTAATCTGGATACCGCCTATATGGCTGGTTGGTAATTATCATGCAAAGTTAATATATTATAGTAAGGGAAATATCTAAAATAGAAGTAATAAAAGTGGATCCTTTTACCTCAACATTATACTTTATTGTACTTTTACTTTATTTACTTTTCAGCAATTTACTTTCAGCATTTACTTTTCAGCAATTTACTTTTAGCAATTTACTTTCAGCATTTACTTTTCAGTAATTTACTTTCAACATTTACTTTTCAGCATTTAATTTTTAGTATTTAATTTCAGCATTTACTTTCCGTCATTTACTTTTCAGCAATTTACTTTTCAGTATTTTTACTTTATGTATTTTACTTTTAAGTCTTTACTAGCCATATTTATGTGTTAGTTATCTGGGGTTGTGATGAATTCTAATATCACCGGTTTATAATGGGTTATTTTATAGTTTGGGTAATTTAAAGGTTTACTTATTAAGTCTTAAGCTTAATGCTTCTTGTTTTCTGATCACAAATAAGATTGATGTGGTAAATCTAAAATGAACTATACATAGGGATTTTAGGTTTCAACCTTAGACTTAATAGCCCACGATCTTCCTTGAGGATAGATAACCCTTTAATAGATTTCCTTACAGGATAGACATATACCTGTCGGGCGGGGGTAGCCATAATTGGAACTTAAACTTAATGAATCCAGATAATTTGGTTGACATAGATATATGGTTCAATTGGGTTAAACTGGGTATTTGCGTCTGACCATCGACATAGGCTTTTGCATAATTTTGTGTTCTAGGTTAGTAAACTGATTTATTACACAAACATAAAATAATCACTTCATCTTTTAAAAGATATTAGAATGATTCACAACCCTAGATCTTTGTGTCTTTTGTTATTTTCCTTAGTATTTTCTTTTGTCTTTTTATTTATTTATTTATTTTGCAAAACTGCAATCAACCAAATCAATCAAGCAATCATTTTCTTCACCCTCAATTAGATATTTGTAAATAATAGATTCAATAATTAATAACAACAGTAGGAATTAAGTCCTCGTGGATCGATATTTTTATACTACTTGAACGATATGTGCGCTTGCGTTATACGTGGTGTTTACGCCGGTCAAGTTTTTGGCGCCGTTGCCGGGGACTTATTTTTCTTGAGTTATTAATTTTGGAGCTATCTAATTTACTTTTATCTAATTTTCTTTATATGTAATTCTTATTTCCTTCTTTTATTTTTTAGGTGATTGAAAAATGGAACATTATTGGGAGATTGAAAGATTACGTGCTTTACAAGAAGATACACCGCACATCTGGGAGCAACAGTCCGGTTTTCTGAGGCCTGTTATCCAGCCCAAGAATTATCACTGGATGCCAGAACCAAGCAATATTACATTTGCTCAACAGAACGCAATGGGGAGATGTGACATATGTAATGGTAACCACCCTAGATTATTGCGAATACAACTACCATCCAGGGTGGCAGAGCTATCAAGATCCTTCATGGTATGATGAGCCATCACATTTCACATAACCACATTTTCCATTTTATCCACCACCCACCTACAATGATCTTCATCAATAATCAGAACAATCAGAAGAAGATCAGATGATTGACATGCTAAAAAAGATGTGTTCAAGAAACGAGATGAAAATTGGATACAATGCTTGAAACATTCCAGAATCAACTCGAAAGTATTCAGAGACAATCAGCATCCATTCAGAGAATGACTGAGCAGATCAGACAATTAACAGAAAACCAGAGCTACATACCTCAAGGACCATTTCCAGATGAAGCCTTCGAGTACCAAGCATTTCACGATCACACTTTAGCAGAAGAGAATGTTGAGCAGAATCAAGAATCAGAGGTATCAGTTCAGGAGCCCGAACCGGCAAAGTCTCGATTTGATTTTTATTAATCAGATTCTGACGAGGATAAAACTTATCTATTTGTACCAACTGCACCAACAACGGAGGATCAAACTTTTAATCCTCAAAATGAAGATCTTGGAGCATTCTTTATCATGATGTTTGAAGAAGATATATCTGGACCATCTATTCCAGTCATATCAGAGGATGAAAGCCTAATGTCAGAAACATCTTTTCATCCTCAGGTTGACAATTTTGAAGCATGTATTTCACAGATGACAGATGAAGAGCTGAATGCAGAAATTTTCAAATACATCTGTGAAGAAAATGTGGAGCACGAAGCAGAGCAAATGGAGGAGCAAATGTCTGACCTTATTAAGGATCCAGAGCATTCTGGAGAAACATCACTATTTCGGGGAGTACAAATCAAAGATATCGCCCAGAAGCTTGACAGAATGGAACTCCCATTCCAAGTCAAGCACCATACGAGACCTCCTGATTTTCTTTCTTTCTTTGCAGGAGCCACTGGAGCAATAAGGAGCAAAAAGGTGGCACAAGCACTAAATGGGACAAAAAAAATTCTGCTACCTTACCATTGGAAGAGACCCTTCAAAAGTAACGCTCATGGGATTGTCTTTAATCGGACATCCAAAACGACGCTGAAACCTCATTGACAGATAGATTTCAGTCATGTCTGGCTGAAGACGAAAAATTTAGCGCTAGCAGGGAGGCAACCCATGCAATTTGTTGTAATTTCTATTTTTTATTTTGTGTATACATGTTATAGAATTTTTAGTTTTGTGTGTTATTTTGTAGGGAAAAGCACAAACGGAGCATTTTAAGACAGAATGAAAACACGAATGGTGTTTAGCAATCAGGAAGAAAAAAGCTAATTCATTTGTGATGGCTGAGTAAAGAATGAATTCTTGAGACGCATCCTAATGAATTTATACTAAGCGAGTGGCGTATTGTGTACACAATTCCGTTGCCTTAATTATTGCTTTGATTTGCTTTTCTGTTGTAATTATCTTTATTTTCGTAGACAGGATATAAACTTTTTGACCTTTCACGATTTCTTTTGTTGTTTAGCTAACAAACGTCCTCTGGAAGATACTAGTGCTATTATTACTCACCCTTTTCAGGTACTATAAATTCAGCCCGTCATTGCACTTTTGGAGGAATCCAAAGTTGAGAAAGAAATACATATAAAAATGGAAGCCACTTCGAGAAGACGAGTTGAAAATATATGTGTGTTTTGCGGTAGTAGTATTGATGTTAAGCCACAATACGTAGAAGCAGCACAGGAATTGGGTCGAGTCTTAGCTGCAAGGAATATGCACTTAATATATGGCGGATGCAATCTTGGACTAATGAGGATCGTTTCAAATGCTGTACAGGAGGGAGGCAATCACGTTTTGGGAATCATCCTAAAACCCTTGGCATAGGCAAATCTTATTGAACAATCAAACAGAGAGGATCTGATCGTGCCAGGTATGTCTGAACGTTTGGTAGAAATGATTAATCGTGCTGATACTTTTATTGCTTTTCCAGGTGGCTTGGGTACATTGGAGGAAATTTTTATAGTGCTATCTTGGGCGAACCTGAACATACACCAGAAACCGCTTGAACTATACAACGTTGAAGGATTTTATGATTTTCTTTGTTTGTTTCTTGATGATGCCCGGAGAAATGGGTTCATGTCAAAACCTATGAAAGAACTCCTTTTTATCGCCAGAACTGCTCCGGATCTAATTGAACAACTCTTAGCCTATGAACCACAAATTGACCCTATCCTTTCAAAGATAAATTAGTCTGAAGACGATCGTGGTAAGAGGTGTCGGATTAATCTGGATCTTAACCTTTAATTTCCTGTAGAATTTCAGCTAACCAGGTACTATCTTCTACAATCTTCTTCTATTGTTTAAGACATTGAGGACAATGTCTCATTTAGGTTTGGGGGAGGGAATTAGCTGATCAGTACCTTGTTTTTAGTTTGTGAGTTTTTTTTTTTTTAGTCCAAAATTTTTCGAAAAATACAAAAAAAAAAAAAATTTGAAAAATTTTCAAAAATTACAAAAATATTTTGCGTTTTTGTGTTTTTATTTTGACTAAAAATGTGAAATTGGTAAGAGATAGCTGGGTAAAGAGTTTTCACTCCTGAGACGTATCTTAAACCTAATTCGGAACAAGTTAATTTTTGTTTATTTCCTTTTGAATTATTTAATTTGTAAATTCTCCATAAAATGGACTAAAATAGATCTTTATATGCTCAGTTAGCAGATATTATCAACATACATAGTAACATACAGACATGAGCTAAAATTGAAAAGTTTGTAATATTCAGTGCTCTAGTTTAATTGGAGGAAGCATCTCAAAACGCAATGGAGTAAAAAAAAAAAAACGTCTAAGGTCCGAGTTATTAAGTCTGTAAGGGTGTTTTAACACCTAGTGCCCTAAAACCAACTGGTTTGGGAGTCACTAGCCCAAAGCTCGTTACATGGATCAAAGATGTTGAATAAATATATATATCTGAAGTCTGAGTAATTAAGTCCGTAGGGGTGTCTTAACACCTGGTGCCCTAAAGCTAACTGGTTTGGGAGCCACCGACCCAACACTCGCTACATAGACTGAAGATATTGTATATAAATAAAAAAAAATTCAAAAATCAAAAAATCAGAAAAATCCGAAAATTTATTCCATTACTGCAAAAAGGTGTGAATTCTGATAAAACTTTAGGACAAAAATATTACTCTCTTATCAACTGCACTTATGACTGTTGTGGGCAAAAATGAGTTGTTTAATATTTTGTTGGCTGTGTATATGGAGAATGGTAAATATAATCGGAGAATTTACTTATTTAGTAATTTAGAATGAAAGAAAACAACTAGTAACTTGGAGTAGAAGTTTCACCTAATTAGTCACTAACATCTTTATTCTCTTTTCGCTTCACTTTTTGCTTTTGTGTGCATTAGTTTTATTATCTTTTTACTTTTGTAAAACGTTTGTGGGTATCGTTGCTGTAAGCCCTCACGAGACTATAACTCGTCCACTAGGGACACATAGGGGTTTAAAGGCTTGTTGCATATGCTAAATGCAACCGTGATCCCTACGAAAGTGGCTTAGTTTAATTTTAATTGTTTCTTGTATTTTATTTTGTTATTTTGCTCGAGGACTAGCAAAATGTTAGGTTTGGGGGTGTGATGAGCGGAAAATATATCAATATTTACCGCCCCTTTTACTTAATATTTTGTTTAGTTTCTCGGGTTTGATGAACGTTTTGATATGTTTTAGTTTATTTTGCAGATAAAATAATATTGGGACTTAATGAAATCATTTAGGACGAAATATGGGTCAAATAAGGGCAAAAATTGGACTTGACATATTAATTTTGGAGATTGGAAACTTGAAAGGGCGTTTTAACAAGTGCAGTTTTGGAAATTCTAGTTTTGTGCATTTGTCGTATTTTGGGCATAACTTTTTACTCCGATATGGGATTGAGCTGATTCAAGTTCCAGATTAAAGAAGACTCAAATATCTACAGCTTTGAAAGACAAAATAATTTTGAATTCTGAAGATTTCATTCCCGAAATTGATGAACCATCCAGAAGTGTGTTGTGTGTAATTATTAAAGTCACTTTCAATCATTTTCAAAGCAAAATTTTGCCTATAAATACCAAGTCATTTCATTTGTAAAATTCATACTTTCTTCTAAGGAATTCCTTAAGAATACTAAGAAGATTGTATCTTGTTTGTTTATTTATAGCTTTCAGTAATTAATTTCCGCTTTCGCACTTTTTTTTCTTTACTTTTCAGTTTTTACTTTTCGCAATTTACATTTACGCACAATACTTTTCTTTCTTTAATTTTCAGTTTTTACTTTTCAGTAATGAGGAGGTAACTCCCATTTGCTGGGGTAAAAGGTAAAACTTTTATTACTAATATTTAGATTAATCTCCCTTAATTATAATATATAAACTAGTTAAAACCTGACTTAACGAGGATACCGCTATATTTGTCGGTTGGTAATTATTTAAATTGGTTTTAACCTGACTAACTGGATACTGCCGCCTGATTGGTCGGTTGGTAATTAATTATTAATTTGACTTAATCTGGATACCGCCTATATGGCTGGTTGGTAATTATCATGTAAAGTTAATATATTATAGTAAGGGAAATATCTAAAATAGAAGTAATAAAAGTGGATCCTTTTACCTCAACATTTACTTTTATTGTACTTTTACTTTATTTACTTTTCAGCAATTTACTTTCAGCATTTACTTTTCAGCAATTTACTTTTAGCAATTTACTTTCAGCATTTACTTTTCAGTAATTTACTTTCAACATTTACTTTTCAGCATTTAATTTTTAGTATTTAATTTCAGCATTTACTTTCCGTCATTTACTTTTCAGCAATTTACTTTTCAGTATTTTTACTTTATGTATTTTACTTTTAAGTCTTTACTAGCCATAGTTATGTGTTAGTTATCTGGGGTTGTGATGAATTCTAATATCACCGGTTTATAATGGGTTATTTTATAGTTTGGGTAATTTAAAGGTTTACTTATTAAGTCTTAAGCTTAATGCTTCTTGTTTTCTGATCACAAATAAGATTGATGTGGTAAATCTAAAATGAACTAGACATAGGGATTTTAGGTTTCAGCCTTAGACTTAATAGCCCACGATCTTCCTTGAGGATAGATAACCCTTTAATAGATTTCCTTACAGGATAGACATATACCTGTCGGGCGGGGGTAGCCATAATTGGAACTTAAACTTAATGAATCCAGATAATTTGGTTGACATAGATATATGGTTCAATTGGGTTAAACTGGGTATTTGCGTCTGACCATCGACATAGGCTTTTGCATATTTTGTGTTCTAGGTTAGTAAACTGATTTATTACACACAAACATAAAATAATCACTTCATCTTTTAAAAGATATTAGAATGATTCACAACCCTAGATCTTTGTGTCTTTTGTTATTTTCCTTAGTATTTTCTTTTGTCTTTTTATTTATTTATTTATTTTGCAAAACTGCAATCAACCAAATCAATCAAGCAATCATTTTCTTCACCCTCAATTAGATATTTGTAAATAAATAGATTCAATAATTAATAACAACAGTAGGAATTAAGTCCTCGTGGGATCGATATTTTTATACTACTTGAACGATATGTGCGCTTGCGTTATACGTGTGTGTTTACGCCGGTCAAGTTTTTGGCGCCGTTGCCGGGGACTTATTTTTCTTGAGTTATTAATTTTGGAGCTATCTAATTTACTTTTATCTAATTTTCTTTTAATCCTCAAAATGAAGATCTTGGAGCATGCTTTATCATGATGTTTGAAGAAGATATATCTGAACCATCTATTCCAGTCATATCAGAGGATGAAAACCTAATGTCAGAAACATCTTTTCATCCTCAGGTTGACAATTTTGAAGCATGTATTTCACAGATGACAGATGAAGAGCTGAATGCAGAAATTTTCAAATACATCTGTGAAGAAAATGTTGAGCACGAAGCAGAGCAAATGGAGGAGCAAATGTCTGACCTTATTAAGGATCCAGAGCATTCTGGAGAAACATCACTGTTTCGGGGAGTACAAATCAAAGATATCGCCTAGAAGCTTGACAGAATGGAACTCCCATTCCAAGTCAAGCACCATACGAGACCTCCTGATTTTCTTTCTTTCTTTGCAGGAGCCACTGGAGCAACAAGGAGCAAAAAGGTGGCACAAGCACTAAATGGAACAAAAAAAATTCTGCTACCTTACCATTGGAAGAGACCCTTCAAAAGTAACGCTCATGGGATTGTCTTTAATCGGACATCCAAAACGACGCTGAAACCTCATTGACAGATAGATTTCAGTCATGTCTGGCTGAAGACGAAAAATTTAGCGCTAGCAGGGAGGCAACCCATGCAATTTGTTGTAATTTCTATTTTTATATTTTGTGTATACATGTTATAGAATTTTTAGTTTTGTGTGTTATTTTGTAGGGAAAAGCACAAACGGAGCATTTTAAGACAGAATGAAAACACGAATGGTGTTTTGCAATCAGGAAGAAAAAAGCTAATTCATTTGTGATGGCTGAGTAAAGAATGAATTCTTGAGACGCATCCTAATGAATTTATACTAAGCGAGTGGCGTATTGTGTACACAATTCCGTTGCCTTAATTATTGCTTTGATTTGCTTTTCTGTTGTAATTATCTTTATTTTCGTAGACAGGATCCAAACTTTTTGACCTTTCACGATTTCTTTTGTTGTTTAGCTAACAAACGTCCTCTGGAAGATACTAGTGCTATTATTACTCACCCTTTTCAGGTACTATAAATTCAGCCCGTCATTGCACTTTTGGAGGCATCCAAAGTTGAGAAAGAAATACATATAAAAATGGAAGCCACTTCGAGAAGACGAGTTGAAAATATATGTGTGTTTTGCGGTAGTAGTATTGATGTTAAGCCACAATACGTAGAAGCAGCACAGGAATTGGGTCGAGTCTTAGCTGCAAGGAATATGCACTTAATATATGGCGGATGCAATCTTGGACTAATGAGGATCGTTTCAAATGCTGTACAGGAGGGAGGCAGTCACGTTTTGGGAATCATCCCAAAACCCTTGGCATAGGCAAATCTTATTGAACAATCAAACGGAGAGGAACTGATTGTGCCAGGTATGTCTGAACGTTTGGTAGAAATGATTAATCGTGCTGATACTTTTATTACTTTTCCAGGTGGCTTGGGTACATTGGAGGAAATTTTTATAGTGCTATCTTGGGCGAACCTGAACATACACCAGAAACCGCTTGAACTATACAACGTTGAAGGATTTTATGATTTTCTTTGTTTGTTTCTTGATGATGCCCGGAGAAAGGGTTCGTGTCAAAACCTATGAAAGAACTCATCTTTATCGCCAGAACTGCTCCGGATCTAATTGAACAACTCTTAGCCTATGAACCACAAATTGACCCTATCCTTTCAAAGATAAATTAGTCTGAAGACGATCGTGGTAAGAGGTGTCGGATTAATCTGGATCTTAACCTTTAATTTCCTGTAGAATTTCAGCTAACCAGGTACTATCTTCTACAATCTTCTTCTATTGTTTAAGACATTGAGGACAATGTCTCATTTAGGTTTGGGGGAGGGAATTAGCTGATCAGTACCTTGTTTTTAGTTTGTGTGTTTTTTTATTTTTAGTCCAAAATTTTTCGAAAAATACAAAAAAAAAAAATTGAAAAATTTTCAAAAATTACAAAAATATTTTGCGTTTTTGTGTTTTTATTTTGACTAAAAATGTGAAATTGGTAAGAGATAGCTGAGTAAGGAGTTTTCACTACTGAGACGTATCTTAAACCTAATTCGGAACAAGTTAATTTTTGTTTATTTCCTTTTGAATTATTTAATTTGTAAATTCTCCATAAAATGGACTAAAATAGATCTTCATATGCTTAGTTAGCAGATATTATCAACATACATAGTAACATACAGACATGAGCTAAAATTGAAAAGTTTGTAATATTCAGTGCTCTAGTTTAATTGGAGGAAGCATCTCAAAAAGCAATGGAGTAAAAAAAAAAACGTCTAAGGTCCGAGTTATTAAGTCTGTAAGGGTGTTTTAACACCTAGTGCCCTAAAACCAACTGGTTTGGGAGTCACTAGCCCAAAGCTCGTTACATGGATCAAACATGTTGAATAAATATATATATCTGAAGTCTGAGTAATTAAGTCCGTAGGGGTGTCTTAACACCTGGTGCCCTAAAGCTAACTGGTTTGGGAGCCACCGACCCAACACTCGCTACATAGATGGAAGATATTGTATATAAATAAAAAAAAATTTCAAAAATCAAAAAATCTGAAAAATCTGAAAAATTATTCCATTGCTGCAAAAAGGTGTGAATTCTGATAAAACTTTAGGAAAAAAATATTACTCTCTTATCAACTGCACTTACGACTGTTGTGGGCAAAAATGAGTTGTTTAATATTTTGTTGGCTGTGTATATGGAGAATGGTAAATATAATCGGAGAATTTACTTATTACAAAAATATTTTACGTTTTTGTGTTTTTATTTTGACTAAAAAGGTGAAATTGGTAAGAGATAGCTGAGTAAGGAGTTTTCACTCCTGAGACGTATCTTAAACCTAATTCGGAACAAGTTAATTTTTGTTTATTTCCTTTTGAATTATTTAATTTTAAATTCTCCATAAAACGGACTAAAATAGATCTTCATATACTCAGTTAGCAGATATTTTCAACATACATAGTAACATACAAACATGAGCTAAAATTGAAAAGTTTGTAATATTCAGTGCTCTAGTTTAATTGGAGGAAGCATCTCAAAAAGCAATGGAGTAAAAAAAAAAAACGTCTAAGGTCCGAGTTATTAAGTCTATAAGGGTGTTTTAACACTTAGTGCCCTAAAACAAACTGGTTTGGGAGTCACTGGCCCAAAGCTCGTTACATGGATCAAAGATGTTGAAGAAATATATATATATATCTGAAGTGTGAGTAATTAAGTCCGTAGGGGTGTCTTAACACATGGTGCCCTAAAGCTAACTGGTTTGGGAGCCACCGACCCAACACTCGCTACATAGACGGAAGATATTGTATATAAATAAATAAAAAAATTCAAAAATCAAAAAATCAGAAAATTCCGAAAAATTATTCCATTACTGCAAAAAGGTGTGAATTCTGATAAAACTTTAGGACAAAAATATTACTCTCTTATCAACTGCACTTATGACTGTTGTGGGCAAAAATGAGTTGTTTAATATTTTATTGGCTGTGTATATGGCGAATGGTAAATATAATCGGAGAATTTACTTATTTAGTAATTTAGAATGAAAGAAAACAACTAGTAACTTGGAGTAGAAGTTTCACCTAATTAGTCACTAACATCTTTATTCTCTTTTCGCTTCTCTTTTTTACTTTTGTGTGCATTAGTTTTATTATCTTTTTACTTTTGTAAAACGTTTGTGGGTATCATTGTTGTAAGCCCTCACGAGACTATAACTCGTCCACTAGGGACACATAGGGGTTTAAAGGCTTGTTGCATATGCTAAATGCAACCTTGATCCCTACGAAAGTGGCTTAGTTTAATTTTAATTGTTTTATTTTGTTGTTTTGCTCGAGGACTAGCAAAATGTTAGGTTTGGGGGTGTGATGAGCGGAAAATATATCAATATTTACCGCCCCTTTTACTTAATATTTTGTTTAATTTCTCGGGTTTGATGAACGTTTTCATATATTTTAGTTTATTTTGCAGATAAAATAATATTGGGACTTAATGAAATCATTTAGGACGAAATATGGGTCAAATAGGGGCAAAAATTGGACTTGACATATTTATTTTGGAGATTGGAAACTTGAAAGGGCGTTTTAACGAAGTGCAGTTTTGGAAATTCTAGTTTTGTGCATCTGTCGTATTTTGGGCATAACTGTTTACTCCGATATGGGATTGAGCTGATTCAAGTTCCAGATTAAAGAAGACTCAACGATCTACAGCTTTGAAAGACAAAATAATTTCGAATTCTGAAGATTTCATGCCCGAAATTGATGAACCATCCAGAAGTGTGTTGTGTGTAATTATTAAAGTCACTTTCAATCATTTTCAAAGAAAAAAATAAATTAATAAATAAATAATAAAAATTATCAAATCATCACCAAACATGATAAGAGATTAGTGGAGCAATTAATAATGGATTTGGTGGAGCAATTAATAATTGATTTGGTGGATGATTTGATGGAGGCAAAATTTTGCCTATAAATACCAAGTCATTTCATTTGTAAAATTCATACTTTCTTCTAAGGAATTCCTTAAGAATACTAAGAAGATTGTATATTGTTTGTTTATTTATATCTTTCAGTAATTAATTTCCGCTTTCGCACTTTCTTTTCTTTACTTTTCAGTTTTTACTTTCCGCAATTTACTTTTACTCACAGTACTTTTCTTTCTTTAATTTTCAGTTTTTGTTTTTCAGTAATGAGGAGGTAACTCCCATTTGCTGGGGTAAAAGGTAAAACTTTTATTACTAATATTTAGATTAATATCCCTTAATTATAATATATAAACTAGTTAAAACCTGACTTAACGAGGATACCGCTATATTGGTCGGTTGGTAATTATTTAAATTGGTTTTAACCTGACTAAACTGGATACCGCCTGATTGGTCGGTTGGTAATTAATTATTAATTTGACTTAATCTGGATACCGCCTATATGGCTGGTTGGTAATTATCATGCAAAGTTAATATATTATATTAAGGGAGATATCTAAAATAGAAGTAATAAAAGTGGATCCTTTTACCTCAGCATTTTCTTTTATTGTACTTTTACTTTATTTACTTTTCAGCAATTTACTTTCAGCATTTACTTTTCAACAATTTACTTTTAGCAATTTAATTTCAGCATTTACTCTTCAGTAATTTACTTTCAACATTTACTTTTCAGCATTTAATTTTTAGTATTTAATTTCAGCATTTACTTTCCGTCATTTACTTTTCAGCAATTTACTTTTCAGTATTTTTACTTTATGTCTTTTACTTTTAAGTCTTTACTAGCCATAGTTATGTGTTAGTTATCTGGGGTTGTGATGAATTCTAATATCACCGGTTTATAAGGGGTTATTTTATAGTTTGGGTAATTTAAAGGTTTACTTATTAAGTCTTAAGCTTAATGCTTCTTGTTGTCTGATCACCAATAAGATTGATGTGGTAAATCTAAAATGAACTAGACATAGGGATTTTAGGTTTCAGCCTTAGACTTAATAGCCTACGATCTTCCTTGAGGATATATAACCCTTTAATAGATTTTCTTACAGGATAGACATATACATGTCGGGCGGGGGTAGCCATAATTGGAACTTAAACTTAATGAATCCAGATAATTTGGTTGACATAGATATATGGTTCAATTGGGTTAAACTGAGTATTTGCGTCTGACCAACGACATAGGCTTTTGCATAATTTTGTGTTCCAGGTTAGTAAACTGATTTATTACACAAACATAAAATAATCACTTCATCTTTTAAAAGATATTAGAATGATTCACAACCCTAGATCTTTGTGTCTTTTGTTATTTTCCTTAGTATTTTCTTTTATCTTTTTATTTATTTATTTATTTTGCAAAACTACAATCAACCAAATCAATCAAGCAATCGTTCTCTTCACCCTCAATTAGATATTTGTAAATAAATAGATTCAATAATTAATAACAATAGTAGGAATTAAGTCCTCGTGGGATCGATATTTTTATACTAC
Source organism: Zanthoxylum bungeanum (assembly GCA_019454045.1). Taxonomy (NCBI): domain Eukaryota; kingdom Viridiplantae; phylum Streptophyta; class Magnoliopsida; order Sapindales; family Rutaceae; genus Zanthoxylum; species Zanthoxylum bungeanum. The sequence continues at coordinate 377,327 of SKCR01023781.1, forward strand.
TTGAACGATACGTGCGCTTGCGTTATACGTGTGTGTTTACGGCGGTCAGACATTACATCCTTTGTACAACATGATTCAGAATCCCTCTGCGAAGCTTGGGAAAGATACAAGGAGTTGCTCAAGAAATGTCATCACCATGAGAATTCAAAATGGCTTCAAGTCCAAACCTTCTATAATGGACTTTCTGGACTAATGAGAACCATAATAGATGCTGCTGCTGGAGGAGCTTTAATGGAAAAATGAGAAGATCAGGCCTGAGATTTAATTGAAGAAATGGCCAACAAAAATTCTTTGTGGCCAACAGAAAGAAGCATGATTCAACGAATAGTAGAAATAAATGAAGCTGGAGACAACACAACAATGAATGCCAAGCTTGATCAGATACGCAAACTCATGGAAACTCTTAGCATGAAGGTTAATGTTGTATCCACAAGTTCACCAAATGGAGGAGCACCAAAGTCAGAATCTTACAACCAACATGATGAGACGGTGAACTATGTCAGCAACTTCGACATACATGGGAACAATCTATATTCCAATACCTACAACCCAGGTTGGAGGAATCATCCCAATTTCACATGGAGCAACAATTCAGGGCAAAGGAACAATCCACCACCAGGATTCCAACAGCAAAACAAAGGCCAGAAGTATGAAAAAGAACCAAGAATAGCAGAATTGCTGGCCCAGATGAAAAAGCAACAAGTAACATACGATGCTATGTTTCAATCCCAAGCAACATTAATTCAAAGCCAATCTACTTCTATAAAGGCAATGGAAAATCAATTGGGACAACTGGCCAATACTCAGAGTTACAGACCGCAAGATACCCTTCCTAGTAACACAGAACCAAATCCAAGTAACATGAGGAATGAGCAATGCCATGCCATCAATTTGAAAAGTGGTACTGAGATCAACAAAGATGTTGGAGTCAAGGAAACTGCTGAGGAAGTTCCAAAAGAAAGCAGCGAACCAGATCCATAGATGAAGGAAAGAGAAGCAAAGGCAAATGATCGAGAAAGATTCACTCCACCTCCACCTTTTCCACAACGTCTCCAGAAAAATAAACTGGATAAACAGTTTGCTCGATTCTTGGAGATCTTCAAAAAGCTGCATATCAACATTCCATTTGCAGAAGCGTTGGAATAAATGCCCTGCTATGTCAAATTCATGAAAGACATTTTGTCACGAAAAAGAAGATTGGGAGATTACGAGACAATAGCATTGACAGAAGAATACATCGCCATCATTCAGAGGAAGCTTCCCCCAAAGTTGAAAGATCCTGGCAGTTTCACTATCCCTTGCACCATTGGAGAACATAACTTCGGTAAGGCTTTGTGTGATTTAGGTGCTAGTATTAAGTTGATGCCTTTTTCCATTTACAGGAAACTGCATATTGGAGAAGCAAAGCCCACCTCAATCTCTCTGCAATTTGCTGATAGAATGCTCACATTTCCGAGAGGTGTAGTTGAAGATGTGCTTGTTAAAGTCGACAAATTCATTTTCCCAGCAGATTTTATTGTCTTTGACATGGAGGAAGATGAAGATGTACCCATCATCCTCGGGAGACCATTCTTGGCTACAGGTCGAACCATTATTGATGTACAAAAATGTGAACTAACCATGAGGGTACAAGACCAAGAAGTGGCATTCAATGTTTTCAAAGCCATGAATTTCCCGGATGACGAAAAGAATGAGGAATGTTTCAGACTTGATGTGATAGATAATACCTTCCAGAACTCCGATGCAATGTAAAGTTTCACTGAAAAACTTAAAGCATGCCATCTACCTGTGTAGCTTGAAGATAAAGCGTATTGCGCACTGAAGAAGTTAAATCTTGAAATACAAGCAACAAGAGAGAAACAACTCCACCAACTCAACGAATTAGAGGAATTTCACATACAACCTTTTGAGAATGCCAAAATGTACAAAGAAAAGGCCAATAAGAGACATGATGAGAAGTTAGTGGGCATACAACTAGAACCGAGGCAGCGGGTATTGTTAAACATATCAAGGTTGAAAATTTTCCTTGGGAAGTTAAAATCACGGTGGTCAGGTCCATTCTTAATCACCTAAGTTTTACTAGATAGAGCCATTGAGTTACATGATCCCAACTCTAATAAAACATTCAAAGTTAACAGTAAGCATGTCAAGCACTACTGGGGAGAATCATTTGAGCTACAAAAATAAAGTGTCACACTTTCAGATCCAACCCAACATTCGGGTAGTCATGTCTAGCTGACGATGTTAAACTTACCGCTAGTATGGAGGAAACCCATGCAATTTGAGTATATATTCAGATTTGGTGTGTTTTATTTTTGTGTGTTTAATTTTTTTAGGTAAAGTCACATTTCAGGATGAAAGACGTTCTCGCAAATCTTCACAAGCAATTTCTTTCTCTCCCTCAAAATTCTCTGATGAAAGTTTACAAAGCTCACATGGAACGAATGAGACTTCTGATGATCAAAGGTATTTCTAATGACATTCGTTGGATTATTGAAGCACGAGTCTGATTTACAGGTGAGTCTTCTGACTCTTTTATTTCATATCTGCCTGGTTTAGGAAGAAGCACATATGCTAAGAAAAGAAGAGCTAAAAGATTACGTCTTTGCTATAAATGTGCATGCATGACATGTAATACTCGTTGTCGATCTTTTGGAATGGTGTTTGATAACCGTGAAGATAAAATTAAATTCATTAGGGATGGCATGAATAAGAAATCTTTGGATGACATATCATTGACTCTTGAGATGAATCCCAGTGGATATGTGTATCACGCAATTCGCATGTTACATACACAGTTTTGAAAAGAAAAGCAATAATTAAGTCTTGGGAATCTGACTTTAAAAGACCATATTTGCCAATTTATAAGAAAATTGGATGTGAAGCTTGTCCCTGACGCATAGATGTCATTCAAGCCATTACTTCTTGTAAATATTATTATCTCTTTATCTCTAACTAACAATTGTGATTTGTTTTGTTATTTCATTTTATTTTCTTTGACAAGATCCATACTTTTTGACTTCCACGATGTATTTTACTTTTTAGCTAATAATTATCATTTGGCAGGTACTAGTGCTATTATTACTCACCCTTTTTCAGATTCTATAAATTCAGTTCATCATTGCACTCTTGAAGACGTCTAGATTTGAGGAAGAGTTACATAAAAAAAAAAATAGAGGCAACTCCAAGAAGACGAGTTGTTAACATCTATGTGTTTTGTTGTACTAGTGTTGGTTCTAAACTAAAGTTCGTTGAGGCAGCACATGAATTGGGTAGAGTCATAGCTGAAAGGAATATGTACTTAATATATGGCGGTGGCAATCTTGGACTAATCTGGTACGTTTCAAGGGCCGTATAGGAAGGAGGTAGTCAAGTTTTGGGAATCATCCCAAAATCTTTGGCAGAGGCGAATCTTATAGGACAATCAAACAGAGATGAATGCATCGTGCCAGGTATGTCCGAACGACTTGTTGAAATGATTAACCGTGCTGATGCATTTATTGCTTTGCCAGGTGGCTTGGGCACGATGGAGGAAATTTTTACAGTGCTATCTTGGGTGAACTTGAACATACACCAGAAACCAATTGGATTGTTTAATATTGATGGATTTTATGACTTTCTTTGTGTGTTTCTTGATGATGCCCGGAGAAATAGGTTCGTGTCAAAACCTATAAAAGATATCCTCTTCACTGCCAGAACTACCCATTATTTAATTGACCAACTCTTAGCCTTTCAACAATAAATTAACCTTATCCTTTCCAAGATTAACTGGTCCGATAATGATCGTGGTAAGAAGCGTCGGAAAAATTTGGATCTTAACCCTTAATTTTCTTTTTAAGTGTAGAATTTCAACTAACCAGGTTCTGTTTTCTAAACTCTTTTACTTTTTAGACATTGGGGACAATGTCTCAATTAGGTTTGGGGGAAGGGAATAATTGATTAGTATCTTATTTTTATTTTTTTCGTTGTGTTGTTTTTGCTTGGTTTTTAGTCAAAAATTTTCAAAAATTAAAAAATTAAAATTAAAAAAATTAAAAAATTAAAAAATATTTTTTTTGTTTTTTTTTTAACTTGACTAATCAGGTGGAACTGGTTGGAGATAGCTGTGTAAGGAATTTCCACTCCTGAGACGTATCTCAACCTATTTCGTAACAAGTTAATTTTTGTTTATTTCCTTTTGAATTATTTAATTTGTGAATTTTCCATAATACTGAATAAATTGAATCTTCATATGCTCAGTTGACAGGTATTATCAACATGCCTGGTAACATACGGCCATGAGTTGTAATTGAAAAGTTTGTAATATTCAGTGCTCTAGTTTAATTGGAGGAAACGTCTAAAAAAGCGATGCAATAAAAAAATTAAACATATGAGATCCGAGTAATTAAGTCCATAGGGGTGTTTTAACACCTAGTGCCCTAAAGCCAACTGATTTGGGAGTCAATGGCCCAAAGCTCGCTATATGGGTTAAAGATGTTAAATAAAAAAAAAAAACATCTGAGATCCGAGTAGTTAAGTCTGTAAGGGTGTCTTAACACCTAGTGCCCTAAAGCCAACTAGCTTGGGAGTCACTAGCCTAAAGCTCGCTACATGGATTGAAGATTTTATAAAAAAATAAAATTCGTTGCTAAAAAGGTGTGAATTCTGATATAACTTTAGGATAAAAATATTACTCTCTTTTCAACTATACTTATGAATATTGTGGGCACAATGAGCTGATTAATACCTTGTTGTTTGTGTATATAGAAAATGGTAAAAATAATCGGAGAATTTACTTATTTAGTAATTTAGAAAGAAAGAAAACAACTATTAACTTGGATAAGAGTTTCACTTGTTTAGTCACTAACTTGTTTGATCTTTTTGCTTTTGTGTGCATTTGACGTTTGTCGGTATCATTGAGGTTTGTGAATATTTTGATGTATTTTGTGTATTTTGTAGATAAATAAGGTTTCATGACTTATTAGAATCAAATCAGGGCCAAAACAGCGAAAAACAGACAAAAGGGCAAAATTATCATTTCACGCATCGCGACACGCATGCTCTCTGCGTCGCCACACGCCACAGTCACTGTTCTACCGACACTTGTCATCATGATGTTAGCATAATAATTCAACCTGCCGACACCAAATGTCATTGCTTATGACAACATGACATTATAGTCGCGACGTGTACAACTTCACGCGTCGTGACACCGAGCCAACAATTCTACCGACAGCCACGTGTCATCATCTCATGAAAGCCGCATACACGTGTCAAAGATCTACGGCGCGTCGTGACGCGTAGGACCAAAATTTTCCTATAAATTGAGGCAGAATTCATTTGGAAAATTCATACCTTCTTCTATGGATTTCCTTAAGAATACTAAGAAGATTGTATATTGTTTGTTTATTTACAGCTTTCTTGTATTTAATTTTTATTTTATGCAATAGTTCTTTCTTTATTTTACTTTTCAGTATGAGGAGGTAACTCTCCTCTGCTGGGGTGAAAGGTAAAGCTTTTATTACTAATATTTAGATTAATCTCCCTTAATTATAATATATAAACTATTTTAAAACATGACTTAATGGGATACCACCTTTATGGTCGGTTGGAATTAATCTAAAATCTGACTTAATCAGGATACCGCCTATATGGTCGGTTGGTAATGTCATGCAAGTTTATATATTATAATAAGAGAGATATCTAAATTAGAAGTAATAAAAGTGGATCCTCTAACCCCCAGCATTTTTTTTATTGTTAATTTATCTTTTTAATTTTCAAGCTTTATTTTATGTCATTTATTTTATTTATGTCTTTAATAGTCCAAGATATTTGTGGTAACTAAACCCTGTATCTAGGGTTGTGATGAATTTCAATATCACCATTTTATAAGTGGTTATTTTGTGCCTTGGGTAATGTAAAGGTTTATTTATTGAGTCTTAAGCTTAATACTTCTTATTAACTGGCCATTAATAAGATTGATTTGGTAAACTTAAAATGAACTTGGAAAACGAATTTTAGGTTTAGCCTTAGACTCAATAGCTCACGATCTCATATTAGGGTTAATGTCTCTTAGGTAGATTTCCTTATAGGATAGTAATATACCTGTCGGGCGGGGGTAGCCATAATTGGAACTTAATCTTAATGAATTCAGGTAACTTGCTTAACATAAGAATATAGTTAATTGGGTTATTTTGGGTGTTTGCATGTGACCATCAGAATAGGCTTTTGCATAATTTCGTGTTCCAGGTTAATAAATCGATATATTGCACAAACATGAGATAATCACTTCATCTTTAAAATATATTGGAAGGATTCACAACCATAGATAGCTTAATAATATTGAATTTTCCTTTAATTTACATTTGCACTGTTTATTTACTTGTTTTCAGACAAAAATCACCATCCAATCAAAAATCAATCTATTAGATACTTTTAAACATTTAGCTTCAATAAATTAATGGCTAAGGTATTAAGTCCTCGTGAGATCGATACATTTTATACTACTTGAGCGATACGTGCGCTTGCTTAACGTGTGTGTTTAGCACCGATCAGACAAACACCTTTATGTCCTCGTGGTGCACCTTTAAATTTGCATAGAATTCTCGGACCACAGGCACAACTGCATCAGCCAGGGGTCTAGTGAACTCTTCACATCCCCTACTTATAATAATTTGTGCTATATCTAGGTCATGTGCAATGGAGACCTTTATTCCCTGCTCCCGAATTAGGTTCTTTGAAAGGAACGCATTGAAATTGTTAAATGCCTCCTCATTCCAAAAACATCCGGGGTCATAAGCGAGTGAGGATGAGGCCTTTTGTTTCTTCTTCGGGGCCATAATACCACTCTTACCTCCAATATCGTCTACACACTACACCACACACCCAAACTGCTCAACGGATTCAAAAATTGTCAATGGGACATTTCATCAAACATTTGGCGGGCAATGTGGATACCAACAACATGCTGCCTGGAATTTCTCCTATTTTACTCCATACATTCCCTAGGGACAAGGTTCCATTGTCCAACGTACTTCCCTCACACTCTTATAACTACCCAACAAAAGAATTAATTGGTCGACTTGGGCAAAAACGCACAGCTTATGCAAAGATAAAAGAAAAATGTAATACCAACTAGTTAAAACACCAACCTAGCTTGGAGGAGAATCAAATGAACATATCTATTGGTATAACAATGGAGAATATGAAGGATTGAATAGTTGTTGTTGCTGCACAGTTGAGGGCGAGATGGGTCCAAAGCAGGTTGCTTCTTAGCAAAATTTCGTAATGCATGTGGTCTTATTTAACTTTTGAACTAGAGCGTTGCATCGCGATGCCAAAATTAGCGTTGTGATGCCCCGCTCTCTGGACTTGGTATGGCATGTGTCTCACGTCGTGTTGCGATGCCAAAAGTGGCATTGCGACATGTCACTTTCTGGAATTTTATATTTGTACTGTATGGCTCCGCGTCGCGAAGCCAAAAGCGATGTTGTGACGCATCTTTTTTTTAATCTAAACTAACTACCTATTTCATTGGGTTGCCTCCCAATAAGCGCTTGGTTTATTGTCTTCAGCCAGACATAATGCCATTCTCACTTCGGGTAGTCTATAAGAATGTTGTCAACCATTCTCTCTTCAGTCTCATAATAGTGTTTCAGGCGTTGACCATTAACTTTGAAAACTCGCCCATCCTGGCACTGAAATTCAATCGCCCCATATGGAAAGACCTATTTGATGGTAAAAGGGCCAAACCATCGCGATTTTAGTTTACCCGGAAAAAGTTTGATTCTTGAATTGAATAACAACACTTGTTGGCCAGGACGGAATTCTCACTGGAGGATTTGTTTGTCATGCCACTATTTTTTTCGTTCTTTATATATCTTGGCATTCTCATAAACATCATTGTGGAATTCTGTCATTTCATTTAGTTGAAGAAGGCGTTGGTCACCTGCGGCCTTTAGATCTAAATTCAATTTTTTTACTGCCCAGAAAACACGATGCTCCAATTCAACAGGTAAGTGACACGTTTTTCCAAATACCAATCGGTATAATGACATCCTGATAGGCATTTTAAAAGCAGTCCGATAGGCCCATAAAGCATTATCAAGTTTCATGACCCAATCCTTTCTGTTGATATTCACCGTTTTCTCAAAAATTTGTTTGATCTCTCGATTGGATACTTCAGCTTGGCCATTAGTTTGTGGATAATAACCCAATACGACTTTATGCTTCACACCATATTTTGCAAGAAGAATATTGAAAAGCTTGTTGCAAAAGTGTGTACCTTCATCACTCAATATGGCTCTTGGGGTACCAAATCTAATAAAGATGTTCCTCTGTACGAACTTCATGACAACGCTCGCATCATTGGTAGATGTTGCAACAGCTTCCACCCACTTGGATATATAGTCAACTGCTAATAAAATATATGTTTTGCCAAATGAAGGAGGGAATGGCCCCATAAAATCAATTCCCCGAACATCAAAGAGTTCGACCTCTAAGATGTTAGGTAAAGGTAATTCATGGTTCCTAAAGATGTTTCCGAGTCATTGGCAACAATCGCAAGTTTTTGCAAAATGATAGCTATCTCTAGAAAGTATTGGCCAATAAAACCCAGATTGAAGTACCTTAGCAGCAGTTCTTGTAGCTCCAAAGTGTCCTCCATAAAGGGCAGAATGGCATTGACTAAGGATTTCTTTGACTTCTTCAAGTGGGACACTTCTCCGGATTATTTGATTTGGGCATCTCTCCATAGGTAAAACTTTACATCATGGAGGAATTTCTTCCTTTGCTGGTAAGTACTATCCAGTGGTAAATACCTCGAAGAGTTGCTCATCCAGAAAAACCCTCTTGAATAATGCCATTACTATAGCCTGCGGGCTCGATTCTGGATAAATGATCAGCAACCACATTCTCACTCCCCTTCTTGTCCCATATTTCAAGATCAAATTCTTGCAACAGAAGGACCCATCATATCAAAAAAGGTTTGGCATCCTTCTTTGCAAACAAGTAACGAATAACTGCATAGTCTGTATAGATAATCACCTTCGTCCCAATTAAATAGGGTCGAAATTTGTCAAAGGCAAACACGACCGTCAACATTTTCTTCTCGGTGGTGGTGTAATATTGTTGGGCATTATCCAGCGTTATACTTGCATAATATATTGCTCTGGAAATCTTGTCACATTTTTGGACAATCACTGCACCAACGGTAAAGTCACTGGCATTACACATCACTTCAAATGGTTCACTCCAATTCATGGTTATCATGATCAGAGCTGAGATCAATGGCTGTTTAATTTTTTAAAAGGCTTGTAAGTAGTCTTCATCCATCACAAAAAGAGACTTTTTTTCCAAAAGATTGCAAAGTGGCTTCAAAATCGTAGAAAATTTCAATATGAAGCGTCGATAAAACCCAACATGACCAATGAAACTCCTTACTCCTTTAACATTTATTGGTGGTGGAAGCTTTTCAATCGATGTTATTTTGGCTCCATCTATTTCCACACCATTCGAGGATATCTTATGACCCAACATGATACCTTCATAAACCATGAAATGGCACTTCTCCCAATTCAACACCAAACTCTTTTCCTCACATCTCTGTAGCACCAAGGATAAGTTGTGCAAACAATGATCAAAGGTTGAGCCAAATACGAAAAAATCGTCCTTGAAGATCATTAGAATAACCTCCACCATATCTGAGAAAATGGCCATCATACACCGCTAAAAAGTGGCTGGAGCATTACATAGTCCGAAGTGCATCCTCCAAAACACGTATGTACCATAAGGACAAGTAAAGGTTGTCTTTTCTTGATCTGATGGTGCTATGGCGATTTGATTGTATTCATAGTTGCCATCTAGGAAACAATAATATTGAAAACCGACCAATCGGTCTAGCATTTGATCTATGAATGAAAGAGGGAAATGGTCTTTTTTGGTGGCCTTGTTGAGTTTCCTATAATCTATGCAGACACGCCACCCAGTAATTGTTCTCGTGGAGATGAGCTTATTATTTTCATTCTTGACAACTGTCATTCCTATCTTTTTGGGTACCACTTGGACTAGTGACACTCGTGAACTATCCGAAATGGCATAGATAATTCCTTCTTTTAGCCATTTCAGCACCTCAGCCCTTACTACTTCTCTCATGGCTGGATTCAACCTCCTCTGATGTTCGATAGAGGGTTTATAGGTGTCCTGTTAGGGTTGGTGCTCAGAGTGCCAATCCAGATCGTATTTATGTCCGATTTGTTGAATACGCGCAATTCAATTTTCCATAATATTACTTATTTAATGGTAGCACCTCTTGTCTTTTATACACATATTCGATCTAATTATGATTAGGTATCTAATTACGATTAGATTGAAACTAAAACTGGTTTAGTGATGCATGTATATTACACAAAGACCCTAGGATTTACAATATAGTGCGCAGTTACAACGTAGTTTGTAATTAACATTGGGTAGCGCACTATAAGATGTATATCCTTAAATAAAGTTCCTGGTCAAGATTTACTAACACGGGTCGGTTATTAAAATCCGCTAAGACCAGTACATGTCGTATATCGTGACTTGGTCTGATGGTTTATCCCAATAAACCATGAGTCTCAGGAGACTCGTACAGACATGTTGGTGTTTATTTGATAAACACTGAACGACTCACTGAAGATTTCCTGATAGATGGTATACCAACGTCAATAGGAATCTTCTCGAGTTGAGCGAGCAAGTGGTCCTTCGACTTGAGATACCATAATGGGATATATGAGTTATCCTCCACACTTTGATGGCAGTCACGTCACCGATCTATTTAGATCAGACCTCCGCCTGTTCGTTGGGTGTGGACTGATGCTCATGATATCCAGTGTGTATCAAGAGAGGATCCGTCAGTTCTGTGTACAGGGCATAGGCATCCTACATGTGTTTGCGATCTAGTAAATCCATGGCCATGGTATAACTTCGAAAATCAGTTCTGAGTGTTATTTAGAGATCGTAAATTGAAAAATCGACTGTATTATACCGAACGAATTTGACGTTTTTATCTATATCTCAGGTATAATATGGATAGCCTGTGACGAAGGGATTATACATATGCAATGACCTCGACTTGCATAGTTTAGCGAGATTATCCGTGGTCGTCATAATTCATGAGTGGGTGAATTATGGACATGAAATTTGCTGTCGTGACGGATAAACCTAAACTTAAAGAGTCCCACAATATGAAGTGTACTCGTTGAGCACTTGGGCAACGCGTTATGAATAGTACAGATTATTCATAATACTTCATCGGATTAAGTGAGTTAATTCGAATCGTTTAAACGGTTAAACGATATAACATGCATTAGGGGATTTTGGTCATTTAATAATTATTGTGTATTTGTATTTGATACATAATTTGATTAGATACACATTAATTAATTATCAAATGAGATTTTGACACATGCCATTAATATATGTATTTTTTATTTAATGTAAATAAAAATACATATATAATAATAATCATATTAATTAATTATTTAGATATTTAAATGTTAAATATTTGAATAGTTAAATAATATATATATTTCATAAATGTTATGAAATATGTTTAATTATTATTTGAACATATGGCATGATTTAATTAAACTTTATGTGTGCAATTATGATTGGTTAACATAAAGTTTAACATATTTAATTGGATTAAATTTGGTAAATGGACAAAATTGCCCTCCAAAGTCAGTCACCATGATTTTTAAAGTTAAAAATTTTTCTTTTGCCTTTCAATGGAAGCCATGACCGAAACCCTCATCCTCCAAACCTCTCAAATTTTTGTTTGATGAAATAAAGAAGAAAGTGAAGAAAAATTCAAGAAAAGCTTAAGGATAATTGGAGATTAGAGGTAATCTTTATCATTCTTGAGCTTAGAAATTTGTTTCATGATCTTGAATTGTTAGAATGGTTCTAGGGTTTACTTTCTTCTTATAAATTTGGGGTTTTTGGATTTGGAGGATGAATTGTAAGGATTTGATGCATGTGTGAAGTGTTTTGGGTGCTATTATTGTAATATGTATCCAATTTCTCCATTTGATTATATGTTGCCATTCTAGAGTGTTATGACCACTCTTGTAATGCCTAGAATTGTTATTGGGTGCTTTATGTGTGATGAATTTGATTGGTGTTTTGATTAATTGGATTAATCTTGAAAATTTGGATTTAAAGCATGAAAATTGGCATTTTCGGTTTCTGGATTAGTTCTGGAAAATCTAGGTTTATGTTGATGAATTTGATGTCATATAAATGTATTGGATGTGTTTTGGGTGTTGGAACATTTTACGGAAATTATTTTGGAGTTGAAATAAGCGGAAACGGTAAAAACGACGTTACTGGTGACTTTTGAGCCAACCGGGTGACGGCTGTCCAAACAGTGAATTTGTCACTATTCGGGCAGCCCATGAACTGCCCTTACACTATTGGGGCTGACATGGGCAGTCCCCATAAGTGTTGGGTGGTCGGGTCGGTCAAAAACGTGTTTTGCATCATTTTGTGAAAAAATATTTTTCGTAAAAGTTCCGCGAAGTTTCTACCTTATTTATGTCATTATTTGATATCGAATAAATGTATTTAGGTGAAATATGAATAAATTATTCATATTAGATATTGAATAATTTGTTCGGTAATTTAAAAAGTTTTAAAATTACGACTTCGCCTGAACAACGCTTCCGCTGCGCCTTTCGCCCAAAACCCCAACATGTCCTCCATCAAAATTTTATGCATGCAAACTGAAGGGCTCATCCCTTTTATGTCTGCTATTGACCATCCCAAAGCAGACTTATATTTCCTTAAGATTCATAGGAATTTATCTTCTTCCACAATGGAAAGTGTTGAAGAGATGATTACCGGAAATGTCAAGTTTTCACCCAAGAATGCATAGGGGAGATGCTCCGGTAGTGCTTTTAACTCCAGTGTATCCTTTTTAGCCTCTATTGATGGTGGATCATGTAGTACTTTCACTTGAGCCCTTACTACTGTTTCTTTTGGCAAGCTTTCGAGTGCCAATGTCATTCACTTAAGGTCTCAATTATCAACTAGTATCTCTGTGTCGATGATAGAGTTTACATGACACCGTTCCAAAAAATCCATTGGCTCGTTTTCCATGCAGTTCTCTTGCACACAGGTTTCTGCCACATCTACTCGATTATATGTGCTCACTTCTTCAGGATATTTGATGGCGTTATAGATGTCGAACGTCATTTCTTCCTCTCCTACTCTCAGCGTCAATTTTCATTGATGCACGTCAATTAGAGCCTTCCCATTTGCCAAGAATGGGCGCCCAAGAATCAGAGGGATATCTTGATCTTCTTCCATATCCAGCACCATAAAATCTCTGGAAAGATGGACTTATCCACCTTCACTAACACATCTTCAATGACTCCCCGAGGATAAGTGAGAGATCTATCCGCCAACTACAATGTGATAGTTGTTGGCTTCGCATCACCAAGGCCCAGTTTTCTGAAAACAGAAAGAGGCATCAAATTAATGCTAGCTCCTAGATCACATAGGGCTTTAGTGAAACTCTCAGGATCCATAATCTTTTGGGGCAATTTATTTTGGATAATTGCACTGTATTCCTCTGTGAGATTCACTATTTCAAAGTCCTCCAGCTTTATTTTCTTCGACATGATCTCCTTCATAAACTTTACATAATTGGGCATTTGTTCTAAAGCATCTATGAAGGGAATGTTGATATGAATCTTTTAAAAAATGTCCAGAAACTTAGCGAATTTATCATCCAACTTCTTCTTCTGGCAGCGCTGAGGATACGGAAGAGGTGTTTTAGGAATTTGGGGTTTCATATATGCTGGAGTGGTTTCACTCTAGTATCTTATCGTCATTGTGTCCCCTTGTGGCTCTACTTCTTTTTCCTGGCTGCGTTGATCATCAAAGGTGTTATCGATATGTCTTCCATTCTTAAGGGTGATAGTGCGACATTGTTCCTTAGGGTTTATCTTGTTGTTGCTCGGAAATGCCCCTTTCTATAGATTTGTAATAGAGGAGGCAAGCTGGCAAATTTGAACCCTTTAATGATTTCATCGTCACCCCCATATTTCCCATATGGGTTTCAATGTTTTTGAGTCGTGACTCATTCTTTTCAAACCTCTCTATGGATTTGGTGACAAATGTGCTCACGAGGTCTTCTAATGATGGTTTATGCTCTGACATCTGGTTGTTGAAACCAGGTGGGGTAGAAAAACATTCTTTGTGTTGGCATAAGAGAAGTTCGTATGGTGACGAAGTCCATGATGATAGTGGTTTGATGCAAGGTTACCTCTATAATTGTTGAAGTTCCTATTATTCACATAGTGGACTTGCTAAAAACTCGGGTCTCCTTCCAATAAAAGCATATTTGCAGCCGCTACAGATTTAATAGATGGTTGTACTCGTTGATTGGTTAGGGCTGCGATATGAGTCGATAGAGTTGAAACTTGAGCTGTTAATGCAACAAGAGGGTCCACTTCATGTATGTCAGCCACTTTGGTCACCTTAGTGCATTCACTTGGCCATTGGAAGTTGTTAATGGCCATCTTCTCTAATAAAGTGTAGGCATCCTCAACTGACTTCTTGAATATAGTTCCCCCAGTGGATGCATCAACCGTAGTCCTATATAGACCATTCAGCCCATTATAGAACAACTGAATATGTACCCAGTCTGCATAATTGTGTTGTGGGCATCTTCAGAGTAGATCCTTAAAGTGCTCATACGCTTCGTACAAATTCCCAGTCTCCAGTTGCTTAAAGATGCCAATCTCTGTTCTCAGATGGGCTGATTTAGTAGGGGGAAGAATTTCTCCAGAAAGCCATGTCTTCCCATGTGAGAAAGTTCCCCATAGGTATGGATTACATCCAACCCCTCGCTTTGTCCCTCAAGGAAAATGGGAACAAACGCAACCTAATTATCTCTTTGGCTACCCCATTCATTTTAATTGTGTCAGCCATCTCTAAGAACATTCTTAAGTGAATGTTAGGGTCCTCAACAACTGATCCCCCATATTGGTTTTGTTGTACCATGTTAATAAGGGCAGGTTTCAGTTCAAAATTGTTAGCGTTAATTGGTTGGTACGCAATCCCAGAATAATTATCGTCAATGATGGGTTTAAAATGGTCTCGGATTGGTACCTAATGTGGGTTGTCTACTCTGTTTTCAGCTACCATTGTTATCTTTTCCAATCTCTTCTCTTTTCTTAGTCTTCTTGTTATTCGCTCGATTTCAGGATCAAACAAGATTGAATTGAGACTTGTGGATCGTCTCATTCACTACCAAGTACAGAAATAAAGAAAGAAATAACAAAATAAGACTCAAATAAACGTAAAAAGCAAACAAATAAGTAAAAATCTAAATTAAAATTAAGTTTAGTGTGTAATAGTATTAATATGAATTAAATTCACAGTCCCCGACAACGGTGCCAAAAACTTGTTGTGATATTTTATATCGTACATCAAATGTATGATGTCAAGTTTTAATAGATAATAAGTATGAGTGTCGAACCCACAGGGATTGAAATCTAATTTGCACTAAATACTATAATTACTAACCCTAACTTTATCTAGAAACACAATCTATATTTAAAGTAAATGCAAACTTAAAAACAAAAATAATTGAGAAACTAAACGATTTTTATTGCAAGATCAGTTATGAGATGAATTCTAAAGTCTGATTTCACCTAGCTATCTAATATGTATATATGTGATGCCAAATTAACTACTATTCAATTTCTAAGTTTATAAGCCAAAAATCCTTGAGTATTTCACTCCCTCTCCCGAGCAATAGTGAAAAGATTACTAATTACCGACTTCGATATCCCTATAGAAATCTAATAATTAACAATTCATTATGTCACGTGATTCTTTATTAATGGCTTTCAAGGAATTACAGATTCTTTCGAACTCTATAAACTTCCAAGATTATATTTTCTTAGTCATATTCAAATCTCCTCTCCCGAGCAATAGATTTCAATACACAATCATCCAATTTGTGGCCAGCAAATAAGAAGCATTAAGCACAAGAAAATATAAATAAACTGAATGGAAATTTCATAAAACGTATCTACCAATCAATACATAGTTTCAAGCATTAGGCTACATCATACTGTAGAATAATAAAATTAGTTCATGGCTAATTTAAAGAACAACAACATCCGAGTCAATAACATAATGATAATTAAAATAGTTTTTGAAGAGGAAAAATAACGAGTAAAACCCGAATAAAATTCCTTCTGTTTTTAGATTTCGCCACATTCGTCTTCTTCCCTTATTCTTCAATCTCTTCCTTCGGATCTCTCGATTTTTGTGTTTTGAACTCTTTTGTTGTTTCTAATGAGCCTCTATAGGGTTTTGGACGTGTTGTTATATTTATAGGAAACCCTGGAGTCATGTTGCATATGTGTTGATGTTTATTCTGAAGACTTTGAGATTTCGCCACAGCGTCACGACGCCAGAAGTTGGCGTTGCAGCGCCAAACCCTCAGGATATTTATGTGATGCATGCGCGACGTCACGACGCCCAGAAGTTGGCATCGCAATGTAAATCCTTTTCCCATGATTTGTATTTTCGACTTGAGGCCGATTTTCCCATGTGCTTCTGAATAATCCCTACGCTCCCAAAACTCGTATAATTGCTCCAAATCCATGCTCTAATAAGTGCGTATAAATCACACGTATCGAACAACAAGGAGAAGAAGATTGAATCTTGGAAACAATCTTGCTAGCTTTGATGTTCTACACAACTGTAACATCTCCCTTCAGGGAATGCCATCAATAGGGGATAGACTGATCCATCCCCCTGAGCCTCTAACTTACTGACTGAAATCCTTACTATAACTCTGACTCAAATATGACTTATAAATGAGACCATTGCCCAAACAACAACATACAGAGAACTTTAATGCTAATAACTGTATATATAATTGTACTTTTTATATAATTCTTAATAATGAATGTCTTGACTTATTACACACACACTCAAAACTATACATGTATCCAATACAAGACTTTACTTGACTACAACTGCATTGTGACTCGATCTGGTGGACTCGAACCTTCTAGTGACTGCCATCAGTATCCATCCTCTCGAACTCGTCCTGTGGGTATACCTGCAAAACAAGAAACTGAGAGTGGGGGAGAGGGATTAGATCGTTTGAACATTCTAGTGAGTGGATAGTTTAAAATGAGAACTGATTCTTTCTGAAAACTCATTGTTCTAAGAATGAAAATCCTCCCCGAAAATAATCTTTTCTGAAATCTCTTTCATAAAACTTATCTTTTCTGAAAACGAAATATGTTTCTGGAAATTCGTTTATGAAAAATCTATATCTGAAAAACTTGTCTCTGTAAAACTTGAAGCATAGGGGCATTACGTATCGCCGTCCCCCCATATGCTTAACTAGTGGTCTTGGGGCATTACGTATTGTCGTCCCCCAAGCCACTGAATTAGAGCAAGGAGTACTGATCCATGCTACTACTTGACCCTGAAACTAAGGTCTAGGGGCGTTACATATTGCCGTCTCCTAGCCATGAATCTAAGATCTAGGGGCGTTATGTATCGTCGTCCCCCCAATCATGCTTTATATGTGCACATGGTATCCATCAAATCCATAAGTTACAGCCTGAGGTGGGTTCCCCCCTCCAAAAATCATAAAATTATGCTTTGAAATTCATCTCTTTCTAAAATATTTCTCAAAACATCTTTATTCATACAACATCTGAAATAACTTGGCTAACGCCCTTAATACGGAAAAGTAAGTTTCAACTCAAAAACATTTAAGTAAACACAAGTTGAGAAAAGAGTCCACTCACTTATTTGGAGTCCACCTAGCATTTATTTACTTCGTCGAAGGAATTTATGGTTCTTGCGATGACCTTTAATGGGTAACTTAATTAGAATACCAATCGTGGAATATGCTTCTAAATTATTGTCGATATATGATGTTATATGTTTGTGACATGATATATTCATGTATATAGGCTGATACGAGACCCCTAAGGATGGCCTTTATCATTCTAAAATGAGACTATAATAATATGAAACATTTCTGTATCGCGTCGCGACGCTGGGTCTGGCGGGTCATGATGCCCATGTAAGCAGTCACACGCAGAGAGCATGCTCTGATTCACATCGCGCGTTAGACACTACGCTTTACAACGCCCACCTGTTCAGACCCGAGGTAGAGCCTCTTCTCATTACGGGTCGTGACGTCAAATGTTGCACGTCGCGACGCTCTCCCAATCAGGCCCGATGTAGTGAGCCGCTGATTCATACACGTCGCGACGCTGGGTGCTGGGCGTCGCAATACTAAGCCAATTTTTAAGGGCCTTACATAACTCTACAATGTCTAACTTGCCCAAATGCATTCCCAACACTTGTATACTACAACCATTACAGAAGCAACTCTATTAAGCTTCAACTTCATGCATTCTATACCAATATATCATCATCATCAAAACAACTCTTTAATCTCATAACTCTTATTTTAGTTCAACACTTAGGATTTCTAAAAATTTGGACATTTTATCATACAATCAATTTCCATTCTCATTTTCCCACTAAATACAATCCCTAATATATCATTAACACCAAAATAGTTTCATATCATCAAAATTTCACAATCCAAGATTTGGGTCAAAATTCCCTTACCTTAACTCACTTTGTTTCTTTCATCCTTCAAGTCTTTAATGATTGCTATCCCCCTCCTTAGCTTATGTGAGGTGATTTACAGTTGCTTCTTCTTTGGAAAAATGGCTCCCTCTCTCCCTCTCTCACTCTCTTTTTCTTCTTTCTTCATTCTTCTTCTTCCTAAGTTTTCTTCTATTTTCTCATTTATTTGGAATAAGTGAATGATGTCTCTATTTATAATAGGGCTGAAATGGCTAATTGGTAATGTTTTAATTTGAAGCAAAATCATAATTTTGGAGAGAAATGTAGAATATTCTAGATAAATCCGCAGATACTATTCATTTGAATTTTTGAGCTGTATTTTTGACCTATTTCTGATCTAATTTTGGAACAATATTCAATGTCAAAATTGTAGGTCCCGATTTTAGCTTTCAGACGATATAAAATTTATAAAAATTGGAGATCGTATGAAAAGGTTATGCCCGAAATCCTTTAAGCTATCTCGGTTTCATATTTGGCTAAATTCCGTATCGGAACTGCGAGGAATTTGCCGAATGTCCAAAATGTCATTATATGAGTATATACATGTTCGAACATGATTTATATCTTGTATCATGCATCCCGCAATAGTCTTCAGGATTATCGGGGTGTTACAAATTCTCCCCCTTAAATAGGATTCGTCATCTAATCTTTTCTGATGTCAGACTTCTTAGGTCCGTCTTGGTTTGGAGACGTCTGATCTTTGCTGTCGTTATCCTCCTCACTTCCTTCCTATTTTTTTGCTCGAGAATTCGGTATTATGACTTCTGGAAATCTCTTATTTCGGTACTCTCTATTTGACTCTTATAGCTGAATATTTAATCTTTGGAAGTTCCTTTAGCAACCCTTTTCTAATGTAGAAGCTAAGTCCGTATACTATATCATGTTTACACAGAGGTGTAAATCCCTTATGAAACTTATCATTCATAGGATGTATCTATTTCTTATTCTACAGTAAGGTTTTGACCAATTTGATGTACTTGTGCTAATATGGTTGTACTTACAACCACTCCAATTGAATCATTAGTCCTCAATAACCACACTTGATCTATATGGGAAATTTATATCAACCTGCTCACTAAGAAGTATATTCATACCCCATTCGTACTGATGTTATGTGACCTTATTGAATATGCATCTAAATTCTTTACAGATAGTGTTCGCACATCTCTACAGAGGCTTGTGTCTCCTATAACTAGGTCTCTTCATGCTCTGCCTTAACTCTGGGGTAATTGTATGTATAAGGATAATTTCTTTCGATATTAAATTGATTGTACTTGATACTTCCTTAGCTCCATCTACTCAATCTGTCTTAAGCACTTATTCTTCTGGTTTATCTATTGAATACTTTCTTTTTCTTGTTAAGTTTCAACTACTATTAGTTTTAAACTTCATATTCCTGTATCTCTTATCTATCTTTGGGGCTTAGGATCTCGTAGCTCAAGGTCAGATTCTTCATGTACTTTTGGCTTACTACTGTTCTTTACTGATGCCTCTCATACTCAGCGACGCTGGTAATTCGATTCTGGTTAGTGTTTACACTCTTTTGTATCTTTAAATTCGTTGCTATTATGAATCTGGTTAACTATAATTTACATTGGCTTGTTCTCTTTGCTTGATTACACTCAAGAATATCTTATTTTCAATTATTTCCATAGTCTTATTCTGTCAGGTATTGTCTCTGTCTCAACAATATCCGTATACCTAATTTCTTTGGTCGTCTCTATGTTATATCTCAATAGATCTGTTTCAGGTTGTACTTTGTCTTGTTTCTTAACTAGGTATATTACATGAGAACTTATGGGTTATACTCGCTACCCTTCTTCCTTTTTTTTGTCGGATAGATTTTTCAGTCTTATTTCGACATTGAGAAAGCTTGCTGTTCCGTAGTACTACTAAACCTAACCATTGGAAGTCTATCTTAGCACTTATGCACCCCTGTCATTATTTATCTAGTGTCTTTTCTATTGTCGTCTTATCTTGATAGTTCCACCTTCAATATTTTACTTCATGTCCTTTACATCTTCTTTCCTACCCTAACTTATGTCTGGAACTTCTGTGGTCCATGTCTTTATCTCATTATCCGAATGATATCTTCTTTTACATATCCCCAGTTATGTCTAATGCTAGTTCTTTTATATTCCAATAGTTGCTTGACTATTACTTCATCGCTTCATCTAGGCAAATTCTTTCCTAAATCGTTTACTTAGAGTTATCTTCCTCTTCTATTTTGCTCTTGTACTAAGTCTGAAGGTTTTATGTTTCGGTCTTCTTCCACTACGCATTCACTTGTTTCTGGGAAAATAAGTGAGATCACCAAAACCGGAAAGGCTTCAAGACCAAACCTCACCCTCCCAACTCTCGTTATACAATAACTGTAAAGATGGACCTCGATGATTGCCTCAAGATACTCCCAGAAACAAGTATGAAACGTTTTGGAAGTGTTTCCATGATCATAGTCATCTGAAGCGATGAAACAAGAATAAGTTGTCTTTTACTTTGACGTAACTACTAAATAAGCTCACCAGTTACGAG
Source organism: Zanthoxylum bungeanum (assembly GCA_019454045.1). NCBI lineage: Eukaryota > Viridiplantae > Streptophyta > Magnoliopsida > Sapindales > Rutaceae > Zanthoxylum > Zanthoxylum bungeanum. Next base: position 398,525 of record SKCR01023781.1, read on the forward strand.
TCCATGCTCGAACCTCGTAAACCTAGTGCAGAGGCAAATGTTGCTGAATCTTCTAGATCTGCAAAGAACAAAAAAAAGACACTGGAAAGGCTAATGAAGCTTTTCTTGTTCTTTACATGTGTAGTGGCTCAGCTATTATTACTGTATAATGGGATCGGATCCTCAATACTAGACACAATGCCAAGTTCTGTGATAAAATTTCTAATCCACACAGCTTCTTTAGTAGCTTCCGAAGCCGCTATAAATTCCGCCTCTGTGGTGGATCAGTTGTTGAGCCTTGCTTTGAACATCACCAACTAACCACACGGCCGTTAAGGGTATATATGTATCCAGATGTAGACTTTCTATCATCCAGATCTCTCTGAAAATCAGAGTCTGTATAACCCTTAACTTGTAGCTCGTATTCTCCATAAATTAGAAACTTATTCTTAGTACCCTTAAGATATTTCAGGATATGTTTCATGGTTGTCTAATGATCATTACTCGGATCAGATTGATATCGGCTAGTCACATTGACGTCGAAATTGATGTCAGGTACATAATGTTCAATCTCTATTCCTTAGTGTGAGAAGCTGTTTTCTTAGAAAGATGTATGTGATATCGAAAAGGTACATTTACTACCTTGCAGTTGGTAAAATTGTACCTTTCTAATATTTTATCTATGTACGTAGATTGTGACAACCCTATAAGTTTCCTAACGCTAACACGGTAGAGCTTTATATCGAATATATAGAAAGCTTCACCCATGTATTGTTGGGTTTCTCTAAGGTCCCAAGGATCAAATCAAACAATGAAAATCATGTGAATACATCAAGAAGTATGGCAGAATCATACTTACATTGATCGGATTGGATGCATCAAATAACAAAAACTTTTTCCTCCAAGTTGATGCATTCGGCCATGTCATCCATTTGTCCTCCATGGAAATCTTCAAGCTCCAAGCTTCAAATGTTGATTCCATGCTCATGAAATTAGTTCCCTATCACCTTAGGATGACCCTTTGTGTGCTAGCACCATGGAGATTTTGCCACAAAATCTCTTCTTTATTCTTGATCCATTCGGCCAAGCCAAATGGAAGAGAAAGAAGTTGTCCATTCGGCCAAAGGAGAGAGATAAAGAAGAAAATGGCCCTTGGCCGATTCTTGTGAGGGGAGAGAGAGAGTTTAATGTTTTTTTGGTTTTTTGTATCTAATACACAAATTGAAAAGTCAAATACCAAATATTAAAATAATTGTATATGTCAATCAAGCCATCAAAAGCCCTTTTAAACTTTCCAACCACTTACATCAATCATGAATAGTGACAAGCATCTCATCACTCAAAGTGATGTGACTTATATCACAAGAATGACTAATGATGTGACGCTTGATGTGACTTGTGGGCCGCACTTTAATTCGCAATGCGAGTGCGCCCGCAAACACTCCCGGGCTCGGGTTCGCTAATTTCAAATTAATGAATTTTTCGTTGCGACGTAATTAAATCTAATTTAATTAAATAACTTTGCCTAGCAAAATTACTATTCACGTCTCTAACGAATTAATTCTAAATTAACTCGTTCGCCCGAATTAAAATCTAATTTTAATTCCGCGTCGAAATCCAATTTCGTATAATATATCGAATATATTATTTTATCGATTAATTCGAAATTAATCGTTCTCTATCTTTAATTAATATTTTATCCCAGATAAAATATCTCCGTAATTAAACCCATATTAATTCTCTCTCATCTAATTAATCCCAGATTAATAAAGTGTGAGTCATACGTCATCGGTGAATCTTCGGGAAGCGACAATAAGATACCCGGATATGTTGCCAGTAAATCGGTCGTCGGACTATCCGAACACGTAATTACCTAGTACTACATTTTTACCGATTTACAAGACATGGTTGGCTTCTAGCAAAGCATCATTCCTACCCAATTCTCAAGAAATATTCTTACTGGAATATGTGATCTATATCAGGCGTAATATACGTAGTATTGCGTATTTCGATCCAGTATCGGATGTCACGTGCAAGGCCTGGGGCTGGAAATGTGTCTTCCTCGTACGAAGCACATATCGGATGTCTGGTAACTAGTCTCTATAATCGGATAAACATGACCAAGTCATTTTATCCTGATGACTACAGTACATAAGAGAACCAGTTTCGTATCCTACGTGATCATCATCTCCACTATGACTGGAGTGATACTTCCATCTCGACATCACACCCAATACACTACGATTCTCAATATACCCAGAAGAGGCGTACACAGAACCTGTTAAAGCCCTGGATGACCAAAACCAAAGCGTATTGATTCTCGCAAGTATTAGCGGTGCAAGTCTCAGGTTAAGACCAAATACACCTACACTGATTCAGACTTCCATAGACACATAGTCATACTACCAATGGAATTCCGAGGGGTCTATCCAGAGTGAAGCTGTTTTTCGTACCATCGGTAAAATACAACCTCCTACTACACTTGCATGAGTATCCTATACCCAAATATATTAGAACTATGCCGTTATGCTCCCACAACGCGCACAAGTGTAATACTAGTCTATTCCGCATTATCGATGTCCAATCTCGATAATACTACGACTAGGGATATTTAATGATTAAACCTTTATGGATTGATACTGTCTCATATCATCTCAATTCGGAACTAATCATATAGACCTTCTATCATTTATACATTTGGTAATCTAATTACAAATGATAGAATAGCAATTTCCTTTGTCACATAGTTAATTTGTACAACAACACCATGATCTATACAAATAGTGATGCTATGGGCCATAACTGTCCAACATTCTCTCACTTGGCCTATAGCCAATCACTCAAGTGTCCTACACCCGAACTATGTACGGTTCGCTCAAATTTCTGCTGAGGAAAGGTTTTCGTCAGTGGATTTACATGATTATCATTTGATGCGATTTATTCGATCATCACATCGCCACGATGTATGATCCGAACGAATCAGATGAATAGTGAAGTATATATCTGGATCGTTGATGAGACCATTAATTCTTTAGCCCACGTTGTAGCCTAGCTCAGCTACTAACAGAACTATATCTAATCTAATTAGATTATTATCTTTCCAGAAGGCTTCTATTGTTGCCTCAGCTGCAGCAATAATCCACTTGTGTTGTTTATTCGGTAACAGTATCTTGCTTGGAAGATTTCCAGCTCACTGTTCCGTTATTCAAACTTTGTAGTACCGTTCCTACGACTTATATTCGTTTTTATCGGTTAGGAAACTTATAGCTGTGATCCCAGTCACTTTAAGTTCTCATTCTCCATAGTATAAGACAGCATCCTTAGTTCATCTAAGATACTAAAGGATGTTCTTCACATCAATCCAATGACTATCACTTGGATTGGCCCAATTGTGACTCCATATGCTCAAAGCGTATGAGACACCAGGTCGCGTACATTTTTCAATGTACGATTTCTCGGAGAGTGTCAACAACTTTAAATCTATCCCAGTAGAATAAAGATCGTCTCTCCCAATAATTCTACGGAGAATTTTTCATGAAAGCCAAGCTTTCACCGATTATATTATGGGAATATCATTTCCAAGAAATGATATGTCATTATTACTTAGGACATTCACTGTCAGTGCGCTCCCACTAACCTCCTTATATACACAAGAATCATTTTCGTTTTGAATTAAATCATATACCATTATGATTACATCAAAATGATAATTCCAAGAACGCAATGCTTGCTTCAATCCATCCATGGATCAAATTAACTTGCAAACCTTGTTTGCTCATTTCAGTACAACAAAAGCGTCAGGATGTTATAAATATCCTCCAAAAGATTTTCGTTAAGGAAAGCGGTTTTGGCATTCAGCTGACATATTTCATAAATGAAATATGCAGCATCAGCAAGCATTATCCAAATGGATTTAACAATGGCAACAGGTAAAAGGTTTCGTCGTAATCGACACAATGTTGATAACGATACATTTTCGCTACAAGCCTAGCTTAGTACGTTGGTATGTTGCCTTCCATGTACGTCTTCCTTGAAGACTTATATAGTACCAATAGGCACAATGCCTTTCGGTACATCAACCAGTGTCCAAACTTAGTTGCTATACATGGAATCCATTTCGGACTTCATGGCACTTTGCCATAATAGGGAGTCGATACCTTGTATCATTTCCTCATACGTAGTCAGTTCGTATTCCTCAATAAGATTGACATATTTATGAGGTGAGATCAGAAACCCATACCCCAGGTTGTTTTCTGACTCTCTCCGACTTACGTGGTTCTTGTGTATTCGAAGCCTGGAACAGTATTACTCCGATTTTCATCGAGTTTTACTATCCTCCCACTTACCACTGCATATAGGTATTCCTCTCAGGAAAGCCGCATGGTGAGTAACAATTACATTGTTCTCTAGTGAGTTGTATAAGTATTATACTTTGGTTTCCATAGGATAACCTACAACTTAGGCACTTATCCGATTTGGGTTCTAGTTTGGTATCATCCAAACATATGCCTAGCATCCCAAATCTACAGGAATGAGAAAACCCAGTTTCTTTCATGTTCATATCTAATATGAAAGTCTGTCAAACAGATTTTTATGGAACCTTATTCAAAATAATATTTTCACTGTTTAATGCGTATCCATTGAAGGAAATGGTAGCTCAGAGCGGCTCATGATTAACCTTATCATGTCCAATAAAATTCGGTTTCTCGGTTCGGACACACCGTCAAATTGACGTGTTCCGGGAGGAGTCCTCTTTGAAAGAATATTATACTCTTTCAAGTATACGAGAAACTTATTGCTTAAGTATTTTCCACCATGGTCTAACTGTGACGGTATAATACTTTAGCCGATCTGTTTGTCTACTTCGTGTCGAAACTGTAAAAGTTTCCGATTTGTGTTTCAAAAGAAACACATAACCATAATGCGATGCCACATCCGTAAAGGTCACGAAATATTCATATCCATTTCTAGCCTAGCTAGACATGGGCCCACTTACGTCACTATGAACGAGGGCTAACAGATCGGTGGCACTTACACTTTTACCAAGTAAAATGTATTTTAGGCACTTTGCCTAATAAACTAGATTCGTAGACATTATTTGAATAGAATCAAATCTGTCATAGTATCCACTCTTCGAAAGTGTGGATATACGAGTCTTGTTTAATGTGTCCCAGACAACAATGCCACATATAAGTCTCAACTGATTTACTCAGTTTGAGCTATTTGTTTGTCATGTTATACGTTTGAGATTTATTTATATTCAAAATATAAATACTGTTATTCACATCTAATGTGTTTATCTCAATATCCTCTTTATAAAAATAAAACACTTTAGTGTTCTAGAATATAAAGGTATACCCGCAACGGGTTAAACCCTGATGTAGAGATAATGTTTCTAGTCAAACTAGTTACATTGAAACAGTTTCCTAATTTAAGTACACACCGGAAGGGTAGTTCCTAAACTTAGGTTTCTACGGTTAAAACAGCGACTGTCGTCCCATTTCCTATTCATAGATTAAATCTCAACTGTAGTCAGTATCCTGCTTTTTAGCAGATTCTGCACACCAGTACAAATTTATGTACCATTTTTAATATTTAAAATCCAATTTTAATACTAGCAGTGAACATATTTATGACAAAAATTCTTGAAGTCAGAGCCTTGCCCGTCTTCAATTCCTTCATGTCTGACTTGTCCATACGGCAGTCACGCTTCAGTGACCCCGTTTGCCACATTTTAGGCAGACATCTTGGGATATGTCCTTTGTCTTCCCAGAAGATCATAATGACTTTGCCTTTGCCCTTTTTCCACACTCCAGAAGCCTTTGGCCAAGCCTTGGCCTTCTAGAATGTTGAAGTAACATGCGTCTTGCGCTTCTTGCCTTATTGGAAACTTTGGCTTTATCTCCTTGAGAATAGCTATTAACTCTCCAAGAGTTTACTATTGCAATTTGTATTTCTAAGATCTAAGGATAGATCTATGAAGATCCTTCAATTTCAATATCATACTATAAGGATCTAATCCTTAGTTCTGACTAAGAAATTAAGGAGTCTATTTGGCAAGCATAATGGATTAAGCATTAAAGTTATAATTACATGAATATTCCAAATATCATATTCTACTGTTTGCTTAACTCCGGGCTTAGGCTTAAGATGTTATTCTATCAAATAAAGTAACTTCTTCTTTTTCAGGACTATCCTGATATTTTATTCCTAATTTGAAAATTAAAGTCGTTTAAATACATTTTCACCCAGGATTATGTTTTAAACACTAATCTTTCAATTATCTTGATTGCTATAGTCCAACTATCCAATCAACGATTTTAGGTACTATTTATTATAATGATTATTATAGTCTAACTATATAATCAACTATAATTTAATAGGTTAAATTCAATTATATTGATTACTATAATCCAATTATAAAATCAACTATTAATTGAAATAGTTAATTCAAATATATTGATTACTATAATCCAATTATATAATCAACTATAAATGAAATAGTTTGAATACAATCCAACTGTTTAATTTAAAACAACATTAAATATTAGTCCAACTAATATATTAATTTATTTGACGAAATATTTGAAATGAGCATGTATGGAAAGTAACTAAACAAATATTGCAAATTTAATACTTGCCTCCCACTATTTTTCGGCGAGCCTCTAACCCTCTGTTGAGTACTCGGGAAACCTTGTTTCCTAGTGGGCTAGGATCCCGTTAAATAACACACAATCTTGACTTTGGCCAACAAATTGTATGATAATTAACTAGGTAGATCTCTAAGATCAATTGGATCTCCTCCAATTCCTAGATCCAGTAGGTGGACATCCAAGTCCGAAACATATATCTTATATATGCCAATATATCTAATATATTGCCTAACCTTTTTCCTCTGAATCAACTAAGCCTTGGCTTTGGCACAAAAAACTTAGTGATCCCAGTTAAGCGGAACCCATTGACCTTGGAAAGCTTCGTAATCAATGTCGATGGAAAAGAAGTGATCTTGACTTTGGCCAACAAATCACAACTTGGACAAGACACCAATATGGAACAAAGCCTTCATGATTCAAACACATCCTCGGCGGACAAAGGTCTTGACTTTGGCCAACAAACCAATGTCAGTCTTGGATCTTGAGTAAGAATCACTCAATGGAAGGAAAAACGCTTAATATGATATTGAGGGTTTTTCGCGTGCAATTGGAAACCAATTTATTATCTTTGTTAAGTTCTCATCATCATACACCCTTAAACATGCATTCTAAACACATAATAAGGCGCATATAAATAAATATAATAATGATATGCGGATGGATACTTAATACATTGTTCCTAGAACAAATCTTTCCCTTTCCTCTCTCCCGCTAGCACAAGTATTACTTCTACCCATTTACATAACACTTCTAAAGAAACCTCATTTACATTGAGGGGAATAGGTGAGAAGAGAAATACAAAGAGTAATGAGGTAATAGGCTGGACACGCAGGTCCAATTAATAAATTCTAAATTTATTACAACAATTTCCAAAATTGCCTCACCCATCTAATATCCATCCGATATACATTATTCATACATCGCAACCATGTATTCACACAAGCATGTTATCAATCAATCTAATCCAATTAATTAATCTGAATATTAATGACCATCCAATGTTCAAACAACGATTTGATTTTGCGCGAGTCCGACTCATTTTACGAATAAATACTCAAAGTACAAATTCTTGAATTAAATTAAACTACAACATTAAATCCAATTTAATTTGTATTTAATACTAATTCATTTATTTAATTCCAAATTAAATATTACACTTTTTAATGTACCTTTACGACTTAGATTCCAAATCCAATTGTTACGGGTCTTAAAGCCCGATTAACATCCAATGTTAATTTAATTTAAAGTCCAATGGGCTTTTAATTAATTTCTAAGGCATGGACTTTTGGTCAATATGGGTCAAACCCAAATACCAAAGCCCATTTAAGGAATCACCCTTATTTGCTAAGAAACCAATTTAGGCCCATTAGGCCCAATTAATATTAAAGGTCCATTTAAGTCATAATTGGACTTTATGGAAATGGTTTTGGGCCCAATTGGATCCAACCAATTTAGCCTAAACCCAATCTTGGTACAACCAAGCCCATTAAGCCCAATTACAACTTTTAAGGCCCAATTACAAAATAAGCCCAATTAATTTAATTCCAAAATTCCAAATTTCATAATTAAATTAACCTAAAGTGTATGCCATAATTAATTAACTAAATTAACATTTCCAAACCATCAATTTACATAATTAATCATGCTCATTATCATCAACACATGTCCAACACATTTGAATCAAAAATCAAACCCATTTCATGCTTCTTAACTCACGGTAATGGTAGAGATTTTTGTCCAATTCCAATTTCAATCCAATTGAATTTAAATTAACATTCCCAAAGTCTTTCAAACTCATACAATGAATCAAAAAACAAAAATTACCATGAGATTAGGGTATCAATGGTATTCGGCCAAGCCAACCCAATTTGGGGAAAATTGTTCCAAATCAATTTTCATAAAATTGATCATATCCAACTTCAATTAAACATCATTCAAGCATACTCAATCAAACAATTTCATAAAATCATGCTCAAATTGATTTTACCCAATTTTAACCCTAAATCATTTTCATGCTCAATTAGGCTCAAGATACCATTGTTGGGTTTCTCTAAGGTCCCAAGGATCAAATCAAGCAATGAAAATCATGTGAATACATCAAGAAGTATGACGGAATCATACTTACATTGATCGGATTGGATGCATCGAATAATAAAAACTTTTTCCTCCAAGGTTGATGCATTCGGCCATGTCATCCATTTGTCATCCATGGAAGTTTTCAAGCTCCAAGCTTCAAATGTTGATTCCATGCTCATGAAATTAGTTCCCTATCACCTTAGGATGACCCTTTGTGTGCTAGCACCATGGAGATTTTGCCACAAAATCTCTTCTTTGTTCTTGATCCATTCGGCCAAGCCAAATGGGAGAGAAAGAAGTTGGCCATTCGGCCAAGGGAGAGAGATAAAGAAGAAAATGGCCATTAGCCGATTCTTGTGAGGGGAGAGAGAGAGTTTAATGTGTTTTTGGTTTTGTGTATCTAATACACAAATTGAAAAGTCAAATACCAAATATTAAAATAATGGTATATGTCAATCAAGCCATCAAAAGCCCTTTTAAACTTTCCAACCACTTACATCAATCATGAATAGTGACAAGCATCTCATCACTCAAAGTGATGTGACTTATATCACAAGAATGACAAATGATGTGACGCTTGATGTGACTTGTGGGCCGCGCTTTAATTCGCAATGCGAGTGCGCCCGCAAACACTCCCGGGCTCAGGTTCGCTAATTCCAAATTAACGAATTTTCCGTTGCGACGTAATTAAATCTAATTTAATTAAATAACTTTGCCTAGCAAAATTACTATTCACATCGCTAACGAATTAATTCTAAATTAACTCATTCGCCCGAATTAAAATCTAATTTTAATTCCGCGTCGAAATCCAATTTCGTATAATATATCGAATATATTATTTTATCGATTAATTCCAAATTAATTGTTCTCTCTCTTTAATTAATATTTTATCCCAGATAAAATATCTCTGTAATTAATCCCAGATTAATTTTCTCTCTCATCTAATTAATCCCAGATTAATAAAGTGCGAGTCATACGTCATCGGTGAATCTTCGGGAAGCGACCCATGAGATCCCCGGATATGTTGGCAGTAAATCTGGTCGTCTGACTATCCGAACACGTAAGTACCTAGTACTACATTTTTACTGATTTACAAGACATGGTTGGCTTCTAGCAAAGCATCATGCCTACCCAATTTTCCAGAAATATTCTTTCTGGAATATATGATCTATATCAGGCGTAGTATACGTAGTATTGCATATTTCGATCCAGTATCGGATGTCACGTGCAAGGCCTGGGGCTGGAAATGTGTCTGCCCCATACGAAGCACATATCGGATGTCTGGTAACTAGTCTCTATAATCGGATAAACATGACCTAGTCATTTTATCCCGATGACTACAGTGCATAAGAGAACCAGTTTCGTATCCTACGTGATCATCATCTCCACTATGACTGGAGTGATACTTCCATCTCGACATCACACCCAATACACTACGATTCTCAATATACCCAGAAGAGGCGTAAATAGAACCTGTTAAAGCCCTGGACGACCAAAACCAAAGCGTATTGATTGTCGCAAGTATTAGCGGTGCAAGTCTCAGGTTAAGACCAAATACACTTACCCTGATTCAGACTTCCATAGACACATAGTCATACTACCAATGGAATTCCGATGGGTCTATCCAGAGCGAAGCTGTTTTTCATACCATCGGTAAAACACAACCTCCTACTAAACTTGCATGAGTATCCTATACCCAAATATATGAGAACTATGTTGTTATGCTCCTACAACGCGCACAAGTGTAATACTAGTCTATTCCGCATTATCGATGTCCAATCTCGATAATACTACGACTAGAGATATTTAATGATTAAACCTTTATGGATTGATATTGTCTCATATCATCTCAATCCGGAACTAATCAGATGGCCCTTCTATCATTTATACATCTTGGTAATCTAATTACAAATGATAGAAGAGCAATTTCCTTTGTCACATAGTTAATTTGTACAACAACACTATGATATGTACAAATAGTGATGCTATGGGCCATAACTGTCCAACATGTCTTTCATGGAGAGGTTCTTGCAAAGGTAGGCTTTCACATTTTACATCAATCATATATCATTCCTAATGAGAAGGATATCGTCTACATACAATACAAGGAATATTATCATGCTTCCACTAACTTTCTTATAAACACATGGTTCTTCCTCGCTTTTGATGAATCCATATAGTCTAATTATCTCATCAAAATGACGATTCCAACTTTGAGATGTCTGTTTAAGTCCATAAATAGAATTCTTGAGCTTAAAAATCAAGTTTGAAGTCCCACTAGATACGAAACCTTCTGATTGTTCCATATAGATATCATCATCGAGGAATTTATTTAGGAAAGCGGTTTTCACATCCTTTTACCATATCTCATAATTGTGATATGCAGAAATGGCTAAAAGAATCCTAATGGATTTTAGCATGTCTACTGGTGAAAAATTTCCCTCATAATTAATCCCAAGACGTTGAGTGTAACCGTTCGCTACTAATCGGGCCTTAAAGGTTTCCACATTTCCATTGGGCCCCCACTTCCTTTTATAAACTCATTTACAACTGATAGGTTTAACTTCTTCAGGAAGATCAACCAAGTCATAGACTTGATTCTCATGCATAGAATCCATCTCAGACTTCATGGCTTCCTGTCATTTTTTTTAATCGATATCCAATATCGATGTTTATACGTGGTCAGATCTGTTTCCTCCAAGAAGAAAACATCAAGGCTTGTATCAAATGTTAAAAATAATCTCTTAGGAGACCTTGATATTCTATTCTACTTACGTATAACCTGTGTTGTAGATCCTTCACCTAGTTGGATCTCTGGTTCCATCTCAGGTTCCTCAATGTTGGGATCAAACTCATCGAATTCAATCTTTCTATAATTCCCATTTTCTCTCAAAAATTCATTTTCAAGAACAGTGGAAAATGAGTAACAAATACATTCCGTTTCTCAAAATCGTAAAATTGATATCCCAAAGAATTTTCAAGATATCCAACAAACCTATATTTATACCCCATGGGTGCTAGTTTATCCAGTTGCGCAACTCTAACGTACGTGGGACACCCCAAATCCTTAAATATATAATACTTGTATTTCTATTGAACCATATCTGATATGAGATCTTAGAAACAACTTTTGATGGAACCCTTTTAAGTATTTTGCCAACAGTAAGTAAAGTATAACCCCAAAGGTAATATGGAAGATCTGTATAGCTCATCATAGATAATACTATATCCAATAAAGTACGATGTCTTCGCTCAGATACACCATTATGTTGAGGAGTTCCTGGTGGGTTATATTGGGCGAGAATCACATTCTCCCTTAAATAGAATCTGAATTCATCGCTCATAAATTCACCACCTCGATCTAATTAAAGACACTTGATGAATTTACCGGTTTTTTCTACTTCATTTCAAAATACTTTGAACTTTTCAAATATTTTCGATTTATGTCCCTTCAAATAGACATATCCATATTTTGACTTATCATCCGTGAAAGTCACGAAGTATATTGAACTATCATGAGCGACATGATTTAATGGATCACACATATCACTATGTACTAGTTCTAATAAATCTTCAGCACGATGTCCAACACCAAGAAATAAGGCCTTTGTCATTTTTTTGGATACATGACTCACAAATTGGATAAGGATCTAAGGTAAGATCTTCAATCAAACCATTCTTAATCAATTTTAATAGACGTCTAACACATATGTGGCCCAATATCATATGACATAATTCAGTATTATTTAATTCAGATCTGTTACTTGTATTTTTCCTCTACATTAAATAGATGTATTTATCATATAAACATAAAACATTATCTTAAATGTTTATTTTATATCCCTTCTTATCCAATATCGGCAACAATATTTCTATCTGATAAGAGAAGGTACATAATAACTATCATGTAAAATTATTTTACATCCATTATGGAGATCCAGAACAATTGTTCTTATGGCTTTGTTCAAATCATGTTCCACCATGTGTAACATGTTATGAAGTTCTTAACATGTGGCTTGCATGGAATGCATCACAAAGCTAGCATATCTCAATCATTTTGACACCAAGACAAGGCGGATATTCATTTCATACTCTAAGTAATTTGAGGCTCCTTTCAATTTATAGGAATCCAAAAGTCGTGCTAATGGATTTGTGGTAGCCTTCTACAAGACAACAATTAAACACTAGTATAACATTTCATTTCAAGATAAAAACACCAATATGATTATGAATTTTAAATCTATTACTATCTTCCCTTTACTTTACGTAATTCTGTAATCTCTCTTAACAAAGAAATAGAAATTTGATAATCAAAATTTCATAGCGGGAAGTGGATCCCATGAAATTTACTCCAACCTCACAATAATGACAATATTGGCCTTCATAAACTCATTAGGTAGACCTACAGGGTCGATCACATTCATGTGACTCCTAAGTTTGGTACTGAACCATTTCTTATCCTTAAAATAATGACGGTATTGGATTAAGACGTGTTCCAAGTGTATATTTGTCAATGTGCCCTAATGAGCTTCGTAAGTACAACCTCACAATAATGATGGTATTGGGTGACTACGTCAACTGATCACACTACATCTAATATTTTACTGGAGTGACCTAAGTTTCGACCACTCATACCCTCACAATAATGACGGTATTGGGCATAAGTAATAAGAACTTATTCATCTTCGTATTGACAAGACAGACCATCCAATAATGCTCCAACATTATTAATAAAGTAATCCCATAATCACATAAGATTTATGACAATCAAGTCATTAACATGCTTGGGTCAAAATAAAAATTTTAATTTAAAACATGCAATACATATCCAATATTACTTATGCATAATTAAATTAAAATTATAGATGAATAGATTCAAATATATTTCAAACATGCAACATGTGTTGTGGTTAAGACCTGCTCTGATACCATTCTATTGTGGCAGTTGTGGGACCCTTAGGGTCGGATCGATGCCCCACACAACAAAAGTGGGTCTAACCTATGGGTATCAAGTATAAGTGTATTTTTAAATTATTTTATGGAATACTATATTCCATTACGAGTCCATAGGAAAAAAAATCGGGACCGAATCAGAGCTTGGAAACTCCATAACGGAGAAAATAATGTTTCAGCACTCATGGCAACAGCTCCCGACGTGTCGTGACGTACAAGATTGGGAGTCGCAACGCCCAATCTGTGAATGCTCAACGTCGTGACGCTTAAGAGTGAGCATCGCGACGCCTAAAACTCTGAGAGCAGAGTGTCCCGACGCCAGAGTTTGGAGCCGAGACCCTTTTTTGTGTAAAATATTAGCAGACAACAAATTTTCTTGGAATCCAATTCAAAACACTTCCAATTTTCTCCAAACACTTTAATACACCTATAATCTAGTTTTAACATCAAAACCAACATCAACACATGTTAAATAACAAATGTAAATGTATTCTAAATAATATATGCATTAGTATGAATCAAAACACAAACCAAATTAGAATCTCACAATAAAGCGACTCATAAACAATTCTAGGTCCCTCAAAAGTGGTCAAGTTATTCTAGAATGGTGGCAATAGCTTCAAGCTATTATATAGAGTTCCAAACTCTAATTTTATGTTTATGTCTAACATAAACATTTTGACCCAATCACATGTATATTGTGTTTATGCTTCCAAAGCATCCATATATAATTCATTAGCCTATTTTCAACATCAAGCTATATTATTATGTATCCAATATATAATACATCACCATATGCTTCATTAATGAAAACATAGCTTTAGAAAAGAACAAACTTACCTAGTAAGCTTGATTCTAAGATCCAATCTTCTCCTTCTTGTTGAAATATTGTAGAGAACTTCCAAAGTTAGCAAGCTTGACTCCAAGATCCAATCTTGATTCCAATTCTAGCAAGCTTGATTCCAAGATCCAATCTTGATTTCTCCTTGTTAAAATGTTATAGAGAACTTCCAAAGCTTCTCTAAAGCTTCTTTTACTTAGGCTAATATTTCTAAATCTTGCTTGTTTTAGATTTCACAAGCTTAACTTTCTTAAGCTCAAGTTTAATTAAAAACTTGCTCAAGCTTGCCTATTATAGAAAAACTTATGCAATTTTTAATTAATAAAAGTCTTAATCAACTTGTAGGCGGGCTTAATCCAATTTGTCCAAATATCTATAATTAGGTGTGACTAATCACCTTTGTCTACCACTTCAATTTAATCCAATTAAATCAAGAAAAAATTTAACAAATGGATTAGTTCATTGTCTACCAGTTTGATTTAATCCAATTAAATCCAGCCAAATATACATATTATTACATATTTTGTAATTGCCAAAATATCCTCCAATGGTAGAAATATTTATGAAATTACAACAAAACCCTTATATATTTTTTTTTATTAATCCAATTGGGTCAAAGTAAATAATTAATATTATCCAATAACACTTAATTATTTTAATTGATAATTATAAAACTTAGTTATTTTATTAATAAATAATAAAATATAATGTACAATACATTATTCAAATTGGAGCTCCAAGCACCAACTCCAACAGAGGATACCTAAGGGTATAATCCTGATTATTTTGTGGACTAGACCCTTTTCCATATCATGATCCCTGATTATAACTATATATTATTCCTTTTCCCTTATTCTGATTATAGCTAGATTGAGCATAATTTGCTGAGTAATTGGCCATTCTTTCTGCTAAGAGTGTAATGTGTTGCTGATCCAATCTACACTTATGAATGAGCTGCATTGAAAGTGCAAAGTTTATATCAATTTAACCATCCCTACCAAAAATCATAACCACAACAAAATCATACTCAGGTTCTAAACTAGCTAACAGATGCATCAATAAGTCATCATCACTCACACAGCTTCCAAAAGCTCCTAAATTTTCAGCAATAGTTTTGATTTTTGTATAATACTCAATAATTGACTTTGAATCTTTCTTAACTATGTTTAAGAGCATCCTTAGTTGAAGAATTCTAGCCTAGATTGTGAACCAAACTGTCTCTCCAATGTCATCCATAGATAAAATGAAGTTTCACTATTAAGAATCAGATGCAAGGTACCTTCGCTTATAGTAGTTATCATGTTGAGATATATGCCCTAGAGCTTCATGTAATGTAAACATAGTTATTTGTTATGAAATAAAAAATACATTATTCATTTATCAAAATATTTGATTTAAATCGCATATTGTAAATTATCATGTTTATCCTTAATTACTCATGTGCCTTCAGACTTAGTGTATGAGTGTCATAGACAAGAGGATTTAGGTCTGAAGTCAGTAATCTAAAATAGTCCATAGAGAGTAAACAAAGCAGGTACTTTGTTTGAGGGTTATCTAAACATGCGGTCCATTCTATAATTATATGGCGACTTTAATCCGGGATCATCCATATGGTGACATGAGAATAGAGGTACCTTATATAATGTGATCATATAGGATTGGACCCAGATAGAAATGAATTTCTTATAATATCCATTAAATAAAGAAATTCATTTCAATCTACTAGATGATCTGATATGGATTGATCTGAATCCTGAGTGTACTACGAACTCCGGCATGGCAGGATATGTCATTTGATTTACAAAGGTGAGGTTGGTGTAGTAATCCAGACCAATAGCTACATACTTTGGGGACATGGTTTGATGTGTAACTGGGGACGTTTTACATAGATATGAAGTTCACTCCTCCTTATAAGAAGTATATAAGTATCTTCCTTAAGAGTTGATTCGGTACTTGAATGATTAGAGCTCCCAAGTCTTTCTATTGTGAATAGAAAGATTAATATTCATAACAGTTATGAATAAATTATTCATTCTAGAATCAATGGTACTTAAGGTTAAAAATAATCAGAGGGGTATAACGGATAATATGACTCGGCTCTAAATTATGAGATACTCGTGAAGGGTCAATCCGTATGCAATGACTGTATCGATGGACACAGACGTAGTTCGGTTTATATTATCTATCGACGGCAACGAGAGTGCACCTTTAGATTTTTAGTAGAATAACCCGAAGTTAATAATTCAGAATATTTAATTAAATAGTATAATTAATATTTTGGGATTATTGGAGCTCGAAATCGTATGTACATTTGGTCCCCGTGCTGGCTCGATACACTGTAGCAAATTAAATATAATTGGATAGTCCAATTATATACTCATATACATATATTATTATTAATGAGATTAATAATATATTTTATCACACATATAACTTTATATTATATTTAATATAATATTTCATTAAATAAATGATTATAAAATAATCATTTAATCTAATGTATATATTAAATTATTTAATATATCATTTATAGTAATGAATAATTTTTTAAATATGATTTGAAAAAAATTCAACATTACATTAATGATATTTACACATTTTCAATATTACATTGATTATCATTATGATGACAATTAATAAGTTAATTGTTAAAATATTAGGTGAAGAAAATACTAGGGTGGCCGAATTTTACAATAAGTGGGCTTATGGTTTTTTGTTTAATTTTTGACAATATTAAACCATAAGTATAAAATGATCTAAATGTTATGTTTTTACGCAATTTCATTCTTGAAAAAACCTATACACCTTTGTTCTTGTTTTCTCTATAGTGTTGAAGGAAAAAGAATAAGAATAAAAGAGTAAATAAAAATTATGGTGTGATGAAAGTTTGTTTCAATCTCTAAAGTGTTTAGGGATTTTGTTTTGTTAGAGAAGTCCACAATTCCTTTTTATTGGTAACGAGATATAGTATGGAAGACCATTCAGAGTTTTTTTTGACTAGAAATATTGGGGAATAAAAAGGGATATTTGAAGGGTGTTGTGGGGTTGTTTTGTGAGAAAATTTAGACTTGAAACACTACTACATCACACGCGAATTAGGGGCTGATTTGGGTGAAATATGTACTCGTTTTGGGTGCGGAATGGATTAGATCTGAGCTGCTTTTCGGGGGCTATTCCAGGGCTGAATTATTGTTAAGAACTGAAGCAAAATATCATACCAGGGGCTGGTCAGATTCGGTCATCAAAGGGAAATGGCATAAAAAATTTTCAAGGCAAATCCTAACGGGTTTCTGCTAGGCTAGGAAAATGGTTCCTACAATTAGCAACAAGAGCGAGGTTGAAAAGTGTTCTTAACCCTACTCTTTTTTAATTAAAAGTTTCTGTTTCTAATAATTTATATGAGATATAAATTTTTGGTATGTATGTTGTGATGAATATGCATATTTTAATGTTAATGTGATGAATGTATTGCATTGATCGTAAATTTTTTCAGCTCTATTTTTGTGTTATTTTTTATTTTGGGAATGTAAGGCCATAAGGCCAAATTTTTACAAGTGTTGTAAATTTATTTCCTATGTAAGAATTTCAAGTTGTAACATTCTATGCATTTGGATAGCTGATGCTGCAAAGGACTCAACGCGACTCCATGGAGCGAGATTTGAAGACCAAGGGATGCCTTGGAATATTTTGTACTAATTAGATTAGTATAGAAAAAAAAAACACCTGATCAATGTAATTTTATTGCCTTGTTTCCTTCTTGAGGACACTTCTTTAAACTTGGAAAACGTGAAGTGTCACGACGTCTTTAGTTCAGCGTCATGATACGCGTGCCAGTTGTTTGAGCGTCGTGACACTCAAAAGGTTGCATCGTGACTCCCGTTTGTTATGTGTATATTTATTTCAAAATGTTTGAACAGCATGTCATATAGCTTAGGGTGCCTACTCTTGCATTTTCACATGCCATAACATGTTTTAGATGCATGTATATTCTAGTCATAAATTGTGATTAAGAGTTAAATTGGAACATGATATGCATTGAAACAAATCAATAAGATTAATTGGTTTAATGTTATAAAATTAGAAATTCAAAAATTTAATACACTTGGACTTTATAAGTGCATTATTTTTTCCATTGGTATAACGGATGGAAACCCAAACGTAAATTCCATAGCCGATTCTGAATGGATGGTAGTGTGGTCCGCACTCAAGATACAATTCCACGTACCATTGGAATTTTTAACGCGCTTACATTAATTAAATAGTTTAATTAAAATTTATCCATTTTAATTTTAAATTTTAAACTTGTTAGTGAACTAATATTTTAAATGTTAAAATAAATTAGGTCACTAAACCAAACTTAATTAAATTAGTTTAATTAAGTAAATTATTGGTTGAGACTAATGGAAATTAGTGAATAAAATTTTAAGAGTTAAAATTGGTTAGATCACTAATGACACACTAGTGTAAAGTAGCAGTTATGTTTTAGCCGTGCATATACTTATAGACACTAGTGAATTAAAATATTAGATATTTTAAGTAGAAACCTTAAATTTAAAATAGTGAGTGGGAGAGGGATATACGAAAATATATCTCGTGATCTCCATTGTTAGTCCGAAAATGTGAGATTCAAAAGGCGTCTCGAGACAGCTTTGTTTTCATCCCCTAGGGAAGGTGTCCATTTTGGGTCAATATCAAGTTTGGATTCTGAGAGGATATGAAATCTATCTAGATGTATCTGGTAAACTGACATACCCTACGATGACACTTCACTAGTTAAGTTCAAGGGTTTCGAAACAACAGGGTTACGCTCATGAAGGAATGATTAAATGTTAATCCAAATTCCTTGATCAAATCAAACAGCGGTTGGTTAACATATGAATAAGAGTTATTCCCGCATATACTAATCAATTGAGATTGTCTCGATCTATCATACAAATACTTGACCTATCCTACATCAGCACTTATTTGTTGAATGATAGATTTTCTGTGGCATAGTAATTCTTTTAGATTTCTAATTCATTATACAAAGTTCATGATCATGTTTAATTTTATGTCTAAACGTTAGATGATTTTAATATGCAATGAATAGATATTAAATGCATGTTTATTTTATTTTATTTTATTTCAGCTATGGTTTCTCCAATTATTATTATTATCTCTATTTATAAGTTAACATGAGATAATTAAGTTAAATAAAAAAGTAACATGAACGCCATCTTCATCCGTGAAGACCTTAATTTTGTCATGAGTAAGGAATGTCTTCCCGAGCCAGCCAAAAATTATGTCCAAGTTGTGTGCGATGCCTATCAGAAATGGGTCACGGACAATGAGAAAGCCTGGTGCTACTTGCTAGCATGGATGTCTGAGGTTCTTGCTGTAAAATATGAGCCAATGGCTACAACATCTTTGATGATGCATTCATTACAGGGCACATTCAGGCAACCTTCGGAGCAGCACCGTCATGAGGCTACGGCCTCAGCGATGACTGCTAGGATGAAGGAAAGGACATCAGTCTGAGAGCATGTCTTGATGATGACAACCTATCTTAACACAATCAAAACTCATAGAGCTAATATTATCGAGCTTAGCCAGGTGACCATGATCATGAAAACTCTTCCAAATAGTGTTCTGCGGTTTAAAAGAACCTACGTTAAGAACAAGTTGTCTTTTACTTTGACTTAACTACTAAATAAGCTCACCCATTACGAGTCCATTCTGGTGGATCCTCATTAGCCCAATTGAGAGGCAAATGTTTCCGAATCTTCTAAATCTGCAAAGAAATAGAAGAAAGGCATTGGGAAGGCTAAGGCAAATCTCATGAAGAAGAACAAGAAAAGCTCCAAGGATGCCAAGCCCTAAGGAAAGTGTTTCCATTGCAACAAGGATGGGCATTGGAAAATGAACTGTCCTAAATACCTTACTGAGCTGAAAGAGAAGAAGGTCACAGGTAAATACGATTTACTTGTCATCGAATCTCTATTAGTGGAGGATAGTAAATCTGCATAGATTGTTGATTATGGAGCCATTAACCATGTTTGTTCTTCTCTGAAACTACTTGATTCGTGGAAGGATCTTGCTGAAGGTGGATATACCATAAGGATCGGGACATGAGATCTCATTTCAGCAAGAGCAATGAGAGTTTCTAGTTTAAATTTTTTAAATAATGGTTATTTATGTTTGAACAATGTGTTATATATTCCTGGTTTTCGTAGGAATTTGATTTTTATTTTTAAACTTTTGGATGATGGTTTTTCTGTTTCATTTAATAATAATTTGGTTATTATTGGAAGAAATTGATTAACTATATGCACATAAAACTCATAAAATAATTTATATGTGTTAAGGCCTTTAACACATAACTCGCTGCTCAACACTAAAATATTTAAGGTTGAAAAACCTAAAAACTAAACGGCAAAAGATTACTCATGATGACACATATCTGTGGCATCTTAGACTTTATCATATTAGCCTTGACCGGATAGATATGTTGAGAAAGAACAAAAATTTAAACCAATTATGAATAGAAAGATTAATTTCAGTGGCGCTCAAGTCTTTCTATTGTCAATTATTCATAATAGTTATGAATAAATTGTTCATTAGAGAATCAATGGTACTAAAGGTTAAAAATAATTAGAGGGATAAAAATGACAATATGACCCGGTTCTAAATTATGAGATACTCATGAAAGGACAATCCATATGTAATGACTGTATCGATAGACACCGATATAGTTCGGCTTATATTATCTATCTACGACAACGAGAGTGTAGCTTCGGATTTTTAGTGGAATAACCTGAAGTTAATAATTCGGAATATTTAATTAAAGAGTTAAATTAATATTTCGGGATTATTGGAGCTCGGAACCGTAGGTCTATTTGGTCCCCATGCTAGCTCGATATACTGTAGCAAATTAAAAATAATTGGATAGTCCAATTATATACTCACATACATATATTATTATTAATGGGATTAATAATATATTTTATCACACATGTAACTTTATATTATATTTAATATAAGGTTTCATTAAATAAATGATTATAAGATAATCATTTAATTTAATGTATATATTAAATTATTTAATATATCATTTATGGCAATGAATAATTTTCTAAATATGATTTGAAAAAAATTCAACATTACATTAATGGTATTGACACATTTTCAACATTACATTAATTATCATTATGATGACAATTAATAAGTTGGTTGTTAAAAAATTAGGTGAAGAAAATAATAGGGTGGTCGAATTTTACAATAAGTGGACTTAGGATTTTTTGTTTAAATTTTTGACAACATTAAACCCTAAGTATAAAAAGATAAGGATATTATCTTTTTACCACAATTTCATTATTGAAAAAATGTAACTACCGATAATCTCGTCGACCAGTGATCTCGACTACTGGTTCATTCTGAGACAAATGTTAGATAATATAGTTATGTGGGACACATATACGCTCATGAAATAATTTTGGGGATAATCGATATTTTCGAGATTCCGATACGACACGGTATGATATTTCACTCCAGACAGTCCATAGTATTTAGGCCGTAACATTTTCGTACGAATTCTGATTTTTATGACTTTTATATCGTCGGAAAGCTAAGACCTAGAGCTACAACTTTCACGTTGAGCATGTTTCCAAATTCGAACCCGAAATAAGTCAAAAAACGCAAATGCAGTGACTACTATAGTAAATTTCGGATTTGTCTAGAAAGAAATGAGGTGGCTTAATCTTAACCACCCAAATCCATCACAAAAAAATCATCCCCCTCCTCTAGATATAGGACATTATTCCTTAATTCTAAAAGTGGGAAAATTGTGTAAAGAAATAGAGGGAAAAACGTGAGCATGAGATGAGAAGAAGAAGAAAAGAAAAAGAAGAAGAAGAAAGAGAGAAGAGAGAAGAAGAGAAACAAAAGATAAAAGAGCTTGGCAACCATTAAAGGCATGGAGAAGTGTTGGAAATCAAAGGAAAAGAGGTAAGAAATTCATGACCCAAATTGTGATATATTAAGTTTTGTTGATTTGAAACTTGTAGTATGTTGTGAACTTGGATGTGATAATGATTGTATGATTTTTGTATTAAGAAAATTATGATTGGGGAAACCCCCCCAACTTGTAAAATGTTTGGGTGCAAACTAAGTGAAGTTCATGGAATAAATATGAGTTGGTATTGAGTAAGATATGGATTGTGTTGTGGATGTTTGTTGAGGTTTTATGGAATGTTGTTGATGGATTATGATTTTGGTGTATTGATATAAAAGAAGTTTAGAAAAGTACCTATAAGAAGATGGTAAAATGATGATATGAGGATTGTGGAATTTTGGCTTTGGGAAGTGGTTAAATCATTATTTGAGGTTGATAATTTGATATAGAATTGGTGAATTTGAAGTTCAATTAGTTAGGTTGTGCAATAAGATTGTTATGGAAGTGATTGTGGTAATTTTTGGTAGTGGATGAACATGTAGAAGCAAAACAAAATCCTGAAATTTTGTTTCGCGTCGCGACGCTAAAAAGCTAAGCGTCGCGATGTGCAAGAGTAAAATAAATACACGTTTCTGGACGTTGTGCTTCGCGACGCGTGACACAACTCATGCCCAAAATAGTTTTAGACCATTCCAGTTTCATCCCAACGTGTTAGAGACCACCCCGAGAGCCTCGTATCAACCCGTATGTATATAGTACATTATGATATACATATGATATGCCTCAGAGTGTTAGCCCTTATTTGAATAGGAAAAATTTAGCTTGATTCTGATCCATTTATTCTTAATCCATTTTCTAATCAAAACTATCGATGATAGATCATCGCTGAAACCACAAGTTTCACCAGTGAAATGAAGAAAGGCTAACGGAACTTCGACACAGTGAGTGGACCTCTTTTCTCAAACTAATCTTATTTAACATTTTTGATGTCAGACTTATTTTTGAGCATATAGGGCGTTAGCCAGAATTTTATTATAGTTGTTTTTCAGATGATGATGATTTAGAAAAGAAAATGTTTTATAAAGTTTTGAGATTCAAAGCATGATTTTTATGTTTTCGAGGCATGGGGGAAAAACTCACCTTAGTATGTAACTTGTACAGACATAGAATTGACGGACATATAATATGTGCACATGTAGAGGACTAGGGGGACGACAATACGTAACGCACCCAGATCCTAGTTCAGGACTAGGGATGATAGATGCCCCTAGATCCTAGTTTCAGAGCTTGGAGGGTAGCATAGATCCGCACCCCGGTTCTAGTTCAGTGGCTTGGGGGACGGCGATATGTGACGCCCCAAGACCACCAGTTTCAGGGACAATAGTGGCATGCTTTGGGGGATGGTGATACGTAACGCCCCAAAGTCATGGATTTGCACTTCTGGCTCTGATTAGGCGTATGGGGGATGACGATACGTAACGCCCCCATATGTCAAGTTTTTCAGAGACAGATCAGTTTTCAGATACCAGATTTTCAGAATACAGCTTTCAGAAATCAGATTTTAGAAATAGTTTTTTTTCAGAAACCAGAGCTTCAAAGGAGTTTTCAGAAAGATAAGTTTTATAAAAGAGATTTCAGACAAAGTTTTCAGAAAAGAGTTTTCATATAAAGTTACTTCTGGAACTTTGGTTTTAAAACCAAATGTTTTGATATCAGTATTTCAGTTTTTCATCCACTCACTTAGATCGTACAATGATCTAACCCTCTCACTCCCAGTTTCCTTATTTTACAGGTATGCTAGGAGGATGAGCTCGGGAGGACTGATACTGATGTAGTCATTAGGGCATGAAGTCCACCAGTTTAAGTCAGACAGAGTAAAAGTCCAGTCAGAGTCAAGTAAAAGTTATGTATTAGTCTTTGATATTGAGGTAGTCATTGTAAAAGTGTGTTATTAAGTTTTCAGTTATAGATGTTGAGTTGTATGTTATGTTATTAAGCTTGGGCTACGGTCCGATACTTATGGTATTTTAATAGAGAAAATAGTAATAGTAATTTTTTTATGGTTGAAGAGTCAGAGGCTCAAGGGAATGGTACAGCCTGTTCCCTGCCGGTAACATCTCCCGGATCGGGGATGTTACAAAAAACCTAGCCACCCTTTTTCTTATTTTCTCTCAAGTTTTGAAAGAAAAAGAATAAGAACAAAAGAAAAATAAAATTATAGTGTGAAAAAAGTTTGTTTCAATCTCTAAAGAATTTAGGAATTTTGTTTTGCGAGTGAAGCTCACACTTCCTTTAGTTGGTAATGAGCCATAGCACAGAAGACCATTCGAAGTTGTTTTTGTCCAAAAAATTGGGGAATATAAAATGATATTTCAAGTGTGTTGTGGGGTCGGTTTTGTGAGCAAAATCATACCAGAAACACTACTACATCACACGTAAATTAGGGGCTGATTTAGGTGAGCTGTGCGCGCATTTTGGGTGCAAAATGGATCAGATCTGAGCTGCTGTTTGGGGACTATTCTGGGGCTAAAATATTGTTAAAAACATAAGTAAAACATCAGACCAAGGGTTGGTTAGATTCAGTCATCAAAGAGAAAAGGGCAGAAAATAATTCAAGGCCGATCCCGGTGCCTAAGGCGTTTCCTCTATGCTAGGAACGTGGTTCCTACACATCAGCCATCCAAGAAGAAGTTGATACTGCTTCCTCCAATTGATGTATTCAGGATTCACTGTCTTAATTGAATCGGAACTTGATGAAGCTCCAAGATACTGATCAAGACCTGATTCTTTTCGAGTGATGAAATTATCAAATCCATTTCCTCTAATCAATGGCAGAACTTGAGACTTTCACACAAGAAAATTAGATCTATCCAGTTTGATTGGAAGAGAGAGTGAAAGTGTGACATTTGAGCTTCCATTAATGGAGGACACTGCAGATTTACTGCTAGATGATTCGGCGTTGTCTATATTAGACTTTGATACCATGATAGAATCAATAGATTTTGTTGTTCGGAGTGTTTGGTAACTGAGAAAGTTAGAGAGGAACTACTGAGAAAATTATGACAGATCTGAAACTTTTACTTTTTTTTCATTAATTAAAAAAATGATAAGGTACAATCATATTTATACATCATTTACCTGTTGGTAACTTAATAACAAAATTAGTTGCAGAGTAGTTATTAACGGCTGAGGTGGCAATATACATAACAACCTGTAACTAACTTTAAGAACCTTCTCAAGTATAAGCATAGCATACGTGCACATCATTAGCTAAGCATGAGCCTTCAACCTCTACTGATCATCATCCGGCAACAACACACGTGCGCATTCCTTATATCATATCATATAAATATAAATTAAATAAAAAATAAATTATGAAATTTTAATAAGACCTCAATAAAAAATTTCGCCTAAATCCTAGGAAAAACATGAGAATCTGATGATGAGTTAGAAGGAAGCTATGGCATATTTAAGGGCTATAGATATTGATATTCTTACACTTAGGCAGAATTTTCAGTTAAGTTTGGAAGCAAATATTCTGCAATGTCTGTCTCTATAGGTATGTACACTCTAACAATTAAGTTTACAATCTTTGATCTATGAATTAATTTCATTTCAACATTAACTATTAGCTGCTCATAATTCTGCAGCGAAAAGAAAAGCAACATTCAAGGCTATATAATCATTAGCAGTGATTTTTTATGAAATCATTATCTTTACATTTGAAACGCGGTTAAGATAGTTCAATGATGTAAATTTTAAAGTGTCTAGTGATAATAATGTTGTTATATCTCAAGTGACTAGTGAGAATAATGTTGTTATATGTCAAGTGAAGTCATGAAAGACCTAAATTAACATGGTCATAACCGTAAAGAGATATCTAATTTATCAAAACAATGATTTTAGATAATGACATCAAATGATTTATATAGCCGATCTTAATTAATAGATAATTTTTTTTATTTGATTTGATTTAGTTTAGTTAATAATCATTGTATTGAAAGCATGTTTCAATGTCATCATTATATAGTTTTAGCAAAACACTACTAAATACATTGCTATTATAAATTAATCTAATTTTTTTTATGTAACCCGAGAGAGAACTTGAATCATCCTCACAAAATGTCATATCTAAACTTAGTGATTACATTAATAAACTCAAATCTAGGACTTTCACAATAAATTTAAGGCATGTTTAATACGGTGGATTTCACATTAATGATACGATAAAAATGTGTTTTGATCATGTTAAGATACAGTTAGCAATTACCAATTATAATTAGTACAATTGATTATAATTGACTATGTAATTATTTGTACATTATGACTGTAATTTTGTAACAGGTATATTCCAAAAATATCTGATTTTCTAAGCCTATATAAAGGTCACATATGTTCTATTTTATAATCAAGAAAACATGATAACTTTCTTCATACATGTGTGTAACATCCCGCTTGAGGCAGGATGCAACCGACATGAGACATGAATAACTCATCTCCTTGAGCCCCAAATCTAACGAAAAATGGAAATGAAACACCCTAAATTTTAGACAACCTGGAACATTGTCCAACAATAATACAATATGTAACAAATATCAAATGAGTAAAAAGGACCTCCGGTCTAAACCCAAGACAGGTCAAATCTTAATATCAGAACTCCAGGGTTCCGTGCCCACAATCACACATACAAAATAAAACTTTTATTTACAAACATACACATACCAACGTACATTTCACGATACAAAACATAAATAACATAATTCCTAAACTCTTTATTATGTCCCTAGGACTCTAGAGTGGCTAACTGCAGCTTGGATGATCCGTCGTCTCGAGCGTGACTTTCGAAAACTTGATGGCTGACCGATCTGGTTGCTTACCTGTAAAACTAGCAAATTGAAGTGGTGTGAGTTATAAAAATCAATAAGTAACCATGTGTTGGACAATTATGACCCATAGCATCACTATTTGTAAAAGACGTTGTGGTTTTTGTAGAAATTAACTATGTGACAAAGGAAATTGCTATTTTATCATTTTGTAATTAGATTACTTTGATATATAAATGATAAAAGTCATTATGATTAGTTCCGGATTAATAAGATATGAGACAGTATTAATCCACGAACGGTTTAATCATTAAATATCCCTAGTCGTAGTATTATCGAGACTGGACATCGATAATGCGGAATAGACTAGTATTACGCTTGTGCGCATTATGGAAGCTTAACGACATGGTTCTCATATATTTAAGTATATGATACTTATGCAAGTGTGATAAGAGTTTCTGTTAGCCATTGGATCGGGAACAGATTCGCTCTGGATAGACCCATCGGAATCTCATTGGTAGTATGACTATGTATCTATAGGAATCCACATCAGGGTAGGTGTATTTGGTCTTAACCTGAGACTTGCATCGCTAATACTTGCGACAATCAGTACGCTTTGGTTTTGGTTGTCCGGGGCTTTAACAGGTTCTGTGTACGCCTCTTCTGGGTTTACTGAGAATCGTAGTGTATTGGGTGTGAGTCAAGATGGAAGTATCACTTCAGTCATATGGAGAAGATGATCACGCAGGGATACAAAACTAGTACTCTCATATGCTGCAGCTATCGGGATAGTATGACTAGGTCATGACTATCCGATTAAATAGACTAGGTTCTTGTGATCCGATATATGCTTCGTACGAGGCAGACATAATTCCAGCCCCAGGCCTAGCATGTGACATCAGATACTGGATCGTAATACGCAATACATAGTATACTATGCCTGATATAGATTATATATTCTTCGTTGAATATTTCTGGAGAATTGGGTAAGCACGGTGCTTTGTTAGAAGCCAACCATGTCTTGTAAATCGGTAAGAAAGTGGTACCGGATAAGCACGTGTTCGGATAGTCTGACGACCGGATTTACTGCCAACATATCCAGGGATCTATTGGGTTGCTTTCCAAAGATTCACCGATGACATTTGACTCGAACAGAATTAATCTGGGATTAATTATGAGAGAGAGAAAATTAATTTAGGATTAATTGCGGCAAGAATTTATCTGGGATAAAATTCAAATTGAAGAGAGTGAGTGATTAATTTGGAATTAATCGATTAAATAAAATATTGGATATAATTGAAATCGGATTTCAATGCGGAATTAAAATTGGATTTTAATTCGGGTGAACGAATTAATTTAGAATTAATTCGTAGGTGACTTTCGTAATAATTTTGCTAGATATTATTATTTAATTAAATTAGATTTAATTATGTCGCGACGGAAAATTTATTTAATGGGATTAAACAAACCCGAGCCCGAAGTGTGTTGTCTAATCCCACTTGAATTTTGAATTAAAGGGGTGGGACCCACTACTTACATCACTAGTCACCTTTTTGGTGATGGAAGTGGTTGAGAGCATTTATTAAAGACTTGCTCAACACACTTTACTTTTCTTTTGAAAAGATATACCCAACTTTTTGAAAGTTGACTAAGGTAATTGTTTTAAGAAAAACAAAATATCAAAAGCAAAAACTATCTCTCTCTCTTTGCTTTGCCGTGAGCCTAAGGTTCATTTTCTCTTTGATTTTGTTTCAAAATCAAACATAGCTAACACTTAAAGAGTTGATTAAGGTGATAGGGAAACTCACCCTTGGAATTAAAGATTCAACAAAGCTTGGAGCTTCCACAAATACAAAGGAATTTTTGAAATCCAACATCCGATCATTGTAAGTTTTTTCCACAAACTTCTTTAATATTCACACACAAAATCATCATAGAGATCTTGTGGCATATCTAGGACACTAACAATGGTATCATGAGCCATATCTAAGCATGATTTATTTCTAGGGTTTATATATTTTATTTGGGAATTTTGTGCTTGGAGTATGATTTTTTCAAAATTGGTTGTTTGGTTGTGCTTTGATGATGATTAATTGGATTTGTGCATCATAAGAATTGAGAAAATTGATTAGATTAATTTTTCCCTAAACTATTGAGCATGACCGAAACGCCCTATTAGTGTTCATGGTGATTCTTTGTTAATTAGACCATTGGATGTGTTTAAAGCATGAAATAAATATTGATTGTTGATTTAATTTGATTGAAATCAAAATTTGATATTATTTTCCCTCCATTGCCGTGAATAATAGAAGCATGTAATAGATTGATTTGGCTTCAATTGTGTTGGACATGAATTGAATATATAAAGCATGATTAATTAGTTTAATTGATGTTTTCGAAATATTAGTTTAATTAATTAATTATGGCAATTACACTTTAATTAAAATTAATATGATATTTAGAATATTATGATTAATATAAATTAGTCTTTAAATTGGATTGAGATAATTTATTGTATTTGGGCTTAATGGGCTTGGTTGGGCCAAGCTTGGTTTTGGACAATTGAATTGGATCCAAATTGGGCCTAAAACCATTTCCATAAAGTCCAAATATAACTTTAGGGCCTTTTAATATTTAATTGGGCCTAATGGGCCAAAATTGATTTTATGGCAAATGGTGATTCCTAATTGGGCCTTGGCATCTTGGATTGGATCCATAATTGCCAAAGCCAATGCCTTAAGAATTAATTAAAAGCCCATTGGACTTTAATTAAAATAGTATTGGATACTAATTGGGCCTTTGAGACCCATTTAGATTAGATTTAGAATCTAAGTCTAAAAGGCACTAAAATAAGTGTAATTATTTAATTTGGAATTAAATTTGAATTAGTATTGGATAAAAATTAAATTGGATTTAAAATTATAGTTCGATATAATTCAAGAATATGTACTTTGAGTATTTATTCTTAAACGAGTTAGACTTGCGCAAATCAAATCGTTGTTTGAACATTGGATGGTCATTAATTCAAAAATTAATTAAATGGATTAGATTGATTGAATAACATGCTTTGTGTGAATACTTGGATGTATTGTATGAATAATGTATATCAGATGGATATTAGAAGGGTGTGGGCAATTTTGGAAATTGTTGTAATAAATTTAGCATTTATTAAATTGGACCTGCGTGTCCAGCCTATTATCTCTTTACTCTTTATATTTCTCTGCTTACCAATTCCCCTCAATGTTAATGAGGTTTCTTTAATGTATTATGTAATTGGGTAGAAGTATGAATAGTGTTAGCGGAAGAGAGGAAAATAAGAGATTTGTTCTAGGAACAATTTGTTATATATCCATCCAAATATCGTTATTAATTTATTCGCACCTTATTATGCTTTTAGAGTATATGCTTAAGGGTGTACGCGAAAAACCCTCACTCAAATATTAAGCGTTTTCCTTCCATTGAGTGGTTCTCTCTCAAGATTCAAGATTGGCATTGGTTTGTTGGCCAAAGTCAAGATCAATGTCCATCGTGGATGTGTTTGAACCACGAAGGCTTTGTTATATATCGCATGTCTTGGGCAGTTGTGACTTGTTGGCCAAAGTCAAGGTCACTTCTGTACATCGACGTGGATTACGAAGCTTTCCCACTGTCAATGGGTCGCGCTTAACTGGAATCATTAAGCTTGTTGAGCCAAAGCCAAGGCTTAGTTGATTCAGAGGAAAAGGTTAGGATATATATATATTGGATATATATTTGGACTTGGAGGTCCACCTACCGGATCTAGGAATTGGATGGGATCCAATTGATCTTACGGATCTACCTAGTTAAGTTTCATACAGCTTGTTGGCCAAAGTCAAGGTTGTGTGTTATTTAACGGGATCCTAGCCCACTAGGAAACTGGGTTTCCCGAGTACTCAATAGAGGGTTAGAGGCTCGCCGAAAAATAGTGGGATGCTAGTATTAAATTTGCAATTTCGTTTAATAATTGCCCAATACGCGCTTTTAATTATTTTCATCGTTATATATTTATTAGTTGGACTAATATTTTCTTGTTTTCTTCATTTGTAGTTGATTATATAGTTGAACTATAGTAATCGTTACATTTGACTATACCTGATATCGTTGATTGAATAGTTAGACTATTGCAATCAAGATGACTAGAAAGACTAACGTTAGGGACATCATCATGGGTGATAATGTCTTTAATGGTTCTAATTTTCCAGATTGGGATATGAATCTCAAGATTGTCCTGGGAGCTGAGAAGTTTCTCTATATATTAGACAGACCTCTCGGGCCTGAGCCTGGACATGAGCGGGTTGTTGATTATGAGCTTTGGAAGACTCACAGTGATGACAACTCAACTGCTCAATTCGTCATGCTTGCCGCAATGACCCCTCAATTTCGTCGTCAAAATAAGGGATTGGATCCCTACAACATGATGTTGAAATTGAAGGACCTTCATAGATCTAACCTTAGATCTCAGAAGTATGAATTACAGAAGAAGCTCTTTCGCTCTCGTAAGTCAGATGGTACATCTGTCGAGCACTATGTGTCGCAGATGATTGCTGACATCGAACAGCTAGGTCAGCTGGGCATAACCTTTGAGGTTGAGACTTCAATAGATTTGATCTTACAGTCTCTGCCTGACTGTTGGGGCAAATTCATCATGAACTACAATATGATAAACCAATAGAAGACTCTTGGAGAGTTGATGGCGATGCTGAAAGAGGCAGAGTCAGAGCTTCTGAAGGGCAATGTGCGAGGCGCACTTCGCTTCGACATCTCAGAAGGCCAAGGCTTGGCCGAAGGCTTCTAGAGGTGTGAAGAAGAAGAAAAGAAAAGGCAAGGCCAAATCATCAAAGTCTTCTGGGAAGGCAAATGATAAATCCCAAGATGTCTACCTGCAGTGTGGCAAACGAGGTCATTGGAAGCGTGACTGCCGTGAGTACAAGGCGCACATGAATGAAGTCGGGTAAGGCTCCGGCTTCAGGTATGTTTGTTATTGAAATAAACATGTCTACTTTTAGTTTTAAAAATAGGATTTATGATTTTGGATGTGGTACTCATATATGTACTGATGTGCAGGATCTGCGGATTAGCAGGAGACTGGCCTCAGGCGAGATTGACCTACGAGTTGGAAACGTGACCAGAGTCACTGTTTTAGCTGTAGGGACCTATATTTTGGAACTGCCCTCGGGGCATGTACTTTCATTATCAGACATTTATTATGTATCTAGTTTGACTAGAAATATTATCTCTATATCTTGTTTGACCCAATGCGGGTACACTTTTGTATTCCGAAACACTGGGTGTTTTGTTTATAAAGATGATTTTGAGATATGTACTGCTGATGCAAATAATGGTCTTTATATTTTGAATATAAATGAATCTCAAACATATAATATGACAAATAAAAGGCTCAAAATGAGTAAAACATATGAAACTTGTCTGTGGCATTGTCGTCTGGGACACATTAACAAGACTCGCATATCCACGCTTTCAAAGAGTGGATACTTGGACAGCTTTGATCCTAATTCATATGATGTCTGCGAATCTTCTTTATTAGGCAAAATGCCTAAAACGCCTTTTAACGGTAAAGGTGTTCGTGCCACTGAACTGTTAGCCCTTGTTCATAGTGACGTATGTGGGCCGATGTCTAGCAAGCCTAGAGGTGGATATGGATACTTCATAACCTTTATAGATGATGCATCGCGTTATGGTTATGTGTATCTTATAAGACACAAGTCGAAAACTTTTCTGAAATTCAAAGAGTTTCGACACGAAGTAGAAAAACAGACTGACAAAAGTATCAAAACATTACGGTCGGACCATGGTGGAGAATACTTGAGCAATGAGTTTCTTGATTACTTGAAAGAGTATGGTATTCTTTCACAGTGGACTCTTCCCGGAACACCTCAAACGGTGTGTCCGAATGGAGAAACCGAACTTTATTGGACATGGTAAGGTCTATGATGAGTCGTACTGAGCTACCAATTTCCTTATGGGGATACACATTGAACAGTGCAATACTTATTTTAAATAAGGTTCCGTCAAAGTCTGTTGAACAGACTCCATATGACATATGGACAGGAAAGAAACTGGGTTTCTCATTCCTGAAGATTTGGGGATGCTTGGCATACGTTAAATGTTTGGATGGTACCAAACTAGAACTCAAATCGGATAAGTGCCTATTTGTAGGTTATCCTAGGGAAACCAAAGGATATTACTTCTACAACCCACAAGAGAACAAGGTATTTGTTGCTCTCCATGCAGTTTTCCTCGAAAAGGAATTCCTAAATGCAGTGGTAAGTGGGAGGAAAATAGAACTCGATGAAAATCGTAGTGATATTGTTCCTGACACCGACTCCCTAACGGAACACGAACAGTTCATTAGGGATGAAACTATACCACAATCTTCTAATACACAAGAACCGCGTAGGTCGGAGAGAGTCAGAAAATAACCTGAGAGGTATGGGTTTCTGATCTCATGTCACGTAGATATTAATCTTATTGAGGATAATGAGCCGGCTATGTATGAGAAAGTGATATAAGGTATCGACTCCGCTTTATGGCAAGATGCCATAAAGTCCAAAATGGATTCCATGTATACCAACCAAATCTGGGCACTGGTTGATGCACCAGAAAGCGTTAAGCCAATTGGTTGTAAATGGGTCTTCAAGAAGAAGACCGACACGGATGGCAACATATAAACGTACAAAGCTAGGCTTGTAGCGAAAGGGTATCGTCAACGACATGGTGTCGATTACGATGAAACTTTTTCACATGTTGCCATGATTAAATCCATGCGGATAATGCTTGCAATTGATGCATATTTCGCTTATGAAATATGGCAGATGGACGTCAAAACCGTTTTCTTTAACGGAAACCTTTTGGAGAATGTTTATATGCAACAGCCTGACGGTTTTGTCATACCAAAACATGCAAACAAGGTTTGCAAGTTAAATTGATCCATTTATGGATTGAAGCAAACATCGCGTTCTTGGAACCAACGTTTTGATGAGATCATAAAAGAATATGATTTCATTCAAAATGAAGATGATTCTTGTGTATATAAGAAGGTTAGTGGGAGCGCACTGACATTCATTGTCCTTTACGTTGATGATGTATTGCTTATTGGCAATGACATTCCCATGCTACAATCGGTGAAAGCTTGGTTTTCATTAAAATTCTCCATGAAAGATCTGGGAGAAGCAGCCTTTATTCTGGGAATAAAGATCTACCGGGATAGATCCAGAACGCTGCTTGGACTCTCCCAGAGCTCGTACATTGACAAAATGTTGAAGAGATTCAAAATGGATCAGTCTAAGAGGGGACTGCTTCCAGTGTCACATGGCGTCTCTCTATCTAAGGACATGTGTCTTAAAACTCAAGATGAGAGAGATAGCATGAGTCTGATCTCGTTCGCTTCTGTAGTCGGATCGATCATGTATGCCATGATATGTACACGACCTGATGTCTCGTATGCTTTGAGCATGTGTAGTCGATATCAGGCCGATCCAGGTGATGGTCGCTGGATTGCTGTTAAGAACATCCTTAAGTATCTTAGACGAAATAAGGATGCTTTCTTAGTATATGGAGATGGAGAACTTGAGGTGACTGGGTTCACCGATGCAAGTTTCCAAATCGATAAAGATGACTCTAAGTCGCAATCTAGGTATATATTTTGTTTGAACAACGGAGCAGTGAGCTGGAAATCTTCTAAGCAAGAGACTTTTGCTGATTCAACAACAGAAGCAGAATATATCACTGCAGCTGAGGCAGCAAAAGAAGCAGTTTGGATCCGTAAATTCCTAATTGGATTAGGAGTAGTTCCGTTAGCAGCTGAGCCCGTTCCTTTGTATTGTGACAAGAACGGGGCTATATCGCAGGCTAAGGAACCGCAGTCTCATCAACGATCCAAGCATGTAATTCAACGTTTCCATCTGATTCGTGAGATCATACATCGTGGCGATGTGAAGATCGAAAAGATCGATTCAGATGACAACATTACAGATCCGCTGACGAAAGCTATTTCTCAGTAGAAGTTTGAGCGACATGGACATAGTTCAGGTGTTAGATACTTGAGTGATTGGCTATGAGCCAAGTGGGAGATTTTCCGACAATTATGACCCATAACATCACTATTTGTAAAAGATATTGTGGTTTTTGTACAAATTAACTATATGACAAAGGAAATTGGTATTTTATCATTTTGTAATTAGATAACTTTGATATATAAATGATAAAAGTCCTTATGATTAGTTTCGAATTAATAAGATATGAGACAGTATTAATCCACGAATGGTTTAATCATTAAATATCCCTAGTCGTAGTATTATCGAGACTGGACATCGATAATGCGGAATAGACTAGTATTACACTTGTGCGCGTTATGGAATCTTAACGGCATAGTTCTCTTATATTTAAGTATAGGATATTTATGCAAATGTGATATGAGGTTCTGTTAGCCGTTGGATCGGGAACAGATTCGCTCTGGATAGACCCTTCGGAATCCCATTGGTAGTATGACTATGTGTCTATGGGAATCCGCATCAGGGTAGGTGTATTTGGTCTTAACCTCAGACTTGCATCGCTAATACTTGCGACAATCAGTATGCTTTGGTTTTGGTCGTCCGGGGCTTTAACAGGTTCTGTGTACTCCTCTTCTGGGTTTACTGAGAATCGTAGTGTATTGGGTGTGATGTCAAGATAGAAGTATCACTTCAGTCATATAGAAAAGACGATCACGCAGGGATACAGAACTAGTATTCTCATATGCTGCAGCTATAGGGATAGTATGACTAGGTCATGATTATTCGATTAAAGAGACTAGTTGTTTATGATCCGATATATGCTTCGTACGGGGCAGACACAATTCCAGCCCCTGGCCTAGCATGTGACATCAGATACTGGATCGTAATATGCAATACATAGTATACTATGCCTGATACAGATTATATATTCTTCGTTGAATATTTCTGGAGAATTGGGTAAGCATGGTGCTTTGCTAGAAGCCAACCATGTCTTGTAAATCGGTAAGAATGTGGTACCGGGTACTCACGTGTTTGGATAGTCTGACGGCCTGATTTACAGCCAACATATCCAGGGATCTCTTAGGTTGCTTCCCAAAGATTCACCGATGACATTTGACTCGAACAGAATTCAATCTGGAATTAATTATGAGAGAGAGAAAATTAATCTAGGATTAATTGCGGTAAGAATTTATCTGGGATAAAATTTGGATTGAAGAGAGAGAGCGATTAATTTTGAATTAATCGATTAAATAAAATATTGGATATAATTGAAATCGGATTTCAAGGCGGAATTAAAATTGGATTTTAATTGGGGCGAACGAATTAATTAAGAATTAATTCGTAAGAAACTTTCGCAATAATTTTGCTAGGCATTATTATTTAATTAAATTGGATTTAATTATGTCGTGACGGAAAATTCGTTTAATCGGATTAAACGAACCCGAGCCCGAAATGTGTTGTTTAATCCCACTTGAATTTTGAATTAAAGTGGTGGAACCCACTACTTACATCACTAGTCACTTTTTTTGGTGATGGAAGTGGTCGAGAGCATTTATTAAAGACTTGCTCAACACACTTTACTTTTCTTTTGAAAAGATATACACAACTTTTTGAAAGTTGACTAAGGTAATTGTTTTAAGAAAAATAAAATATCAAAAGCAAAAACTTTCTCCCTCTCCTTGCTTTGCCGTGAGCCTAGGGTTTATTTTCTCTTTGATTTTGTTTCAAAATCAAACATAGCTAGCACTTAAAGAGTTGATTAAGGTGATAGGGAAACTCACCCTTGGAATTAAAGATTCAACAAAGCTTGGAGCTTCCACAAATAAAAAGGAATTTTTGAAATCCAACATCCGATTGTAGGACACAGAAATCGGCAACGCTGTTCCAGGCTCACGGCCTGGTTGGGAGTACGGAGTAGCCTGCGGGGAACTAAACCGGAGAACTAAAAATGGAGTCACCACCCGGTGTGAACCGGGAAAATGATTTAAGGCCGCACTCACCCCTCGCAAGGGAAGACCTCAAACCGTTGGGTTCTGAATGGTCCCTTACTTATGCCACTTGTAATGAAAGAATTTGTTCAATAATCTAACCAAGTCTACACAACATATATTCCCAAGAGTATCATACTCCTAAGTTTGCATACAACCTACACCTAAGTACACATGCATAGAAGTAAATCGACATAACGGCAAGCACATAATTCATAAACACATTAAATAGATTAATGCGGAAATGTAAATAGATGATAATTTCCTAAACGTAAATAATGAAATGATATGATTAATCATATAGTGCAAAAGAAATGATCAAAGAAGAAAACATGCATGAAATGTGACGAAAAGAAGTCTGTGCACTGTATGTGCATTCGTGTAGCATTTGAAAACGCGTTCGAATGGTAGACAGAAGGTTCGCGTTCATATAGCATTCGGAAACGCGTTCGAACGGGATAAGACTTGATGCATGGTAAAGAGGAATATGTGCGTGTTCGAGAAGCGTTCTTAAATGCGTTCGAACGTAAATGAAACAAAATATCTGCGTTTGTATAGCGTTCGGAAACACGTTCAAACGGGGTAAGACCTGATGCATGATAAAAAAAATAGATACGCATTCGAGTAGCGTTCGTAAACGCGTTTGAACGGAATGAGGCAGAATACATACGTTCGTGTAGCATTCGTAAACACGTTCGAATGGAATGAGGCAGAATGCATACGTTCGTGTAGTGTTTGGGAACGCGTTCGAACGAGATTGCCAAAATGGCATCTGAAATGACACAAACACATACATGGATAAACAAATACACGATGTAGGACCTCGTATGCCCGATTGAACATATTTCACATTCAATCGAGTGTACTTCGTCCGGCGCGGCAAAATATCATGGTAAAGGTAGCCTTTTGGCATTTCCCTCGGATGGAGGACCTTTAACCCACCTTAGTTAGCCTATGCGCATTAGATTACAATGTATGAATCAACAAATAATATGGGACCTTGTATGCCTGATTAAACATATTTCCCATTCAATGGAGTGTAGTTCGTCCGGCGCGGCAAAACGTCGTGGCAAAGGTAGCCCTTACGCTTTTCATCCCTCAAGGTGGAGGACCTTTAATCCAGCTTGATTTGCCCATGCGCATTACACTATGATGCATAAAAATAAATAAGACAATGATATGGGACTTCGTATTGTCCAATTAAACATATCTTACATTCAATCAAACATACTTCGTCCGGCGCGGCAAAACATCGTGGCAAAGGTAGCCCTTAGGCTTTTCATCCCTCAAAACGGAGGACCTTTAATCCAACTTGATTTGCCCATGCGTATTACATTACAATGCATAAATAAGTAACATGCGGAAAGTAAATGGCAGAATAAAAAATGCGAATAGTAGATGAACAAGATTAAATCAAGCGAAACATATGCTGTTTGCTCAAGTAGTACGTGGAGTTGTTTCCCAAGTACAGACCGTATTACCGTCCATTCGAATTCGGCTATGGAATTTACGTATGGGTTTCCATTCGATATACCACGAGAGATGACACATATTCCATTCATCCAATAGCCATAGCATACATTAATCAACAATACCCATGCGAAGAAATATTGGCAAAATAAAAGAAATAAGCGGAAATAAATAAAAAAGAGGTGCCCCCAGGTCTAACCTTTTTTGTCGCCTCTTGGAAGTGCGTTACTCGGCCGTCGGAAGGGCTAACACTCCGCAACTCTTCCGGTTCACTGATTTTCCATTTTCCTTCGTCGCTTCGCTGTTTTGGGTCGATGTTTCCTCTATTTTTGCTGCTATTTTCTGGTTGTATTTTTTGATAATTTGGGAATTTTTTGGACTGTTGTTTTGCGGTATTTGGGGTGTCTTAAGGTGCATTTTTTGGTCACTGTTTTCGGTAATTTAAGCTACTGTTTAAGGGTGTTTGGGCTTCGGTGGTTGTAAGGACTGTTTTGGGCTGTGACTTTCGGTGAATGGAAGGGCTGTTTCATGGGTATGTTTCGGTGATCCAAGGGTTGTTTGGAGCTATGCTTTTCGGTGAATGGAAGGGCTGGGGGGGTTTTGGTGATGTTCCTTTGCTGTTTTATGAGAGTGTTTCGGTGATGGTAGAGAGGAGGAGAAGAGAGAATTATTTGCTTTGTTATTGTTGCTTTGGGCGTGAGTTGCTAGGGGAGTCAAGGGTTGAGTTTGTGCCTCTTTTATATGCAAAGGCTAGGGTTCTCCTTGTGTGAATAGGAAAGGAATCATGCAATCAACGGTGATATCTCCTAATTAGTATATCACAAGGAAAGTATCTATTTAATTATGGATATGATTTGGCTTGATTAGAAAGATGATATATTTGATTTTATTTGATTTGTTTTATTTAGGTATGTGATTTATTTAGATTTCACCATGTGTTTAATATGTTAATTGTTATTTTGAATGTGTTTTATTGGGCTTGGGCGTGTGCTATAAGAGGTGTGGGCGTGTGGTTGGTCCTTTTGGTGGGCTTGGTGGTGTGTGGGCTTGATGTGTGGCTTGCGGGGGTTTTGGGCCAAGGATAAGTGGTTTGCGGGGGGTTTTAGGCCGAGGATAAGTTTTAAAACAAAAATCGAACAAGCGAACCCAAGGCTAAGCAAACGAATAAAATACAACAAAGTACTGATTTCTGAATTTTCCCTTCCGACGTCCATTTCCCGCGACTTCCACAACTTAAAAGGTAGTGTCTCCATATGAGACTCATCATCGGGACTTACATGCAAAAATGTAGTGCCTACAGTCGCCCTCACTTTGATGGGACTTGTGTAGTGTGTGACAATTTTAAGACACATAAATCGGCGACGCTGTTCCGAGCTAGCGGCCCGGTTGGGAGAACGGAATAGCCCACGGGGGAACTAAACCGGAGAACTAAAAATAGAGTCGCCACCCGGTGTAAACTGGGAAAAGGATTTAAGGCCGCACTCACCCCTCGCAAGGGAAGACCTCAAACCGTTGGGTTCGAAATGGTCCCTTACTTATGCCACTTGTAATGAAAGGATTTATGCAATAGTATAACTAAATCCCATGCAATACGTACCAGATAATTTAAGCAACATGCAAGTTTGCACACCCATAATCGTAAATGAAAAAAATGAAGGCAAAATACATAATTCATGAACGTATTAACCAATAAAGTGTAATAATGTAACTAATAAAAACTATAAAGGCATTAATAATAAAAGCGAGCACACAATCTCATGAGCATATCAAATAAATAAATGCGAAAAATATAAATAAACAATAACGGTAAAGGCATAAATATTAGAGAGAGCTAACTAAGCATATGATGGGGAAGGGAATGACTAAGGAAACAAACATGCATGGAACATGATGAAGGAATCTGTCCAGTGTATGCGCGTTCGTGTAGCATTCGTAAATGCGTTCGAACGGTAAACAGAATGCAAGCGTTCGAGTAGTGTTTGATAACGTGTTCGAACGATAAACAGAATGTAAGTGTTCGAGTAGCATTTGATAACGCATTCGAACGATAAACAGAATATCCGCGTTCGTATAGAGTTTGATAACGCGTTCGAACGGGATAAGACCTGATGCATGGTACAATAAAATAGACCCGCGTTCGAGTAGCGTTCGTAAACACGTTCGAACGAAATAAGGCAGAATGCATACGTTCGTGTAGCATTTGGAAACGCGTTCGAACGAGATTGCCAAAATACACAATGTAGGACCTCGTGTGCCCGATGGAACACATTTCACGTTCAATCGAGTGTACGTTGTCTGGCACGGTAAAACATCGTGGTAAAGGTAGCCTTTAGGCATTTCCCTCTAATAGAGGACCTTTAATCCACCCTAGTAAGCCCATGCGCATTAGAATGCAATGCATGCGTAAATAAAGCAATGATATGCAAAGGGTAAATGACATAATAAAAGGCGCGGCAAAACATCGTGGTAAAGGTAGCCTTCAGACATTTCCCTCGAATAGAGGACCTTTAATCCACCCTAGTTAGCCCATGCGCATTATATTACAATGCATACAAATGAATGAGACAATAATGTGGAACTCCGTATATCCGATTAAACATATCTCACATTCAATCAAAAATACTTCGTCCGGCGCGGCAAAATATCGTGGCAAAGGTACCCTTTTGGCTTTTCATCCCTCAAAATGGAGGACCTTTAATCCGACTTGATTTGCCCATGCGCATTATATTACCATGCATAAATAAGTAACATGCAGAAAGTAATAACATACTAATGACTAAATCATGCTTAAAAAATAAATAACATACTAACGGCTAAATCATGCTTAAAACGCAAGGTTGGATGAAGCGAAACATGTGAATCTCTCAAGTGGTACGTGGCATTGTATCCCGAGTGCAAACTGCAATACCATCCATTCGGATTCGGCTACGGAATTTACGTCCAGGTTTCCATCCGATATACCACAAGAGAGAACACATATTCCATTCATTCAAGGACCACAACATGTATCAACAAACGACTCTCATGCGAA
Organism: Zanthoxylum bungeanum; assembly: GCA_019454045.1. Classification (NCBI taxonomy): domain Eukaryota; kingdom Viridiplantae; phylum Streptophyta; class Magnoliopsida; order Sapindales; family Rutaceae; genus Zanthoxylum; species Zanthoxylum bungeanum. The sequence continues at coordinate 440,302 of SKCR01023781.1, forward strand.
GGAATTCTAATAAACAACAAAAAAAGATGAGAATAAATAAGAAGGGTGCCCTCAGGTCTAACCTCTTAGGTCGTCTCTAGAAAGTGCGTTACACGGCCGTCGGAATGGTTGATGCTCCGCAACTCCTCCGGTTCACTGGTCCACTGCTTTCGTTCGCTGCTTCACTGTTTTGAGTTGTCGTTTCCTCTGATTTGCTGCTGTTTTCGCAATATTTTCTGGTCACTATTTTACGATAAATAAGGGACTGTTTTTTGTATTTTTAATGGGTATTGGGGCTGCTGTTTTAGGCGGTAATTTGGGCAGTTTCTGGGTTGTTTTCAATGCAGTTTGTGGAGGTGATTTTCGGTGGTTGCAAGGACTATTTTGGGCTGGGATTTTTTGTTTTTATAGGGAATGTTTCAGTGATGATGTTTGCTGTTAATGAGGGGTTTCGGTGATGATGTTTGCTGTTTTATTATTTTCGGTGGTGAGGGTGTTTAGGGGTTATGGTTTCGATTGCTAGAGATGAGGAGAATGGATAATTTTTTTTTTTTTTTTGCTTCTTGTTTTTTGCCTTGGGTGTGAATGCTAGGGGTTCAAGGTTGGATTTAGGCTTCTTTTTATAATGGTTTGCTAGGGTTTCTAGGTAAGGAAGGGAATCCTAAAAAAAAAAAGTGTTTTGATTGGTTTATGAACGGAAGAGATGTGTTTAATTTAGGGAGTGAATATCTTGATTGGTGTTTGATTGGGGAAGGGATTTGATATGATTTGATTTGTATCTTTTAATTAGGGAATGTGATTTGTCTTGATTAGGAATATGATATATTTGATTAGATTAGGAAGGGATTTGATCTAATTAATTTACTTTAATTTGTGACATGTATTTTAAATATTTTAATTATTTTTTGGATGGGTTTTGATGGGCTAATTGGGCTTGGGCGTGAGGCTAGCAACAAAACCAGAAGTATCGACACCGTTCGAACGTCTATTCGAACACTACATGAACGCCCGCAATCTGCTTGACGTTCGAACGTGCTCACGAATGCAGCACGGACGCGAAAGTAGTGAACATGTGAATCGAATCTGATGACATACTTATTCTGAATTTCCCCTTCCGACATTCGTTTTCCACGACTTCCGCAACCTAAAGAGTAGTGCCTCCGTATGAGACTCATCATCGGGACTTATATGCAAAAATACAGTGCCTACAGTCGCCCCCACTTTGATGGGACTTGTGCAGTGTGTGACAATGACAATCCTATCAAAGTCTATGCAATGCATTTTTACTTACCTGGCTCGCCAGCTGCCACCTGACTTGCCTGCTGCTTCGAGCTGAGTTGATGATGCAGGGGGCCATCGACCCTAGGACGTATCCCAATAACTACAACTGATGATGTAGTGGGTCATCGACCCTATGACGCATCCTGGAACTACAACTGCTGATACAGTGGGTCCAAAACCCTGGGACGCATCCCAATAACTGTAATGGATAACGGGGACCACGACCATGGGACGCATCCCAATACCGCTGACAATATGGGTCACGACCCTATGACACATCCCAAAAATGGAACTGATGATGCATGGGGCCATTGACCCTGGGATGCATCCCAATAACTGCAACCAACAATGGGGGCCTCGACCCTGGGATGCATCCCAATACCGCTGACAATGTGGGTCACGACCCTGGGACTCATCCCCAAAACTGATGCTGATGTGGGCCTCAACCCTGGGATGCATCCTCAAAACTGCTGATGATGTGGGTCACGACCCTGAGACTCATCCCCAAAACTGATACTGATGCTGATGTGGACCTCACCCCCGGGACTTATCCCCAAAACTGACATTGTTGCTGAAGTGGGCCTCGCCCCCGGGACTCATCCCCAAAACTGATGCCGATGTGGGCCTCGCCCCTGGAACTCATCCCCAAAACTGATGATGATGTGGGTCCCGACCCTGGGACTCATCCCCAAAACTGATGATGCATGGGGCCGCTGCTGCTTCTGGTTGGCTTGTCTTTGCCGCTTTCTCTTCTTCTTTGAAACCTGTGATTACAAAACAGAACAAACACAAAAAGGAATGCAAATACGTCACGTGTATGCATGCATGCATGAATGAATTTCTTATTCCGTTGGGTTAGGTCTTCTGCCAGGTCTTCTCTTTCTCAGGCAAAATATTGCTTCAATATGTCCACGTTGATCGGCTCAGTGAACTCATTCCCTTCCAAATCTAACAGTCTCACTCCCACATTTCCCATTACTTTCTGCACTATGTAGGGTCCTTCCCAGTTGGGTCTGAACTTTCCTCTTGGATCTGTCGTCGACGGCCTTGACTGCTTAAGTACCAAATCACCCTTTCTGATCTTAGTAGGACGTACATTTTTGTTGAATGCTCGAGCCAACCTCTTCTGGTATAACTGCATGTGATGTAAAGACTTCATTCTCTTCTCATCCAACAGTGCCAACTATTTAATTCTCTGCGAGACCCATTCTTGTTCAGATAACTCTACTTCTGCTAGAACCCTCATGTACTGTATCTCAACTTCCACGGGTAGTACTGCTTCCATTCCATAGACCAAAGAGTATGGCGTGGCTCCTGTTGCTGTTCTCACTGATGTTTTGTACCCCCACAGGGCGTATGGCAACTTATCGGCCCAATCTTTGCATTTTTCTGTCATCTTGGCTAATATCTTCTTTACTATCTTATTGGCTGCCTCGACTGCCCCATTTGCCTGCGGTCTGTAAGGTGACGACTTGTGATGTCCTATCCCATATCTCTGTAGCATTGCCTTCGTTTCCCCTTGAAACTGAACTCCGTTATCTGTCACTACATGATGCGGCATCCCATATCGACATATGATGTTCCGGGCTATGAACTTCGCCATCTGCTTTGCTGTAACATTGCGAAACGACTCGGCTTCCACCCATTTCGAAAAATAGTCTACTGCTTCTACTATGAAACGATATCCTTTCGATGCGTGTGGTCGAATTTCTCCTATCATGTCAATTCCCCATGCTGAGAAAGGCCATGGCTCTGATAGCCCATGTAACTCTGTGTGAGGCAGATGGTTCATATTACCATGTGCTTGACAATCATGACAATGTTTTACCAGCTTTGCACAGTCTGTCTCCATGGTCAACCAGTAGAAACCTTGTCTTACAATCTTGCGAGACAAATTCAACCCATTCATGTGTGGTCCACAAACCCCGGCATGTATTTCTTCCATTGCCTTCTGAGCTTCTTCTTTTCTTAAACACTTCAACTGAACTCCATTTGCTTGCCTCTTGTAGAGCTCTCCCTTTAAAATCACATATTGAGAAGCCAACTTCTGAATGGCTATTCTGTCTTTTATGCTTGCTTCTTCTGGGAGTTCTCTGTGTTCCAAGTATCGCTGAATATCATGGTACCAAGGTTTTCCGTCGTCGATCTCTACTTCCAAAACTCTTTCTATCTCATAAACGGGTCTGCTTGCTGTTGTCAGTACCAACGGTCTCATCACTAACTTCTCTGGATTTTACCAAGTTGCTGCAAGTGTAGCTAATGCGTCTGCCATCTGATTCTCTTCTCGTTGCAAGTGCTGAAACTTACAATCGGGGATAGCTTGTGCCAACTTTCTGATGTGAAAAAGGTAAGGTTTCAACCATTCTTCCTTTAATTCCCATTCTCCCTGCATCTGTCGGACTACCAACATCGAATCTCTGTAGACCTCCACGCTCTCAGCCTTCAAGGCTATCAATGCAGTCAATCCAAAAGCACATGCTTCATACTCGGCCATGTTGTTAGTTACTCTGAACGTGAACCTCTTGGCCATAGGCAGGGTTTCTCCTTCGGGGGTCACTATCACGATCCCAATTCCGGCTCCTTTGAAATCCACTACTCCGTCGAAATACATCTTCCATCCTTGAACTGTTATTGCTTGGATCTCTTCATCTGGGAATTCAAACTTGTACTGATCCCCTTCAATAGGTTGCAATGCCAGGAACTTTGCTACGGCTCGCCCTTTGATTACTTTGGAAGTGAGGTACTCAATGTCAAACTCTGTCAGCAACACTAACCATCTGCCCAACTTCCCCACTAGCGAAGGTACTGAATACAGATACTTCAAGGGATTCTCCTTTGCTACCACCTGGATCTTGTAAGATTGGAAGTAATGACGAAATTTTCTGGACACCCATACCACTGCCAAACAGATCTTCTCTACTTCTTGATAGTGGGCTTCGTACGGAAGCATCTTCTTACTGAGATAGTATACCGCATGCTCTACTCCCGTCTCATCTGCCTGTACCATCATTGCCCCCAATGCTTTTGATTCTATGGCTAAATACAGTACTAAGGGTTTGCCCGGTCTTGGAGGTTTCCATACAGGAGGCTTTACCAAGTATTCTCTGATCATGTTGAAGGCTGCTTGACATTGCTCATTCTATTTCACTGGTTGGTCTTTTCTCAGCAGTTTGAAGATAGGCTCACATACTGACGTCAACTTGGCAATAAACCGATTGATGTACTGAATTTTCCCGAGTAATGCTCTAACTTCTTTCTTAGTCTTCGGTGCGGGCATTTCGGTGATTGCTTTGATCTTCTCAGAGTCTACCTCTATCCCTCTCATTCCTACTGTATGTCCCAGCAATTTTCCTGATGTTACCCCAAACACACATTTCTTGGGATTCAGCCGCAAGTTGTATTTGTCAACTCTCTGAAGGAACTTCTCCAGATCTTCTATATGCCCGATTCTTGTCTCTGATTTCACCATCATGTCATCCACATATACTTCAATCTCTTTGTGCATCAAATCGTGGAATAATGTAGTGGCCATCCGTTGATAAGTAGCTCATGCATTCTTGAGCCCAAATGGCATTACTTGTAATAATATGTGCCCCACTCGGTGAAAAAGGCAGTCTTGTGCTTGTCTTCTTCAGCCATAAAAACCTGATTGTATCCTGAAAACCCGTCTGCAAATGAATATATGGCAGATAAAGCCGCACTATCAACTAGTACGTCTATATGAGGTAGAGGAAAATCATCTTTCGTGCAAGCCTTATTAAGATCTCTGTAGTCCACACACATTCTGACCTTCCCGTCTTTTTTTGGCACCGGCACAATATTTGCCAACCACTCAGGATACTTCACTACTTCCAGGAATCCCACATCTATCTGTTTCTTGACTCCCTCTCTGACCTTCTCGGCCCACTCAGGTCTCATCCGTCGAAGTTTCTGTTTCACTGGCTTCATATTTGGATAAGTTGGTATTATATTATGGGCAATGCTTCTGTCTATTCCAGGCATGTCCTCATAGGACCAAGCAAATACTTTGGCATATTTGGCTAATATTTCTTCTAATTTCTCCCGCTCCTCGGAGGTAACCTCACTTGCAATTAGAATTTCCTTGGGGCTCTCAGTTATACCAAGGTTAAATGCATTTGTTTTGGTGGAGCTGATATCAAATATACTCAAGTCGTGCAAATTGAAAGGAAGAGACTCAGACAAGTAAGCGAAATGATTATCTTTATTACTAGCAGATGCATGAATACATTCAAATAAATCAGAGAGATAAATATCCTCATCATCTACGGACACTTCATCCTCCGCAACTGGGTTTTTTTCAGCCTCCTTATTCTCCTCGAGGGTTAGGCTTTCCAGCTCCATCAGCTCTTCTTCCCACTTATCTTCTTCCTTCGCAACTTCTTCCGTCGGCGGTTTCTCACCCAACACATCTTGAAAGATCTCAAACCCCGGTATCATGACCCTATTAACTTCTACTAGTTCGGGCTTTCCTTGATACCCCGTAGCCTTCACAAAGCATTCCATCAGCTTCGAACCTTTTTTCTTGGCCTTCGGCTTATCCTCATCAGACTTGTACCTCAGTCCTCTCCGAGTGGTCTGCCCTTTAAAGTTTGGCAGAGTTCCTCCGACACCTGAACCTTTACCCGGCTCGAACTTCATTTTTCTCATGATCCTAGCTACCTTAGGATCCACCCATTCTTCAAAGGTTGCCGACATCTGGAACCTCATGAAAGGTTGTATCTCTAAAGCAGCCACAACATTATCTATTTCAGCTTTAATGGTGATGATCTCTCCTCCGTATGGAAACTTGATGGCCTGGTGCAGAGTGGAGGGCATGCCCCCAAGCTTGTGAAACTATGCCCTCCCCAACAACAAATCAAAAGTAGCCGGGATGTCAAGCACAGTGAATTCAACCTCATCTTCAATCGGTCCCACCTTAACTATTGCAGCGAAAGTTCCCTCAACTCATCGCTTACTGTCATCATATGCCTTGATAGTCATATTGGAGGGATCCAGATCTGTTACCTTCACTCCCAATCTCGATAGGATCTTCAGAGGGCACACATTGATAGATGAGCCATCATCCACCATTACATAGGATGTCTTCCTTCCTCTCACTTCAGCTCTGATGAATAGTGGTTTTTTATGATTTCTTCCCTCTACTGGGAGTTCTTCCTCAGAAAAAGTTATTGACTACAAAGCTTCATTCTGTACTGACCCTACAAACATTGCAGGATTAGCATCCTCTGGTACTACTATCTTGCTCAAGGCTTCAACCATAGCACGCCTGTGTTCCTGTGACGAACACAACAATTCCCAGATGCTGACATGTGCCCGTGTTTTCTTTAGCTGGCGCAGCACTGCATCCCCTTCAGTATTATCCATATTTTCTGTCACTTCTCTCCCTTCTGTCAACACTTCTTTACGTTTCTCAGTCGTATCACTGTAGAAATGCCCGCTGCGTGTCATTCCTCTCACCTCCTCTTCATCACTACTGGAGAAGTCTTCCCATAAATTCTTCCCCTGTTCTGTTTCATCTTCGTTGTTGCTATCACAAATCCCCAGGCAAAAGGCTTGGTATTCAAAGGATTTGAACAAGGCTTTCGGGTAGGCCAGAGCTTATCATATAGGTAGGTGGTGGGACAGAGTGATAATTTGGTAGGGGGTTTCGATGTGTGTTGGGCTGTTCTTTTTCGGGGTCAGGTACTTTTTGGGAGTCTATGAGGTCCTGGATTTCATGGCGGAGGTGGGCACAACTGTCAGTGTCATGGCCTTTCTGTTGGTGGAAATGACAATAGTGGTTCAGGTTGAGATGTGGTGGTGGAGGGTGTGGAAGTGGTTTGGTCTCTAAGGGTTTCAGAAGTCCCGGTCTCTTTAATTTCTCCAACACCTAAGACAATGGTCTACCCAGGTTGGAGAATCGCCGGTTCCGGATGGCAGCAACTTCAGCAGAAACAGGCTTGGTACCTAATGCTCCCCCAATGGGCCTCCTATTCAGGCTATAGAACTTTCTATTCTCAGCCTCTTCTTCCTCAATATCCATGACAGTTTCCCTCAACTGTCGAAAATCAGTAATCATGGAGGTCATCCTCCTCAACTTGCCATAAATGGAGGGCTTGGTGCCCTTGATGATCATTTTGATTTGGTCCTTCTCTGAGGGCCGAGTCTGCATCTTTAGAAGCTGGCTTCTCCAGCGGTCTACATACTCCTTGAAGCTCTCATCCGGCTTCTGCTTGGTGTTCTCCAAATCGCTGAGTGACAAGTCAATCTCCAAATCTGTAACATATTGTTTCAAGAAGGCCTCCGCCAATTCCCTCTAATCCTCCTTGATCTTCCTCTCCAGGCTGTGATACCATACTACGGGTGCCCCCTCGAGCGACATCCCAAACATTTTCTGAACCTGACGTTTGGATAGACCCACTGAACTCATAACTGAAACATATTGTCGGAGATGGACCCTCGGGTCCCCATTCCCATTAAACTTAGCTATATCCGGCATTTTAAATTGAGCTGGCAACTGTTCCTCAAACGTCATTGCCTCATAATCCAATAGGTCTTCGTGTTTGCCCCTCATCTTACGGGTAACTCCACCTGATCTCGGAGTTTCTGCAGTTCAGTTTGAGACCCTGCCATTTTCCCCGCAGAATATTCAGCCATATCATCATCAAAACCCGGGATATCATCATTCAATCTAGTCGGAGGTTCTTCACACCTCTCATTCTCAGAGTTTCCCCCAGCACGGGGCATAACCATATTAGCCAATGCAGTAGTCAAGGCTTGCAACTGTTCAGTAACCTTGGTGAGATTGGTCTCTAACTGATCCATACGGGATACCTCGTTCTCTGATTCGCTCATGTTTGCTATCGGCCTTTTGATAAGTCTTCCCTCTTTCCTAACCCAACGCGAATCTATGGTGTCTTTTAAAATTCTCAGTCAGCATGTATGCGTGCAATGCATGGAATATATAAGTCGGCCTCTTGTCATTTTAAAGCTTCAATCACATTATTGCAAGGTGCAAACTTGTCCCAGTTGAAAAGGCCCAACATGTTTACAACTTTGCGATAACATGGCTAAACAACTTCAAATGATAAGGGGCCCAAACACGGGATGGCCCATCGGTATTTTAAAAACTTTTATCCTCAATTTTCATAAGATACGAACTCATCCCAGTTTAAATGGCCCAACAAGTTTGCATTTATAACAAGAAGTCCAACTGAATCCAAATGATGATGGCCCCTAAGCATAAGCATAAAGAAACAATTTCTATAGAGTGGCCCATCGGCATTTTAGAAACTTTTAGCCCAATTGTCATAAGATACGAACTCATCCCAGTTTAAATGGCCCAACAAGTTTGCATTTCTGACAAGAAGTCCAACTGAATCCAAATGATGATGGCCCCTAAACACAAGCACAAGGAAATAATTTCTATTGGTCGTACTACTATGGTCTACGTATGGGTTTGCGAGAGTGTAGACAACGGCTCTCACTGGTGAAGGATTGCCCACAACTAGGTCTCCCCACTCAAGGGTTCGAGTGACCAAGTGAGCGCACCCTTTTTATACCTTACGGTGCGTGCCAACGAGTTATGGTGCGTGACTGACTGTCAAATGGATTTCCTATTGAAGATTCCCCAGAGGGAGGGCGGAGCGAACTCTCTTAGAAACCCAAGCCTCTTAGGCTCTTATCGCCTTGGTGACAGGAATAAACAACAAGTCCTCCAAATTAGTCTGTCACAACGAGCTATGGGTAATGATTATCTAGGTGCCTTCACAAGTTTTCCTTATAGAAAGGTAGTGAATGAAGGAAGACAACAAACCATCACCTAGCCTTAACAATGCCTTTGATTAAACCCCTTCAACCCACGATAGACACAGTTAACAAAAGCACAAATCACAATCACTACAAGACATTATTTCGGGGACAATTCTCTATCCCTAGTGGAATCGCCAGACTGTAGGACACAGAAATCGGCGACGCTGTTCTGAGCTCGCGGCCCGGTTGGGAGTACGGAATAGCCCACGAGGGAACTAAACCGAAGAACTAAAAATGGAGTCGCCACCCGGTGTGAACCGGGAAAAGGATTTAAGGCTGCACTCACCCTCGCAAGTGAAGACCTCAAACCGTTGGGTTCAGAATGGTCCCTTACTTATGCCACTTGTAATGAAAGGATTTATGCAATAGTACAACAAAATCTCATGCAATACGTACCAAATAATTTAAGCAACATGCAAGTTTGCACACCCATAATCGTAAATGAAAGAAATGAAGGTAAAATACATAATTCATGAACGTATTAAGCAATAAAGTGCAATAATGTAACTAATAAAAACTATAAAGGCATTAATAATAAAAGCGAGCACACAATCTCATGAGCATATCGAATAAATAAATGCGGAAAATATAAATAAACAATAACGGTAAAGGCACAAATATTAGAGAGAGCTAAATAAGCATATGATGGGGAAGGGAATGACTAAGGAAACAAACATACATGGAACATGATGAAGGAATCTGTCCAGTGTATGCGCATTCGTAAACACGTTCGAACGGTAAACAGAATGCAAGCGTTCGAGTAGCGTTTGATAACGCGTTAGAACGATAAACAGAATGTAAGCGTTCGAGTAGCGTTTGATAACGCGTTCGAAGGATAAACAGAATGTCCGCGTTCGTATAACGTTTGATAACGCGTTCGAACGGGATAAGACCTGATGCATGGTACAATAAAATAGATGCGCATTCGAGTAGCGTTCATAAACGCATTCGAACGGAATGAGGCAGAATGCATACGTTCGTGTAGCGTTTGGAAACACGTTCGAACGAGATTGCCAAAATAGCATCTGAAATGACACAAACACATGCATGGATAAACAAATACACAATATAGGACCTCGTGTGCCCGATGGAACACATTTCACGTTCAATCGAGTGCACATTATCCGGCGCGGCAAAATATCGTGGTAAAAGTAGCCTTTAGGTATTTCCCTCGAATAGAGGACCTTTAATCCACCCTAGTTAGCCCATGTGCATTAGAATGCAATGCATGCGTAAATAAAGCAATGATATGCAAATGGTAAATGACATAATAAAAGGCGCGGCAAAACATCGTGGTAAAGGTAGCCTTCAGGCATTTCCCTCGAATAGAGGACCTTTAATCCCCCTAGTTAGCTCATGTGCATTATATTACAATACATACAAATGAATGAGACAATAATGTGGAACTCCGTATATCCGATTAAACATATCTCACATTCAATCAAAAATACTTCGTCCGGCGCGGCAAAACATCATGGCAAAGGTACCCCTTTGGCTTTTCATCCCTCAAAACGGAGGACCTTTAATCCGACTTGATTTGCCCATGCGCATTATATTACCATGCATAAATAAGTAACATGCAGAAAGTAATAACATACTAACGACTAAATCATGCTTAAAAAATAAATAACATACTAACGGCTAAATCATGCTTAAAACGCAAGGTTGGATGAAGCGAAACATGTGAATCTCTCAAGTGGTATGTGGCATTGTATCCCGAGTGCAAACCGTAATACCGTCCATTCGAATTCGACTACGGAATTTACGTCCGGGTTTCCATCCGATATACCACAAGAGAGAACACATATTCAATTCATTCAAGGACCACAACATGTATCAACAAACGACTCTCATGCGAAGGAATTCTAATAAACAACAAAAAAAAGGATGAGAATAAATAAGAAGGGTGCCCTCAAGTATAACCTCTTAGGTCGTCTATCGAAAGTGTGTTACACGGCCGTCGGAAGGGTTGATGCTCCGCAACTCCTCCGGTTCTCTGGTCCACTACTTTCATTCCCTGCTTCGCTGTTTTGAGTTATCGTTTCCTCTATTTTACTGCTGTTTTCACTGTATTTTCTCGTCACTATTTTACGATAAATAAGGGACTATTTTTTGCCTTTTTAAGGGGTATTGGGGCTGCTGTTTTAGGCGGTAATTTGGGCAGTTTCTGGGTTGTTTTCAGTGCAGTTTGTGGAGGTGATTTTCGGTGGTTGCCGGGACTGTTTTGGGCTGGGATTTTTGGTGTTTACTGGAACTATTTCAGTGATGATGTTTTCTTTTAAAGAGGGGTTTCGGTGATGATGTTTGCTGTTTTATTATTTTCGGTGGTGAGGGTGTTTAGGGGTTATAGTTTCAATTGCTAGAGAGGATGAGAAGAGAGAATTATTATTTTTTTTGCTTCTTGTTTTTTGCCTTGGGTGTGAATGCTAGGGGTTCAAGGTTGGGTTTACGCTTCTTTTTATAATGGTTTGCTAGGGTTTCTAGGTAAGGAATGGAATCCTCAAAAAAAGGAAGTGTTTTGATTGGTTTATGAAAGGAAGAGATGTGTTTAATTTAGAGAGTGAATATCTTGATTGGTGTTTGATTGGGGAAGGGATTTGATATGATTTGATTTGTATCTTTTAATTAGGGAATGTGATTTGTCTTGATTAGGAATATGATATATTTGATTAGATTAGGAAGAGATTTGATCTAATCAATTTAGTTTAATTTGTGACATGTATTTTAAATATTTTAATTATTTTTTGGATGGGTTTTAGTGGGCTAATTGGGCTTGGACATGAGGCTAGCAACAAAACCAGAAGTACCGACATCGTTCGAACGCGTATTCGAATGCTACACGAATGCCCGCAATCTGTTTGACGTTCGAACGTGCTCACGAACATAGCACAGACGCAAAAGCAGTGAACATGTGAATCGAATCTGATGACATACTTATTCTGAATTTCCCCTTCCGACATAAATTTTCCGCGACTTCCGCAACCTAAAGAGTAGTGCCTCCGTATGAGACTCATCATCGGGACTTATATGCAAAAATGCAGTGCCTACAACAAGGACAATCCTATCAAAGTTTTGCAATGCATTTTTACTTACCTGGCTCGCCAGCTGCCACCTGACTTGCCTGCTGCTTCGAATGGAGTTTATGATGAAGTGGGCCTCGACCTTGGGACGCATCCCATTAACTGCAACCGACAATGGGGGCCTCGACCCTGGGACTCATCCCAATACCACTGACAATGTGGGTCGCGACCCTAGGACGCATCCCAAAACTGGAACTGATGATACATGGGGCCATCGACCCTGGGACGCATCTCAATAACTACAACCGATAACGGGGGCCTCGACCCTGGGACGCATCCCAATACCGCTGACAATGTGGGTCACGACTCTGGGACGCATCCCATTAACTGCTGATGATGTGGGTCACGACCCTGGGACTCATCCCCAAAATTGATGTTGATATGGGCCTCGCCTTGTGACTCATCCCCAAAACTGATGCTAATGTGGGCCTCGACCCTAGGACGCATCCCCAAAACTGCTGATGATGTGGGTCACGACTCTGGGACGCATCCCCAAAACTGCTGATGATATGGGTCATGACCCTGGGACTCATCCCCAAAACTGATGCTGATGTGGGCCTCGCCCCCAGGACTCATCCCCAAAACTGATGCTGATGTGATGGTTCATTCCAACATATTGTACTGCCTCTCACGTGATAATCCTGATAGCTAAACATATTTTCGTCCTCAACGGATGCTTCGCGTCGAAACCAGAGAACCTTCAAAGTACTTAATACACTCAGATTCGATCGTCTGAATGAGTGATCTGAACTAGACTCCTAATGTGTGTGTGCCAAGGCTCCTTCACAGCTTAATCCTTAAGTAAGCCAACTCGATGATTTTGTCTCGGAGAATTGGATCAGTGGGTCTAACCAACCTAGATGTCTTGGTCATACTTTGCGATTACTTCCTCGTACTCAACATGATATGGCTTTCTTCTTTTTTCTTTTGTCTCTTTCTTTTCTTTCTTTTCATTTCGAACTTTCTTTTTCTTTTACTTTTTCTCTTTTCTTTTTTTTTTTTTTTTCGACACACCTACCCTTCAAGGTAGCATTTCTCCTCATGGTGGTCCTAATACTCGCCCATGGGTAGCTTCACGCTTATCGGTTATAGGTAGTCTATTTTTCTTTTCTTTCCATTGCAGGGATTTTTTCTTTGTTTCCAACCATATCATATATCGTAGCATCAGTAAACCAGGATGGACATCCAGGCAAACGGTCATTCACTGAACCACCATCTTTTCAACTAGTCATTTCGTCAACTACTCAGACTTCTACTGCTGAGATCCCGTAATCAAGTGCTCGCGAGTCTAGCCGAGATCAACTACTCAGAATACCAGATGAGAGCACATCTCACACTTATCGTTTCTAAGGTTTCTCCCCGCAACAAACAATGTCATCACCGGACATATGCCTGACTATCAAATATTTCTCTCTCTCTTTTTCTCCTCTTTTTTTTTCACTCACTCACTCTACGGAAATCTGTTATTCCACCACTGATAATGTGGGCTTCGCCCCCTGGGATCCATTCTTAAAATTCATACTGATATGGGTCTCAATCTTGGGATTCCCTCCCGAAACTAACACTGACTCATTTATGAAACTGATGACATTGTTTTGTTTACTCTCAACTTGCTTGTACTTCGCCGCTTTCCCTTTTTTTCTTTTGAGACCTGCTAACACAAATAAAATAGCAGAATAATAACGTGTGCATGTGTTGTGTATGTATGCATGTGCGGAGGTACTCCCTGTTCATGATGGGTTAGATCCTCATCTGTGCTCCTTGGCGCCATGTGCCTACACATGTCTCCGATCACCCCTGGATCTACTTTATAGTTTCCTCATACCGGTTCTCTTTTGGTGACTGTTCGGTTCTCTTTTGTCTGAAACCTGCAAACACAGAACAAACAAAACATAAAAAAAGAATGCAAGTATGTTACGTGTATGCATGCATGGATGGATGAATTCCTTATCCCATTGGGTTAGGTCCTCTGCCATGCCTTCTCTTTCTCAAGAAAAATATTGCTTCAATTTGTCCACATTGATCGGCTCAGTGAACTCATTCCCTTCCAAATCTGACAGTCTCACTGCCCCATTTCCCATTACTTTCTGCACTATGTAGGGTCCTTCCCAGTTGGGTCTGAACTTTCCTCTTGTGTCTGTCGTCGATGGCCTTGACTGTTTAAGTACCAAATCACCCTTTCTGATCTTAGTAGGACGCACCTTTTTGTTGAATGCTCGGGCCAATCTCTTCTGGTATAACTACATATGATGTAAGGACTTCAATACCAATTATTCAAATCTCTGTGAGGCCCATTCTTGTTCAGGTAACTCTTCTTCTGCTAATACCCTCATGGACTGTATCTCAACTTCCACCGGCAGTACTGTTTCCATTACCTTTAAACACTTCAGCTGAATGTCATTCTCTTGTCTTTTGTATAGTTCTACTCACATATTGAGAAGCCACTTCTGAATGGTTATCCTGTCTTTTCTGCTTGCAACTTCCTGGAATTCCCCGTGTTCTAAGTATCACTGAATGTCATAGTACCAAGGTTTCCCATCATCAACTTCTACTTCCAAGATTCTTTCTATCTTGTAGACAGGTCTGCTTGCCGTTGTCAACACTAGAGGTTTCATCACCAATTTCTCTGGATTTTCCCAAGTTGTGGCTAGTGTAGCCAACGCGTCTGTCATTTGGTTCTCTTCTCGCGGCAAGTGTTGGAATTTACAATCGGGGAGGGCCTGTGCCAGACTCCTGAGGTGAAACAAGTAAGGTTTCAACCGTTCTTCTTTCAATTCCCATTCTCCTTGTATCTACCGGACTACCAACATCGAGTCTTCATAGACTTCCATGCTCTTAGCTTTCAAGGCTATCAACGTCATCAATCCGAAGGCGCATGCTTCACACTCAGCCATGTCATCATCAAAGACAGGGATATCATCACTCAATCTGTTTGGAGGGTCCTCATGCCCCACATTCTCATAGCCTTCCCCAGCACGGGGCACAACCATATTAGCCATAGCGGCGGTCAAAGCTTGCAACTGCTCGGTAACCTTAGTGAGACTAGTCTCCAACTGATCCATATGAGATACCTTGTTCTCTGATTCGCTCATGTTTGCTAACGGCTTTTTGATGAGTCTTCCCTCTTACCCCTAACCCAACGGATATCTATGATGGCTTTTAAGACACAAAGGGTTAACATGATGTGTGTATGCATGGGATGCATGAGATGCGTGCAATGTATGAGATATATAAGTCGGCCCATTATCATTTTAAAGCATTCAATCATACTATTGTACGGTGAAAACTTGTCCCAGTTGAAAAGGCCCAACAGGTTTACACGTTTGTGATAACATGGCTAAACGACTTTAAATGATAAGAGGCCTAAACGCAAAATGGCCCATCAGCATTTTAGATGCTTTTGGCCCGATTGCCATAAAGCACGGACTCGTCCCAGTTTAAATGGCCCAACAAGCCCATACCTCATGATAAAAAGTCCAATTGAATCCAAATGACGACGGTCCTAAATGAAAGCATAAAGGGATAGTTTCTATTAGTTCTACAACTACAGTTCATGTGCGGGTCTATAGGGGTATAGACAAAGGCTCTCGCCGGTGAAGGATTGCCCACAACTAGGACTCCCCACTCAAGGGTTCAAGTGACCAAGTGAGCGCACCTTTTTTATACGCTAAGGTACGTGCCAACGAGTTATGGTGCGTGACTGACTGTCAAATGGATTTCTCATTGTAGATTCCCCAGAGGGAGGGTGGAGCGAACTCTCTTAAATACCCAAGCCTCTCAGGCTCTTATCGCCTTGGTGACAGGAATAAACAACAAGTCCTCCAAATTAGTCTGTCATAGTGAGCTGCGGGTAATGATTATTTAGGTGCCTTCACAGCTTTTCCTTATAGATAGGTGGTGAATGAAGGAAGACACCAAACCATTACCTAGCTTTAATAATTCCTTTGATTAAACTCATTCAACCCATGGAAGACACGGTTAACTAAAAAATCACAAACATTACAAGGAATTATTTCGGGGTCGATTCTCTATCCCTAGTGGAGTTGCCAGACTGTAGGACACAGAAATCAGCGACGTTGTTCCAGGCTCGCGGCCTGGTTGGGAGTACGGAGTAGCCCGCGGGGAACTAAACCGGAGAACTAAAAATAGAGTCGCCACCCGGTGTGAACCGGGAAAATGATTTAAGGCCGCACTCACCCCTCGCAATGGAAGACCTCAAACCGTTGGGTTCGGAATGGTCCCTTACTTATGCCACTTGTAATGAAAGAATTTGTGCAATAATCTAACCAAATCTACGCAACATATATTCCCAAGAGTATCCTACTCCTAAGTTTGCATACAACCTACACCTAAGTTCGCATGCATAGAAATAAATCGACATAACGGCAAGCACACAATTCATAAACACATTAAATAGATAAATGTGGAAATGTAAATAGATGATAATTTCCTAAGCCTAAATAATGAAATGATATGATTAATCATATAGTGCAAAAGAAATGATCAAAGAAACAAACATGCATGAAATGTGACGAAAAGAAGTCTGTGCACTGTATCTCTGTTCATGTAGTGATTGAAAACGTGTTCGAACGGTAAACAAAAGGTTCGTGTTGGTATAGGATTCGGAAATGCATTCGAACGGGATAAGACCTGATGCATGGTAAAGAAGAATATGTGCGCGTTCGAGAAGAGTTCTTAAATGCATTCGAACGTAAATGAAACAGAATGTCCGAGTTCAAATAGCGTTCGAAAACGCGATCGAATGGGGTAAAACCTGATGCATTAAAACAAAATAGATGAGCGTCCAAGTAGCGTTCGTAAAAGCATTCAAACGGAATGAGGTAGAATGCATACGTTTGTGTAGCGTTCGTAAATGCGTTCGAACAGAATGAGGCAGAATGCATACGTTCGTGTAGCGTTTGGGAACGCATTCGAACGAGATTGCCAAAATGGCATCTGAAATGACACAAACACATACATGGATAAACAAATACACAATGTAGGACCTCGTATGCCTGATTGAACATATTTCACATTCAATCGAGTGTACTTCATCCGGCGTGGTGATGAGCGGAAAATATATCAATATTTACCGCCCCTTTTACTTAATATTTTGTTTAGTTTCTCAGGTTTGATGAACGTTTTGATGTGTTTTAGTTTATTTTGCAGATAAAATAATATTGGGACACAATGAAATCATTTAGGACGAAATGTGGGTCAAATAAGGGCAAAAATTGGACTTGACATATTAATTTTGAAGACTGCAAACTTGAAATGGCGTTTTAACGAAGTGCAGTTTTGGAAATTCCAATTTTGCGCATCTATTGTATTTTGGGCATAACCTTTTACTCCGATATCGGATTGAGCTGATTCAAGTTCGAGATTAAAGAAGACTCAAATATCTACAACTGTGAAAGACAAAATAATTTTGACTTTTGACGATTTCATGCCCGAAATTGATTAACCATCCAGAAGTGTGTTGTGTGTAATTATTAAAGTCACTTTCAATAATTTTCAAAGCAAAAAATAAATAATAAAAATTATCAAATCACCACCAAACATGATAAGCAATTAGTGGAGCAATTAATAATGGATTTGGTGGAGCAATTAGTGGAGCAATTAGTGGATCAATTAATAATGGATTTGGTGGATGATTTGATGGAGGCAAAATTTTGCCTATAAATACCAAGCCATTTCATTTGTAAATTCATACTTTCTTCTAAGGAATTCCTTAAGAATACTAAGAAGATTGTATCTTGTTTGTTTATTTATAGCTTTCAGTAATTAATTTCCGCTTTCGCACTTTCTTTTCTTTACTTTTCAGTTTTTACTTTCTGCAATTTACTTTTACGCACAGTACTTTTCTTTCTTTAATTTTCATTTTTTTACTTTTCAGTAATGAGGAGGTAACTCCCCTTTGCTGGGGTAAAAGGTAAAACTTTTATTACTAATATTTAGATTAATCTCCCTTAATTATAATATATAAACTAGTTAAAACCTGACTTAACGAGGATACCGCCATATTGGTCGGTTGGTAATTATTTAAATTGGTTTTAACTTGACTAAACTGGATACCACCCGATTGGTCGGTTGGTAATTAATTATTAATTTGACTTAATCTGGATACCGCCTATATGGCTGGTTGGTAATTATCATGCAAAGTTAATATATTATATTAAGGGAGATATCTAAAATAGAAGTAATAAAAGTGGATCATTTTACCTCAGCATTTTCTTTTATTGTACTTTTACTTTATTTACTTTTCAGCAATTTACTTTCAGCATTTACATTTCAGCAATTTACTTTCAGCATTTACTTTTCAGCAATTTACTTTCAGCAATTTACTTTCAGCATTTACTTTTCAGTAATTTACTTTCAGCATTTACTTTTCAGCATTTAATTTTCAGTATTTAATTTCAGCATTTACTTTCCGTCATTTACTTTTCAGCATTTTACTTTATATCTTTTATTTTATTTAAGTTTTTACTAGCCCTAGTTATGTGTTAGTTATCTGGGGTTGTGATGAATTCTAATATCACCGGTTTATAAGGGGTTATTTTATAGTTTGAGTAATTTAAAGGTTTACTTATTAAGTCTTTAGCTTAATGCTTCTTGTTGTCTGATCACCAATAAGATTGATGTGGTAAATCTAAAATGAACTAGACATAGGGATTTTAGGTTTCAGCCTTAGACTTAATAGCCCACGATCTTCCTTAAGGATAGATAACCCTTTAATAGATTTCCTTACAGGATAGACATATACATGTCGGGCGGGGGTAGCCATAATTGGAACTTAAACTTAATGAATCCAGATAATTTGGTTGACATAGACATATGGTTCAATTGGGTTAAACTGGGTATTTGCGTCTGACCATCGACAGAGGCTTTTGCATAATTTCGTGTTCCAGGTTAGTAAACTGATTTATTACACCAACATAAAATAATCACTTCATCTTTTAAAAGATATTAGAATGATTCACAACCCTGGATCTTTGAGTCTTTTGTTATTTTCCTTAGTATTTTCTTTTGTTTATTTTATTTATTTTAATTAAGGAAAACCACATTCAACTAATCAAACAATCATTCTCTTCTCCATATAATTAGATACCTGTAAATAAATAGTATCAATAATTAATAACAACAGTAGGAATTAAGTCTTCGTGGGATCGATATTTTTATACTACTTGAACGATACGTGTGCTTGCGTTATACATGTGTGTTTACGCCGGTCAAGTTTTTGGCGCCGTTGCCGGGGACTTATATTTCTTGAGTTATTAATTTTGAAGCTATCTAATTTACTTGTATCTAATTTTCTTCATCTGTAATTTTTATTTCTTTATTGTGTTTTCAGGTGATTGAAAAAATGGAACATTATTGGGAGATTGAGAGATTACGTGCTTTACAAGAAGATACACCCCACATCTGCGAGCAACAGTCCGGTTTTCTGAGGCCTGTTGTACAGCCCAACGACTATCACTGGATGCCAGAACCAAGCAATACTATATTTACTCAACAAAACGTAATTGAGAGATGTGACATATGTAATGGTAACCACCCGAGAGATTATTGCGAGTACAACTACAATCCAGGGTGGCAGAGCTATCAAAATCCTTCATGGTACGAAGAACCATCACATTTTCCATCTTATCCACCATCCACCTATGATTTTCATCAAGAACCAGAACCATCAGAGGAAGATCAGTTGATTCACATGCTCAATGTTTGGCTCGCAGAATGGGAAGCTCAATTAGATGCACAAATTCAGAGTCAAACAGAATCCATACAGAGAATGACAGATCAGATCAGACAATTAACAGAGAACAAGAACTTTGTACCTCAAGAAGAATTATCAGATGAAACTGAAAAAGCTTTCGAGTACCCAGAGATCCACAATGACACCTTAACAGAGGAGGAGGCTGAGCAGTATCAACAACCAGAGGTATCAGTTCGGGAGCCCGAACCGGCAAAGTCTCAATTTGATTTTTATTATTCTGACTCTGACGAGGATGAAGCTGATCTATTTGTACCAACTGTACCAACAACGGAGGATCAAACTTTAAATCCTTAAAATGAAGATCTTGGAGCATGCTTTTCCATGATGTTTGATGAAGATCTACCTGAACCATCCATTCCAGTCGTATCAGAGGATGAAAACCTAATGTCAGAAACATCTTTACATCCTCAGGCAGATATTGATGGAGCATGCATTTCACAGATGACGGATAAAGAATTGAATACGAAAATTTTAAAATTCATCTGTGAAGAAAAGGTGGAGCAAGAAACATAGCAAATGGAGGAGCAACTGTCCGACCAAATTGAAAATCCAGAGCATGCAGGAGAAACATCGCTGTATCGGGGAGTACAAATCAAAGATATCACCCAGAAGCTTGACAGAATGGAACTTCCATTCCAAGTCAAGCACCATACGAGACCTCCTGATTTTCTTTCTTTCTTTGCAGGAACCACTAGAGCGACAAGGAGCAAAAAGGTGGCACAAGTACTAAATGGGACAAAAAATTTCTTCTACCTTACCGTTGGAAGAGACCCTTCAAAAGCAACGCACACGGGATTGTCTTTAATCGGACGTCCAAAATGACGTTGAAACCTCCTTGACGGATAGATTTCAGTCACGTCTGGCTGAAGACGAAAAATTTAGCGCTAGCAGGGAGGCAACCCATGCATTTTGTTGTAATTTTTATTTTTAAATTTTGTGTATACATGTTGTAGAGTTTTTAATTTTGTGTGTTATTTTTGTAGGGAAAGGCACAAATGGAGCATTTTAAGACAAAAGGATGGTGTTTGGCAATCACAAAGAAGAGAGACAATTCATTAGTAATGGCTAAGTAAGGAATGAAATCTTGAGACGCATCCTAATGAATTTATACTAAGCGAGTGGCGTATTGCATACACAATTCTGTTGCCTTAATTATTGTTTTGATTTGCTTTTCTGTTGTAATTATCTTTATTTTCATAGACAGAATCCAGACTTTTTGACCTTTCACGATTCATTTTGTTGTTTAGCTAACAAGCTTCCTTTGGAAGATACTAGTGCTATTATAAATCACCCTTTTCAGGTTCTATAAATTCAACTCGTCATTGCACTTTGGAAGGCATCCAGATTTAAGAAAGAAATATATAAAAATGGAAGCCACTTCAAGAAGACGAGTTGAAAACATCTGTGTGTTTTGTGGTAGTAGTGTTGGTGTTAAGCCATAATACGTAGAAGCAGCACAGGAATTGGGTCGAGTCTTAGCTGCAAGGAATATGCACTTAATATATGGCGGAGGCAATCTTGGACTAATGGGGATCGTTTCAAAGGCTGTACAAGAGGGAGGCAGTCACGTTTTGGGAATCATCCCAAAACCCTTGGCAGAGGCAAATCTTATTGGATCATCAAACGGAGAAGAGCTAATCGTGCCAGGTATGTCGGAACTATTGGTAGAAATGATTAACCGTGCTGATGCTTTTATCGCTTTGCCAGGTGGCTTGGGCACATTGGAGGAAATTTTTATAGTATTATCTTGGGCGAACCTGAACATACACCAGAAACCGCTTGGACTGTTCAACGTTGATGGATTTTATGATTTTCTTTGTGTGTTTCTTGATGATGCTCGGAGAAATGGGTTCGTGTCAAAACCTATAAAAGAACTCCTCTTTACTGCCAGAACTGCTCCGGATCTAATTGACCAACTCTTAGCCTATGAACCACAAGTTGACCCTATCCTTTCAAAGATAAATTGGTCCGAGGACGATCGTGGTAAGAGGCGTCGGATTAATCTGGATCTTAACCTTTAATTTCCTGTAGAATTTCAGCTAACCAGGTATTATCTTCTAAACTCTTCTTCTATTATTTAAGATATTGGGGACAATGTCTCATTTAGGTTTGGGGGAGGGAATTAGTTGATCAGTATCTTGTTTTTAGTTTGTGTGTTCTTTTTATTTTTAGTCCAAAATTTTTCGAAAATACAAAAAAAATTGAAAATTTTTAGAAAATTACAAAAATATTTTGCGTTTTTTTTATTTTTATTTTGACTAAAAAGGTGAAATTGGTAAGAGATGGCTGAGTAAGAATTTTTCACTCCTGAGACGTATCTTAAACCATTTTTGAAATAAGTTAATTTTTGTTTATTTCCTTTTGAATTATTTAATTTGTGAATTCTCCATAATACTGACTAAAATGGATCTTCATATACTCAGTTGGCAGGTATTATCAATATGCATAGTAACATACGGACATGAGTTATAATTGAAAAGTTTGTAATATTCAGTGCTTTAGTTTAATTGGAGGAAGCATCTCAAAAAGCAATGGAGTAAAAAAAAAAAAAAAAACATCTGAGATCAGAGTTATTAAGTCTGTAAGGGTGTTTTAACACCTAGTGCCCTAAAACCAACTGGTTTGGGAGTCACTGGCCCAAAGCTCGCTACATGGATCAAAGATGCTACAAAAATATCTGAAGTCTGAGTAATTAAGTCCTTAGGGGTGTCTTAACACCTGGTGCCCTAAAGCCAACTGGTTTGGGAGCCACCGACCCAACACTCGTTACATAGATGGAAGATATTATATATAAATAAAAAATAGAAAAAAAAAATCAAAGAAAAAATCAGAAAAATGACAAATTATTTCATTGCTACAAAAATGTGTGAAATCTGATAGAACTTTAGGACAAAAATATTACTCTCTTATCAACTGCACTTATGACTATTGTAGGCAAAAATGAGTTGTTTAATATTGTTTTGGCTGTGTATATGGAGAATGGTAAATATAATAGGAGAATTTACTTATTCAGTAATTTAGAAAGAAAGAAAACAACTAGTAACTTGGAGTAGAAGTTTCACCTGATTAGTCACTAACTTCTTTATTCTATTTTCGCTTGTCTTTTTGCTTTTGTGTGCATTAGTTTCACTACCTTTTTACTTTTGTAAAATGTTTGTGGGTATCGTTGATGTAAGCCCTCACGAGACTATAACTCGTCCACTAGGGACACCTAGGGGTTTAAAGGCTTGTTGCATATGCTAAATGCAACCGTGATCCCTACGAAAGTGGCTTAGTTTAATTTTAATTATTTCTTATATTTTATTTTGTTGTTTTGCTCGAGGACTAGCAAAATGTTAGGTTTGGGGGTGTGATGAGCGGAAAATATATCAATATTTACCGCCCCTTTTACTTAAAATTTTGTTCAGTTTCTCGGGTTTGATGAACGTTTTGATGTGTTTTAGTTTATTTTGCAGATAAAATAATATTGGGCCACAATGAAGTCATTTAGGATGAAATGTGGGTCAAATAAGGGCAAAAATTGGACTTGACATATTAATTTTGGAGATTGGAAACTTGAAAGGGCGTTTTAACGAAGTGCAGTTTTGGAAATTCCAATTTTGCGTATCTGTCGTATTTTGGGCATAACTTTTTACTCCGATATCGGATTGAGCTGATTCAAGTTCCAGATTAAAGAAGACTCAAAGATCTAAAACTGTGAAAGATAAAATAATTTCGACTTCTGACGATTTCATGCCCGAAATTGATGAACCATCCAGAAGTGTGTTGTGTGTAATTATTAAAGTCACTTTCAATCATTTTCAAAGCAAAAAATAAATTAATAAATAAATAATAAAAATTATCAAATCACCACCAAACATGATAAGCAATTAGTGGAGCAATTAATTATGGATTTGGTGGAGCAATTAGTAGAGCAATTAGTGGATCAATTAATAATGAATTTGGTGGATGATTTGATGGAGGCAAAATTTTGCCTATAAATACCAAGCCATTTCATTTGTAAATTCATACTTTCTTCTAAGGAATTCCTTAATAATACTAAGAAGATTGTATCTTGTTTGTTTATTTATAGCTTTCAATAATTAATTTCCGCTTTCGCACTTTCTTTTCATTACTTTTCAGTTTTTACTTTCCGCAATTTACTTTTACGCACAGTACTTTTCTTTCTTTAATTTTCAGTTTTTTACTTTTCAGTAATGAGGAGGTAACTCCCCTTTGCTGGGGTAAAAGGTAAAACTTTTATTACTAATATTTAGATTAATCTCCCTTAATTATAATAGATAAACTAGTTAAAACCTGACTTAACGAGGATACCGCCATATTGGTCGGTTGGTAATTATTTAAATTGGTTATAACCTGACTAAATTGGATACCGCCCGATTGGTCTGTTGGTAATTAATTATTAATTTAACTTAATCTGGATACCGCCTATATGGCTGGTTGGTAATTATCATGCAAAGTTAATATATTATATTAAGGGAGATATCTAAAAGAGAAGTAATAAAAGTGGATCCTTTTACCTCAGTATTTTCTTTTATTGTACTTTTACTTTATTTACTTTTCAGCAATTTACTTTCAGCATTTACTTTTCAGCAATTTACTTTCAGCATTTACTTTTCAGCAATTTACTTTCAGCAATTTACTTTCAGCATTTAATTTTCAGCAATTTACATTCAGCATTTACTTTTCAGCATTTAATTTTCAGTATTTAATTTCAGCATTTACTTTCCGTCATTTACTTTTCAGCATTTTAATTTATGTCTTTTATTTTATTTAAGTTTTTACTAGCCCTAGTTATGTGTTAGTTATCTGGGGTTGTGATGAATTCTAATATCACCGGTTTATAAGGGGTTATTTTATAGTGTGAGTAATTTAAAGGTTTACTTATTAAATCTTTAGCTTAATGCTTCTTGTTGTCTGA
This sequence comes from Zanthoxylum bungeanum, assembly GCA_019454045.1. NCBI lineage: Eukaryota > Viridiplantae > Streptophyta > Magnoliopsida > Sapindales > Rutaceae > Zanthoxylum > Zanthoxylum bungeanum. The sequence continues at coordinate 465,149 of SKCR01023781.1, forward strand.
TCACCAATAAGATTGATGTGGTAAATCTAAAATGAACTAGACATAGAGATTTTAGGTTTCAGCCTTAAACTTAATAGCCCACGATCTTCCTTGAGGATAGATAACCCTTTAATAGATTTCCTTACAGGATAGACATATACCTGTCGGGCGGGGGTAGCCATAATTGGAACTTAAACTTAATGAATCCAGATAATTTGGTTGACATAGACATATGGTTCAAATGGGTTAAACTGGGTACACTACAAGAAAAAAGGCTTTTACTGATACAAAATTAGTGTCAGTAAAGGGTTTTACTGACACTATATAAATGTGTCAGTGTTGCCGCAGCCAGAAATCACTGACACTAGTTTCTAGTGTCAGTGATTCTTAGTGTCAGTAAACGTTAATACTGTAGTATCAGAAAATTATTGACACTATGGTATCAGTAATCTCTCACACTATTTTAGTGTCAGTAAATTATTGACACTATATCATCAGTATTTAGTGATACTATAGTGTCAATAAATTTTGTTACTGCAGTATCAGTATATCGCATATATTTGATTTTTAGTGTCAGTAATTATTGTTACTATAGTATCAATATCCGTCAATATCTTTTAAAATTTAAAAATAGCCTATCCGATTTAAGTCAACTACAGTAAACCCTAAATCATCAATATTAACCCCTCTATCGTCCACCCATGAACACTTGAAAACTGTTTTCTTAAACATCAAATAATCAAGTTGCCAAATTTCATCAATGACCCCATAAAATTTCATGTTCCCAGAATGAGGATGTTTATCTTTTGAGCTTGAAATTTGCAAAGTATTAGCAACAACCATAACACCACTATTTTGTGTTTCACGGTTGTTGTCCCGATCCTTCGTCGTAAAACTTGAACCATTAATCTGGTAGCTGGGATATGTTACCACACTTGGTCGCAGTTTACTTGTCAACGACCATATTGTATCATCAATTGGCACATTATTTGCCTTATCTTCTCCTACCTATTGTTTGAAATCACAAAAGAACAATAATTACTTTAATACGAACAATTTATGAGTAAAATTATATAAACATGTGTTTACCACTACAAACCTTATTTTCAACCCAATCACAAAATGTGCGAGTATGTTCAGCTTACAACCACAAAGGTTTCTTTGACTGACGGGGGTATTTTAATTGCAAATATCGAATATGCTCCCTATAGTGACACCAAATGTTATACAAATATTAATAAACAAATAACTTATAAATTAAAAAAAATTAGACACAAACATACCCTATTAATGATTGGATTTCATGGGTATTCATTAGAACACAAAGGTGTGCTTGCCTCAACATATGGGCATCTACTTCCTTTATGTGTGCATATTCTAATGGCCTTTCGATTGTAAAATCAATAAGACAACCAGTTGGTAGTCCAATGGAATCACAATTTGCAAAGTAATCAGCACAAAATTCAAGTGCTTCTTCAGCAACATAACTTTCAGCAATACATCCTTCAGGGTGGTTGCGGTTACGAACATAACCTTTAAGTCTTTTCATATCTCTCTCAAAAGGGTACATCCAAAGAAGAAAAATTGGCCCACATAACCTAACTTGTTCAACTAGATGGACAGTCAAATGGATCATGATGTCAAAGAAATTGGGTAGGAAGTACTGTTCAAGTAAGCACAGGGTGATAACAAGTTCCTTTTGCAATAGGTGAAGACTATCAGGATTTATTACCGTAGAGCACAATGAAATGAAAAAAAAAACACAACCTGATTATGGCATTTCTAATATTTTTTGGCAAACAATTTCGAATTGCCAAAGGGAGTAGTTGTTGCATCAAAGTATGACAATCATGAGACTTGAGTCCTTGAAGCCGACAATCATCCATTGAAACAAGATTACGAAAGTTGGAAGAGTACCCATTTGGAACTTTGATACCTTTCAAGGTTTCACAAAACATTTTCTTCTCTTTTTTACTCAAAGTGTATGGTGCTGGAGGTAGGACATTGCTATTTGTGTCAGGCACTAGTTTTTCCCTAACCTTGAGGTGATCAAGATCTTTTCTAGCATTAATCCCATCCTTTGTCTTGCCTGCTTGATGAAGTATTGTACCATAGATGTTTTCACACACATTTTTTTCAATGTGCATCACATCTAATAAATGACGAACTAACAAATATTTCCAATACTCTAAATCAAAGAAGATCGATTTCTTTTTATACAATTTCAGAAAAATGTCTTAATCACCTTCACCTTCACCACCACCATCATCACGTTTTCGCTTTTTGATCTTTCTTTTCCCAAACTTGGTTTGAATATGCTCAACCATTTTAAATATTTCCTGACCTTTTAAATATTGAGGAGGAGAATCCCACTATTTCTTTCCAATGAAAGCTTTTTTTAGTTTTTGAAATGAGTGACCAGGTGGTAGAAACCGTTGGTGGCCCATATAAGACATTTTCCGACTATGCGACAACCAATGTGCACAAGTGCCTATCCCACAAAGTGGACAAGCATAATATCCCTTAACGGTACACCCAGATAGGTTTCCATATGCTGGGAAGTCACTGATTGTCCACATCAACACAGCTCGTAAATTGAAAATTTCTTTTTTATATGCATCATACACATCAACACCTACATTCCACAAGGTTTTTAAATCCTCGATTAAAGGTTGTAGGTACACATCTATATCATTTCCAGGCTGCTTGGGGCCAGATATCAAAAGAGACAACATCATAAACTTTCTCTTCATACACAACCATGGAGGGAGATTGTATGTTATCAAAGTAACGGGCCAACAGCTATAAGTGGTGCTTTGATTGCTATACGGATTAACCCCATCACTTGAGAGAGCTAAACGAAGATTTCTAGGATCTTGGGAAAATTCAGGCCACTTATTGTCAATTAATTTCCATGCCGGTGAATCTGCAGGGTGGCGAAGATTGCCGTCTTCAATTCTCTTATTTGCATGCCAAATCAAGTTTTCAGCTGTCTGTGGTGAATGAAACATTCTTTTGAACCTAGGAATAATTGGAAAATACCATAACACCTTCCCAGGAACCCATTTTCTCAATTGTTTGGAACCATCATTTTTTCTTTTCCACCTAGATTGTCCACAAATTGGGCATTCAATAAGATTTGCAAACTTATTCCTGTAAAGAATGCAATCATTTGGATATGCATGTATTTTATCATAATCTAAGCCCAACACTTTCATTGTTTTTTTTGCCTCATACATAGACTTGGGTAGATTATTATTTTTTGGTAATATATCAGCAAGAGCTTCTAACAAAGCTGAAAATCCTTTATCAGACCACCCATAATTCCCTTTGACATTATACAGTCTCATTAAACCCGATAACTTTGAATGCTTAGAACCTAGATATAATGGCTTTTCAGCATCTTCAAGCATATCTGTGAAAGAGCTATGATCTTTATCACATTGCTCATACGCATCTTGAACCATATCAACTACATCACTATAGTCATGACATCTGAAACGTTGACTTTGTGGAAGGTCTTGGCAATTTTCAGAAGGAGATACAGGTTTAGATTCACCATGCCAAGTCCAAACTAAATACGTTTGGAGAAAGCCTTTCTGAAACAAATGAAGCTTCACCTCTTTAGGAGTATGAAACTCCATATTGCAACAACGGGCGCAAGGACATCTAATTAACATTCGATTTTCAGAATTAAGAATTGCAAACTCCAAGAATTCATCAACTCCAACACGATATTCACTGGAAAGTCTATCACAATATATCCATTTTTTGTCCATTTTACGTACCTAACCTGTTCATAATATGTACCTTGTCGATGTAAGTTTATAAAATTTTCATAATTAGTTTCAAAGGTTTAAAGAAAACATACATTAGAGTAAAATAACGAAGAACATTGGCTCCAATCCAATGTTATTTTTCTGCAATGTTCTCGATCTTCCTAACTACCAAAAGACCATCTCCCAGCACCCTCTATAACAGAAGTAAATTAGCATTTCAGAGAAGCCATAAAAATACAACTATCCAGAAACAAGAATATGAATTAGATGACACAACCATCCATGCAAAAGATTGAAAGAACCTTCATATATGAATTAGATTGTCGAGTCACGACACAACCATCCATGATTGAAAAACAGGGGTAAAAGTAAAACAATATACATCATACATCAATACCTGTCCTTGACCAGGCTTCTAATGCGAGCCTTTTCTCGGAAATAACAAATTTTTATTAACACACATCAGAAAATGTTGTGCAATTCTTATTGGAAAATATATTAGCACACCAAAAACGAAAAATATTACTAGATTAGTATTAGAGCACTTACTCCAAATACAACGTGCTTATTGTCAAGCCAATCACATTTTGCACACGTGATAAAGAACTGCGATGAAAAGAAGTGCAAGTAATCTACAAGATAATAGATAATTTGAGAAATCTTCAAGAAATAACATTCCAATTGATAATGCTCAATTTTTGGGTTATATAACAAAATATGTGGAAAGAAAATGTAATAACAATTCACAAACTCATTCTCGGTTCAAAATTTTTTGGATAGAAACCTTTCTATGTACAGCACAAAGCTGCAGTGAGGCTCGGTTATGGGTCGCGGCTCAAGCGATGGATGGTGAGATGCAGAGATGGTGAAGGTCTGGTCGACTGCAACTGCGAGAGGCGGCTGGAGTGGAGAGAGTTTAGGGTTTAAACTTTAAATTCGTTTGAGAGAAAGAAGAGAGGCTAGTTTAGTCTTTAGATTTTTTAGTTTTTTACTTTTTAATTTTTAAGTTAAACTTAAATTACTAATATATCCTTATACACTTAATAAATATTTGAAAATTTTAAGGGTAAATTTGTAATAAGGTATCATTAATTTACTGAGACTAAATTTACTGATACTCTAGTGTCAGTAATATATGCGAAAAACGTCACTTCCGCGAGGTGTTGGTTCGACTCCAGACAACTACGCGTTTTTTTTTTTTTTATTTCTTACTTATACTATTGTAATAGTAATTACTGACACTAAAATCGCTGATACCATAGTGTCAGTAATTATTGATATTTAAGTGAAAAACACAGAAATAGGCCCATTTACACGTCGTTTCTGACACTTTTAGCCTAGTGTCACTAACCTTAGTGTCAGTAAAGGCCTTTTTTCTTGTAGTGGTATTTGCGTCTGACCATCGACAGAGGCTTTTGCATAATTTCGTGTTCCAGGTTAGTAAACTGATTTATTACACAAACATAAAATAATCACTTCATCTTTTAAAAGATATTAGAATGATTCACAACCCTAGATCTGTGAGTCTTTTGTTATTTTCCTTAACCCTAGATCTTTGAGTCTTTTGTTATTTTCCTTAGTATTTTCTTTTGTTTATTTTATTTATTTTAATTAAGGAAAACCACATTCAACCAATCAAACAATCATTCTCTTCTCCATATAATTAGATACATGTAAATAAATAGTATCAATAATTAATAACAACAGTAGGAATTAAGTCCTCGTGGGATCGATATTTTTATACTACTTGAACGATACGTGCGCTTGCGTTATACGTGTGTGTTTACGCCGGTCACGTGGCAAAACATCATGGTAAAGGTAGCCTTTAGGCATTTCCCTCGGATGAAGGACCTTTAACCCACCTTAGTTAGCCCATGCGCATTAGATTACAATGTTTGAATAAACAAATAATATGGGACCTTGTATGCCCGATTAAACACATTTCCCATTCAATCGAGTGTACTTCGTCTGGCGCGGCAAAACGTCGTGGCAAAGGTAGCCCTTAGGCTTTTCATCCTTCAAGGTGGAAGACCTTTAATCCAACTTGATTTGCCCATGCGCATTACAATATGATGCATACAAATAAATAAGACAATAATATGGGACTTCGTATTTTCCGATTAAACATATCTCACATTCAATCAAACATACTTCGTCTAGCACGGCAAAACGTCGTGGCAAAGGTAGCCCTTAGGCTTTTCATCCCTCAAAACGGAGGATCTTTAATCCAACTTGATTTGCCCATGCGCATTACATTACAATGCATAAATAAGTAACATGCGGAAAGTAAATGGCAGATTAAAAAATGTGAATAGTAGATGAACAAGATTAAATAAAGCGAAACACATTCCGTTTGCTCAAGTAGTATGTGGAGTTGTTTCCAAAGTACAGACCGTACTACCGTCCATTCGAATTCAGCTACGGAATTTATGTCTGGGTTTCCATCCGATATACCACGAGAGACAACACATATTCCATTCATCCAATAGCCATAGCATACATTAATCAACAATACCCATGCGAAGAAATATTGGCAAAATAAAAGAAATAAGCGGAAATAAAGAAAAAAGGTGCCCTCAGGTCTAACCCTTTATGTCGCCTCTTGGAAGTGCGTTACTCGGCCGTCGGAAGGGCTAACACTCTGCAACTCTTCCGGTTCATTGATTTTCCATTTTCCTTCGTCGCTTCGTTATTTTAGGTCGTTGTTTCCTCTGTTTTTGCTGCTATTTTCTGGTTGTATTTTTCGGTAATTTGGGAATTTTTTGGACTGTTGTTTTGCGATATTTGGGCTGTCTTAAGGTGCAGTTTTTGGTCACTATTTTCGGTAATTTAAGCTACTGTTTAAGGGTGTTTGGGCTTCTGTTTGAGTGTATATTTTCAGTGACTGCAGTGCAGTTTCAGGGGTGATTTTTGGTGGTTATAAGGACTGTTTTGGGCTGTGACTTTCGGTGAATGGAAGGGTTGTTTCAGGAGTATGTTTCGGTGATCCAAGGGCTGTTTGGAGCTGTGATTTTCGGTGAATGGAAGGGCTAGGGGTGTTTTGGTGATGTTCCTTTGCTGTTTTGGGAGAGTATTCGGTGATGGTAGAGAGGAGGAGAAGAGAGAATTATTTGCTTTGTTTCTTGTTGTTTTGGGCGTGAGTTGCTAGGGGAGTCAAGGGTTGAGTTTGTGCCTCTTTTTATATGCAAAGGCTAGGGTTCTCCTTGTGTGAATAGGAAAGGAATCATGTAATAAATGGTAATATCTCCTAATTAGTATATCACAATGAAAGTTTCTATTTAATTATGGATATGATTTTGCTTGATTAGGAAGATGATATATTTGATTTTATTTGATTTGTTTTATTTAGGTATGTGATTTATTTAGATTTCACCATGTGTTTAATATGTTAATTGTTATTTTGAATGTGTTTTATTGGGCTTGGGTGTGTGCTAGAAGAGGTGTGGGCGAGTGGTTGGTCATTTTGGTGGGCTTAGTGGTGTGTGGGCTTGATGTGTGGCTTGCGGGGGTTTTGGGCCAAGGATAAGTGGTTTACGGGGGTTTTGGGCCGAGGATAAGTTTTAAAACAGAAATCCAACAAGAAAACCTGAGGCTAAGTAAACGAATAAAATCCAACAAAGTACTGATTTCTGACTTTTCCCTTCCGACGTCCGTTTCCTGCGACTTCCACAACTTAAAAGGTAGTGTCTCAATATGAGACTCATCATCGGGACTTACATGCAAAAATGCAGTGCCTACACCGATCATTGTAGGTTTTTTCCACAAACTTCTTTAATATTCACGCACAAAATCATCTTAGAGATCTTGTGGCATGTCTATGACACTAACACCATGCACATCATAAATAAACAATAGTGAATTTCAAATATAGTATTTATATAAAAATGAATATATACATACATATATGATGTTGTTTATAAGAAAACCTTTAAACTCAGTACTATTATTTACACTCTTGAAAACATAAAATCTTCCAATTACATTTACGTAATCCAATTTAAAACTGAATTCATAAAGCGTACCTGATGCGGATCAGAAACCTTATACGCAAACGTTTTCAAGCATTCAAACCACGAATTACATACAAACATGACACACTAAAAAACATGACTCATACATGTTTCCAAATCTTCTTTCTAAGAAATCTGATACGCAAACTTCTTCGAGCGTTTAAACCAAGAAATACATACAAATATGTACACACTCAAAACCATGACTCATACAGGTTTCCAAATCTTCTTTCTAACAAACATACCATAATCATCAAAACAAATTGATCACACACAAAAATCCAACACGATTATCACAAAGTCAGTCTCATTCACTCAATGTAAACAGAAAACACACAAGAGATCACTATACAGTCAAATAACATTCATTATCCAAAATGAAACGTAATGTAGATTCTTTACAGACAGTCGCATACATTATCAGAAATGGAAAACATATTACGGATTCTTTACAGGAAATCACATTTTATATCAGATATGAAAATCACGTTACAAATTCCATATAGTATATTTTATCCCTAATCAGAAATAGAAATCATATTGCAAATACCATAAGCCGATCTCATTCGTTAGTATATACAGAAATCAGAATGTAAATTCCTTACGGATAAATCCATTCATTATCAGAAATTGAACATATAACACAGATTCCTTATAGACAAACTTATTCATTATCAGAATCAGAAATCACACTACAGACTCCATACAGTCATCTCATACATCATTAGAGATGGTAGTCGTCTTATAAAATCCAACTTATATAGAAATAAATCTTTCTGCAATCAGAAGTTTTCAAAACATAATTATCAAACTAATCAAGCGTCCATTAGCCAAGCCACGCACAAAGATTTGGCAATGTCCGAATAGGACCATGTCAATAGAGGGTAGTGGGTCAGTCATTTTCTGATGGTCTAGACCCAAAACAGATGCCATGGATTAAAATCCATATAAATATCATACAAACACTGTGGAGGAAAAAATCTATCATCTCACATACAATCAAAAACAAAGTTATCTAAATTATTTCCTTGGAAACTTTCAAAAAGATTATAAACAAAAAGTATAATTAAAAATATAAATCAAAAGTATCAGAAAAACCATAAATAAAAATATCACAAAATCAGAATATCAAAATATCAGAATATAAATCATATATCATAAATAGAAAAATGGAAATATTCTCAGTATATCGTAAAAAAAAATTTGTGATCGAAATCAAATTTCAAAATCCTTGTTTCACAAAACCGTAATAGGCATCCAGGAACCAACTCATTAGACGAAAGGAAAATCAGACGTCCAATGTCCGAATCACGTACCTTGACCGGACATTGTCCAAAATAGAACCATGTTGACAGAAGGTAACAGAATGTCGTAGTCAGATGGACAAAGCCCTATAAAAATACATAATACTCATTATGACAAAACCACCTTATATCAGAAATGGATTCAAAACCTTTTTATTTATTAGCAAAACGTTTCAAAATTGGAATGCAATTCACTTATTCCAAAAGACACACAATCGAAAACATCCATTCGTATATCAGACTCATCACATAATATGTCCCAATCCGACATCCATTAACAAGTACTCACATTTGTAAAACAGTATCATCATATCGCATACATGTTTTAAAGAAGTCATACCAACATATCTACATCTATAGGTATTCACCAACCATTGATAAATAACTCACACATAAGCCTTAAAAGGTGTATATAGACATATCGTATCAAAATCATATTTTATCAATTATAATGCCTAGTGGTACCATGATTGTTGATATGGTTAAACTTATGCACAATTTATCTAAACATGACTCTAACCCACTATAAACCATAACATGCAAATAATTTACCAAACTTTAAGTATTCATCATATGAAATACTTACCTCGTCTCGTTAACACTTCTAATCCAAGTCAAATCTGTCAAAATAAATGGCAATAATAATTAAAACCGTTGATATATGAAATTCTTGATTCAACTATGCAAACTTTCATATCTTCCAGTAACACCCAAATTAAATTCGTTTTTAACAATTTCAGTTTCATTACTCTCAAAATATCTATATCTACAAACCTATCACATCAAACTCATTTTCCAACTAAAAAATTGAAAATTTTACAAAAAGTCTGAAATTATTACAAATGGATCCAGAACTTTTCAGATCTATCATATTCCTCACAAAACTAGTCAAATACATCTAAAAACATAATATATCTTTCAGGGCCATTAGATAACTTAAATTCTCAAATTATATGTTTTCGAAAAATCTTCCGCAAAAACTTCTGATAACTCTATGGAATTATCATAGACCCTCCGAAACTTTCTGGATTCATCTAAACATTATCATATCATCATAAATAACTCATATCTATCATTACATTCATCAAAGTACAGACACGCATGAAATCTGATTTTATCAAAATTTGGCTAATACTACCGGATCGATCCAATTCATTATGATTTCATCCAGACTATACCAATAACATAAATTCGATATATTCTAACTTACCCAATACAGCATAAGTCAATAAATTACTTTATGACACTACTAGAAGCATATGAATACAATACACTAAATATCAAATATCAAATTTTCACTAGGAGGTCTTACCGAAATTACATGGGTACTAGCGGACTCTTTACGCTCCCACGAACGCGTAGGAATCGACCGAATTTAAATCAACGTTGATTTATAAATGAGCTTCACTATTGACATTTTATTTTTATCTCGATTTGCGTGAAATCGAGCGTCGTTTGGTAAATCGGACTCCATAAAATGTGAGTGTTGGAAGGGAAAAGTACTCAATGGGACACAACCAAAACCTGGCCGGATATCACTTATGTCTGGCCTACCTTATCTCTAGCTAGGAAAACCGACCATACATACCTTGAAAACCCTAAATCTGGCCAGACATGATACAACTGTCAATGAGTGAACAGATTATCAGCTACTGAAGTTTAGGGATCTGATTGTCTCTGTCCAGACATATAATTCAAATTGTATGCTCGTCCAGACATGAATTGAGCTGTCAGTCCATGAGAAAAATTAAAACAGCCTGAATCACGAGCTTGATTACGTCCGGCTGGAGGCACATCCCAAGCCCTACATCCGACCAGACGTGGCTCGAGCTGCGTCTGACATTTTGATTGCCAATCATTCGGGACAGACTGGAGAAGGAAGAGGATCTTGTCTCCTCTTCCCATTCTTGGCCCTGCCTTCTCACTATAAAAGGAGATCGAAACACTGAAGTAAGCGGCCAGAAATTTGAGGGAGAGAAAGTGAATAGAAACCAGTGAATCCTTGGCGTTTCCCCGCTTCTTACTCGAACCCATCAATCATCCAATGTTCAAGAAGTGCTTCTGAAGCCAAAACTATACTCAAAAGTAAGACCTAAGGGCACTCATGTTTCCATCACTATATTTTAATTTCTACATGTATCCCCTACCAGATCTAAAGCACATCTGACAGAACATGCACATGACTGTCATGTAACTAAAATCCTAGTCATGGTGACCCCAAAGCCGGGCCGAGGAATATGCACCTTATATCTTGTCATTTGCATGCATTAGTTCCTTTTTATTTATTGTTTCATAAGTATTGTTTTGTTATGCATATTAGTTACATTCTTATCTGTTATTACTATTGTCACGCATGTTTCTGCACTCTTTTATCTTTTCTTGTTCATGTAGAATAACCGGCCAGACTTACACTAAGTCCGTCCGGACATTAAGTCCCAAAAATTCGAAGCCAGACTAGAAAGATATGTATTCTGATGTGTTCAAATCGCATTCTATTACTATTGTTCTATTTCACGATCTTTTATTTATTATGTTTATTGTTAGTTAAGCATGACTTATCCTCTTTATCTCTTTGTATGTTTTGGCATAATTAATTAATGAAGTAAATTAACTGGGTAATAATGACAATTTATATATTATAAAAAGTAAGATTTCTTTATATTTGAAATATCAAGAGTGGTCTAGCCCCAACATTCTATTTTATTATTGCAATCCAATTTAGAATTATACATCACTCCAAACAATTTAGCCCTTTTATTTTGTTACTCGAATTGTTTTTTTATTTTACTAAATCTATTCCATGTGGATCGACCTCGGACTTATCGGGTTATTTTATTACTTCAACACTATTATATTTGAGAGTAAAGAACCACTTTGTGAGTGTGTCAAGTTTTTGACGCCGTTGCCGGAGAATATAATTTTGTAGAAAAAATAATAATTTAACATCCTTGTATTTTTTTCTTATCTTTTTATTTTATTATTTTTATTTTTTATATTTTATGCATCTCAGTTTTTTCTTTGCATTTGTGTATATCCTAAGATGTCCTGATTGATCATAAATGAATTCTGAACCTAGACATCCCACGTATATACAAACTATGTATTTGATTCTTCAAGGTTATATGAGACAAAAAACTCAATTAAAATGAATCTTACATTTTGTCAAATAATTTCTTACACCATCCCCATCAAGAGATTCTTTCATAATTTTTTGTGAGAATCTGATTCGAGAAATTGAGACAGTTGAACGAGAAATTCAATTGAGATCTTAATTGACAAGAATCAGAGGATGTTTTTAGGATCTAATCACTATATTTATATTTTGTCTTTTGTCATTTATTATTATTGTTTTCTACTTATTTTTTATTTCTTCTTTTTGTAAGTATTGAATTTGCATATTTAAATTTTAGCATATAGTCTGCATTTAGGTTGCATGAGACATTGGTCTCGATCATCTAGCGGTAGATTAAATAAAGAGTCTCCAACACCTTCACTGTCAGTAAAATGGTCAATAACCCAAATGAAAACCCACCCGACCAAGATGAAAATCCAGTTGATCATGTAGAACATGAGTCTCAGCATGGCGATCTTAATCATCCTATGACACTTATAGAATTCTTGAATCTCATTAGGACATGATCACCATCTTGCATTTTTTTGCCTCATATGCTTCACGTTTCAATTTTAAACCAGATGTCATCCAACTTTTATACACATTCCACGATCTAGAATCATAAATTCTTTATCAGCATTTAAGGGAATTTGAAGAGGTATGTAATTTTCGCACATACCAAAATTGCATTATGAATATAATTTGACTCACGTTTTTTTCATTTTCTTTAAATGATAAAGCTAAAATTTGGCTGCATAACCTTAGGTCAGGATTCATAGAACATGGGATGATTTACAAGAGCGATTTCTGAAAAAAAAATTATTTCCCCCTCACAGGACAAACTCCTTTAAGAAGAGAATCCCAACTTTCACACAAGAGTCGAAGGAAACACTTTACCAATATTTGGAGAGATTTACAGAAATGTTAAATGTTTTCCCACATCACAGATTTGAAAAATAAAGGATGGTTTCCTACTTCTACGAGGGTTTAACACCTCAAAGTAGACAAGTATAGACATGTTTAACCTGAGGGAAGACCATACCCTTTCTGCTAAATATATATCTCTAGCTAAAAAAATTATGGCGTTAGAAATTAGGAAGAGTGATCATGTCAAGTCAATTAAAGACGTTACATGTCATATTTGTAATTCAAATGAACATGTCAAACAAGTTTGCCCAATCTTGCCAGCCCTGCAACAATGCTCCATGACCAATTCAAATTCATAAACACCTTCAAGAGACCAAAGCTACATAGATCTCAGTCATAGTTATACTTTACATAAGTCACGTTTTATGTCAGTAACATAGAGCTCAGTTACAATCACATTAACCTAAGTCACAGATACAGTAACATTTAAGCTAGTCATAGTCACATTGTTTTTAATCACAATTATATTTTTCGTAAATCACACTTTACATAAGTAAACCCGGTCACGGTTCCGGTTCGGGACTGAAACTGAACTGGTTGGAACCGGTAATTTTCGGTTCCGGAATCAAAATCAGAACCAATTTTATTCGGTAACAGAACCGGATGGTTCCAACGGTTTTACGGTTCCGGTTGGAACCGTAGTGCCCAACGGCTACACAGTGGCAGAGAGCCAAATTTTTTTTTATTTTTTAAATGAAATTACTAAATTACCCTTAATAACATTAACAAAACGACTAGTTTTATGGGCAATTTAGGTATCACAAAAATAATCAACAAATGTATAAATAAGGATCATTCTTCATTTTTTTTCAACACACCAATTCTCAATTCTCTCAACTTCTTTAATTATCTCATTCTCAATTCTCCCATCTTCAATTTTTCATATTGATTTAAATTTGAAATTCTTCAATATTAACAAAAAATGACAAGCTCATCTTAGAACACCATGTCTAATGTGTCAACCCAAGAGAGTGGCCAGAGTATCGATACACGGAGAAGAGAAGTTAAGTCTCGATCTTCCGATATTTTTAAAATTCATTTTCATTTAGTCGAGACTGAAAATGAAAGTCCAAGAGCAATATGCAACTATTGTGGTATATCTTACAATTACTGGCGGCTATGGTAATATGAACAAGCACTTGGATAGACAGCATGCCGCTGTAATTGGACTTGATACAACGCAAACTCAAATGGGTAGGTACGCTTCATCTAGTAGAGGTACAAGTTCTTTAGATTTATTTAAATATTATGATGTTAAAAAAGATTAAAAAATGCTAAATTTACTTGTATGACACATCTTTCTATAAGTTTTGGTGAAAAATTAATTTTATTAATTATGTTCAAAATGATTTAAATCTTGCGGCAGTAAAATGACTAGAAATACAACAAAATATCAAAATTTTAAATTATACAAAGATATTACAATTATTTTAAATGAAATATTTAAAGATATTAAAGGTCGTATTTTTATTTATTCTGATATTTGGAGTGACCATTGACAAACACATTCATACATGGGTGTGACTTGTCATTAGATTGATGCATCATGGAACATGCAAAAACGACTTATTGCATTTATAGTTTTTGATAAGCAACATATTGCAAAAAATATTTATATAATGATTAAAGTAATTTTTGATGAATATGGTTTATTAAGTAAAATTTTAATAATTGATTTTGACAATGCATCTGCAAATACTACATCAATTAGATATTTCAAAGAAATATGCCAACCAAATTTGGGGGTCGATTTTTCATGTTCGTTGCACATGTCATGTCCTTAATTTATGTGTTCAAGATGGTGTCACTTATTTAGAAAATCACATTGATCCTATTAAGATTGCACCTAATTGTATTTGGTCATATTCTCATATTATGAGAGAATGAGCCAAGTTTTTTAAATTAAATTGTGTTAAATCGATAAAATTTTCACGAGATATCCCAACTCGTTGGAATTCAACTTATTTTCTTTTAAGTCAAGTTTTTCAATACAAAGATATATTATGTAGTTTTTTTCCCAATATGTTTAACATATAACACTTTTGCCTAGTCAATGGTGTTGGAGCGGTTGTGAGACCCCTAGGATCGGATCGGTGTCCCGTGCAGCGGAAGTGGGTCTAACCATGGATATTAGGTATGGCTGTAATTTTAAAAAAATTAATGAAATATTATATTCCATTAAGATTATATAGGAAAAAAACAGGACTAAATCTGAGTCCGGAAACTCAAGAACAGAAGAAAATAATATTCGGTGCGCGTAGCTCGCGATGGGCATGCTCCACTGTGTGTGCACTGACTTTTTTTTTTCAACATTAATTTGCCTTAGCTCTCTGGAAACAGAGAGCTGAAGGAATTAGGGTTTTTAATCCTTATTACTTCTAACCATCCCTAAACACTTTCAAAACACCCAAAATTAATTTTAGCATCAAAATCAATATCAACATATGTTATAGAATAAAAATCAAAATTTTCAAAACATCAAATATTTTTTCAAAAATATTAATTTATTCTAAATACGCATTTGTGTAAATTTTGAATCCAAAACACAAATCAAATTAGAATCCCACAATGAAATGACTCATGAACAATTCTGGGTCACTCAAAGGTGGTCAAGTAATTTTATAATGGTAGTTTAGCTCTAAGCTATTATCTAGAGTTCCAAACTTTAATTTTATGTCTATGTCTAACATAAACATTTTGACCCAATTACAAGCATATTGTGTTTATACTTCCAAAGCATCCTAACATAATTAATTAGCCTAATTTCAACATCAAGCTATGTTAATACATAATTCATCACTATATGTCTCACTAATGAAAATTCACTAATGAAAAATATAGTTTTTGGAGAAGATCAAACTTACCTAGCAATGTAGATTCAAAGATCCAATCTACTTCTCCTTGTTGAAATGTTGTGGAGAAAATCCAAAGTTAGCAAGCTTGACTCCAAGATCTAATCTTGATTCCAATGCTAGCAAGCTTCACTCCAAGATCCAATATTTATTTCTTCTAATTGAAATGTTGTAGAGATCTCACAAAGCTTCTCTAAACACTTCTTTAACTTAGGCTAATTTCTTTAATTCTTGCTTGTATTTAGCTTTCTCAGGCCTGATTAAAACTTTTGCTCAAGCTTGCTATTTATAGCAAAACTTAGGCAATTTTTAATTAATAAAAGTTCTAATCAATTTTTATGTGGGCTTAATCTAATTTGACCAAATATATATAATTAGGAGTGACTAATCACCTTTGACTACCACTTTGATTTAATCCAATTAAATCAAGACAAAGTTTAATTAATGGATTAGTTACATGTCTTCCACTTTAATTTAATCTAATTAAATCAAGCCAAAAATATCTATAATTACATACTTGTAATTACCATAATGTCCTCAAATGGTAGATTTAATTATGAAATTATGATAAAGCCCTTGAGTAAATATTGAATTAATCCAATTAATCCAATAAGGTCAAAGTAAATAATTAATGTTCTCCAATAACATTTGATTATCTTAGTTGATAATTATAATATCAAATATTATCTTTTATCAAAAATAATCGGCTACCAAGTGCTCAACGAGTACGCTTCATATTATGGACTCTCCAAGTCCAGACACGTTCGTCATATAAGCTAATATGTACGCAATTTGGCCACCTCCGAATTCGCGAAGAACACGAACGACCTTTATGAACTATACAAGTCGAATTCATCACATATGTTTATCAATCCCTCTATTGTAGGCTATCCGAGTTGTGCTTAGGAAACATAGAATACACCGTCAAGTTTCCGAGACGCACATCTTGTTGGGGTTAAATCATGGAGGCGCAGCGGAAGAAGCGTTGTTCGGGCAAAATCGTAGTTTAAAATTTTTAAACTTACGAATAAATTATTTAATATCCAATATTAATAATTCATTCATATTTAACCTAAACATATTTATTCGATATCATATAACGACATAAATAATATAGAAACACCGTGAAACTTTTGCGAAAATGTTTTTCCGCAAAATAGCATAAAACACGTTTCCGATCGAACCGACCGACCAATGCACATGGGGACTGCCCAGGTCAGCCCCAAAAATATTTGGACAGTTCGTGGGCTGCCCGAACAGTGCCCAGTTCACTGTTTGGGCAGTCGTTACCCGGTAACGTCGTTTTTCACTGTTTTCGCGTATTTTCACTCCGAAATAATTTCCGATAAATATTTTTCTTGGGCAATTAAAATAAACCAATTTATTCTAATTACTCAATAAATAAAAACTGATTTTTTATCTGAAAAATCAGATTTATCATTAATTATTGTGAGACCCCTAAACTTTACAAATTAATTATTTTGGTCATTAAAATGTCAAATACATATTTAATTGATTCCAAATCAATCCCAAAATAATTTATACATCTCAAATACATATTTAATTCATTCCAAATCAATCCCAAAATAATTTATACATGTCAAATACATGAAATTATAAATTGTAACAAAATCCAGAAATTTTTTCCAAATTGCCGAAACTGCCCAGATTTTTCCATCAATTGCAATTTGGCCCAATTTGTTCAAAACAAATCAAGATCAAATCCAATTAATCTCAAATTTAATATACATCAAATTAAATCATATATATGAAAAACCCCAAAATTGTAATAGGTTAAGAACCCTAATTTCATAAATTACTCCAATTTCACAATTTACATTAAATTGACAAAATTCAATACTTTAATCATACAATTACCACACCAATCAAGTCTCACCATCATGAAATTAATCAAGAATAATTATAGGTTAATTATGAATGTTTAATCAACTCTAGAATGGCACATTTATTTTATAATTAATTTATTAAGCTTAATTACAATAATAAGCATATAAATTAATCATACATGCTTAACATCCTCAAACAAGCTTCCAACAAATTTAATTACAAATTCAAAGAGTATAGAAATAAACTTAACAACACAATTTGAATTTAAGAATAATATAAACATTTTCTATATAGAAGAAAGTGTAAGAAACTTACAAAAATTCTAAATTTTTGGCTTTGATTTTCCTTTCTTTCTTCAATTTTCTCTCAACTCTGTAACGATCGAAAATCCCGATTACCGTTACATCGTGGGATGAGTGTTACATAATATAAATTATGTTTGAGCACATATACATTCATGGAATGACTTTGGGGACAATCGGTGAATTCATCGAAATTCCGATACGAAACTCTAAAATGTTCAACTTCGGATAACCCATGGTATTTGGGCCATAAATTTCTCATACGAACTCTGATTTTTATGAATGTTATATCATTGGAAAGCTAAGACCGAGACCTACAATTTTTAAGTTGAATATTTTCCCAAATTCAAATTAGAAGAAGGATAAAAATCGATATATATGTGACTGGTACAGTGATTTCGGGAAAATACTAGAATTGGGGTGATGTGGCCTCTCCCTAGCCACTCATTTGCAAACAAAGATCATTCCTATGCCCTATAAATTGAGCACTATTTATCCACCTTCCTCTTCAAGCAAAAAAAACTTGAGAAGCTTCCCCCTCCCTTAGAAAAAAAAATCATTTTCTTTCTTTAATTTTTCATCATTTTGAAGTAGCAAGTAATGGTGTCAAGATTCCTCTCATGCAAAGTAAGCTCTCTATCTTATTTTCCTCCTCTAATTTTTGTTTTGAGATTGATATTTGAGAGCCCCAAATTCGTATCTTATGAACCCTAGGATTTTAAATTACTTAATTAGCTTTGATTGAGTTGTTAGCATGCTTGATTGTGTATTTCTTGATAATATAAGAATGAAATTATGCATTTCAAGTGAAGGGATGGCCGAATGTGTCATTATTTTTTAAAAGTATGGGTTGTGGTTACTTTGATGGAGGCTGGTGATGTAGTGTGATAGGAATGTTTTGTGTTGAGAGAAGAATTTGAGTTGGTGTTGAAATTCTTAATGGCTTTAGTATCCATGCTTTGATTTATAGTATATAAGAGGTTGGTGATTGAGGTTAGTTCTTGAATATAGATATTGAATTTTAGAGGATTGTTTATGTATTTTAATATGCTGAACATTCTAGTGGTAATGGTTGAAATAAATTTGTCAAACATGGCAGTGAATTAGATAACATGGATTTGAGTTTAGTTTAGGACACATTCTGGACATGTCCTGATTTATTGCTTATAAGTTGAGTTCTGTAGGTCGAAATTAAGATCCTTAAAATTCTAGATAAATTAGATACATAAAAGAATAAAATATCCAAAAATAAGAATTTTTGGAAGTAGGATGAAGCCAAACCAAATTTTTGAAGTCGGGCTATCTGCTGCCCCTGTGCCCAGTTTTTTTTTCCAGTCGCACAGCCCCTGAACTTCAGTCCATAACTTGAGTTTTAGGAATCAAAACTGTGATCCGTAAAAGCCTACATAAATTAGACACATAAATGAGTATTCCATTAAAATTTTAGCCCCAAATTCAATCCCGATTAAGCGAACCGAAGTTTTAAAATCAGTGTTGGTGCACTAAAATATTCTGGAAATATGGCAGAATATGGAGTTTTTTGAAGTAGCTTGTGAGATCCTCGAATAAGCATAGTAAAAATTATTAGACCACCCTAAATTATTAGTAACATAGCGAGGATGATTTATCATGAATAACGAACAAATTTTTTTAAGTAATGATATAATTCGCAACCTTGGTACTAACGAATTTTGCTAATTCTATATTATCACCAGGAGATGCGGTTCTGCCACCATTGCAAGGCATCACCAGCAAGTTCCAAATAAGTAAGTGGACACTTTCCCATTAAGTTGATTTTCATTTTATTATTTTACATGACAGACTTACTTTCTTGCATTTAGGGCATTAGCCAAGTTCATTTTCAATTATATTTTGATTAAGCATATTTTGAGAATGATTTAGAAGAAAGAAGTTTTCAAAACATGAGTTTTATGTTTTCGAGGCATGGGGAAAAAAACCACCTCAGTATGTAACTAGATACAGACATGGAATTGACGGATGACATGTGCACATATAGAGGACTGGGGGGACGATGATACGTAACGCCCTCAGATCATAGTTCAGGACTAGGGATGACATATGCCCCTAAATCCTAGTTTCAGAGCTTGGAGGGTGGCATAGATCCGCACCCCCAGTTCTAGTTCAGTGGCTTGGGGGACGGCGATACGTAACGCCCCAAGACCACTAGTTCTAGGGACATGAGTGGCATGCTTTGGGGGCGGCGATACATAACGCCCCAAAGTCATGGATTTGCATTACGGGCTTTAGTTAGGCGTATAGGGGGACGGCGATACGTAACGCCCCCATACGTCAATTTTTCAGGGACAAAGACTAGCTTTTAGATACATTTTTCAGAAAAGTTCCAGAGAAATATTTTCTAATAATAAAGTTTTCGTAAAAAATAGTTTATAAGAGATTTCCAGAAAATCAGATTTTAGAAAAAAATTTCAAAAAGAAAGAGTTGGTTTCAGTTTATAAAAGAGATTTTTAGAAAAGATAAATTTGAGATAAGTTGGATTTTAGAACCATTTGTTTTCAAAAGCGTTTTAGTATTTATTTATAAAATGTCCACTCACTTAGATCGTTCAAACGATCTAACCCCCCACTCCCAGTTTCTTTGTTTTGCAGGTTTACTCGGAGGACGAGCTCGGGAGAATGGATACTGATGGCAGTCACTATGGTATTTGGTCCACCAGGTCGAGTCAGAAACAGAGTCCAGTCAGTCAGAGTAATGAAATGTCATGTATTATATATGGAACGCATTATAAGTGGTTCACTATCAGATTTATTAATGAGTTGTAAAATTGAGTAATTAATATGGAAAACCGTTATGCATTTATGGTGATGAGTTTGGCATTGGTCCCATGTATAAGTATTTATATAAGTGAGATTAGGGGTGTTAGAGAGACGGAGGGTCAGGGGAATAGTACGGCCTATTCCCTGCCAGTAGCATCTCCAGGATTGGGGATGTTACAAACTCACTTTGTAAAATTTTGTTAAACTTGTCTAAGTATGAAAAATGAAACAAAACAATTTTGTTATGCAATTTCCATCTTGGCCGAATTTTCAATTAACAAAATTAAATAACAATTATTTTTATTTTGTTCAAATTAAAATAATTGGCACACATTTTACAAAATTAAAGTAAACACTTTAACTTTAATAAAGCAAACAAAATGTGTTCCAATGGCATCATGCCAAAAAAGCAAATCATTATAAAAGATATTTACTTTTTAAATAAATTTAATTATCTAACAATTAAATAATAAATATAAATATCTTAAATATATGTATTATATTTACAATAAATATCTCAAATACATATATTAATAATATATATCAAAAATCACAATTTGATATTTTATTAATGTGTATTTAATAAAATCAAGTATTAAATACAATTACACATTAATTCGAAAATGATCGTTAGGTCTCGATTGCATGTATTTTCCGTTTAATCATTAAACGAGTTATAAATAATCAGTATTATTCATAACAGTTGCCCTAGTGCTCAACGATTATATTTCATTAGTGAGACTCCCTAGTTTCAGGCATATCCGTCACGAAATCCAATTTCGTGTCCATAATTCACCCACCCGTAAATTATGACGACCACGGATAAACTTGCTAAATCATACAGGTCGAGGTCATTGCATACGTATAATCCTTCCGTTACAGGTATCCAGATTATCCCAAAGATATAAATATAAACTTCAAATCTATATAGGAATAATCTCGTCGACGTATCTATTAGAAATCTCTTAATAACATTCGGAACTTACTTCCGATGTATACTATGGACATAGATTTAACAGATTGCTAATCACATATGGACTACCTATGCTCTATACACAGAACTGACGGATCTTTTTTTGATACTCATAGGATATCATGAGCATGAGTCCACACTCAACGAACAGGCAGAGGTCTGATCTAAATAGATCGGTGACGTGACTGCCATCTAAGTGTGGATGATAACTCATATATCCACAGACGTATCTCAAGTCAAGGAATCACTATGCTACTCAACCCGAGAAGATTCCTATTGACGTTGGTGTACCATCTATTAGGAAATCTTCGGTGAGTCATTCACTGTTTATCAAATAAACACCTACACGTCTATACGAGTCTCCCAAGACTCATGGTTCATTGGGATAAACCATCGGACCAAGTTTGATATACGATATGTACTGGTCTCAGCGGATTTTACTAACCGACCCTTGTCAGTAAATCTTGACCAGGAACTTAATTTAAGGATATACAACTTATAATGACACTTCCCAATGTCAATTACAAGCTATGTTGTAACTGCGCACTACGTTGTAAATCCTCGGGTCTTTGTCTAATATATATACATATCACCAAACCAGATTTAGTTTCAATCTAATCGAAATTAGATCAAATACGTATATAAAAGATATGAGGTGCTACCATTTAAATTAGTAATATTATGGAAAAAGGTAATGCTCGTATTCATGAATCAGACATAAATACGATCCGGATTGGCGCTCAGAGCACCAACCCTAACAATTTCTCTCACTTGCTATAGTGTCATTCCATGGTATCATATACACATCCCAATGTGTATCACATACTCATGGCCTTCAAGAACTCACCTAGCGCTCAAGAGATAGGTAACAACAAGTAAGCCCGCTATGACATATTGATTTTGTCCAACAAACACAATCATTTTCCTAAGCAAGCATCATTCATATTTTTGTAGAAACTAAGTTCTACATCAATATGACTCAGATGCCATATCAATATTGTGCTTCAGCTACTAAGTTGTCTACGGATCAAATCCAAAATACTATGTAGACAACCACAAACACAACATTAATACCAAACTTCTAATATACAAGGTCACGGTGCAACTTCATAAGTCGATACTTCATAAGTTGCAACTAACTTTACCCTCATAGTGGAATCATCTGTGACACTCTCACTTTATCTTTTCTGACTCTTTATGACGTAGACTGTCTAACGTTATAATTAGACTCAAAACCAATCTGACCCTAATGGTTGCGAACTTTATTCTCCATTAATTAGAAACTCGTTCTTAATATCTCAAAGATAATAAAGAACATGTTTCAAGACACATCTTATAGTCTAGAGGATATCAACTAAGTTACGAAGTAAAGAAAACTACCTTAAGTAATTTACAATTCATTAAATTACATACATCCAATGTATCAGTTTAATAAACTTTATGGTCCAATGACAGTGATTGGTTCAATGAGATTTAGTCACCTTCCCGAATACAATATTCATTAAATGGATAAGGATATGTGGTGGGATCTCATATCAGACTATCTTTTATCATATGAAATATGTTGGGTTTCTACTATAGTCCCAAGATCATTCGAGCATAGAAATCATGTGAATACAATAAAGAAGTATGGCGGAATCATACTTACAATGATCGGATTTGCGATGCGTCGAACACAAAACTATTTGCTCCTCCTTGGAAGCTCTCGGCAATGGCTCCTCATTATGCTCCATTTGTGTTCTTCAAGCTCCAAGCTTGGTGTGTGGATTCCATGCCCATGGATGGGTTTCCCTATCACCTTTATATGACTCCTAATGTGTGCTAGCACCTTGGAAATTTTGCCACAAAATTCCCTTGCACTTCTTGTTGTTCTCAGCAAATGCAGAATTTTGGAGAGGAAAAATGGCCCAAGGCCGTGAGTGTGAGGGAGAGAGTGAGTAGTATTGTGTTGGTTGTGTGTTGTGTATCTAATACACTAAATTAAAAGTCAAATACCAAAAATTAATTAAATGGTAAATGTCTTTCAACCATCACAATTGAGTGTTTCACACTCAAGCATCATCCAACAACTTCCATCACAATAAGTGATAAAGTTGACTAGTGATGTGACGCTTGATGTGACTTTTGGGCCCCATTGATTCGAAATGCTAGTGGGCCCGCAAACACTCACGGGCTCGGGTTCGCTAATTCCGAATTAACGAATTTTCCGTTGCGACGTAATTAAATCAAATTTAATTAAATAATTATGCCTAGTAAAATTACTATTCACGTCGCTAACGAATTAATTCTAAATTAACTCGTTCGCCCGAATTAAAATCTAATTTTAATTCCGCGTCGAAATCTAATTTCGTATAATATATCGAATATATTATTTTATCGATTAATTTCAAATTAATCGTTCTCTCTCTTTAAATAATATTTTATCCCAGATAAAATATCTCTGTAAATAATCCTAGATTAATTTTCTCTATAATAATTAATCCTAGATTAATAAAGTGCGAGTCATACGTCATCGGTGAATCTTCGGGAAGCGACCCATGAGATCCCCGGATATGTTGGCAGTAAATCCGGTCGTCGGACTATCCGAACACGTACGTACCTAGTACTACGTTTTTACCAATTTACAAGACATGGTTGGCTTCTAGCAAGGCACCGTGCCTACCCAATTCTCCAGAAATATTCTTAAAGGAATATATAATCTTTATCAGGCGTAGTATACGTAGTATTGCGTATTTCGATCCAACATCGGATGTCACGTGCTAGGCCTGGGGCTGTAATTGTGTCTACCCCGTACAAAGCACATATCAGATCTGTGGTAACTAGTCTCTATAATCGGATAAACATGACCTAGTCATAATATCCCGATGACTGCAGTATAAAAGAGCACCAGTTTCGTATCCTACATGATCATCATCTCCACTATGACTGGAGTGATACTTCCATCTTGACATCACACCCAACACACTACGATTCTCAATATACCCAGAAGAGGCGTACATAGAACCTGTTAAAGCCCTGGACGATCAAAATCAAAGTATATTGATTGTCGCAAGTATTAGCGGTGCAAGTCTCAGGTTAAGACCAAATATACCTACCCTGATTCGGACTTCCACAGACACATAGTCATATTACCAATGGAATTCCGAGGGGTCTATCAAGAGAGAAGTTGTTTCCGTACCATCGGTAAACACAACCTCCTATTACACTTGCATGAGTATCCTATACCCAAATATATGAGAACTATGCTGTTATGCTCCCACAACGCGCACAAGTGTAATACTAGTCTATTCCGCATTATTGATGTCCAATCTCGACAATACTACGACTAGGGATATTTAATGATTAAACCTTCGTGGAGTGATATTGTCTCATATCATTTCAATCCGAAACTAATCATAAGGACCTTTTATCATTTATACATCTTGGTAATCTAATTACAAATGATAAAAGAGCAATTTCATTTGTCACATAGTTAATTTGTACAACAACACCATGATCAGTACAAATAGTGATGCTATGGGTCATAATTGTCCAACAGAATAAGCATCCAATACTTAAGTGATAAAATGTCATAAAATAATGTTCTAAGTTATTTACTTAACCGAATATTTTTCTTAATGTATATCTATTCGTTAATGACACTACTAGTCATTTTAAAATATGTAACAACTGTTTACAAAGAATAAGTAACTATCGAATAGTCGCAAGTTCTGATATCAAATATCGAAACAATCATTCAACAATATTTTAAATAACTAGACGGGAGATCTGATATACAATATCTACAGTTGTCGTATTATGAAAATCAATATTTTCTATACACATCTTCTTTCTTTAGCTTTGTTATTTACTTTCAAATTATTTACAACATTTGAAAATAATCGAAAAACAAATAGTGTCTGACACGTGACCTCTGAATGTCACTAAAGCCAAGAAACGTCATTATTAGATAAACAAATACCTAATGGGGTTTTCTTAATGTCAGTGAAGAATCTCGAGACATGAACCAATTCATGTCAATCTTTACTGCATAAGAAACTATTCTGTCTAGATGGATTATATCATTATATATTCTAATTTAGAACCAATTCTAGAAATTTGCAACCATAATTGAAGTCAGAAAACATATATAATATGCATGCAGTGGATAAAAGTTTAATTCTATCAAACTAATAGAATAAGGAACAACATGAGCGACAATTTACATAATATTACACACCGCATAAGTTAAGGATTTTTAACCTAGCAGTACCTCCCACTACTTTACGTAATATCGTAATCCCCAATGGAAACGAGAATTCAATAATTAAATTGAATTCCATAATGGGAAGTGGACCCCATGAATATATTTCGACTCACAGCTTTGGCACGTTCTCGCTTACGTATATTCATTTGGTAGACAACTTATGGTCAATCACACTCACTGTGACTCCTGGGTTCGGTCCTGATCGTTTATCGTTATGATAGCTTTGAAACATTCACAAGGAGGCGTATCAAGGTTATACTTGTCAATCACAAACTCAAGCTACCGATGTAGTCCTGACAGTTTTGGCACATTCAGGATTTCCATTTTCACTTGAATTTGTCTCTTATCATATACGTTCTACCAGCGCAAATGAACTACCTTCAACTATAACTGCACAGATTTGGCACGTTACAGCCATAGCATCATGAAAACATTTACATCTGTATTGAAAAGGCTGATGAAGAAACAAGTATTCCTAATACTAGTCACTTTCTTAAAACCTTATTTAAACGGGGATTTTCCAACAAAAAATATTTTTACTTTATTTAATAAAATTAAATAAACACATGCATGTATTAAGTAATGATTAAATTAAACATTGAATTTTAAAGGGCTAATCATATCGGGTGTCCAGGATCAGACTCGCTCTGATACCATTTTGTTGGGTCAAATCACGGAGGCGCAGCGGAAGAAGCGCTGTTCGGGCGAAATCGTAGTTTAAAATTTTTAAACTTACGAATAAATTATTTAAAATCCAATATTAATAACTCATTCATATTTCACATAAACATATTTATTCGATATCATATAATGACATAAATAATATAGAAACACCACGAAACTTTTGCGAAAATGTTTTTCCGCAAAAAAGCAAAAAACATGTTTCCGGCCGAATCGACCGACCAATGCATATGGGGACTACCCAGGTCAGCCCTAAAAATATTTGGACAGTTCGTGGGCTGCCCGAAAAGTGCCCAGTTCACTGTTTGGGCAGCTGTTACCCGGTAACGTCGTTTTTCACCGTTTTCGTATATTTTCACTCCGAAACAATTTTCGATAAATATTTATCTTGGGAAATTAAAATAAACCAATTTATTCTAATTACTCAATAAAGAAAAACTGAATTTTTATCTGAAAAATCAGATTTATCATTAATTGCCGTGAGACCCCTAAACTTTGCAAATTAATTATTTTGGTCATTAAAATGTCAAATATATATTTAATTGATTCCAAATCAATCCCAAAATAATTTATACATGTCAAATACATGAAATTACAAATTGCAACAAAATCCAGAAATTTTTTCCAAATTTTCGAAACTGCCCAGATTTTTCCATTATTTATAATTTGGCCCAATTTGTTCAAAACACATCAAGATAAAATTCAATTAATCCCAAATTTAATATACATCAAATTAAATCATATATATAATAAAATCCCCAAAAGTGGAATAGGTTAAGAACCATAATTTCATAAATTACTCCAAATTCACAATTTACATTAAATTGACAAAATTCAATACTTTAATCATCCAATTACCACACCAATCAAGTCTCACAATCATGAAATTAATCAAGAAAAATTCTAGGTTAATTATGAATGGCTAATCAACTCTAGAATGACAACTTTAATTTCTAATTAATTTATTAAGCTTAATTACAATAATAAGCATATAAATTCATCTGCATGCTTAACATCCTCAAACAAGCTTCCAAAAATTTTAATTACAAATTCAAAGAGTAGAGAAATAAACTTAACAATACAGTTTGAAGTTAAGAATAATAGAAACATTTTCTATATAGAAGAAAGTGTAAGAAACTTACAAAAATTCTAAATTTTTGCCTTTGATTTTCCTTTCTTTCTTCAATTTTCTCTCAACTCACATTGTAAAATTTTGTTAAACTTGTCTAAGTATGAAAAATGAAACAAAACAATTTTGTTATGCAATTTCCATCTTGGCCGAATTTTCAATTAAAAAAATTAAATAACAATTATTTTTATTTTGTTCAAAAATAATTGGCACACATTTTGTAAAATTAAAGTTAACACTTTAACTTTAATAAAGCAAACAAAATGTGTTCCAATGGCATCATGCCATTTCCAAGCTTTAAAAAAGCAAATCATTATAAAAGATATTTACTTTATAAATAATTTTAATTATTTAACAATTAAATTATTAAATAATAAATATAAATATCTTAAATATATATATTATATTTACAATAAATATCTCAAATACATATATTAATGATATATATAAAAAATCATAATTTGATATTTTATTAATGTGTATTTAATAAAATCAAGTATTAAATACAAATAAACATTAATTTGGAAATGACCGTTAGGTCCCGATTGCATGTATTTTTCGTTTAACCATTAAACGAGTTATAAATAATCATTATTATTCATAACTGTTGTCCTAGTGCTCTATGAGTATATTTCATTAGTGAGACTCTCTAGATTCAGGCATATCCGTCACGAAATCCAAGTTCGTGTCCATAATTCACCCACCCGTAAATTATGACGACCACGGATAAACTCGCTAAATCATACAGGTCGAGGTCATTGCATACGTATAATCCCTCCGTCACAGGTATCCGGATTATCCTGGAGATATAGATATAAACGTCAAATCTCTATAAGAATAATCTCGTCGACGTATCTATTAGCAATCTCTAAATAACATTCGAAACTTACTTCTGAAGTATACTATGACCATAGATTTAACAAATTGCTAATCACGTATGGACTGTCTATGCTCTGTACACAGAACTGGCGGATCTTTTCTTGATACTCACAGGATATCATGAGCATGAGTCCACACCCAACGAACAGGCGGAGGTCTGATCTAAATAGATCGGTGACGTGACTGCCATCTAAGTGTGGAGGGTAACTCATATATCCACAGTGGTATCTCAAGTCAAAGAATCACTATGCTACTCAATCCGAGAAGATATAAACGTCATTATACCATTTATTAGGAAATATTCGGTGAGTCGTTCAGTGTTTATCAAATAAACACCTACACGTCTATACGAGTCTCCCAAGACTCATGGTTCATTGGGATAAACCATCGGACCAAGTCCGTTATACGACATGTATTGGTCTCAGTGGATTTTACTAACCGACTCATGTCAGTAAATCTTGACCAGGAACTTAATTTAAGGATATACAACTTATAATGACGCTTCCCAATGTCAATTACAAGCTATGTTGTAACTGCGCACTACGTTATAAATCATGGGGTCTTTGTCTAATATATATACGTAACACTAAACCAGATTTAGTTTCAATCTAATCAATCTAATCGAAATTAGATCGAATATGTATATAAAAGACAAGAGGTGCTACCATTTAAATTAGAAATATTATGGAAAAAGGTAATGCTCGTAATCATGAATCAGACATATATACGATCCGGATTGACGCTCAAAGCACCAACCCTAACACATCTCATGTCGACATGTCCATGATTCTTTACAACTAATGTCATCCACCCTAGGTAATCGGCTTTGGCCAAAATCTTTAAGAATCGTGACTTATTCACATGGATACCTAAACCCCTTATGGTACAAATACAGGCCAACAGATCCTATCTTGATACGCACTTGATTAACGAGTGTATCGGTCCACACCCAACGAACATCTAGAGGTATGACCATGAAAGGTTTCTAACATACATGGCCTCAAAGTGTGGAGGATCTCACACAAAATCAATGTTATCCTAAAGTCAAAGGATTACATATGCTACTCGACTCGAGAGATTCCTATTGACGGTGGTGTGTACTTCCAACTATTAGGAATCACTTGTGAGTCATTCAGTATTCGGTCCAACCAATACCCACATGTCTATACGAGCTTTTCAAAACTAATGGTATATCAAGTTAAACCATTGAGACTCCAATTCCAATATACGACATACGTTAGTCTTCTAGGTTATAGAAATTCGACTGTATTCCAAAACCAACGACTATGGATATTTACTTTAAGAATAGTTTATAATAGTAATAATATCTCAATATCGAACCACCTATTGTCCGGTATTACTACATGACTATTCTACGGTCAGTGTCATTCTTAGCATATTTATACATCAATCTAATATACATAATAACATTACCATTAATAATGTTTAGAAATGAAAATATAGTTATTTTATTAATTAATAATAAAATATACAATACATTATTCGGATTGGCGCTCCAAGCACTAACTCCAACAAATAGTATATTTGTGAAAATAATTTAGAACTTTCAAAAGTTTCTAATGATACTACAAATATTTTTAGCGGAGTTTATTATCCTACAATAAAATTATTTCTTGTTGAATGTTTGAATATTATCGGTACTCTATATGAGCATGCTGAAAGTTCTGATATTAATGATATTGTTTTAATTGAAGGTATAGCTGTTATGAAGAGAAAATGATTGAATTATTTTAAAGACATTCCATTTCTTTATCTTATTACCATAATTTTTTATCCTAGATTTAAATTAGAAGGTTTGAATAGTGGCTTACTAACTTACTATACATATTTAGAAATAATTGATGAAATTAATATTACAAATATAATAGATAAAATAAAAATTGATATAATAGATTTATTTAATGATTATGTTAGTATATATAACTTGCAATCATTAGGACAATATAGTAGAGAACCCGTAATACATTCAAGACTTAGCATATGTGATCGTTGGTTACTATAACGAAATAAAAAATATAGGGACAACACGACTAACAATCCGAAATTAGATAATTATTTATCTACCAATTTCGAATTTCCCCTCGAAAGTTTAGTGCGTAAAATTTTTCAAGTACTTGACCGGTGCAACCGACATCAAAATGTCTATAATATTTTATCAATTATTGCTAAAGAGGTGCTAGCAACATTTGTTTCCACCGTTGCGGTTGAACAAACCTTCAGCTTATGAGACAATATTTTGGAAGCGATACGGTCTTCATTACATCCAAGCACTTTAGAAGCAACATCATGTGTGGATGATTGGACCTGAGCTGATCTGAGGCAACAAGAAAATGCTCCCGATGACTTTGAAGACTTGTTCGACAAAGCATCTGCAAGTGCAAGCGGAATGAGAGCTGAAGGATCCACAAGCACATATAATGATGATGATTGATGAGTAAATAATTATAATGAGGAACTATCTTAAAAATGTAATGGAACTCTGTGAGCTTTGATTCCTCTCACCCTTAGAGGATACGTAGGAAATTTAAGTTTTTAAAAAATTTAAGTTCATGCTCTTTTATTTTATTTTTAATTTGATGTAATCTAAATTCAAATTAATAATTTTAAATAAATTTTTTTATCTCATTTTTTTGAAAAAATTATTATTAAAATTAAAAATTAAAAAAATTGGAACCGAACCAAAATCGTCCGGACAGTTTCGGTTCTGGTTCCCAGTTCCACATCTTGTGGAACCGGGAACCGCTGGGTCTATACATAAGTCACGTTTTAATTAAGTCACATATATCTAGTCACAGTCACAATAACCCCAGTCACAGTCACAGTCATAATCACAATAACCCCAGTCACAATCACAATCACAATCACATTTTCCTAAATCATTTTGAGCTGAGTCACTATCTCATTTTATATTTTTTATTGAAAAAAAAAAAGATAAGATAGTATATGGACAAAACCCAAATTTAATTTTATCTCCTCATCCCCAAGATTCAAACCCATGTGACAAGTTAATAGAATTACTTACAAACAAAAAAAAATAATAATAAGGGTATATTTAGATTTTTCAATTTATACGTAAAAAAATCATTAACAATGAATGTTTCTCTATTCACTGTTCACATGATCATGATTTAAAAAAATTATGATATTTTCCTTCACTTTCCCTAAGAAGAAGAGTGTAAACACTTTTTTTAAGACTAAATCCTAATAAAATAACTTAAAAAGAAAAAAAATAAACATATTTTTTTTATAATAAATAAATGATCACATTTTTTTTTTTATTAATTCTCTAAAACAAAATTATTCACTATATTTTTTTTAACTGCAACACCAAATGCATAAACAGAAAACAAAACTAATGATTAATATATTCCATTAAATGTTTGCATATTCTTGATGCTTGGGGTGGTTACTAGCACGCCAAGAAAGTATAAATTCACAAATGCATTCACATTCTCCATAAACCTTTCCTTGAATTTTCTTTATGGATTTCGAGCAAAAAGATAAGGAATGAGTTACGTGTACAAATAAACCCACGTATAACTCATTGGTGGCATATACTCACATGCTTATGCCTGCTGCTGTGCTGTGCCTATCCTTTCGTTCACTCTTGTCTATACAGTTTTACATTTACCCTTTGCTTTCGGTGCTCTGCTGTTGCCTTTTTCCTTCCGTCTCTCTCGCTCTACTGCACGCCTTCTCTCGTTCTGGGTATTTCTCTTTTCACTCAAATCTCTTTATTTAATCATCTTCATGCGTTAATTTCTTGATTTTGTTCTTGGGTTCTTGATGATTCTGATGATGGGTAGTTCCTTTGTTTCGTTTTGCTACAGTTGATTGTGATATCTGTTTGATGTTTCCTGTTCTTGGGTTGTTTCTTTTGTTGTTGATCATGCAATTATGTAATGTTTTTTTTTTTAAAGTAATTAAAATTCTGTCTGGGATTGAACTTTTCTTGTATCATTATGATGTGATTGGATCTTGGTGCTTGTCCTTTTAATATGAATTTTACTTGAGCTTTCTCTTTCTTTGGTATCAATTGCTGATTAATTGTTTAATCATTGAGACTTCATAGAAACATCACTACATGATGCATATGGTTTCAAGAGGTTTTTATTTATAGGGACATTTTTGTTTGCGGGATTAATATGATAATTAATATTATTTAGTTTGATCAAATTTCAAACCTTTTTAGCTTCAGTCTTATATGAGAAATGATCAGACACTCTGGGTATCAGGTAGTAAATGGCATTGGCTAGCTAAAGATTTTGTCCCCGTAATTGTCTGTAACAAATTCATTGTTTTAGTGTTAGGCTGCAATGTGCCAAGTGAAGAGCCCTAGGCTTTAGATATTTCAGCTGACTCTTTCAGTTCATAAGGGTTGGGTGACCATGTGTTCTCTTTTTTTTCTCTGCTGTTCCTCTAACCAGTTTTTATCTCTCAAGGAGACTGATAGATCATTAAATTAGATGTTTTATGTTTAATTTTTCATTTTAATTTTGTTCCCATATCATAGTTCACAAAATGATTTTGCTTTTGGATAGATGTATCTTATAAAACATAGTGTTGTACAGCTAAAATCTTGTGTCTTTCTATTCCTTGTGAGTATCAATTGTTTCTTGGTGCTCAGTCATACTTTCCCTGCAATTAGCGGAACTTTCCCCATGTCTATCATACGTTGAATATGAATTTCTTTTGCTAGTCTTTGATTGAAAACGCTATCTGCTAAAATTATCTCCCCTCACATGATTTAATGTTTTTGATGTTTTAGACAATATATGGGTTGACTGGCATTTCATGGGAGGTATAGAAGATAGTGAACCACCCCTGAAACGTGCGAAAGGACCTGTAGCAGAATCAAAGAACTTTGCAGAAGACTCATCTGTTACAAAATCTTTAGTTTGCTCTTTGGGAGACGGGATGGCTAGGCCACTAACCTCCCAAGGGGATGAAGAAACAATTGGTTCAAAAGGTGTCATAAAGAAATCAGAGTTCATCAAAATCATAACCAGGGCATTGTATTCACTTGGTTATCATAAGAGTGGGGCCCTTCTCGAGGAAGAATCAGGAATACCATTGCACTCATCGGTGGTTAATATGATCATACAGCAGGTGATGGATGGCAAGTGGGACGAAAGTGTAGCTACATTGCATATGATTGGTCTATCAGATGAAACAGCTGTGAAATCAGCATCTTTCTTGATATTGGAACAGAAGTTTATTGATCTTCTAAGGATGGATAAAGTCACTGCTGCCTTAAATACTTTGAGAAATGAGATTGTGCCTATTCAAATAAATAGAAGCCGAATTCGTGAGCTTGCAGCCTGCATTATTTCTCCTTCCATGTCTGTAACACTTGGACTCTCTGGTCATGATAGTGAGGGTGCAAAGTCAAGGTCAAAGTTTCTAGAAAAACTGCAAAAGTTACTCCCTCCTTCAGTAATTATTCCTGAAAAAAGGTTAGAACATCTTGTTGAAAAGGCTCTCGGTGTACAACGAGATTCATGCTTGTTCCACAATACATTGGATAGTGATCTGTCTTTGTACTCTGATCACCAATGTGGGAGAAACCGGATTCCTTCACAAACTTTGCAGGTAAGAGTGGGTTATTGACTGATTGTTGTTTACTTTTGATGTCTTGAATGCTGTGTCACTTTCTTTTCTTGCTGGATTGGCTATGGAAGGCATTACAGTCTTGTATTATATTTGTTTTCAAATAAGAAAAAATTATAGCGGAGAAGGAAAAAGAATGATTGGTTTCTCCAGAAGTATTATGCTTTCCTCAGATTTTTTTTCTTTAGCCTGCTTAGGACCAGAGCCTTGGTTGTGCTAGATGATGAAATAATTGTTTAAGATCTTGGTTTAGGAAAGTATCAATTAAACTTGGAATATTTTTTGGTAAACATAATTGTTGCTATTGTGAAGAGGCTAGTGTTTTATGAGCTTTGTATTAAGGTGAGATCTAAAGAAATTCTAGTTGGACGATACCGTGCATGAGGAGGTAGTTTTATAAAATGGGAATTTTGCGAAATAGATGGTGTCTCATTTATATATTCCCAATTTTTGTCATTGTTATTGTTTTCATGACCACCATCAATAAATTGGTTTATGATACTTATGTTGCATACTATGTTGTCTCATAATATTTGTACATGAATGGACTGCACACTTGCTGTTATGAATTTGTTGCATCCATTATTTGTAGAGGCTGGTGTAAAATTTCTGTTTATGCAAATGGAACAGATACTGGAAGCACACAGTGATGAAGTCTGGTTTTTACAATTTTCTCACAATGGGAAATATTTGGCCTCATCATCGAAGGATCAGTCTGCAATTATATGGGAGGTAATTTCTATTTTTGATTATTGTATTTGGGTCAACATGCGCTTTACAACTTCAAGGTCCTTTGACCTCAATTATACAGTGATAACTCTTGGAAATCATGCCCATATGAGCACAATTGGTGATTAATGTGCTCTGGCTCCCTTTTTTGAGCATTCTATAATTTTCAGATAAAAAGGTGAAATGCGATCGACACTCTATTTGCTCTAATTTGATTTACTGAATCATTGATATGAAGAGTAGAGAAAATACTCGGAAACCATTCGAGCAGATTGAATGTGGCCTGTCTAACTTGACTGCAACTATTTAATATGTTATGTGCCTTCAATTAATTTTAGAAGATCACAAATATGGCGGTTCAGTCCATATCTTCAAATCCTCCCTCTCTCCCAACTGCTTTCTACAGTTCTACTAAAAAAATAATCCTTTTAATTCAACGCATTGAAGTCGACTCAGCAACTTAAGCTCTTGTGAACCCCAAGGGGTTGCTTCAGTGGTAAAGTCTTGGGTTTGAGTGGTTTGCTCCCTCTCAGGTTCAAGGTTCGAATCTCACTTGATGCATTTCCTTGGGGCCGTGCCCCCTGGTGTAAAAAGTCATCGACTTACCCTGATTTGTGTTGGGAAACTTCTGAAGGCACGTATCACAGGTTCTGGGGATTAGTCGAGGTGTGCGTAAGCTGGCCCGAATACCTCAGTTACCAAAAAAAAAATAACCTTAGGCTCTTGTGAACTGTACATTGCTTCATGGGCAGATCACATGAGAATAATGGGCAATTTTGACTTAAGAGTTTAAACGCAGTGATCAACCTGATCAACATTCAACATGACAAAATGGCACCGTTTGGTGTAGTGTTTGGTGAGCTTATATATAAGCTATCGTTTAAATGCTACACCAAAGTCCAAACACATAGCTAACGCTAGCTTATAAGCTAGCTTATAATCTCACAAAATTATAATATCACAACATGAAATTATTTTTCTACGCTAGCTTATACTCTATCTTTTGTTCCACAGCGTCAGCTTATAAGCTTATAAGCCAAGCTTATAAGCCAACTTATACTCGGTGCAATACTCTCTACCAAATTCAGCTAATATGTATTCATTGTATCCATCTGTATTTTTATTATATATGCCCAAAATTTTGCTTTATTAATGAACTTAAGGTTTGCTCTTGTTTAGGTTAAAGAGGATAGTCAGTTGTCACTGAAGCATAGACTAAGTGGTCACGGGAGACCGGTGTTCACAGTTTCATGGAGCCCTAGTGACCACCAACTTCTTACTTGTGGGCAAGAGGAGGCTGTAAGACGTTGGGATATTAATTCTGGAGAATGTCTCCATGTTTATGAGAAAACTGGTGTTGGCATGATTTCCTGTGGATGGTTTCCAGATGGTGGAGGAATATTTGCTGGAATGACTGACAGGAGCATCTGCCTGTGGGATTTGGATGGAAGAGAGCTGGAATCTTGGAAAGGGCAGAAGACGCTAAGAATATCAGACTTGGCTATAACCGATGATGGTAAGAGAATAATAAGCATATGCAGAGAAACTGCTCTTCTCTTGCTTGACAGAGAAGCTAACCTTGAGAGGCGAATTGAAGAGGAGGAAGTAATCACTTCATTTTCATTATCAAAAGATAGCAAATACCTGCTGGTTAATCTTATAAACCAAGAAATCCATCTCTGGAGCATAGAAAGTGATCCCAAGCTTGTTTCAAAGTACAAAGGTCACAAGCGTGCCCGATTTGTTATTCGATCTTGTTTTGGTGGATTTGAACAAGCATTTATTGCCAGTGGGAGTGAGGATTCACAGGTACTTTTTCCCCCTTTTGCAAAGAAGCCAAAAATATACATGCATTAAGATTGCTTGATTAAGATTAATAATTATAGTTGACCGTAATTGCTTAATTGCTGGATATGGTGTTCGTTCTACTCAAATGATTTGCTAGGCAGGCTTGCTTATATTATTTCTAAATTTCTTAACAATTGTTTCAATATTGATGGTGTTTAGAATGTGGGTTATCTGGTTATGACAGTAATTCTATTAAGTAAATTAGTGCTACGTGTATTAGATGTACTCTACAAAGATATTTTTGTTTCAAGTGATTTCTGCCTGCACCTTTTTGTCTTTTTATTTGTATTATTATTCAGCATTGATGCCATTTTTTAGTATTGATGTTGTTCAATATTGTAGTAATAATATATGGAATGAATTAGAAGAATTCTTGATATGATAGTTTGCAGCCTTCTAACTGGCTGATTCAAGAGTTGTGACAAACCTGGTTGTTTTTCCCCGAAAGAATTTTATTCTAAAGCATAAAACATTTCTTTCCTTTCATTCTGTCTCTGTCTCTGACAACACACATTGTTCTGGCTGCTCTCGTGCTCTTTACTTTTTCTTTATTAGTGGTGTCTAGAGTGTTTCTTTTTCCTGTATCAAGCTGTAATTTGGATTCAGGTTTTTTATTGTTGTTATAGGTGTATATATGGCATAGAGACACCGGAGAGCTTGTTGTGGCACTGCCGGGACATTCTGGATCAGTTAATTGTGTGAGCTGGAATCCGGCGAATCTTCACATGTTGGCTTCGTCCAGTGATGATCGTACAATTCGAATATGGGGTAGATCACATCAATATGAAGCACAAAGACCAGAGTAATGGTGTTTTTCAACACTGCAATGGAAGAGGTTGAAACAATTACCAGTCAAAAATCCTTGAATGCCATAATACAGAAATGTTGTTCTTTAGTTCATTAACATTCATGTAAATTCTTTGAATGATTTGCTTACGTTCTTGGCATCTATGGCAGGCAAAAAGGCAAGTCATTTATGTAGAAGCTGCATCATTAGATCAATGATTTGTCTTTTTGGACGTCATTAAGTTATTTTTGTTGCCATCATTCATATGAAGAATCATATCACTAGGATAGGTTTTATGACCATCAACCAATTTAACAAGCATTAAAAGTATTTAACAAGAAATTCAAAGAAAAAAGGATTCAAAGTAATTATAATGATACAAGATGAATACAAAAATAACTAGAGCTGTTAAAAAAAACTTTTGCAAATGCTGTTCTCTGATCTGGCTTGTATCAATGAGTAAGTCGGTACAAACATTTTGCATGAGTGACCATCCACTTTGGCTGTAAATTTCACTTGAAATTAGTCTCTAAGAGTACTGTGCAGATTTTAGGTGACAAGTAGATATGGCAATTTCGTCTACAAATCCGGAAACCCGTAAAAATTCGCCCGCAATGTGTAGGATTTGGTAAATATTTAAGCGGATTTGATGCAAGTTTGGTAAATTAAAACAAAATCCGCTGTGGGTTTTGTACAAGTTTGGTATTTAAGCAAAATCCGCGGATACCCGCAAACTTAAATTTTTTGTTTTATATTTCTTAAGGTAAAGAAAATCTACTCATATAAAAGAACACACATTCTATAGTTAACTTTATCATTTTTTTGAATTGTCTCTGGTATTGTATTGATTTAATTTGTAGTTAATTTTTGGGTTATTTACGTTTTACTACTAAAGTTGTGATCAAATAACAATTGGGTACTATGAATATTAACATATTACATTTTACTACTAAACTTATAAAAATTTAACATTTTACTACTTTTTCATCCAAACCGTTAGTTGACCGTCAGTTGACCTTTAAAAAAACTGTTTTATCCTCCAAATAAAATAAAAGTGAAAATTATAATTATACCCTTTAAAAAACATATCTAAATCTTATATATAACAATAAAAGAAATACAATCAACAATCACATTTATAAAAATACTTCAATCTCTAAATTATCCATATAACCCAATAAAATAAAGAATTTAATTTACCAAATAATTTAATAATTAAAATTTTCATAATAACCAAAATACTTTAAAGTATAACAATAAAAGAGATACACTCAAAAATCATTATTTCCAATATTCAGCCGTACGATTACCACCGTTGATTATAATATTTATAATTTATAATAATGTGTGTGTTAAGACTTTTTTATCCTTAAGATGTCAATATGATGTCATGGTCAACTAACGGTCAACTAACGGTTTGGATGGAAAAGTAGTAAAATGTTAAATTTTTATAAGTTTAGTAGTAAAATGTAATATGTTAATATTCATAGTACTCAATTGTTATTTGATCATAACTTTAGTAGTGAAACGTAAATAACCCTTAATTTTTTTTGTCAACTTTATCATTTTTTTGAATTGCTTTTGGTATAATATTTTGTTTAATATTTGCGACTTCATATTGACTTAAAACTAAACTCCATTGACATGTGAAGAAATTATACATGATTAAATATTCTGTTTAATTTAATTTTCATAAATGAAGAATATTCTATCACATAAAATTTATTTTTATATGATATTTTTAGATGAGTTTGATTGCTGAAACTCATCTTTTATTATCAATGAAACTAGCATTATTGATGAGTTAATAAAAAGTGGCTGCGGGGACAAACAGTCTAACACGTGTGGGAGCAGGGCAGCACGGAAGATGGGAATGGGCCTGAGGTTTCGAGAGCAGCCCACTTAGTTTCCAGTCCTCCAGTGTGGTTTGTCTACAACAGAAAGAAGAATCAAAGTGTTGTTGAGGGGGATCACTGAAAATGAAGTGACTACAAATAGTTATGCTTTTGTTATAGGTGCTGATTGTCATGTACGGTGATGGGATAT
Organism: Zanthoxylum bungeanum; assembly: GCA_019454045.1. Classification (NCBI taxonomy): domain Eukaryota; kingdom Viridiplantae; phylum Streptophyta; class Magnoliopsida; order Sapindales; family Rutaceae; genus Zanthoxylum; species Zanthoxylum bungeanum. The sequence goes on from SKCR01023781.1 coordinate 505,007, forward strand.
CTTAGGCGAATTCATGTGTGTATTAGGGGAATCTTTTTGATTTTCAGAATTAGTTGTTGATTGTGATCCCAACAGTGAGATGGTGATGGTAAACTTTTTTTGCTGAGACATTAGTAAAATCAAACTACAAACCATTGCTATTTATTTATTTATTATTTATTTTTAATTGAATCTCGTTACAAATACAACCAGATCACTATGACATAGTTGTTGGAAATGGTGATCAAGTACCATTCACTTTTTGTATGAATATTTATTATTTATGCAATGTAATATTTTTCTTTATCATGATTATTTATTTATTTGTATGGTAATTCTTACTTTTATTTATATATTGTAAATCTAATTGTTAGATTACTCTAAGAGTTAGAGATTTCGAATTTCACTCGGAACCTTATATGAAATTAGTAAAGACCCGAGAGTTACAACATATGGTGATATAGTTGCAAGAGTTGCAAATGGTGTAAAGAAATATCACGCATTCTCTCGAATATAAATTATTCATGGTCTAGATATATTGACATGGGTCGGTCATTATATTGGTAAAACTAGTGCATTGTCTATATATGTAATGGACATATGGTTTGTCTCAACAGATTGTGAACTTAGTGGAAGTTCGTATAGAAATGCAGACATTCATTAGTGGAATGAATATCGAACAAACTCATAAAAGATGACTAATAGATATTTCATAAAACTGTCAATAGTTGTCTTTTCGAGTTGAGTAGTTATTGTGGTCATTTGACTTGAGATACCACAGTGGTCTTATGAGTGATCCTATGTGCCTGATACCATGCATGTCAGAGACCTTTTATGGTCTGACCTCTGGATGACTGTTAGGTATAGACCGATGCTCACGAAGATCGGTGTGTGTTAATATGAGGATTCGTCAGTCTATATAATTGGATTATGTTTCCAGAAAAATTTCAAAGTATATTCCAGAAATCTTTTGGCCAAAAGTTCGTTGAAGAAATTGTTTCTTTAACATTATAAATAATATTGAAAAGAGTTTTGCATATATTATTTATTAATGGAATATGATTGTGAAAAATTATTATATATTGAGTAGATAAAGTTTTGACAGTAAAACTATAACCTTACTCAATTGGAGACGGTTATGACGAATGGATTATACATTAACGTTTTAACCTCGACTTATATGGTTCGACATGTCGTGTTATTTTTAGTCATGATTTGTAGGTGGGCAGGCCTTCATGAATATGTGTACGAATATATGAGATATATATGTATATATATAAGTAACAACTGAACGTGAGCCTAGAGAGTTCCATTATATTAAGTTTACTCGTTGAGCACTAGGGCGACTTTTCGTCAAATGTTGACAAAGTATTTTTTGGGTTTTAAGGATTAAATTGTTTGATCCGATAATTCATGAGATGAATTGAATTAATTAATTTTATATCAAGAGTTGATATAAGTTTATTGTATAATAGATGTAAATATGATTTACATTAAATTAGTAATTAATTAGTAAATTAATTTAATTGTTAAATTAATGTACAAAATTAATTACTTGGTTTATACAAATAAAGCTTTTAATTAATTAAGGTAACTAAGTTAAAGCAATTGAATAATTTTGGTTAATGTAACTAAAGCTTTTAATTGTAACTAAGTTACAAAGTTGGTGAGATATTTTATATTTTATTTTTTAACTTTGGTTAAGTTAGTTTTTTGAAACATGTGGTGTAGGGAAAATATTCCATTTTACCATGGTTTAAATTAAAAGGCTTAGGTTTGGTTTTCTTTAATTTATTTTAATAAAAGCAAAAAGCAAAAAATTGAAAAATTGCTTCTCCTCCAACTCACTGCCACTGCCGAGAAACAAGAGAAGAAAAAACTGATTTTTTTTGGTTTTTGGTTCTTCAAAAAATTCAAGCCAAAAATACTCACCAAAATTACCCAAATAATTAATCAAATCCATAGAATTAATCCCAAAGGGTTGACGGTTAATTTGTGTATTTGAAGCTTGGATTTTTCCTAGGATTTAAGAGTTAAATTTTGGGGAAAATCTTGTTGTCATTCTTGAGGGATCAAACCACATTTTGATCACCAAGATTTGTTCTTGGAGAAGCTCAATTTGGTGGAGGAAGAAGGAATTTCAAAGAATCAAGAACTTGGAGGATTTGGGGATTTTGGATACAAAGCTTCAACAATTGACAATGGTTGAAATCAATTATTGGTAAATTTAATTTGTAAATTTATTATTGTTTTGTTGAGAAAATTTATTGTGGAAGTGTTGAATAATTAGAAGCATGTATGTGAGGTTCTTGAAGCATTCAAGTGTATGAAAAATTAGTATATAGTTGATATATTAGTTTTGTATGCTTGGATTAATTTTTTAAGTGTTGAAAAATTATTTTGTATGCTTGGATTAATTTTTTCAAGTGTTGGAAAATTAATTTAAAGCTTGGATTTAATTTGTCAAGAGTTGATAAATTGATTAAAGTGTGTAAAATATTTAATTGAGCTTATGGTAATTATATTAATGCATAAAATTGGTAATGATTTTTAGTGCATTGAAAAATTTAAATTTGTGATTAAAAAATTTTATTCACTGTTTTGTAATTGCCGAAAATAAAAAAAAAAAAAAAATTATTCACTCGGGATTTGATCTCGGATAGGTTCCGCTGCGCACGGCTTTTCCGTTCCCCACTCAACAATAGTGATAAGAATTCAATATGCATTTGTTACAACCACCATTAACCACTTAATAGTTTTGATATAACCACCATTAACCACTCAATTAGTGGACAATTATAGAAACTACTCCACTAATTTTGTTGAATTTATAGGCAGTGGCTTGCCTTCTAACTCGACACAATTAGTGGAGTAGTTTCTATAATTGTCCACTAATTGAGTGGTTAATGATGGTTATATCAAAATCATTAAGTGGTTAATGGTGGTTGTAACAAATGCATGTTAGATTCTTAAGTGCTAGGTGAGCTCTTGAGGGCCATGAATATACAATACACATTACGATATGTATATAATACCATGGTTTGACACTAGAGCAAGTAGGAGAAATTTTTAGGGTTGGTGCTCGAAGCGCCAATCCGGATCGTAATTGTATCTAGTTCATGAATATGAACAATTTATTTTTCCATAATATTATGTATTTATGATAACATCTCTTGTCTTTTATATATATATATCCGATCTAATTTGATTAGATTGAAACTAAATCCGGTTTAGTGATATATATATATATATATATATATATATATTAGACAAATACCCGATGATTTACAACGTAGTGCGCAGTTACAACCTAAGTTGTAATTGACATTGGGAAGCGTCACTATAAGTTATATATTCTCAAATAAATTTTATGATCAAGATTTACTGACACGGGTCAGTTAGTAAAATTTGTTGAGACTAATATATGTCGTATATCGAGACTTGATCTGATAGTTTATCCCAATGAACCATGAGTCTTCATAGACTCTATAGATATCTAGGTGTTTTTTCGATAAACTCCGAATGACTCATCAAAAATTTGCTAATAGATGATACACTAACGTTAATAGTTGTTGATGAATGTCATGTATGGTGAGGGGATATATTAGGGGAATTCGTGTGTGTATTGGGGGAATCTTTTTGGTTTTCAGAATTAGTTGTTCATCGTGATTCCAACAGTGAGCGGGTGATGGTAAACTTTTTTGCTGAAACAGTAGTAAAATCAAACTACAAACTTATTTATTTATTTTATTGAATCTTGTTACAAATACAACCAGATCACTATAACATAGTTCGTGTTCATAACACCCAGACCCAAAATTAAACACAAAATTAAGGTATGAATCTAAATAAATTTTATTTTTTAAATGTATAATATAATTTTTGTATTTTTATCCTTCATCATTATGCCCCATTTTCGAAACTTTTTTTAAGGCCCAAAAATTTAAGATAACTCTAGATTACTCCGGGAGTTATTACCTTGATTAACAGCATTAGTCATGACGTGCAAACGACGAGAGTAAGTTCCGTATTTGCATTGAGAGAAAGATGAAAGGAAAAAGATGAAGTGAATACTCCATGGAGTGAGACTAGGGATGATAGTGGGTAGGGTTTGATGCGAGTTTGTTATTATCAAATCTGCACAGGTATATGTAAATAAATTATCAAATTCACACTATATCCGCTGCGGGTTTTAATTTTCATTACCAAATCCGCACCCGCATATAAAAATAAATTACCAAATCCGTACTGGTACCCAACGGATTTTTTTACGGATTTTTAAAATATTGAATTCTCTTACTCTCTTAATAACACAATCTTTTTAATTAAACATTAATATTTTTTCATAACATACAAAAAAAAATATATTTGACAGTTTGTAAATTATGACATATAAATAAAAGTTTAAAATATTTATAACATAATGTCAAATTCATATTATCACAATTACATCCATGAATCACTAGCTGAATATTATTTATTATGTTAAATTCGTATCATCAAAATTATTGAATCATGACCAAAAGCAATTCAAAAATATTAAGAAAGTGCAATTCAAAAATTGTAAATTAGTGAGCCCTTTTATATGAGAGTTTTTTTGCCCTAAAGACCATTATTGAGAAGAAAATAGTCAGAAAAGAATTGACCATAGGAGATTCTAACGTTCTTTCCATCATCACAAATTCCAAAATCTGTCATTACAAAATTAAGGATATAATAATAAAATATTATATCTCAATATTTCTTATATCCAATTATTATTTTTCAATTTCTAAAATAATAAAATGATAATACACCTAAAAATAATTACTCAGTTGTTAATTTCATTCCCGTTCAAGACATTAAAAGAATCACACGTTGCCTTGTAAAAAAGTATCTACAAAATTTTTCAGAACTACAAAGGTCCCGACGAGTGCCAACTTTATTTCACAAAGCCTCCATGAGATGGAAGGTCCTAGCTATGTCCCTGGCATTATCATACTCATTGAGCTCAACCAGCATCTTCTTCAGCCGACGGGCTGTTAACAGATGAAAATCTCCACCATAAGACGAAATTGCCCTTGGACTAAAGAAAGAGCGAAGGGAAGAATGGCAATGGACCAAAGGGCGACAAAGAGCGTGGGGCGATCAGACCAGCGTTTAGGACGAAAACCCATGATGCGGTTACGTTTAGGACGAAAACCCATGATACAGTTACTTCCACGATCATGGCAGTTGGACAGTTTTCCTCCACAACCAAGCAGTTGAGACGCGCAGCTCAGCGGTTACAGGCACGATCCAGCAACTGCAGGGAGATACTGGAATCGCTTAAAACGGTTGACAAACTTCACTATAAAAACTTATCAATGCCAAGAGAGAAAAGCCCGATCAAATGTAGACTCAAATGAGCATATTTTTATTTTTCATTTCTTAGATTGTAACTTTAGGATTGTAACTTGTGTGCTTGTACCCCTTGGAGGTTTATTCACTCAATCAAACGCCCCTTGCTGGGACTTTGTCTCAGGAGGTTTGAACCTTACACGCTCTTCTTTCTTCACGCATAAAAATTGCGCAAACAGTTTTTGGCGACCACAGTGGGAGATTTGGTGTAAAGAGTGGAGATGCCTCCGAAAAGAAACGCTCAAACTGGCTCAACTGCGGAGGAAGGAGGACTGGAGCAAACCAACCAGCCCAACGTTCCATCCATAGTGGGTCAATTCGAGGGTCTGGCAGATGCTAATCGGTACGAATCTATGAGAGAACTCAGCCCTAACGCGGTGCGCGCGTTGTTCGGTGAATTCACACAGGATGTTATCGAACAGGTTAGGCTTCAAAATGCGCATGTCATAGATAAATTCGTATCAACTACCAATTCGCATTATGAAAATATGGCTAAACATCTAAGCTCGATGAATGAATTAATGGCCAAATGTGTAAACGGTGGGACGGCGCTGCCGTGGACTACGCCCCTCCCTACGGCGAGCAGTCAGGAGGCTGGTCCTAGTAATGTTCCTCCACAGGGGACCAACATCCCTACGGTTCTCAGGGGAGGAATAAGTCCCGGAGGCAATGGCCCACAATTAGGGCTGAATATGCACCAAGGGCTAAATATGGCACAAAATGAAGTGGTGTTGCCTCAGGGTGTCCAGGTTTCTCAGGGGCAGAATCATGATTATGTCCCATTTTTGATAGGACCGCAGCCACTGCCCATAGCTATGTCGTTTAATGGCAATGATATGCTAAGGGAGCAAATGACCGAGATCCTTCAAAACCAATTTGGTCTAGGCATACGACCAATTCGGCCAAGATATCGGAAATCGTATCCTGATTGGGTCGATGTGGCCCATTCATGGCCTAGAAACTACAAGATACCAGATTTTTCCCTCTTTACGGGGTCTGGGGAAGTTTCTACCATGGAACACGTAGGACGATTTACCCTCCAGTGTGGGGAAGTCAATGATTTCCACAAACTGAGATTATTTCACGGATCACTGTCAGGGGTAGCTTTCTCCTGGTATGTCAGTCTGCCGGCCAACTCGGTAGAAAGTTGGCAGCAGATGGAGCAACTGTTTCATGCGCAATTTTACAAGGCTGAATCTGAAGTGGCCTTAGCCGATTTGGCAAACCTAAGATAATTGCCATGAGAGTGGGCCGAGACATTTTTACAACGGTTTAAGTTAGCCCGAGGCCGATGTTACGTGCCTTTGCCAGAAAAAGAATTTGTGAGGATCGCTCAAGGTTGCTTAAATCTCGATCTAAAAAAGAAGTTTCAGGATTGCGAGTTTTGGGACCTTCCCCAACTCACCACTAGTGTGGTGCGTTATGAGCGATTATTACGAGAAGAGGAGCAAATGAAGAATTTGAGCAAAGAGACATATTATAGGAATATCGACTATGAAATAGGTGAAGTAAACACCGAGTCGGCTGATTTATGTTTGGCCGAATTGGTTAAAGGGAAACCTTACGTTTGTAAGACGTGGGCGGAACCCCAAGCGAGTGAAAAGAATGATAAAAAAAAGTAGGAGCTTCTCCTTTGATATTACTAAAGTCGATGCTATATTTGACCAGTTGCATAAGGACAAGCAAATTAGCTTGAGCGACAGACATACGTTGCCAACAGCCGAGCAAATCGGTAGTAAAAAATATTGTAAGTGGCACAATGCATGGTCTCATACAACTAATAATTGCCTTGTTTTTCGTAATGTCTTACAGGATGCCATAGAATCTGGACGAATTACATTCGAGAAAAAGATGGCAGTGGACAGCGACCCGTTTCCAAAATCGGTGGGGTTGAACATGATCAATCCAGACCTTGCCAAGATGAACCTGCCGAAATTCAAATTAGTGTTTGATGAAGGACAGTACAGTCATCGTCCAAGTGCTTTGGAAAGGATTAAGGCACCTTCAGAGCAAGGAGACCAGCAGAATATTTGTATTCGATGCAAGAACGACATGGAATGGATGAAAGAGTTAGAAGACACTTGCGAAAGACCTGCAAAGAGAAAGCCATCATCATGGCAGCCCCGAACCTTCGCCCCAAGGTTCTATGAGGAGAATTCAAATTTTATCCAGAATGTAAGGACGTTCAGGCCGAAGATTAATCAGCCCAATGTTTGGCATCCGTACCAAAAGCCACACTCGGGCCAGCAGCCAGGCAGGAACTATCCCCCTATAGACGAAATGACAAGGACGCAGTTGAGGCGACACCAAAGGAATTATGGCCGTTTGATGTGTCGACAAGGTGAAGCAAAGGCCACCACAGGCCGTAGCCCTCGCACCACAGAGAAAACAGAAGTAAATAAAAAAGGGGGTGATGACAAATGAGGGACGATGAAAAGTTGCGACGAACGCACTAAATTCGGCAGACGAAAACATGACGAAACAGACGATGAAGAGCCGCCTATCGTCATCAGTTCGGCAGTATGCCGCCAGTGGTGGCTAATCATTACCTATTGCCTGGGAAATTCAGGAGAGATAATAATTGGGAAGCCGGAACAAGCGAGGACGTTTATGAGGGTGACGAAACTGAATTTGCAGCGCTCTCAATCACAGACAGGGAAGCTGAAGATGAGGAGATGACCGATGTAGAAGAAGAAATAGACATCAAGATAGAATCAAGGAGAAGGGGAATTTCACAGAATCGGTTTCTCAGAGAATTATATGAAGCCGGTAATCCTGCAGTCGGGACATTGGGAGAAGATTTGGGACGATATCCGTTCCTTGTCTTGTATGGGACGCCTAAGGTAAAACGGACCCTCACCAGAGCCAAAAAACGGAGATTGACTGTCAATCATGTCTCCCAGAATTCACCAGCCACGTTGCCACTTTCCAGATGGGACATGGAAGAGGAATCGCTGCAAGTTGAGGGCGATCAAGCAATGGAAATAGGGCTATCAGAGAGAGTGTTTTTCCCGAAGCCACCAACACAAATGACGAATCACCTGCGGCCGTTGTATGTAAAGGCAAAGGCTAATGGGATACCTGTCACCAAAGTACTAATTGATAACTGGGCGGCCATTAATGCAATACCAGTTAGGATGCTAGGATGTTTGGCAAAGTCCGAAGAAGACCTTCTCCCTACGGAAGTGGTGCTTACCGGCTTTAATGGAGGGGCGACGACAGCAAAATGAGTTATCCCATTGGACCTGCAAGTGGGAAGTACTACGAAGACAGTGGTATTTTTCATCATAGATGGACCAACCACATACAATATGCTCCTGGGACGAGACTGGATTCACGGCAGCCGATGCATCCCTTCATCCCTTCATCAATGCCTGGTTTTCTGGAACCAAAGGGACGAAGTGGAGATAGTGCATGCCGACAATAAGCCTTTCGCTGCGGAGACAAACTCGGCCGAGTACTTCATGTACGAAGGGAACTATGGGCCGACCAGAGTTTTGGATAAAGGGGAAAGCCCGACCATTGTGGCTCAGAATGACGAGCTTTACCCCTCTGGGTTGCTGGACGATTTGTTCGCACAGACGAGACCAACCACAGTAGTCTTTGGAGAACCAACATACATCGGTTCGAATGAAGTACGGTCAGAATAAGAAGCAAGCCGCTCTTGCGGCCTCCAAGGCCAATTTATTGGCCTATGTGATGGAGCGAAGAAATGAGGACGAAGCACAGGCTGCTATTTCGGCCTTAAGAGGCAAATTGCTGGCACACCAGACGGAGGACAAAATAAAAGAACTATGTGGAGTGGACTACTTGATGGAAGGAGGAGAATCAAAGGAAGAAGAGTTCGCCCTAAATGGACGACGCAAGACAAACATCTCAAGAGGACAAGATGCTTTGGACGAGGTAAATCTGGGGAATGAGCACGATAGGCGCATAACTTACGTCAGCAAGGAATTGGAGCCCCAGGGAAAACAAAAGTGTTCTCCTTTTTATTAAAGCTAAAAGGCGAGGACGAATTCGTCTGGACCGAGGAACATCAATAAGCATTTGACAGCCTGAAGAAGTACTTTTCACAACCGCTGGTGATGGTACCCCCAGTGCCAGGAAAGCCAATAGAGTTGTACATAGCGGCTGGAGAGCAATCCATAGCTGGGATGATCGCGCAAGATGACAACATGAACATTGAGAGAGCCATTTACTATATTAGCAGACAATTGCTGAATTATGAATGTAACTATTCTCCCATGGAGAAATTATGTTTGGCTTTGTACTTCACATGTACTAAATTATGAGCCTACCTTAAGCCGAATATAGTGTACTTGATTACAAGAATTAATATAATAAAGTACATGTTTTCTCGTCCCATCTTGTATCAAAGGTAGGGGTGAACATAATTTCGGGTCAAATCGCGAACCGCATCGAACCGCACCGCACCAAACCGAACCGCGCGGTTTGAAAAAATATTAAAAATGATTTTGAACCGCACCGAATCGAACCGCAAATTTTGGGTTGGTGTGCGGTTTTGACCCATGTCAAACCGCGAACCGCCCAAACCGCATATTTTGACTCGAACCGCGACCCAAACCGCCTAAACCGTCGACCCGCGTACAAATTAATTATTATTTTATATTTTTATTCTTCTTTAACTATGAAAATTAAGGTATTTAATGATCATATAATAATATGTAATGAATAAATGAAAATTATGTAATTTTTTCTTCAATTATAATGTGAAAACACACAAAATTTTCTTAAAAAATTTATAATCCAAACCGCCGACCCGAACAGCCCAAACCGCTAAACCGCCAACCCGAACCGCCGCGGTTTTCCTTATAAAATTTGCGGTTTCGTTTTCTAATTTCCCAAACCGCCAACCCGCGCGGTTTGAAGTAAAAAACGAAAAAACCGCCCCGAACCGCACCGCGAACACCCCTAATCAAAGGTCAGGTTTTGGTCACTATTACTTTCAGAATTTGATATACGGCATGAACCCTAGAGGGCCGTTAAAAATCAAGCCTTGGTCGATTTTTTGGCTGACCATCCATGTTTGAGCACGATCAGGGAAATAGAGATGGATTTGGACGAATGTAGTCTGAAACCATGGACGATGTATTTTGACGGATCCAACACAATGAAGAGAGCTGGAATAGGATTAGTCATGGTCAGCCCGTTGGGAGAATCTTTCCGATTCCTAGTCAAGTTGAAAGAATGCTGCACCAATAACCAGGCCGAATATGAAGCCTTGATACTTGGGCTAGAGATGCTCCTCAATATGGGAGTAACCCATGCGTCCATCAAGGGAGATTCGCAGCTGGTAATTCAACAAGTGATAGGAGCTTTCAAATGTCAAAGCCCATCAGTAATGGCATTATTAGACGTGGCCAAAGAATTGGTAGAACGATTTGATCACGCTGAATTGGAGTACATTCTAAGGGCGAAGAACGAATTGGCCAATAGCTTAGCCCAAGCAGCCTCCGGATATAAACAGACAAACATAAGTAGGGTATACAGGAGCGAAGAGGTTGAGCCAGTCCTCATGAGGCGAGCTAAAGATACGGATGCCATGGTTATCGAAGCCAAAAAAAGGGACGATTGGAGAAATGAAATCAAGACATTCCTAAAGCAGCCCGAAGCAGGGAAGGATCAGAGGCTAAAACTTAAAGCTTTGAACTATATAGTATCAGGAGATGTGCTATATAAGAAACGATAAGATGGGTTGTTGTTGAAATGTGTAGGGCCATCCGAATCCAAAACTATCATGGCCGAAGTGCATGAAGGCATTTGTGGGGTTCACCAAGCCGGGGTAAAGATGAGATGGTTGATTATACGAAGCGACTATTATTGGCCAAAGATAGGAGAATCGTGCACCTCATATGCCAAAGGATGCATTGCTTGTTAGAAGCACGGACATATTCAGAGGGCTCCAGCAACTGAGATGATCCCAGTCATTAAACCGTGGCCGTTTATGGGATGGGCGATAGACTTGATAGGGAAGATTTATCCTGCATCGAGTAAGAGGCATACTTTCATCGTCGTTGCCACCGACTCCTTCACTAAATGGGTGGAAGCCATCCCAGTTGTAGAAATCTCCCAAGAGTAGATCATCAAGTTCATAAAGGAACATATAATTCACCGATTTGGCATACCACAAACAATAATGGTAGATCATGGTACTTCATTAAACGGTGAAAAGGTAAAAGACTTCCTGGGCGAATACGGAGTCCGATTAGTTAACACTACCCCCTACTACCCTCAGTCAAATGGTCAAGCAGAATCGACCAACAAGACCCTTAAAGGATTGATTCGGAAAATGGTGACAGACAACGCCAGACGGTGGGATGAATATTTAAGTCAAGCTTTATGGGCCTATAGAACGTCGCCGCGAACAAGTACTTCGGTGACGCCGTTCCAATTAGTGTATGGTCAAGAGGCTGTGCTTCCAGTAGAAATGAATATTGAGTCTACCAGGGTGATGCTGCAAGACAAACTGACACGGGAAGACTACGACGAGGCAATGATCCAGAACTTGTTGGAATTGGACGACATCAGATGTGATGCGCTAAATCGTCTAGAAGCACAAAAGAAAAGGATAGCCAAGGAATACAACCTCAGAGTAATGGCTAAATCGTTTAGGGAGGGCGAATTATTGTGGAAGACTGTGTTGCCATTTGGTTCTAAGGACCCAGTGTATGGCAAATGGTCGCCCAATTGGGAAGGCCCATTCATGGTAAAAAAACGTATTGCCAAACGGAGCTTATCATTTACAAAACTTAAACGGAATGGTGCATGCAAGAGCGATAAACGGAAAATACTTAAAAAAATATGTGCCCTCGTTATGGGAACACGAAAACGTACAAAAACATTGAAACAATAATAAGTTCTCATTAAACATGGACGAAAACGTCCTACAAATATAAAGGATAGACGATACAACGTCTTCCAAAAGTATCACTTTGGGCCCAAAGACCGCCGAAAATCCCCAGGCAGCTCTATAATGGCCGAGAGCGTCTCCCTCCTCAGGTGCCATTCGTCCTGTATTTCAATACCCACTGCATCCAAGTCAGCCAGGCTTTTCTCAAAATTGATACGGGCCAACCTTTCATACTCTGCCATGGATTTGTCCATTACCTCTAATTGAGTAACGAAGGCCCTCCTCTTAACCTATTTCCTCATTCGACTTTCCTCAAAAAGACGCTGCATCTCTTTCAACTGTCGCTCCAGGTCCAGGAAGATCGATTCCTCGATCACCATTTCTTCTGTAGTCTCCCTCAGGGTCTGATGTAGCGCCTTGAGAGAACCACATAGCGTTTCCTTCCTCATCACAGAAGAGTGAAGCCTGACCCTCTGGCAGTGCACATTGCGATACCGAGAGAGAAGGTTTGCTATTCCATCTTGCATCTCTTGGAGGAAAAGTCGATCATCAACAGATATTAGCAAGGTAGGAAGGGTCAATAGTCGGTTCAGTTCAGAGGAACATTTATCCAATTGGAGGACGTTCTCAGGCAAAGCGGCCTGGTTAACCTCCAGTGTAGCAAAGGAAGCGTATTGACCAAGGATCTTCCGAAGACCCTCCAAATCCGCGTTGGCGCTGATTGAAGGCGAGGAAGGCTGAAAAGAAGCAGAAGACAATCGTCCAAAACGGTCCAAAGTGCTCTCGATCGATTGCAGCAATGGGTCAGATGCCTGCATACAAAGAAGGAGTTAGCAAAATGAGCCAAAACCACGAGTCAAAAGAAAGGGGAGAATGGCTTACCATCCCAGAACTAGAATCAGAAGGCTGATCCATCAGTGCCTCGAGTGCTTCAGCTGCGGGCTGCGCTGGCTCTTGTTGAAATGAAGGACCTGGGGGTGATGAATGTTGGGGGATAAGAGTCGACGGTGATGCGGCCTGAGGAGAAGAAGGCCGAGCAGGAGAATTCATTGGCAAAGCAAGAGACTGAGCCCGAGGAGGCAACAGTTGCTCAGCAGCGGCCGACACTTGGACTACTTGAGCAGAAGCGGCAACAATCATTAGAGCCAAAGATGACGGCTGCTCAGGCTCAAAGGACTCCACTTGAGAAGAAGAAAGCAGAGAAGCCAAAGACGACGACTGTGCTAAGACCAAAGCCTGACGCGCGGAAGTGTTTGGGGATGTAGCCTCTAGCGTTGAATATTGTGGCGCTGTAATCGGCCGAACATCTGCAAGAGAATCGGAGTCGGATGAATCAGAAATATAAATGATTTCATCTTCTTCGTAAATGCGACGAAGTACGTCGTCTTTATACATAGACCGAGCCTCCTCTAATGACTCCAATTCGGCCAAACTATAAAGGCTGTCCACGTCCCTATAACTCCCTCTAAGTCCCGAGGCAGACATCCTGCGTACTAAGGGGTAAAGCTGCTTAAGGTGACACCAAAGAGACCCAGTCGGCCAGATAGGCTCTGGCACTTCAGCCTCATCATCCGAATCCTGCACGATTGGTACAGAACCGTCCGAAGAGAAGCGCTCAAATGGGGAATGATCACCAGGAATCTCCTCAACACTTAGACGCGAATGGCCAGACTCAACAGATGGCTCTGTACCTTGGGGGTCGGCGACAATTGCACCTCACTCTCCTGGGAATTGCGCCATGACGGGACCTTCGGCAGCGTCATCCTCGTCAGAGGGAAATTGAACAACCGGCATCCCTGCAGGTCCCGCTCCCTCGCTTCCGCCCACAGGAGCTTCGGCCTTCGGAATTCGCACCGTTTTAGGAACTGCTGAAGGCGGATCAATCTTGAGAGCCTGTACAAAAAATGCACAGTCATGATATCAATATACCTCAAACCTGTATGAATGCAAAAGAAGGCACGTCTCAAGCTCATACCTTAGAGCGACGGACGAGCGAAACGTCCGAATCAGAACTTCGGCTAGGAGAAGGCTGCTTTCTTTTAGCAAGCTTTATGCTCTTGGGTTTAGACGCCTCAGCTACCTTCTTTGACCCTGACGGCTCAGGAGATTTGAGGGACAAAGGAATAAAATAAAACACCCTCGCGGGAGGCAAAGAAAAATATCGTTCATGGGTCGATGGCCAGAAGCGGTCAAAGTAAGGATGAACGGATGTACAAAGAGCGAAAGGAGCTATGACAAAAGAAGACAGCAAAGAGCGAGTCTCCACCAAAGAGTCCTCAACTTCAGAAACAGAAAAGACCTTAAAACGGTCTGACGATGCAGAATACGAATGAAAGAAGGCAAGAGGCCACCATTGGACGAGGCCAAATTGACGGGCGACGAAGTTGGGCGACTACGCCTCCACTCCAGCCTTGCCATTGGCCCCAGTCATGATGTCATGAACCAGGTCGCGGCTGCATAAAAACTTGCGCCATATGCGAAGACCTGATTCGTCCTCTTCCGAAAGAGGAAGGTCATGGACGAAAGACGGACTTTTCGACACAGTAAAAGGGAACCCGAGGAAGAGTATAAAAATAATCAAAGGTGGCACGAGGAAGGAAAGAAGACGGCCTAAGCTGAGCAAAGAGAAGGCCGACACAAGAGTAAGGGTGAGTCGAATCAATTGTACCAAAAATAGGAAAGTAGGCTCTCAACCAAAGTTGGACGATCCACAAGGGACCAGAAGCAATGGGTGATGACCCCGACCGAAGTTGCTTTTGGAGGATGGCTAGCCCCCGATACGTGGCGGCAAGAAGAAAAGAGGCCAAGTGTAAATGACGGCCATGGGCGAGATTAGAAGAAATGGGGAGGTAGCCCGCTACAGGTTTTTGGCTGGGTGCACAAATGATATATTTGCACAGTCATTAATGAAGGAAGGCTGTACGTTCTAGCATTGAAACCGTACCAGCCGGTTTTGAATATGTGCGAAGAAGAGAAGAATAGGACGAAAAGAAGGAATGACCCATTGAAGGAGGGGGAAAACGAAAGTTTGTGGAGGCCGAAATGGTCGCTCCGAGAGGGGTCAGACCAGTAAGAGCACCAATATCACGAAGGGTGATAGTAAAGGGGCCGACCGGAAAAATGAATACATTGTACTCGGAAGACCAAAAGAGTAAGGAAATGGGAAACAAGTTGCGATCAAAAGCCGGTAGGGATAAGGAAAGCTCAATGAGAGGAAGAAGATGGTGTTTGTCTAAAAAAGCACGGGTATCTGCATGTAACAACATACGTTGATACCAGGCTTCGAAATCTGTATCGGGCTTGGGCCAGGTGCGAATCGGACTGGACTGAGCAATGACAGAAATGTTGAGTGGTTCAGAAAATGGAGGACTAGAAGAAGAGGGAAATTGCTGAGCCAACGGGGTCGTTGCAGTGGCGTTATCATCAATGAATATGAGGCCAATAGCGCATTGGCCGAAATCCTCATTGAGAGTGTGAAGTCGCCCACAGAAGAATCTTCCAATGCCAACTTATAATCAGCGAAAGTTGAGTCGCTAGTTTTGGGAAAAGAGGAAGAAGAAGCCATTGATGACAAAAGAGCAAGAAAGCAGTACAAAGCGAATTTACAGAAAGAGTTGAGGGTATAGCGAGAAACGGAGGAGGATGAAGCCTTATGAACAGACGAAGGGTTTAACTTGGGACAGCTGTCGCAACATGAATCATCGAGGAGTGAAAGCAGTGGGAAAACAGAAAAGGATAGAAAGTTACCCTAGACAGGTGTTCGAATTCAACTCGCTACACAAGTGACGTACGACGGAAGGAAACACAAAAGTGACGTAAAAAACGGCTCTTAAATGGGTCTCATAATGAAACGTATAGGAAAAGGCCACACATTTATTGCAGATATGATGGGTTAGCGTAGAACTCTAAAGGACGGCCCGACAAACTGCAGGGCGAAAAGTCTAACCCCGAATTTACTTCGCTCGACCTCGCTACTTCGGCCTCCAGCAGATCGGCCGAGCCTCAAAATCTTAGCATCGGTCTTCAGAATCGGCCAAGAACAGGTGTCAACACTACACTTTCCAAAGACGTCGCCTAAGTTTTCTCCATTATTAACACAAGTAACAAAGATTGATAAGACAAGGCCATCAGGCCACGGGTTTACTCTAGCAGAGGACCAGACTTTAGGCAGGGAGCCCCTCCAATCGATCAGACAGCACATGGAAAAACCCTTCACGTGACAATAATACCATGGTTTGAGAGTATATGAAAGGGGGAAATCCAATCGATCAGACAGCACGTGAAAAAACCCTTCACGTGACAACAGTACCAAGGTCTCATCACCACATATTTAAAGGACAACCTTACTAACCAGACTCTCCATAGTCAAACAGAGTCCCGAAAATGAGAAGGAAAATATCGGAAGAGGCAGAGCAGAGTTAGAAAAAGGAAAAGCTCTGCATGAAACATAGGCCACCAGAGGTGGAAGCTTCTCTTTAGTAAGGTGTGAAATGGAATGTAAGAAGACTCGCTAACGACCATCCACACGGCGTAAGGTGTGAAATGAAATGTAAGGTTGTGGATGGGCTGCGTCCGTTAGTGACAAATTGTCCGGGGTCATTTGTGTGGAAGGTAATGCACCTCCCGAGTTGCGAATGGGTTACGCTCGTTAACAACGGCTTGCCTGAGCTACTCTACGCGGAGCATGCTGCTTACTTGGGACCTCAGATTCTATAGACTGGGGATTGACCGAATGATGGGCCGGCCGAAGGCGGAAACGGGTGATCATACAAGTTTCTAGCACTCCAATACATACGATGTTTCGTCTTCTCCGACCGAAAATTTGCTCATCAGATTCTCTAGACTGAAGGATTAGCCGAATGATGGGCCGGTCGATCAAAACGGTCTAGCTAAGGGCGAAAGGGAATGTCCGTCAGAACAACTCTCGGTTGGCGTGGTGGTCTTCCCTGAAACGAGGAAAGAACGAATCGGGATGGAAGACTAAAAATTCACCTCGATCTTCACTTCCAGTGCAATCAAGGTAAATTTGGGGGACAATTGTTAACAGACGAAAATCTCCACCATAGGATGAAATCGCCCTGGGACTAAAGAAAGAGCGAAGGGAAGAAGGGCGATGGACCAAAGGGCGACAAAGAGCGTGGGGCGATCAGACCAGCGTTCAGGACGAAAACCCATGATGCGGTTACGTTTAGGATGAAAACCCATGATACGGTTACCTCCACGATCATGGCAGTTGGACAGTTTTTCTCCACAACCAAGCAGTTGAGACACGCAGCTCAGCGGTTACAGGCACGATCCAGCAATTGCAGGGAGATACTGGAACCGCTTAAAACGGTTGACAAACTTCACTATAAAAGCTTATCTATGCCAAGAGAGAAAAGCCCGATCAAATGAAGACTCAAATGAGCATATTATTATTTTTCATTTCTTAGATTGTAACTTTAGGACTTTAACTTGTGTGCTTGTGCCCCTTGGAGGTTTATTCACTCAATCAAATGCCCATTTGCTGGGACTTTGTCTTAGGAGGTTTAAACCTTACACGCTCTTCTTTCTTCACGCATAAAAATTGCGCAAACACGGGCAAGTTCAGCTGTCTCATTTACTGTCACACCGGCCAAATGCTTCTTCTCCAAATTCTTTGTTAATAATATCATGAAATCCACCAGCGGTTGCAACTTGTGGCTGTGGCTTCCAGTGATGCTCAGACCTACCCAGACTCCGGATAATGAAGCAACAATCCTTTCAGTTCTTGTGATTGCATCATGGACATTTGAAGTGATGCTTCGAGTTCGAACATGAGGTAAAAATTTTCTGCACAAAAGCTCATCAAGAGCAAGCTTTTCTAAAATTGGCAATGCAAAAACTTTTTTCCACAAGCAGATATTTCGCATCAAACGAACAGACATCCCAAAACGGCATGCTGCAATTCGTGCTGCATTGGGAACAACATTCATTGCAATGGGGCTCCATGTGGGAACCACAATGTTCACAACTGCTTCAGCTAGACGGGTGCGAATAGCAACTAACAGATCTTTCAGAGCCTCACTGGAAGTAGGAACATAAGTCATAACCAAGCTTGTGGCAGAAACAGCATGCTTCGTCTCTCGTGTACTAAGCATGTCCCAGCAATAAGCAATATCATGGTGCAAAATTGGGAGAGCAACCTTTTCCACCAACGTAGGAACAAGGTTAGCATCAGCATCGTCACGAGCGAAGTCTTCCCCATCTTTGGGTAAACCATAATTGAAAAGTAAAGAATGCCATTTCATATCAGAAAAATCTGCATCCTCATGGAGAGGGTCCCATTTTAGAAGCTCCAGTCTCACATATGGAGACAAGATAGCAGGAGTACTTAGTGACATATAAGCATCATGGTATGTCGACGAATAGTCTCTCTTCCATTTCTAAAACCTTTCTTTAACCACTGAAAGTTGGGAATACTCGTCAGCTGCATCACTAAAAATTTGTTCAGCAGTCTTGAGCAATTCCTCGCGATTTGATTGGTATGCTGTCTTGGGAATTAACAGGCCTAATATACGTAGTATTGCGTATTGCGATCCAGTATCAGATGTCACATGCAAGGCCTGGGGCTGGAATAGTGTCTGCCCCGTACGAAACATAGATCGGATCACAAGCAACTAGTCTCTATAATCGGATAATCATGACCTTGTCATATTATCCCGATAGTTACAACATAATAGAGAATCAGTTATGTATCCCTGCGTGATCATCATCTCCATATGACTGAAGTGATACTTCCGTATTGACATCACACCCAATACACTACGATTCTCAATAAACCCAGAAGAGGCGTACACAAAACCTGTTAAAGTCCCGGACGACCAAAACCAAAGCGTATTGATTGTCGCAAGTACTAGCGATGCAAGTCTTAGGTTAAGACCAAATACACATACCCTGATGCGGATTCCCATAGACACATAGTCATACTACCAATGGGATTCCGCGGGGTCTATCTTGAGCGAAGCTGTTCCCGTACCATCGGTAAACACAACCTCCTATCACACTTGCATAAGTATCCAATACTTAAATATATGAGAACTATGCCGTTACGCTTCCATAACACGCACATGTGCAATACTAGTCTATTCCGCATTATCGATGTCTAGTCTCGATAATACTACGACTAGGGATATTTAATGATTAAACCTTTGTGGATTGATATTGTCTCATATCTTATAACCCGGAACTAATCATAAGGACTTTTATCATTTATATATTCAAGTAATCAAATTACAAAATGATAAAATAGCAATTTCCATTGTCACACAGTTAATTTGTACAAAAACCACAATGTCTTTTATAAATATTGACGCTATGGGTCATAATTGTCCAACAATCTCCCACTTGGCCTATATCCAGTCACTCAAGCATCTAACACCTGAACTATGTGTTGGAAATGGTGATCGAGCACCATTCACTTTTTGTATGAATATTTGATATTTATGCAATATAATATTTATTTTATCATGGTTATTTATTTAAATATATGGTAAAACTCTTACTTTTATTTATATATTGTAAATATAAGAGTTAGATTACTCTAAGAGTTAGAGATTTTGAGTTTCACTCGGATCCTTATATGAATTTAGTAAAGACCCGAGAGTTACAACATATAGTGATATAGTTGCAAGAGTTGCAAATGGTGTTGAGAAATATCACGCATTCTCTCGAATATAAATTATTCCCGGTCTAGATATATTGACATGGGTCGGTCATTATATTGGTAAGACTAGTGCATTGTCTATATATGTAATGGACATATGGTTTGTTTCAACAGACTGTGAGCTTAGTGGAAGTTCGTATAGAAATGTAGATATTCATTAGTTGAATGAGTATTGAACAAACTCATAAAAGATGACTAATAGATATTCCATAAATTGTCAATAGTTGTCTTTTCCAGTTGAGTAGTTATTGTGGTCATTTGACTTGAGACACCACGGTGGTCTTGTGAGTGATCCCTTATGCCTGATACCATGCATGTCAGAGACCTTTCATGGTCTGACCGCTGGATGTCTGTTAGGTATAGACTGATGCTCACGAAGGTCGGTGTGTGTTAATATGAGGATTCGTCAGTCCATATGGTTGGATTATGTTTCCAGATATTTTCAGAGTATATTCCGGAAATCTTTTGGCCGAAAGTTCGTTGAAGAAATTATTTCTTTGACAGTATAAATAATATTGAAAAGAGTTTTGCATATATTATTTATTAATGGAATATAAGGATGAAAAGTTACATTATATTGAGAAGATAAGGTTTTGACAATATAACTATAACCTTACTCAATTGGAAACGATTATAACGAAGGGATTATACATTAGCGTTTTAATCTCGACTTGTATGGTTCGACATGTCGTGTTATTTAGTCATGATTTGTAGGTGGACATGCCTTCATGAAATATGTATACAAATATATGAGATATATATGTATATATATATATACGTAACAACCAAACGTGAGCCTAGAGAGTTCCATTATATTGAGTTTACTCGTTGAGCACTGGGGCGACCTCTCGTCAAATGTTGACAAAGTATTTTTTGGGTTTTAGGATTAAATTGTTTAATCCGATAAATCATGAGATGAATTGAATTAATTAATTTTATATCAAGAGTTGATATAAGTTTATTGTATAATAAATGTAAATTTGATTTACATTAAATTAGTAATTAATTTGTGAATTAATTTAATTGTTAAATTAATATACAAAATTAATTACTTAGTTTATACAAATAAATGTATTAATTAATTAAAGGTAATTAAGTTAAAGCAATTGAACATTTTTGGTTAAAGTAACTAATTCATTCAATTTTAACTAAGTTGCTAAAGTTGGTGAGATTTATTTTTAACTATAGTTAAGTTACTTTTTGATATATGTGGTGTAGATAAAAGACGCTTTCTTACCATAGTTAATTAAATGACTTGATTTAGTTTTGTTTTTCTTCAATTTTAATGGTAAAACAAAAGCAATTTTTTAAAGAAAAAGAAGCCATGCCGTGAGTTTTAAAAGGACAAGTCCACTCACTTCATCTTTTCTTACACTCTCTCACTGCCGAATTAAAAGAAAAGAAGAAACACCCCTTTGGTTTTTAAGCTACTGCCGAGAGCCTTATAGAAGACAGGGGCTGGATTTTTTTTCAATTTTTGCTCTCTAAAATCAAGCAATATCTCGCACCAAAAATCACCCAAATAAATTATCATGAGCATAGAATTAATCCTTAAGAGTTAGGGGTTGATTCTTGTTCTTGAATTTCATGTAGAAGTTCATTTTTCCTAGGGTTCAAGAGTTGAATTTTGGGGAAAAGTTGGTTGTTACTCTTGAGTGATCAAACCACATTTTGATCATCAAGATTTGTTCGTTGAGGAGTTTGATTTGGTGGAGTTTGAAGAAGTTCAAAGTGCTTGGAAGAATTGGAAAAGCTTGGATGCAACCCTTCTCAAATTGGCAAGGCTTGAAAGCAATTGTTGGTAAAATTTAATTTGTAAATTTAATTGTTCATTTTATTGTTGATTTGTTGATGTTAATTGTTGAGAAAATTGTTGTGGATTTGTTGGATTAATTGGAAGCATGTAAGTGAGGAATTAGAAGCATTGAAGTGTATGAAAATTGATATATAGTTGATATAGAAATTTTTATATGCTTGGAGTAATTTTTTCAAGGGTTGGAAAATAATTGTGCATGCTTGGATTATTTTTAAGTGTTGAAAATAATTTTTAGAAGCTTAGAATAATTTGTCAAGAGTTGATAAATGTATTAAAGGGTGTTGAAAAATTTTAATTGGCTTATGGTAATTATTTTAATGCATGAAAAATGTTTTTATTGCATTAGGAAAATTTTAAGTTGATGAAAAAATTTTAAACCCACTGTTAAGGACTCCCGAATAAAATAAAATAAATTTTTTTTTTATTCGCTCTGGATTTGATCTCGGGCGGATTCCGCTGCGCTCGGTTTTGTCCGTTCCTCACACAACACTATGTACATGTCGCTCAAACTTTTGCTGATGAATAGCTTTCTTTAGCGGATCTGCAATGTGTTCATCTGATGTGACCTTATCAATCTTCACATCGCCACGATTTATGATCTCACGAATCAGATGGAAACATCGAAGAACATGCTTGGATCGTTGATGAGACCGCGGTTCCTTAGCCTGCGCTATAGCCCCGTTATTGTCACAATACAATGGAACGGGCTCAGCTGCTAACGGAATTACTCCTAATCCAATTAGGAATTTACGGATCCAAACTGCCTCTTTTGCTGCTTCAGCTGCATCAATATATTCTGCTTCTGTTGTTGAATCGGCAACAGTCTCTTGCTTGAAAGATTTCCAGCTTACTGCTCCGTTGTTCAAATAAAATATGTACCCATATTGCGACTTACAGTCGTCTTTATCGGTTTGGAAACTTGCATCGGTAAACCCAGTTACCTCAAGTTCTCCATCTCCATAGATTAAGAAAGCATCCTTAGTTCGTCTAAGATACTTAAGGATGTTCTTAACCGCCATCCAGTGACCATCACTTGGATCGGCCTGATAGCGACTATACATGTTCAAAACATACGAGACATCAGGTCGCGTACATATCATGGCATACATGATCAATCCGACTGCCGAGGCGAATGGGATCCGACTCATGTTGTCTCTCTCATCTTGAGTTTTAGGACACATGTCCTTAGATAGAGTGACACCATGTGACACTGGCAACAGTCCCCTCTTAGACTGTTCCATGTTGAATCTCTTCAACACTTTGTCAATGTACGTGCTCTGGGAGAGTCCAAGCAGCTTTCTAGATCTATCACTGTAGATCTTTATTCCTAAAATATAGGTTGCTTCTCCCAAATCCTTCATGGAGAATTTTATTGAAAGCCAAGCTTTCACCGATTGTAGCATGAGAATGTCATTGCCAATAAGCAATACATCATCAACGTAAAGGACAATGAATGTCAGTGCGCTCCCACTAACCTTCTTATATACACAAGGATCATCCTCGTTTTGAACGAAATCATATTCTTTTATGATCTCATCAAAACGTTGGTTTCAAGAACGCGATGCTTACTTCAATCCATAAATGGATCGATTTAACTTGCAAACCTTGTTCGCATGTTTTGGTACGACAAAACCGTCAAGCTGTTGCATATAAACATCCTCCAAAAGGTTTCCGTTAAGGAAAGCGGTTTTGACGTCCATCTGTCATATCTCATAATTGAAATATGTAGCAATAGCAAGCATTATCCGAATGGATTTAACCATGGCAACATGTGAAAAAGTTTCGTCGTAATCGACACCATGTCGTTGACGATACCCTTTCGCTACAAGCCTAGCTTTGTACATTTGTATCTTGCCATCCATGTCGGTCCTCTTCTTGAAGACCCATTTGCAACCAATAGGCTTTACGCCTTCTGGTGCATCAACCATTGTCCAAACTTGATTGGTGTACATGGAATCCATTTCGGATTTCATGGCATCTTGCCATAAACCTGAGTCGATACCTTGTATTGCTTCCTCATACGTAGCCGGTTCGTCTTCCTATATAAGATTAATATCCACATGAGGTGAGATCAGAAACCCATACCTCTCAGGTTATTTTCTGACTTTCTCCGACCTATGCGGTTCTTGTGTATTCGAAGATTGTGGTACAGTCTCATCCCTGATGAAATGTTCATGTTCCGTTAAGGATTCTGTGCCAGGAACAGTATCACTCCGATTTTCATCGAGTTCTACTTTCCTCCCACTTACCACTGCATTTAGGAATTCATTCTCAAGGAAAACCTCATGTAGAGTAACAAATACTTTGTTCCCTTGTGGGTTGTAGAAGTAATATCTTTTGGTTTCCCTAGAATAACCTACAAATAGACACTTATCCGATTTGGGTTCAAGTTTGGTACCATCCAAACGTTTAACGTATGTCCAGCATCCTCAAATCTTCAGGAATGAGAAACCCGGTTTCTTTCCCGTCCATATTTCATACGGAGTCTATTGAACAGACTTTGACGGAACCTTATTCAAAATAAGTATTGCACTGTTCAATGCATATCCCCAGAAGGAAATAGGTAGTTCTGTGCGACTCATCATCGACCTTACCATGTATAACAAAGTTCGGTTTCTCCGTTCGGACACACCGTTTTATTGAGGTGTTCCGGGAGGATTCCATTGTGAAAGAATACCATACTCTTTCAAGTAATCAAGAAACTCATTGCTTAAGTATTCGCCACCACGGTCCGACCGTAATGTTTTAATACTTTTGTCGGTCTGTTTTTCTACTTCGGGTCGAAATTCTTTGAATTTCTCAAAGGTTTCCGACTTGTGTCTCATAAGATACACATAACCATAACGCGATGCATCATCCGTAAAGGTTAGGAAGTATTCATATCCACCTCTAGCCTGGCTAGACATGGGCCCACATACGTCACTATGAACGAGGGCTAACAGTTCGGTGGCACGTGCACCTTTACCGCTAAAAGGTGTTTTAGGCATTTTGCCTAACAAACAAGATTCGCAGATGTCATATGAATTTGGATCAAATCCGTCCAAGTACCCACTCTTCGAAAGTATGGATATGCGAGTCTTGTTAATGTGTCCCAGACGACAATGTCAGATATAAGTTTCATCTTTGTTACTTAGTTTAAGCCTTTTGTTTGTTAAATTATATGTTTGAGATTGATTTATATTCAAAATATAAATACCATTATTCACATCAGCTCTGCATATCTCCATATCATTTTTATACATAAAACACCCAGTGTTTCTAAAAACAAAAGTATAGCCACATAGGGCCAATAAAGATACAGATATAATATTCATAGTCAAACTAGGTACATAATAACAGTCTGATAAGTTTAGTACATGCCCCGATGGCAGTTCCAAAATATAAGTCCCAACAGCCAAAACAATGACTTTTTTCCCATTTCCATCTCGGAGGTATATCTCTCATGAGGCCAGTCTCCTGCTAATATGCAGATCCTGCACATCAGTACATATATGAGTACCACAACTAGAATCAAAAATCCAATTTTTAAAACTAGAAGTAGACATGTTTATTTCTATAACAAACATACATGAAGTCGGTGTCTTGCCCACTTTGATTTCCTTCATGTGTGCCTTGTACTCACGGTAGTCATGCTTCCAGTGACCCAGTTTGCCACACTGCAGGCATAAATCTTAGGATTTGTCCTTTGCCTTCCCAGAAGACTTTGACGATTTGGCCTTGCCTTTCCTCTTCTTCTTCTTCTTCTTCTTCTTCTTCTTCTTCTTCTTTACACCTCCAGTAGCCTTCGGCCAAGCCTTGGGAGACTGAGATGTTGAAGCGAAGTGCGCCTCGCGCTTTTTGCCCTTTAATAGCTCCTTTTCTGCTTCACGTAGCATTGCAAACAACTCTCCAATAGTATGGTCTTGGTTCATCATATTGTAGTTCATGATGAACCCGCTCCAGCTGTCAGGAAGAGACTGCAAGATCAAATCTATAGAAGTCTCAGCCTCAAAGGTTATGCCTAGCTGACCCAGTTGTTCAATGTCAGCAATCATCTGTGACACATGGTGCTTAACAGATGTACCCTCTGACATTCGAGAGCGAAAGAGCTTTTTCTGCAATTCATACCTTTGCGATCTAAGGTTAGATCGATAAAGGTCCTTCAATTTTTCCATCATAGTATAGGGATCCAATCCCTTATTTTGGCGACGAAATTGAGGGGTCATCGCAGTGAGCATGACAGATTGAGCAGTTGAGTTTTCATCGCTATGAGTCTTCCAAAGCTCAAGCTCAAGCGGCTGCTCATTTCCGGTCTTAGGCCCGAGAGGTCTCTCTATCGTATAGAGCATCATCTCAGCCCCCATGACAATCCTGAGTTTCATATCCCAATCAAGAAAGTTCGCGCCATTAAAGACATTTTTTCTAGTGATAATGTCTCTAACTCCGATCTTTCCAGTCATCTTAATTGCAATAGTCAAACTATTCAATTAACGATATTTGGGTACAGTCCAACTGTTACAAGAAAAATAATAAAATATTAGTCTAACTAATAAATATATATATAATTGACGAAATAATTTGAAAGCGCGTATTGGCAAGTATTTGAACGAAATTACAAATTCAATACTAGCTTCCCACTATTTTTCGGCGAGCCTCTAACCCTCTGTTAAGTACTCGGGAAACCTAGTTTCCTAGTGGGCTAGGATCCCGTTAAATAACACACAACCTTGACTTTGGCCAACAAGCTATATGATATTTAACTAGGTAGATCTCTAAGATCAATTGGATCTCATCCAATTCCTAGATCCGGTAGGTGGACCTCCAAGTCCGAAATATATATACAATATATATGCCAATATATCCAATATATTTTCCTAACCCTTTCCTCTGAATCAACTAAGCCTTGACTTTGGCTCAACAAGCTTAATGATTCCAGTTAAGCGGGACCCATTGACCTTGGAAAGCTTCGTAATCGATGTCGATGAACAAAAAGTGATCTTGACTTTGGCCAACAAATCACAACTTGGGCAAGACATATGATATGGAACAAAGCCTTCATGATTCAAACACATCCGCGATGGACAAAGGTCTTGACTTTGGCCAACAAACCAATGCCAATCTTGGATCTTGAGAATGAATCACTCAATGGAAGGAAAACGCTTAATATTTGTTGAGGGTTTTTCGAGTAATTGGCAACCAATTAATTATCTTTGATTAGGTCTCATCATACACCCTTAAGCATGCATTCTAAAAGCATAATAAGGCGCGATAAATAAATTAATAATGATATGCGGATGGATATCTCACAAATTGTTCCTAGAACAAATCACTCCATTTCTCTCCCCGACTAGCACTATTCTAACTTCTACCCAATTACATAATACAATAAAGAAACCTAATTACATTGAGGGGAATTGGTGAGAAGGGAATTGCAAAGAATCGAGAGATAAAGGCTAGACACGCGGGTCCAATTTAATAAATTCTAAATTTATTTCAATAATTTCCAAAATTGCCCTCACCCATCTAATATTCATCCGATATACATTATCTATACAATACATCCATGTATTCACACAAAGCATGTTATTCAATCAATCTAATCTAATTAATTAATCTTTGAATTAAGTGATCAACCAATGTTCAAACAACGAT
This sequence comes from Zanthoxylum bungeanum, assembly GCA_019454045.1. Taxonomy (NCBI): domain Eukaryota; kingdom Viridiplantae; phylum Streptophyta; class Magnoliopsida; order Sapindales; family Rutaceae; genus Zanthoxylum; species Zanthoxylum bungeanum. Next base: position 532,367 of record SKCR01023781.1, read on the forward strand.
TTGATTTGCGCGAGTCCAACTCGTTTGAGAATAAGTACTCAAAGTACGAATTCTTGAATTATATCGAACTACAATTTTAAATCCAATTTAATTTGTATTCAATACTAATTCTATATTTAATTCTAAATTAGATAATTACACTTTTAATGCGCCTTTACGACTTAGATTCTAAATATAATCTTAATGGGTCTCAAAGCCCAATTAACATCCAATGTCAATTAATTAAAGTCCAATGGGCTTTCAATTAATTTCTTAAGGCATTGACTTTGGCAACCAAAGCCCAATAAGGAATCACCCTTTGCCACAAAATTAATTTTGGCCCATTAGGCCCAATTAAATTTTAAAATGCCCATTTATTATATTTGGACTTAATGGAATGGTTTAGGCCCAATTGGATCCAATCCAATTGTCCTAAACCAACTTGGCCCAACCAAGCCCATTAGGCCCAAATACAACAATTTTAGCTCAATTCCAAATTAAGCCTAAATTAATTAAATTCTAATATTCCAAATTTCACAATTTAATTAATTAAAGTGTATAGCCATAATTAATTATTAAAATTAACAATTTTCCAAAATACCAATTTACATAATTAATCATCTTTTATTATTAATCAACTTATGTTCAACACAAATTGAAGCAAAATTCAATTCCAACATGCTTCCAAGGCTCACGGCAATTGGGATTTTTATATCAATTTTGATTTCAATCCATTAAATCACAAACTAATATATCCAAGCATTTTAAAAAACATCCAATGATTTAAAAAACAAAAAATCACTATGACCTAGGGTACTAATGCATTCGGCCAAGCCTAGCAATTTGGGGAAAATTAATCCAATTAATTTTTCATAAAATTGATCATACATAACTCTAAGTTATCATTATCTAAGCATACTCAAACAAATAATTTTATTAAATCATGCTCAATAAAAAAATACCCAAATTTTAGATTAAGAACCCTAATTCAATTTTATGCTTAAATAGGCTCAAGATACCATTGTTGGGTCTCTAAGATCATTCCCAAGAACATATAAGCATGAAACATGTGAATACTCAAAGTTAAGTTGCGGAATTATACTCACTTTGATCGGTTTCTTGGATGTGTTGATAACAAAAATTTTGCTCCTTTGGAAGTGCTCCAAGCTCCTCTTTGAATGGTTGTATGTTGAGCTCCAAGCTTGGTGAATGAGATTCCAAACTCAAGGGATGTTTCCCTATCACCATTGTATGATTCTTTTAAGTGCTAGCTAAGGAATAAATTTGCAACAAAAATCTTCCTTTGGTCTATGGTAGTTCATGCCAAAGAAGAGAGGAGAGGAGAGAGTTTTTGGTTTTTGATATTTTTGATTTCTAAAATCAATTACCAATTTCCAAAAGTCAAACTCAAATTTTGTTATATGCTTTACCAAAAGGCTAAGCAAAGTTTTGGAGGGAAAATTGTTGGAGATTCTAAGCATCCCAAGATCAATAATCAAGCATGAAACATAAGTGAATACATTCGAGAAAGTTGCGGAATACTTACATCGATCGGTTGAGCGACGCTTGAGGCAACAAAAACTGAAAATCTGCTCACTGGTTTGTGCAGCAGTGGGCTGCATTTTGCTCCTCATTTTCGGCCATTGGAGGTCCTTCGTCAAGCTCCAAGCTTCGTCGGATGGTTCCCGGCTCATGGGTGGACTTCCCTATCACCTTCGCATGATCCCGGAGTGTGCTAGCACTCTTGATTTTTCCACAAAATCGCACTTGCTTCCCCTTCACTGCTCACGATTTTTCAGTGGAAAAACCAGTGAAGAATGCCCACCATAGGCGTGTAGATGAGATAAAATGGAGAGAGAAGAGAGATGAAATGTGTTATTTAATTTTTGGTAATTAATTTCCAAAACATATACCAAACTTATTAATTTAAAAGTCAAACAATTAAAGCTTTAATTGCCAACCACACACATCACCTAATCACATCAATCACAAGTTGTCAAGTCACATCACTCAAAGTGACATGTGATTTGACGCTTGATGCGACTAGCGATTTGACGCTTGATTTGACTTGCGTGCCGCACTTGAATTCGAAATGCGAATGCGCTCGCAAATAATCCCGGACTCGGGTTCCCTAATTCCAAATTAACGAATTTTCCGTTGCGACGCAATTAAATGATTACGCCTGGCGAAGTCACTATTCACATCGCTAACGAATTAATTCTAAATTAATTCGTTCGCCCGAATTAAAATCTAATTTTAATTCCGCGTCGAAATCCAATTTCGTTTAATATATCGAATATATAATTTGTCGATTAATTCCAAATTAATCGTTATCTCTCTTAATTGATATTTTATCCCAAATAAAATATCTCCGCTATTAATCCCAGACTAATTTTATCTCTCATCCAATTAATCCCAGATTAATTAAAGTGCGAGTCATACGTCATCGGTGAATCTTTGGGAAGCGACCCATGAGATCCCCGGAAATGTTGGCAGTAAATTCGGTCGTCGGACTATCCGAACACGTAAGTACCTCATACTACATTTTACCGATTTACAAGACAAGGTTGGCCTATAGTAAAGCGCAATGCCTACCCAATTCTCCGAAAATATCCTTACAGGAATAAAGGATCTATATCAGGCGTAGTATACGTAGTATTGCGTATTTTTGTCCAGTATCGGATGATCACATGCAAGGCCTGTGGCTGGTACAGTGTCTGCCCTGTACGAAGCATATATCGGATAACGAGCAACTAGTCTCTCTTTAATATCGGATAATCATGACCAAGTCATATTATCCCGACGGTTGCAACCTTTTTAGAAAACCAGTTCTGTATCCCTGCGCGATCATCATCTCCATATGACTGGAGTGACACTTCCGTCTTGACATCACACCCAACACACTACGATTCTCAATATACCCAGCATTGGCGTACACAGAACCTGTTAAAGTCCTGGACGACCGCAACCAAAGTATATTGATTGTCGCAAGTATTAGCGGTGCAAGTCTCAGGTTAAGACCAAATACATCTACCCTGATTTCAGACTTCCATAGACACATAGTCATACTACCAATGGAATTCTGAGGGGGTCTATCCAGAGCGAAGCTGTTTCCTATACCATCGGTAAAACACAACCTCCTATTACACTTGCATGAGTATCCTATACCCAAATATATGAGAACTATGTTGTTGTGCCCTCACAACGCGCACAAGTGTAATACTAGTCTTTTACGTATTTATCGATGTCCAATCTTGATAATAATCTGACTAGGGATATTTAATGATTTATCCTTCAAGGACTGATACTGTCTCATATCATTCTCAATCCAGGAACAAATCACAGGGACCTCCTATCATTTATATATCTAGGTGATCTAATCACAAATGATAAGAGTGCAATCTCCTTTGTCACATAGTTAATTTGTACAACAACATCATGATAAGTACAAATAGTGATGCTATGGGTCATAATTGTCCAACAATCTCCCACTTGGCCTATAGCTAGTCATTCGAGTGTCTTACACCCGAACTATGTACGGTTGGCTCAAGTTGCTGATGAAAGACTTTCGTCAGCGGATTTGCATGATTATCGTCTGATGCGATTTATACGATCATCACATCGCCACGATGTATGATCCGAACGAATCAGATGAATATCAAAGTATATATCTGGATCGTTGATGAGACCATTAATTCTTTAGCCTATGCTAACGCCTAGCTCAGCTGCTAACAGAACTATATCTAATCTGATTAGATTTATTATCGACCCAGAAGGTTTCTATTGCCGCCTCAGCTGCAGCAATAACCCGCATTTATTGTTTATTCGGTAACAGTATCTTGCTTGGAAGATTTCCAGCTCACTGTTCCATTATTCAAACTGTATAGTACCGTTTGCGACTTATAGTCGTTTTATCGGTTTAGGAAACTTGCCACAGTGATCCCAGTCACTTCAAGTTCTCCTTTCTCCATAGATTAAGACAGCATCCTTAGTTCTCTAAGATACTAACAGATGTTCTTAACATCAATCCAGTGACCATCACTCGGATTGGCCTGTTTGTGAACCATATGCTCAAAGCGTATGAGACACCAGGTCGCGTACATTTTTCAATGTACGATTTCTAGGAGAATTATTTATGAAAGCCAAGCTTTCATAAATAATTATATGGGAATATCATTTCCAAGAAATGATGTATGTTATCATTATTTATAGGACAGTATAGTCAGTGCGCTCCCACTAACCCTCTTACATACACAAGAATCATTTTCGTTTTGAATCAAATCATAATCTATTATGATTACATCAAAACGATAATTCCAAAAACCTATGTTTGCTTCAATCCAAACATGGATCGAATAACCTGCAAACCTTGTTTGCTAGTTTCAGTACGACAAAACCGTCAGGATGTTTTAAACATCCTCCAAAAGGTTTCCTTTTCAGGAAAGTGATTTTCCCGTTAAGCTGACATATTTCATAAATGAAACACGCAGCTTAAGCAAGCATTATCCAAATGGATTTACCGTGGCAACAGGTAAAAGGTTGAATCGTAATCAACACAATGTTGATAACGATACCTTTCCGCTAAAAGCCTAGTTTTATACGTTGGTATGTTGCCATCCATGTATGTCTTCCTTGAAGACTTATAAAGTACCAATAGGCATAATGCCTTGCGGTACATCAACTAGTATCCAAACTTGTTGATATACATGGAATCCATTTCGGACTCATGACACTTTGTCATAATAGGGAGTCGATACCTTGTATCACTTCCTCGTACGTAGTCAGTTGGTATTCCTCAATAAGATTGACATCTTTACGAGGTGAGATCAGAAACCCATACCCAGGATGTTCTCTGACTCTCTCTGACCTACGTGGTTCTTGTGTATTCGAAGATTATGGTATAGTTTCATCCTTGATGAACTATTTATGTGTTCCATTAAGATTCAATGCCTAGAATAGTATTACTCCGATTTTTATCGAGTTTTACTATCCTCCCACTTACCACTGCATATCGGTATTCCTCTTAGGAAATACGCATGGCGAGCAACAATCTAATTTTTCTCTTGTGAGTTGTATAAGTACAATACTTATGGTATCCCTAGGATAATCTACAATTGGCACTTATCCAATTTAGGTTTTAGTTTTGTATCATCCAAACATATGCCCAGCATTCCCAAATGTTCAGGAATGAGAAACCCGGTTTCGTTCCTGTTCATATCTAATATGAAATCTGTCAAACAGATTTTATGGAACCTTATTCTAAATAAGTTTTTTCACTGTTAAAGCTTATCCGTTGAAGGAAATGGTAGCTCAGAGCGACTCATGATTAACCTTATTATTTCTAACAAAATTCGGTTACTCTGTTTGGACACACCGTCACTTTGACGTGTTCCGGAAGGAGTCCTCATTTGAAAGAATACTATACTCTTTCAAGTATATTAGAAACTTATTGCTCAAGTATTTTCCATTACGGTCTTACCGTGACGGTTTAATACTTCAGCCGATCTGTTTGTCTATTTCGTGTCGAAACTTTAAAAGTTTCCGATTTGTGTTCTAAAAGAAATACATAACCATAACGCGATGCCACATCCGTAAAGGTCACGAAATATTCATATCCACCTCTAGCCTAGCTAGACATGGGCCACTTACTTCACTATGAACTAGGGCTAGCAGATCAGTGGCATTTACACTTTTACCAAGTAAATAGTGTTTTAGGCACTTTGCCCAATAAACTAGATTCGTAGACTTTATTTGAATGGAATCAAATCAGTCCGAGTACCCACTCTTCAAAAGTGTGGATATACGAGTCTTGTTTGATTGTGTCCCAGACAACAATGCCACAATATGTTTCTTCTGATCAAATCAGTTTGAGCTGTTTGTTTGTCATGTAATACATCTGAGATTTATTTATATTCAAAATATAAATTCTGTTATTCACATCTAATGTGTTTATCTCAATATCATCTTTATAAAATAAAACACTTTAGTGTTCTAGAATATAAGGTTCACCCGCAGCGGGTTAAACACTGACATAGAGATAATGTTTCTAGTCAAACTAGTTACATTATAACAGTTTCTAAATTTAGGCACACACCCGAAGGTTGTTCCTAAGCTTAGGTATCTACGGTTGAAACAACGACTTTCGTCCCGTTTCCAATTCGCAGATAAAATCTCAATCTGAAGTCAGTATCCTGCTCATAGCAGATTCTGAACATCAGTATTTATATATTTCACACTAAGTATCTAAAATCCATTTTAATACTAGTAGTGAATATAATATGACAAAATATTTGAAGTCAGAGCCTTGCTCGTTCTTCAATTCCTTCATGTCTGCTTTGTCCAAACGGCAGTCACGCTTCCGCGATCCCGTTTGCCACATTTAGGCAGACATTTTGGGATATGTCTTTTATCTTCCAGAAGATTATAATGATTTTGCCTTTGGCCTTTTTCATATTCCAGAAGCCTTTGGCCAAGCCTCGGGTTTCTAGAATATCAAAGTAAGGTGCGCCTTGCGCTACTTGCCTAATTGCAAACTTTGACTTTGTCTCCTTGAGAATAGTCATTAACTCTCCAAGAGTTATTATTGCAATTTAGTACTTCTAAGCTCTAAAGATAGATCTATGAAGATCCTTCAACTTCTTTATCATACTTTAAAGATCTAATCCTTAGTTCTGAATAAGAAATTAAGGAGTCTACTGCGACAAGCTTAATGGATTAAGCACTAAAGTTATCATCACATTAATCTTCCAAAGATTATGCTATACTGTTTGCTTAACTCCGGGCTTAGGCATAATATGTTATTTTATCAGATAAAGTAACTTATTATTTTCCAGGACCATCCTGAAATTTATTCCCAATTTGAAAATTAAACCATTTAAATACATTTTCCCTAGGATCATGTTTTAAATGTCAATCTTTCAAATATATCTTGATTCAAATAGTCCAACTATTTAATGAACGATTTCGGTACTATTTATTATAATGATTACAATAGTCCAACTATTTAATCAACTATAATTTAATAGATTAAAATCAATTATATTGATTACTATAATCCAATTATAAAATCAACTATAAATGAATCGTTTGAATACAGTCCAACTGTTAATTAAAACAACGTTTAAATATTAGTCCAACTAACATTTAATATATTTGACGAATGATATTTGTTTGAGTGCGTATGACAGTAATTAAATGAATATTGCAAATTCAATTCTTGCCTCCCACTATTTTTCGGCGAACCTCTAATCCTCTGTCGAGTACTCGGGAAACCGTGTTTCCTAGTGGGCTAGAATCCCGTTAAATATCACACAATCTTGACTTTGTCCAACAAATTGTATGATAATTAACTAGGTAGATCTCTAAGATCGATTGGATCCAATCCAATTCCTAGATCCGATAGGGGGACATCCAAGTCCGAAACATATATCTTATATGCCAATACATCCAATGTATTACCTAACCTTTTTCCTCTGAATCAACTAAGCTTTGGCTTTGGCACAACAAACTTAGTGATCCCAGTTAAGCGCGACCCATTGACCATGGAAAGCTTCGTAATCAATGTCGATGGACAAGGAGTGGTATTGACTTTGGCCAACAAACCAAAACTTGGACAAGACACCAATATGGAACAAAGCCTCGTGATTCAAACACATCCTTGACGGACAAAGCCTTGACTTTGGCCAACAAGCCAATGCCAGTCTCGGATCTTGAGTGAGAATCACTCAATGGAAGGAAAGACGCTTAATATTTTGCGAGGATTTTTCGAGTGCAAATTGGCAACCAATTTATTATCTTTGTTAAGGTCTCATCATCATATACCCTTAAACATGCATTCTAAACACATAATACTAGTCTTTTACGCATTCATCGATGTCTAATCTCGATAATGCTCTGACTATGGATATTTAATGATTTATCCTTCGCGGATTGATATTGTCTCATATCATTCTCAATCTAGGAACAAATCACAGGGACCTCCTATCATTTATATATCTAGGTGATCTAATCACAAATGATAAGAGTGCAATCTCCTTTGTCACATAATTAATTTGTACAACAACACCGTGATCTGTACAAATAGGGACGCTATTAGTCATAATTGTCCAACAAAAATTGCATTTAATGCCTTCAACTAATCTCATCAATCAACTTTGACACTTGATGGACAAGTGATGTAAGTTGTGATGTGACTTGTGGGCCACAATTTAATTCAAAATTCAAGTGGGCCCGCAAACACATTCCGGGCTCAGGTTCGTTAATTCCGAATTAACGAATTTTCCGTTGCGACTTAATTAAATCAAATTTAATTAAATAATTATTCCTAGCAAAATTATTATTAAAGTCGCCCGCGGATTAATTCTAAATTAATTCGTTCGCCCAAATTAAAATCCAATTTTAATTCCGTTATGAAATCTAATTTCATTTAATATATCGAATATATTATTTTAATCGATTAATTCCAAATTAATCGCTCTCTCTCTTTTATCGAATTTTATCCCAGATAAATTCTCGCCGTAATTAATCATAGATTAATTTTCTGTTCGAGTCATACGTCATCGGTGAATCTTCGGGAAGCGACCCATGAGATCTCTGGATATGTTGGCAGTAAATCCGGTCGTCGAACTATCCGAACACGTGCGTACCCGATACCACGTTCTTACCGATTTACAAGACATGGTTGGCTTCTAGCAAAGCGTCGTGCCTACCCAATTCTCCTGAAATATTCTTTAAGGAATATATAATCTATAACAGGCGTAGTATACTTAGTATTGCGTATTGCGATCCAGTATCAGATGTCACATGCAAGGCCTGGGCTGGAATAATGTCTGCCCTGTACGAAGCATATATCGGATCACAAGAAACTAGTCTCTATAATCGGATAATCATGTGTTGGACAATTATGACCCATAGCGTCACTATTTGTACAGATCACGGTGTTGTTGTACAAATTAACTATGTGACAAAGGAGATTGCACTCTTATCATTTGTGATTAGATCACCTAGATATATAAATGATGAGAGGTCCCTATGATTTGTTCCTGGACAGAGAATGATATGAGACAGTATCAGTCCACGTAGGATAAATCATTAAATATCCCTAGTCATAGTATTATCGAGATTGGACATCGATAAATACGTAAGAGACTAGTATTACACTTGTGCGCGTTTGTGAGGGCACAACGGCATAGTTCTCATATATTTGGGTATATGATACTCATGCAAGTGTAGTAGGAGGTTGTGTTTCACCGATGGTACGGGAAACAGCTTCGCTCTGGATAGACCCCCCGCGGAATCCCATTGGTAGTATGACTATGTGTCTATGGGAGTCTGCAATCAGGGTAGGTGTATTTAGTCTTAACCTGAGACTTGCACCGCTAATACATACGACAATCAATATACTTTAGTTGAGGTCGTCCAAGGCTTTAACCGGTTCTGTGTACTCCGATACTGGGTATATTAGGAATCGTAGTGTGTTGGGTGTGATGTCAAGACGGAAGTATCACTCCAGTCATAGTGGAGATGATGGTCACGTAGGATACGGAACTCGTTCTCTTAAATGCTCGAGCTATCGGGATATTATGACTAGGTCATGTATATCCGATTATAGAGACTAGTTACCAGACATCCGATATGTGCTTCGTACGGGGCAGACACAATTCCAGCCCCAGGCCTTGCACGTGATTATCCGATACTGGACAGAAATACGCAATACTTCGGTATACTACGCTTGATATAGATCAAGATCACATATTCCTATAAGGATATTTCCGGAGAATTGGGTAGGCATGACGCTTTGCTAGAAGCCAACCTTGTCTTGTGAATCGGTAAAATGTAGTACGAGGTACTTACGTGTTCGGATAGTCCGACGACCGTATTTACTGCCATATATCCGGAGATCTCATGGGTCGCTCCCCGAAGATTCACCGATGATGTATAACTCGCACTTTAATTAATCTGAGATTAATTCGAAGAGAGAGAAAATTAATCTGGGATTAATTACGGAAATGTTTTATCTGGGATAAAATATCGTTTAAAGAGAGAGAACGATTAATTTGGAATTAATCGGTAAAATTAATATATTCGATATATTAATCGAAATTAGATTTCGACGCGAAATTGAAATCGGATTTTAATTCGGGCGTACGAATTAATTTAGAATTAATTCGTTAGCGACGTGAATAGTGTTTTTGCTAGGCGTAATCATTTAATTACGATGCGACGGAAAATTCGTTAATTTGGAATTAGCGAATCTGAGCCCGAGAGTGATTGCGAGCGCATTCGTATTTCGAATTTGAGCGCGGCACGCAAGTCACATCAAGCGTCAAATCGCTAGTCGCATCAAGCGTCAAATCACTTATCACTTTGAGTGATGTGACATGACATGTTGTCACTTTATTAAAGTGACTTGATGTGAATAGTGATAGATGATTGAAAAGCACCTTTTTGCTTTTTGACTTTTGAATTTTGAAAAATGGAAAATGGTTTTATGTATTTGTTTTTATTTTTGGAAAATAAAAAATAAATAAATATATAAAGCATTTTCATTTTTCTCTCTCTCTCTTAACACCAAAATTCGGTCTTCTCCCTTTTCCCTCCTTCTTCAATTTCGGCTTGGAGCCATTTTGCTTCTTGTTTGACCGATCAAATGAGATGAAGATGGGTTGATTTTTGTTGCAAAAATCAAGTGCTAGCACACATACAAATGGGTTTATACAAAGGTGATAGGGTAGTGAACACATGTGCTTGGAATTTATTTTTGAAGCTTGAAGCTTGGAGCTTCCATGGAGGTCTTCAATGGCCGAAAATTAGAGGAATTTCACAGCCCAAAACCGAGCATGATAGCAGTCCAAGGAGGCCAAAACCGAGCTCAAACAATGAGGAAGAAGTGACTTGTTCTCCTAGCATCAAACCATTCAATGTGAGTATGTATTCCGCCTTACTCCTTGAAGTATTCATGCGTTTTTTATGCTTGATTTCATGATTCTTGGGACCTATTAGAAACAAACATCATGACCTTGTCATATTATCCCGATAGTTGCAACATAATAGAGAACCAGTTCTGCATTCCTGCGTGATCATCATCTCCATATGACTGAAGTGATACTTCCGTCTTGACATCACACCCAATACACTACGATTCTCAATAAACCCAGAAGAGGCGTACACAGAACTTGTTAAATTCCCGAACGACCAAAACCAAAGCGTATTGATTATCGCAAGTACTAGCGATGCAAGTCTTAGGTTAAGACCAAATACACCTACCCTGATGCGGATTCCCATAGACACATAGTCATACTACCAATGGGATTCCGCGGGGTCTATCCAGAGTGAAGCTATTCCCGTACCATCAGTAAACACAACCTCCTATCAAACTTGCATAAGTATCCAATACTTAAATATATGATAATTATGCTGTTACGCTTCCATAACACGCACAAGTGCAATACTAGTCTATTCCGCATTAACGATGTCTAGTCTCGATAATACTACGACTAGGGATATTTAATGATTAAACCTTTGTGAATTGATATTGTCTCATATCTTATAATTCAGAACTAATAATAAGGACTTTTATTATTTATATATTCAAGTAATCAAATTACAAAATGATAAAATAGCAATTTTCATTGTCACACAATTAATTTGTACAAAAACCACAATGTCTTTTACAAATAGTGACGCTATGGGTCATAATTGTCCAACATGCTTGCTGCACTCTCACTATCACATCAGCAGTTGATTCTCCTTCCAGTTTGGGATAAGAACCATATGTATCCATCAATGATAATCGCATTGCATCAAACCGTGTTCTCCTGCATTGACGTTCTGCAGCTCTCCTCTCCATATCCCTACGCTTCTGCAGGTTCATATCTCTACCAAATTCATCCAACTTAACCATTAAATTTGTTTGTTCCTTGATGGCGGCGACAGCAGCAGCCTGAGCTGCACTACTGGCAGCCGCAAGCATAGCAGTACTGTTACCACGCTCACTGAAAACTGTTGTGGCTGCTTTTGTAGCTGCTTGTACCTCTATAATTTCATCACCACCATCAGCAGCTCTTCTCTCTACTATAGCAGATGCAAGTTTAGTTTCTGCATCTCTGCTTCAAGTGTCTCTATGTAGGGAGCTTTATCCTGAAAGTGAAAGTATTAACAAAGATAAGTACAGATCAATAAACAATGCTCTCCTTACAAACACCCACTATCACATAAGAGCCACGAGAATAAAACATTAGACATAGGACTCATTGTCGCTGTAGTGTCCAATAACTAATATGTTTTGTGCTCTACTATCTCTGTATATAATATATGGATTTTGGCTATATGTGAAAGCGTAGCTATGCATCATACGCATGTAAAAATGGATGTCCATTTCAGTCGGTCCCACCTTATTTTAAGGTACAGGTCCTTATCCAATTAGGCCTTGGTTGATGATTTGTAGAACTTTTTAGAGTGTGTGGATGAATGTTACAAACCGCAATATATTTTGCGATATTATGGCAAAGACTTGAGGCTTTGGGTAATTTTATCTCAATGATTGATTGCCATTAGATGAGTGGAATTAATATCAAGTCACTAAATTCACACGCTGTTACTTTAATAAAATTCTATTTGTTCCGATTAAAAATATCGCGAACACTGGAGTCTTGTTAAGTATAAAAAAAATGCTACGACATTCACAGAAATAAAAAGTTTTGACAGGTATGTGAAAAGATAAAATAGACAACAAAGAAAGCAAATTACTTAAGTATTCATTTGTTCTAGTCAGACTATAATGTGGTTCTTTTTCATGAATAGCCTATGGACAAGCTAGTCTTAAAGGTATGCAGCATCTTCAATCAACAGTATGAAAAGATACACATATTTATGCCACCAAAAGACCAATAAGTGTGTAAGCATCAACAGTCTCTAACCTCTATCTAGATATAGAATCAGCCATTCATTGCAACAGGAACTAGAAGGTTCAAGATGACTAGAACCAAATATAAATCATCTATACCTTTGCAACGATAAGAATAATATAAATTTGATAAAAACCACAGAAACTAATGAAATCTGTTCTAAGACCATGAAATGTGACAGGAAGAAGAAGACAAAAGGAAATATTTGCAAGAGGAACAGAGAAAATAGGCACATAAAAATGCAGGACATAGAATTAGATTTGTACCTGCAAAAAGTCACATATAACAGAAACATAGTCACGAAGCTCCTGCATGAAGATGAACTTCTCACTGGCAGCGGATAAAGAACTTTCAAGATCAGTAATTTTTAAGAGTGAGGAAGACAAATCTTCATCCGTCTTCAGAGATGACAATGTTCTAGCATTAGATTCCTGATAAGAAAACAAAAGAACCCGAGTAATAAGTATATTATTCCAGTTAAAATCATGTAACATCATTAAAAGTATTCTGCCAAAACCAAGCTTCAGGCTTTGAGAGATTCAATAATAGTAAGATGAGTTTTTTTTTTCTAAGATTTATTTTTCCTCTTTGTTTAGGGTTGTTCAGTATTTAGTTAGAATAAACATAATAAACTGCCAATGAAGACCGGAAGAGGCAGTAGGGAGTCTCATCTCGACAACAATAAGCAAAGGAAATAAAAAAATAAGAAAGAGAGAAAAAAAACACATATTTCATGAAATGCACCATTGTACAAGGGATTTCCAAAACAAACAACGGATCGGATAAATTGCTATTGAATAGAGTCCTAGAATTCATTATTTCAACATTTCTTGTTATTAAGGTTTGTTTTTCCCTGTTTCAAGTAACTAATGAGTCTGTATCTCATATAATAAACACAGACTTATCAACTTTCAATTCCAAAATCAAAATCAGCTAGTAAAGAGTCAAGAGCAAAGTTCAACATACCTTTAGCCTGCTGACATTGTCCTGCAAAGCTTTCATTGCACTCTCCGCTTTCTGAGTTATTGACATGGTGTCAAAACCTTGTGTTGCCCCAATAACTCCTCCAATACTAGGAATAGGAGCCATCATTGTCGGATACAAAAACTGCTGCTGCTGCTGCATAGCAACAGTAGCACCAGTACTCGCACCAACCCTAACCAAACAATCATCAATTATCTTCCCTAAACCCTTCCTTACCTGCTCCTCTTCCCACATCACATCTTCATCAATATATTCATCATCATTCTCTACTCGAACAACCATAGGCCTCCCATCGTCATTCCCATCCTCATCATCATCTTCAAAAACGCCTTTTTTCTTCTTCCCACTCTCAATTCTCCCTCCAAACATCGCAAATCGTCTAGTAAACTCCGGTTCCTCATCACTCGAGCCCTCTGCATCCCCACGAAGACTACTATTCCCTCCATCCAGCGATATATAATCTGGTGCTTTAGCTCCCGATTGCCTAATTCTATCCTTCTTTTCCCTAATTTCCTTAATTGCAGCCTCATCATAAATAATCCCAGATTGCATCGCAATTTTCCCAATGCCCATCGACGCAAATCTCTTCTCCGTCTCATCCTTATGATCGGAATCCTAATCCGACGAATCTAGAGTCGGCTTCTGCTGAACCGGTGTCAAATTCGAATCTTGAGGCCTAATTGAACCTTTGAGAACAATCACAGGTTCGACAGGGGGTTTCGAAGATGGGGCCTTTAGGGTTTTGGTGTTCTTACGAAGTTCAAGAAGATATTCTTCAGTGTAAGTCCCAACTTGAGCTTGAACATTGGAAAGCAATGAGGTTGAAGAAGAAGAAGCAGTAGTAGAAGAAGAAGAAGAAGAAAAAGATTGACGGTCCTTTGAAGCTGTAATCTTATGAGAGGAAGAGGGTTTGCTGAGACGAGAAGAGGGTCTATTTTTGTCTCTATTTGACGTTAGGGTTTCGGATTTTTCTTCTTCGTCGTCTGCGAAACGGCACGGCGGCGAAAGTTAAGAGTTCTGGAGCTGCTCAAGCTGTGATGTGTGCAGTTGAACGGAAGCTCGAAAATTCAAATTGTCCGGTTTCGCTCCCTATCCGTCTGTTATTTTATTTCAGACTCGGGAAATTTGGAAAAGTAGTACTCTTTGGCTCCATTTATTGAAATATCACACAACAGTCTCGTATTTTTAAATCTAAGATAAAATAAAAGTAAAATGACAAATTTATCCTTTTTAAATGAAATGCATATTTGTTTTCTTTTTTGTGCTTAATAATAATATCACTTGTTATTTAGGTGAAAAATGATTTTCTTTAATCATAAAATAAAAAGAGTAACAACATAGTTACAAAAGAAGATTATAATATTTCTGGTCAAATTTGGGTCAAGAGCATTATCATCTTTTCGTTTTAAAGCCTATATTAGATAGAGCTCAAATTCCTTCGAAAAATATCCGGCCCAAAGTTGATAACCTAAGCTCTTCTTATTCCGCACCCAGACAGCCCATTGATTTTCCAAACAGATCCCCACCGAAAAATATATCTTCATAATTAATTATCTCTCATGTGATTAGTTGTTTTAGCACTGAAAGATTAAGCATTTAATGTATTAATGAGACCCACGTCATAATAGCCTATGAAAGAGGCAGAACTCAGAATCATGATTCATTGAAGCTTAAGCACTCTTATTTGAGCTCTGGAAGTATTCCGCCCTCCATACACCGGCTCACTGCCCTCACGGCAGTCCACGGAGGTCAAGGTAATCTCAGACCTTGCTCTTCCTTATTTTCCGCCCGTCTTCACTACTAAACTTGAGCGTTAGAGTGCCTACGGCACCCACCACACCAATGGGTAGAAACTCCCCGCTCACTCTACCTTTGTTTTGCAGGATCGCTAGTGCCCCATCATACAAATTCTTGATTGTGGACCCAAGGCCCAAATCAAGGTCCACAATTTGACGCCCACCGCAGGGCCCTGGCGATTCATAGCAAGTAAAGATTTCTTAGTCTATGATCCTTTCGACACACCTACTCACATGGTTTCCGGCAACAAACAAACACCAGACCACGTGGTAACATAATTGGTCATTCTATAAGAATGGTTGCGAGCATTGGAGGAAGAGAACCATGTAATGTGAAGCACCAACACAAACCTCTAAAAGCAGTTGGAGCAAATTACCTCAACCTTCCAGCAGCGCTAAACCTCAGATCGTCCCAGCAATCCTATCATTCAAACTAACCTCTTGGGGTTTTCAATGACGTGGCTAGCGATGATCCCCCACCAGACAACCACCCTCAAAACCACCAGACAGCTCACCATTTACCTCTTTCTGATCCAACACAACGAGTCATCTCCACAATGTGTAAAGAGATACAGGAGTTCAAAGAAGCAATTCTCTCCAACCTACCTGGGTGAGACTACCAATGAGGAAAAGTTGAGCAATGATAATCTCTGGCACTCATTTCCTAGAAACCATCACTTCTATAGAACTCCCTCGAAAGTTCCGCCCCCAGACATGAGGCTATATGATGGATCCACGGACCCAGAATACATGGAAGGATTGGCATCAACTCCCAACGACGTGAAAGGATAACCATATTCCCCCATATGACATGTATGAACTGCCATCAACTCCAAACTACATGAGAGGATAGTCATATTCTCTAGACGACATGGATGAATTGTCACATCCTCAAGACGACATGAATGGATAGTTACCCTCTCTAGACGACATGGATGAATTTTCATTTCCCCCAAATGACATGAAATGATTGTCATCTTTTCGAGAAGATATGAGAAGATAGTCATCTTCTCCAGACAACATTAATGAATTACCACCTCCTGCAGATGACATGAAATGATTGTCATCTCTTCCAGAAGACATGAGAGGATAATTACCTTCTCCAGATGACATGGATGAATTTTCATATCCCCCAGATGACATGAAAGGATTGTCATCTCTTCGAGATGACATGAAAGAATTGTCACCTTCTCCAAGCGACATGAATGAATTGTCATCTCCCTCGGATGACATGAAATGATTGTCATCTCTTCCAGAAGACATGAGTGAATAGTCACATTCTTCAGACGACATTGATGAATTGTCATCTCCTCCAGATGACATGAAAGGATTGTCATCTTTTTCAAACGACATGAGTGGATAGTTACCTTCTTTAGACGACATGGATGAATTGTCATCTCCTCCAGATGACATGAAGTGATTGTCATCACTTCCAGATGATATGAGTGGATAGTCACCTTCTTCAGACGACATGGATGAATTGTCATCTCCTCCAAATAACATGAAAGGATTGTCATTTCCTTCAGACGACATGGATGAAATGTCATCTACTCTCGACTACATGGAATAATTGTCATCTATTCTCCATATGACATGTAAGGAGTTCCATTAACTCCAGACTACGCATGAAGTCCTTCATCAGGTCCGGTAGGGTGAAGACTCTCATAAACCTTCATCAGGTTTAATGTAGTGAGGACCATTATATACCTTCATCAGGTCTAGTGTAGTGAAGACCATCATGTACCTTCATCGGGTCTAGTGGAGAGAAAACTCCATGAACCTTCATTAGGTTTAATGGAGTGAAAACCTTCATAGACATTCATCAGGTTTAGTCGACCAAAGACCCTCATGGATCTTCATCAAGTTCAGTCGATCGAAGACCCTCATGGACCTTCATCAGTTTTAGTTGACAGAACCCTCATGGACCTTCATTAGGTTCAGTCGAATGAGGCCATATAGACATTCATCAGGTTCAGTCGATCAAAGACCCTCATGGATCTTCATCAGGTTCAGTCGACCGAAACCTCATGTACCATCATCAGGTCTAGTGGAGTGAAGACTCTCATGAATTTTCATCAGGTTTAAATAGACCTTCATCAGGTTCAATCGACCAAAGCCTCATGGACCTTCATCAGGTTCAATCGACCGAAGCCTTATGGACCTTCATCAGGTTCATTCGACTGAAGTCTCATGAACCTTCATCATGTTCATTCGACTGAAGTCGCATGTGTAGGGGTTTTTAGGGGGTGAATCCGGTAACGCAGCGGAAGCGGTGAAAATCCGATTTTCAGATTTCAAAAATTTTTCTCGGATTAATTAAATAAACATATTTATTTAACATTCCAATAATCAAATTATGAAAATAAATTCAATAAATCATATTTAAGTGAATTTACCGAAATACCCTTACTTTGTATTTTTGTCCATTTTAGTCCGAAATTGATCTAATCAATTTTGAATGATTCTAAATCATTTCCAAGATGAACTTATGATGTTCAAAACATCAAAACACCAAAAGCAACAAAATCCCCAAAAATTCTTATTTAACCGAGAGCCTCACTAATGTCCCATTTGGTGCACTTTGTCATGTCATGCTTCAAAACACATCAAGATGTAATCCAATGAACATGAAACTTTATATGCATCATATAAACACACAAATACAAAACATATATGAAAAGCCCCAAATTTGGAATTGGTCATGAACCCTAATTTTACAATTTCCACAAATTGGACAAATAAGACCAAATACATTAAATCAATTACTTCAATCATCATTCTTCCATCCAATCCAAGTCTCAACACAATGAAACAACTCAAGATCAAATCTAGGTCATTTAAGAGTAGGTCAATAACTCTAGATTAGCAACATGGTTTCAAAAACCTTAAAAGAATGTTTATAACTACAATAGTCATACACTTCCTTCATCACACATGCTTTACACATCCACCAAAACTTCCATCAACAAAAACCAAAAGGAACAAAGAAAGAAACATCCTAAGAATGTCATATATTAAAGCCTAGAACCTAAGGAACAAATTCCTTACTAATAGCAAGTTCAAGAAACTTACTAAATATCCAAGCTTTTTTGATTTTTGGCTTTCTTTTCTCAAGCTTCATTTGTCTTTCTTCAATGGAGTTTTATGTTTTAGTAAAGTGTATTAGGTTAGTAAATGAGAAAGAAATGAAAAAAATATATACCTCTCTTTATTTTGCCTTGGCCGAAACCCTTGCAAATGTATATACCAAATTTTCATTTCAATTTCATTTCAAAAATCATTAAATCAACTTGCATAAATATCTAATAACACTTTAATGATATTTATATAAAGTCAACAAAGGCAACTTAATCATTTCTAAACAAATATCCAAAGTTAAGATATTTATATTTTAATTAATTTAATCATTTAACAATTAAATAATTAATTAATTAATTAAATACAAATATATTAAATATATGTATAATATTTACATTAAATATTAAAAACATATATTCATTAAAGATATTAGTCAAATATCTCAATTTGACTATTAATTAATGTGTATTTAAATTAATCAAGTATTAAATGTAAATACACAATAATTAAGCAAATGACTATCGGGTCCCTTTAGCATGTATCTTCCGTTTAACCTTTAAATGACTTTATAAATAATCAATATTATTTATTAATGTTGCTCTAGTGCTCTACGAGTATGTTTCATTATTGAGACTCTCTAGATTCAGGTATATCCGTCACGAAATCAAATTTCGTGTCCATAATCTATCCACCCGTAGATTATGACGATCACGGATAATCTCGCTGAACCATACAGGTCGAGGTCATGGAAAATGTATAATTCCTCTGTCACAGGTATCCGGATAAATCCCAGAGATATAGATGTAAACATCAAATCTCTATCGGGATTATCCAGTCGACTATTCTATTAGCAATCTCAAAAAGAATGTTTAGAACTAGCTTCTAAACTTTACCACGGGCCCATGGTTTTATTTGATTGCTAATCATATGGACTACCTATGCTCTGATACACAGAACTGACGGATCCTATCTTGATACACATAGGACACCCTGAGGATCTATCTACACCCAACGAACAGGCGGAGGTCTGATCTAAATAGATCGGTGACGTGACTGCCGTCTAAGTGTAGAAGATGTCTCATGTGCCCACAATGACATCTCAAGTCTAAGAATCACAAGTGCTACTCAACCCAAGAAGATTCTTATTGACGCTGGTATACCATCCATTAAGAATCTTCGGTGAGTCATTCAGTGTTTATCCGCTATAAACACCTACACGTCTATACTAGTCTCCAAGACTTATGGTTCATTGAGAAACCATTGGAATCATATATTCCAGTATACGACATGTACCGGTCTCAACGGGTTTACTTTACTGACCAAGTAGTGTAAACCTTGACCAGGAACTGTCTGAGAATGACAACGTCATGATACATCTCAATGTCCATTGCGACGCTTTTGCAAATGTATCATGACTAATCATTCTAGGGTCATTACGTCTTTACCATATAGAAAGATAGATTATATTATAGAAACTGCATATATTATTC
Source organism: Zanthoxylum bungeanum (assembly GCA_019454045.1). Lineage (NCBI taxonomy): Eukaryota > Viridiplantae > Streptophyta > Magnoliopsida > Sapindales > Rutaceae > Zanthoxylum > Zanthoxylum bungeanum. The sequence continues at coordinate 552,599 of SKCR01023781.1, forward strand.
ATAATAATAATGTTTTACAGAAGTATTCAACAGAAATACAACCGGGAATTGGCGCTCTGAGCACCAACCCCTACAAAATCTCCCACTTGATCTAATGCCAATATCGATTGTATCTAATACCCATCGACTCCACGTGTTTATCAAACAACTTCGGAGGTATGGCCTTCGTCAGCGGGTCTGCTACATTATCTTCACTCGGTACCTTGCACACGACAATATCCCCTCGCGACACGATCTCTCGAATGATGTGGTACTTGCGTTCCACATGCTTCGACTTCTGATGCGCCCTTGGTTCCTTTGCTTGCGCAATGGCTCCAGTATTATCACAGTATAACGGAATCGCATTCTCGATACTTGGGACAACTCTTAATTCTGTGATAAAGTTCTTTATCCACACAGCCTCTTTTGCGGCTTCAGAAGCTGCAATATATTCCGCCTCAGTGGTGGAATCAGCTGTCGATCCCTGTTTGGAACTCTTCCAACAAACTACACCTCCGTTAAGGGTAAAGACAAATCCAGATGTATACTTTCTATCATCGGGATCCGATTGGAAATCGGAGTCTGTATACCCATTAACCTGCAGTTCGTTTCCTCCATTTATGATCAACTTATCCTTAGTACCTTTAAGATACTTTAGGATATGTTTAATGGCCATCCAATGGTCATTACCTGGATTGGACTGATATCTACTAGTTACGCTAACAGCGAAACTGATATCAGGCCTCGTACATAACATGTCATACATTATGCTACCCAAACACGAAGCATAAGGTTGGTTAGACATTCTAACCTTCTCATCTTCTGTTTGTGGACACATCTTCTTAGAAAGATGAATCCCATGTCTGAACGGTATGTTTGCTGTCTTACAGTTACCAAAGCTATACCGTTCCAAGATCTTATCTACGTACGTTGATTGGGATAACCCAATCAGCCTCCTTTGTCTATCTCTATAGAGTTTTATCCCTAAAACATAGGAAGCTTCTCCTAGGTCCTTCATGGAGAAATTCTTACAGAGGTACGCTTTTACGCTTTGTAACATACCTAAATCATTCCCAATGATTAGGATGTCATCAACATATAGGACTAAAAATACGACCATGCTCCCACTGGCCTTCTGATACACACATGATTCTTCCGAATTCTTGAGAAAACCAGACGATCTAATAATCTCATCGAATCGAAGATTCCAACTTCGTGAAGCTTGTTTAAGTCCATAAATGGACTTCTTAAGCTTACATACCATACCCGAGGTTTCGCTGGACGTGAAACCTTCCGGCTGTTCCATATAGATTTCTTCATCAAGAAATCCATTTAGAAAAGCCGTTTTGACATCCATTTTCCAAATCTCGTAGTCATGATACGCAGCTATAGAAAGCAAAATCCTGATAGACTTAAGCATTGCTACCGGCGAAAAAGTTTCATCGTAGTCGACGCCAGGTCGCTGCGTGTAACCTTTTGCTACCAGTCGGGCCTTGTAAGTTTCAACCTTACCGTCAGGCCCGCGCTTCCTCTTGTAAACCCATTTACAACTGATAGGAACAATTCCTTCGGGAAGCGGAATCAAGTCCCAAACTTGATTTTCATGCATTGAGTCTATCTCGGATTTCATGGCACTTTGCCATTTCACGGAGTCGATGTCCAACATCGATTCTCTATAGGTGAAATGATTTGTCTCTTCAACTAAGAGAACATCCAGACTCTTTTCTTGTATCAAATACAAGCGTTCAAGAGGTCTAGATACCCTTTCCGACCTACAGAGTGTGTGTGTTGAAGGTCCTTCATCTACTTGAACTTCAGGTTCCTCCGTTGGTTCGTTGATTTCAGGTTGGACTTCATCAAGCTCAACCTGTCTATGATTACCACATTCCGACAAAAATTCTACTTCTAGAAATTTTACGAAGCGAGCTACGAACACATTTCGATGCTCGGTATCATAGAACAGATATCCCCTTGTATTCGAAGGATATCCAACAAACCTAAACTTTTACCCTCGAGGCGTAAGCTTATCTTGCTGAGTCACCCTGACATAGGCAGGACAACCCCAAACCTTAATATAATTAAGATTTGGTCTCCTACCGAACCATATCTGATACGGTGTCATAGGAACAGCCTTTGAAGGAATCTTATTTAAAAGATGTGCGACTGTTAAGAGAGAGTAGCCCCATAAATAATAGGGCAAATCTGTGAAACTCAACATCGATCGGACCATATCCAATAAAGTCCAATTTCTCCTTTCAGATACACCATTGTGCTGTGGTGTACCTGGAGGAGTATATTGAGCGAGAATCCCATTCTCCTTCATATAATCCATGAACTCACCACTCATATATTCGCCGCATCGATCTGATCGAAGGCATTTAATATATTTACCAGTTTGTTTTTCTACTTCATTTCGGAACTCTTTGAACTTTTCAAAGGTTTCCGATTTATGTCGCATCAAATACACATAACCGTACCGTGATAAATCATCGGTAAAGGTAACGAAGTACGAATAACCACTGTGAGCAGTTTGACTTAGTGGACCACATACATCAGAATGTACGAGTTCCAGTAAGTTAGTGGCGCGGTGTCCAACACCAGAAAATGGGGCTTTGGTCATCTTACCCTGAATACAGGATTCACAAGTTGGATAGGATTCAATGGTAAGATCTGATATCAAACCATTCCTAACCAATTGGGTAAGGCGTTTAACGCCAATGTGACCAAGTCTCATATGCCAAAGTTCAGTATTATTAATTACAGGTAAACTACGTTTATTAACTCTAGTATTTAATATATCTTTTGAAGTTTGCAATGTATAATGACCATGCTGGTTTGGACAACAAAGGATCTGAATATTATTTTTATCATATAAATACAAAGAACTATTCTTAATATTAATACAAAAGCCTTCTGTATCTAATACAAAAAGTGATATAATATTAGCGACACATCCGGTACAAAATGACAGTCATTTAACAAAAGTGTCCCATTCGGCAATGAGATCTCGCATACTCCCACTGCAACTGCATCCAAAGAGTCTCCACTCCCGAATCGCAACTGCATCTCCCAGGCTTCAGTTTCCTACTTTCCTTCAGCACCTGCAACGAATTGCAAATGTGAATGGGACAAGCAGAATCTAAAATCCAGCTGGATGTAACGGCTTCACAAGCCAAAGATAAATCAATAACTGGAAAAATAAAAGTACCTGATGTAGAAGCTCTGTCTCTCCTCACTTGGGCAATGTAATCGGGACAGTTCCTTTTCCAGTGCCCAACTTTGCCGCAGTGGTGGCATTTGTCTTCAGAAGCCCTTTTGGGCTTTGCAATCTTCGCCTGTTGTTGAGGACCAAAAGCCTTCTTCTTCTTCTTGCCTTTCTTGTTCTATCCTTGGGAAGAAGCCGAAAGAGAAGTAGTTCTAGGAGGGCGAGTCGGTACTCCCTTCTTAAGGTCCTCTTCTGCCGTGAGCAACATCCTATGTAGCTCCTGGTAGGTACAGACAGTCCCGTGCATGTTGAAGTACATCACGAACTGGCGAAATGAAGCTGGTAGTGAACCAAGAATGACACTCCTACCGAGAATGTCATTCAAGATGAGATTATGTTGCCTCAATTGATCGATCAAATCGATCATCTGAAGAACATGTGGGCTAACACTCTGCCCCTCATCCAGACGCGCATGGAACAGTTCCATGGCGACTTTGTGAACAATCACTTGTTCCTGGTTCTCAAACGATGTCTCAATCGCGTCATCATACTATAGGAATCTAGCATACCATAGTACTGTTGCTTGAGTTTCGGAGACAGTGAACTAAGGATGTATGATTTAACCCTTAAATCATCATCCTTCCAAGTTTCAAAAACTTGGCGTTCCTCCTCCGAAGCATCCGCACCCACTGCAAGGGGCAACGGACCCTCAAGAATATAACCCAGCTTCTCGGAATCGAGGACAATCCTCAAATCCAATTCCCAGTCTGTAAAGTTCTCAGCGCCTTTCAGTTTGTTCGTATCAAGCATGCGCGCAAACTGATTTGTGGATTGTGCCGCCATCGCCAATCTATCATATAGATCACGAAAAACGGTTAGCAGAAATAAAGCAGTTTCATATAATATCAAAAGCATAAACTAGATCATGGATTTTTAATCTAATATGCCCCTCCCACTAAATCATGCAATACGTAATCCCAAAACAGAATACAAATATTTAATAATTAATTAAATACTAATAGTGAAAAGTGGATCCCGTGATATATTTCGGCTCACAGCAGAGGCACGGTCTCGCCTACGTATATTCATCAGGTAGACAACTCATTTGTCAATCATTCACTAATGACTCCTAAGTATCCGGTCCTGGCCGTTTCTCGTTGTCGCTGCGAAGGCAGGCCCACAAGGAGACGTACCAAGGTTAAACTCGTCAATGATAAACTCAAGTTACTTACGTAATCCTGACAGCTAGGGCACGTTCAGAATTCCGCTTTTACTTGAATTTACCTAGTATCTGATATACATCCGGTATAAATAAATCTTTATCGGCTACATCCTCACAGCAGAGGCACGGTCTCGGATGTAGTCACAAAGAAGTATTCATAAACCATATTGACAAGATGGACCATATAACATGCATCAAATACATAATTACATTCAAACCTTATTAATTAAGGATTTTCCGCTAAGTGTCATACACCCTAAATCTAACCAATTTAGATCCTAATAAGCATGCATAAAGTCAAGAAAACATGATTAAACATTGATTCAATGAAGGCTAATCATATTAGGTGGCCTAGAATCAGACTCGCTCTGATACCATTTTGTAGGGGTTTTTAGGGGGTGAATCCGGTAACGCAGCGGAAGCGGTGAAAATCCGATTTTCAGATTTCAAAACTTTTTCTCGGATTAATTAAATAAACATATTTATTTAACATTCCAATAATCAAATTATGAAAATAAATTCAATAAATCATATTTAAGTGAATTTACGAAATACCCTTACTTTGTATTTTGTCCATTTTAGTCCGAAATTGATCTAATCAATTTTGAATGATTCTAAATCATTTCCAAGATGAACTTATGATGTTCAAAACATCAAACACCAAAAGCAACAAAATCCCCAAAAATTCTTATTTGGCCGAGAGCCTCACTAATGTCCCATTTGTGCACTTTGTCATTTCATGCTTCAAAAAACATCAAGATGTAATCCAATGACATGAAACTTTATATGCATCATATACACACACAAATACAAAACATATATGAAAAGCCCCAAATTTGGAATTGGTCATGAACCCTAATTTTCAATTTCCACAAATTGGACAAATTAGACCAAATACATTAAATCAATTACTTCAATCATCATTCTTCCATCCAATCCAAGTCTCAACACAATGAAACAACTCAAGATCAAATCTAGGTCATTTAAGAGTAGGTCAATAACTCTAGATTAGCAACATGGTTTCAAAAACCTTAAAAGAATGTTTATAACTACAATAGTCATACACTTCCTTCATCACACATGCTTTACACATCCACCAAAACTTCCATCAACAAAAACCACAAGGAACAAAAAAGAAAGAAACATCCTAAGAATGTCATATATTAAAGCCTAGAACCTAAGGAACAAATTCCTTACTAATAGCAAGTTCAAGAAACTTACTAAAAATCCAAGCTTTTTTGATTTTTGTCTTTCTTTTCTCATGCTTCATTGTCTTTCTTCAATGGAGTTTTATGTTTTAGTAAAGTGTATTAGGTTAGTAAATGAAAAAGAAATGAAAAAAAAATATATACCTCTCTTTATTTTGCCTTGGCCGAAACCCTTGCAAAGTATATACCAATTTCATTTCAATTTCATTTCAAAAATCATTAAATCAACTTGCATAAATATCTAATAACACTTTAATGATATTTATATAAAGTCAACAAAGGCAACTTAATCATTTCTAAACAAATATCCAAAGTTAAGATATTTATATTTTAATTAATTTAATCATTTAACAATTAAATAATTAATTAATTAATTAATACAAATATATTAAATATATGTATAATATTTACATTAAATATTAAAAACATATATTCATTAAGGATATTAGTCAAATATCTCAATTTGACTATTAATTAATGTGTATTTAAATTAATCAAGTATTAAATGTAAATACACAATAATTAAGCAAATGACTATCGGGTCCCTTTAGCATGTATCTTGCGTTTAACCTTTAAACGACTTTATAAATAACAATCATATTATTATTAATGTTGCTCTAGTGCTCTACGAGTATGTTTCATATTGAGACTCTCTAGATTCAGGTATATCCGTCACGAAATCAAATTTCGTGTCCATAATCTATCCACCAGTAGATTATGACGATCACGGATATAATCTCGCTGAACCATACAGGTCGAGGTCATGGCAAATGTATAATTCCTCCGTCACAGGTATCCGGATAAATCCCAGAGATATAGATGTAAACGTCAAATCTCTATCGGGATTATCCAGTCGACTATTCTATTAGCAATCTCAAAAGAATGTTTAGAACTAGCTTCTAAACTTTATCACGGGCCCATGGTTTTATCTGATTGCTAATCATATGGACTACCTATGCTCTGATACACAGAACTGACGGATCCTATCTTGATACACATAGGACACCCTGAGGATCTATCTACACCCAACGAACAGGCGGAGGTCTGATCTAAATAGATCGGTGACGTGACTGCCGTCTAAGTGTAGAAGATGTCTCATGTGCCCACAATGGCATCTCAAGTCTAAGAATCACAAGTGCTACTCAACCCAAGAAGATTCTTATTAACGCTGGTGTACCATCCATTAAGAATCTTCGGTGAGTCGTTCAGTGTTTATCCGCTATAAACACCTACACGTCTATACTAGTCTCCAAGACTATGGTTCATTGAGAAACCATTGGAATCATATATTCCAGTATACGACATGTACCGGTCTCAACGGGTTTACTTTACTGACCAAGTAGTGTAAACCTTGACCAGGAACTGTCTGAGAATGACAACGTCATGATACATCTCAATGTCCGTTGCGACGCTTTTGCAACTGTATCATGACTAATCATTTTAGGGTCATTACGCCTTGACCAGGAACTGTCTGAGAATGTTTTCTTTTCATTTCATACCTCATTAATGGTATTGTCATTATGCGTATTAAATTGATGTATAGATATGCTAAGAATGACATCGACCTAAGAATAGTTTTGACACTAGGTGTAAACTATTCTTAAAGTAAATATTCATAGTCGTTGGTTTTGGAATACGGTCGTATTCCTATAACCTAAAAGACTAGCACATGTAGTATATTGAAATTGGAGTTCCAATGGTTTAACCGGATGTACCATGAGTTTTGGAAACTCGTATAGACATGTGGGTATTCGTTGAAGTGAATAATGAATGACTCATAGATGATTCATAATAGTTGGAATTACACACCACTGTCAATAAGAATCTCCTCGAGTCGAGTAGCATATGTAATCCTTTGACTATAGGATAGCATTAATTTTGTGTGAGATCATCCACACTTAGATGCCATGTATGTCAGAAACCTTTCATGGTTTGGCCTCTAGATGTTCGTTGGGTGTGGACCGATGCACTTAGAAATCCAGTGTGAAGCAAGATAGGATCCGCCGGCTCGTATGTGTATCATAAGGGGTTTAGGTATCCATGTGAGTAAAGTCACGATTCTTAAATATTTGGCCAAAGTCGATCACCTAGGGTGGATCACATCAGTTATGAAGAATCGTGGACATGTCGACATGAGATGTGCGCCTCAGAAACTTGACGGTATAATCTATGTTTCCTAAGCACAACTCGGATAGCCTACGACGGATGGATTGTTAAACATATGTGATGACCTCGACTTGTATAGTTCAGAAAGGTCGTTCGTATTCTTCGCGAATTCGGAGGTGGCCGAATTACGTACATATCAGCTAGGCTTATATGACGAACATGTCTGAACTTAGAGATTCCCAATATGAAGTGTACTCGTTGAACACTTGGGTAGCCAATTAATTTTAATAAAGATAATATTCGATATTATAATTATCAACTAAAATACTCAAGTGTTATTGGATAACATTGATTATTTACTTTGACCTAATTAGATTAATTGGATTAATTCAATAATTACACAAGGGGTTAATTGTAAAATCATAATTATCTCTACCATTTGAGGATATTATGGTAATTGTAAGTATATAATAATATGTGGTTTTGGCTTGATTTAATTGGATTAAATCAAAGTGGTAAATATTTAACTAATCCATTTCCTAATATTTGGCTTGATTTAATTGGATTAAATCTAAGTGGGAGACAATGGAGATTAGTCACACCTAATTATACATATTTGGACAAATTAGATTAAGTTCACTTAAAAGTTGATTACAATTTTTATTAATTAAAAATTGCCTAAGTTTTGCTATAAATAGCAAGCTTTAGGAATGTTTTAATTACAAGAAAAATAACAAGCATAAGCAAATTCTTGAGAGATTAGCCTAAGTTAGAGAAGTGTTTAGAGAAACTTGTGAGGTCTCTATAACATTTCATCTAGGAGAAATCAAGATTGGATCTTGAAGTGAAACTTGGTAGCGTTGGAAACAAGATTGGATCTTGGAGTCAAGCTTGCACACCTTGGAGGTTCTCCAACAATTTCAACAAATGAGAAGTAGATTGGATCTTGCATCAAGCTTACTATGTAATTTTTGATCTTCTCCAAAGCTATGTTCATTTGTGTTTTAGATGCAGGATCACATAGCTTAATGTTGAATAAGGCTAATCAATTGTGTTAGGATACTTTAGAAGTATATAGATTAAAGCTTAGAGTTATGGCTATCATTCTAGAATCACTTGATCACCTTTGAGTGACCTAGAATTGTTCATGAGACATTTCTAATTGGGATTTTAAAATGATTTGTGTTTTGGATTCAAAATTTACGCAAGTGCGTATTTAGAATAAATTTATGTTTTTGGAAGATATTTAATATTTTGAAAAACTTGATTTTTATTCTATAACATGTTTTTATGTTGGTTTTGAAATTAAAAATTAATTTTGGGTATTTTTGAAGTGTTTAGGGAAGACCGAAAGCAATTAAGGTAAAATACCTTAATTGCTTCAGCTCACTGGAAAGTGAGCTGAAGCATTTAAAAAGAAAACAAAAAAAAGTGTTCAGCAGTGCGCGCTACAGTGCCCGCGTGCACTGTAGCGGGCGAGTGCTCGCACTGCGCGCGGGAATTTTGTTTTGCTTCATTTTTGAGTTTCCGGACTTCGATTCAATCCTGATTTTTTCCTATACACTCGTAATGAAATATAGTATTTTATTAAATAATTTAAAATTATACATACACTTGATATCCATGGTTTAGACCCATTTCCGCTGCCCGGGACACCTATCCGACCCTAGGGATTCCACAATCGCCCCAACATATTCATCAGTTCCAGTGGAGTAAAGATTCTTATAGACCTTCATCGAGTATAGTAGAGTGAAGACTTTTATGCACTTTCATTAGGTCTGGTGGAATGATGTCTCTCATATGCATAGACCTTCATCAGCCAGCTTGCAAAGCAACACATTTCTCTCAATCGACCCGAGCATACCCTTCTGATCGTCTGACAAGTCCAGTTGACCATAAGCGGACAACCAAAAACCACCTCCTAGATCAGCTGACAAGGGTCTCTAAACTATAAGTAAAACTAATTTCTCCCTTTACTAACCATGATTCATGGTTTCTAGCTCGCAAGCAATGTCATACGACATAAATGAAGACATGGACCTTCATCTGATCCAGACGATATAGAAGACTCCTCTAGTCCTTCTCAGGACCGGTCAGCTGTAGATTGTCCTGGCTTTCATCTGGTCTAATCGACGGGAACATTCCCTATGACTAATGTCGAGTCAAGATAAATACATGAGCCTTCATCTGGTCCAGACGACATAGAAGACTCCCCTAGACTCTCAGCAGGTCTGGTCGACTGAAGATTTATTAGGCTTGGTGCTCGGAGTGTCAATCCAAAACGTATTTATGTTTGATTCATGAATACGAACAATTATTTTTCCATAATATTACTTACTTAATGGTTGCATCTCTTGTTTTTATATACGTATTCGATCTAATTACGATTAGATTGAAATTAAATATGATTTAGTGATATGTATATATTAGATAAAGACCCCAGGATTTACAACGTGGTGCGCAGTTACAATGTAGTTTGTAATTGATATTGGGAAGTGTCACTATAAGTTGTATATTCTCAAATAAAGTGTCTGGTCAAGATTTACTAACACGGATCAGTTAATAAAATCCATTGAGACTAGTACACATCGTATATCGGAACTTGGTCCGATGGTTTATCTCAATGAACCATGAGTCTCGGGAGACTCATATAGACGTGTAGGTGTTTATTTGATAAATACTGAATGACTCACCGAAGATTTCCTAATATATGGTACACCAACGTCAATATGAATCTTCTCGGGTTTAGTAGCGTAGTGATCATTTGACTTGAGATTTCATCGTGGATGTATGAGGTATCCTCCACACTTTGATGGAAGTCACGTCATCGATCTATTTAGATCAGACATCTGCCTAATCGTTGGGTGTGGACTGATCCTCGGGATATCATATGTGTATCAAGATAGGATCTGTCAGTTCTCTGTACAGAGCATAGGTATTCAATATGGAATTAGTAATATGTTAAATCCATGGGCCCGTGGTACACTGTAGAAGATAGTTCTAAGTGTTATTTAAGAGATTTTTAATATATACGTCAATGAGATTATACCTATAGAGATTTGACATTTTTATCTATATCTCTAGGATAATTCGGATACCTGTGACGGATGGATTATACGTATGCGATGACCTCGACCTGTATGGTTCATCGAGTTTATCTGTGGTCGTCATAATTTACGGATGGGTAGATTATGAAGGGGTTTTTAGGGGGTTTATCCGGTAACGCAGCGGAAGCGGCGGAAGATCGTATCATCTGATTTCAAAACTTTTTCTTGGATTAATTAAATAAACATATTTATTTAATTGCCCAATAATCAAATTATGAAACAAAATTTCAAATGAATCATATTCAAGTGAAATTACCAAATTACCCTTATATGGTATTTTGTCCATTTTAGTCCGAAATTGATCCAATCAATTTTGAATGATTCTAAATCATTTCTAAGATGAACTTAGCATGTTCAAAACATCAAAACACCAAAAGCAACCAAATCCCCAAATTTCTTGATCAAGGCCGAATGCTCCCTAAGGGGTGCCATTTGTGCACTTTGTCATTTCATGCATCAAAACACATCAAGATGTAATCCAATGAACATGAAACTTTATATGCATCATATATACACACCATCAAATACACAACATATTGAAAACCCCCAAATTTGGAATTGGTCATGAACCCTAATTTCAATTTCTTCAAATTGGACAAATCAGACCAAATTGGTTAAATCAATTACTTTAATCATCTTTCTTCCATCCAATCAAAGTCTCAACACAATGAAACAACTCAAGATCAAATCTAGGTCATCTAAGAGTGGGTCAACAACTCTAGATTAGCAACATGGTTTCCAAAACCTTAAAAGAAAGCTTATAACTACAATAGTCATAACTTTCCTTCATCATACATGCTCAACACTTCCATCAAAACTTCCATCAACAAAAACACAAGGAATAAAGAAAGAAATAACCTAAGAACATCATATGTTAAAGCCTAGATCCTAAGGAACATTTTCCTTTCTAATAGCAAGTTGGAAAAACTCACTAAAATCCAAGCTTTCTTTGATTTCTTCTTTCTTTCTCACAAGCTTCCTTTGCTTCCATTAATGGAGTTTTCTTTAAAGTGTATATTAGGTTATCAAATGAAATGAAATGAAAACAATTTATACTTGTGCAAGACAAGCCTTGGCCGAAATTCATTACCAAAATCAAGAAATTGTAATTTCAATTTCATTTCACTTATTACTTTATCAACTTGCATAAATATCAAAAACAACTTTAAGACATTTAATAAAGTCAACAAATGCAACTAAGATAAATATAACTCTTATATATTAAGTGTTATGGCCGAAATTCATCAAAATAAAGGAAAAATATTTTTCATTTTTCAAACAATTTGAACAAATATCTTAAGAAGTCAAATCCAATTTGACTACCTTTTCCTTTAATGTATAAGTCAACAATTGCAACTTATAATCATTTCCTAACTTTATCATTTGGTGATATATTTATATTTTAATTATATTAATCATTTAACAATTAAATAATTAATTAATTAATTAATATAAATATATCAAATATATGTATTATATTTACTTTAAATATCTCAAATACATATATTGATGATATATGTCAAATACCTTTATTTGACCATTTATTAATGTGTATTTAATAATATCATATATTAAATACAAATACACATTAATTAGGAAATGACGGTTCGGCCCGTTCGCATGTATTTTTCGTTTACCGATTAAACGATTTATAAATAATCATCATTATTCATAAATGTTGCTCTAGTGCTCTACGAGTATGTTTCATTATTGAGACTCTCTAGATTCAGGTATATCCGTCATGAAATCCAATTTCATGTCCATAATCTATCCACCCGTAGATTATGACGATCACGGATAATCTCGCTGAATCATACAGGTCGAGGTCATTGCATACGTATAATCCCTCCGTCACAGGTATCCAGATAATCCCAGAGATATAGATGTAAACGTCAAATCTCTATAGGTATTATCTCGTCGACGTATCTATTAGCAATCTCTAAATAACGTTCGGAACTTACTTCCGAAGTATACTGTGGCCACAGATTTAACAGACTGCTAATATATATGGACTACCTATGCTCTGTACACAGAACTGACGGATCCTATCTTGACACACACAGGATATCCTGAGGATCGATCCACACCCAACGTACAGGCGGAGGTCTGATCTAAATAGATCGGTGACGTGACTGCCATCTAAGTGTGGAGGATGTCTCATACATCCACAGTGGTGTCTCAAGTCGAAGGACCACTATGCTACTCAACCCGAGAAGATTCTTATTGACGTTGGCGTACCATCCATTAAGAATCTTCGGTGAGCCGTTCAGTGTTCATCCACTATAAACACCTACACGTCTATACGAGTCTCCAAAGACTCATGGTTCATTGGGATAAACCATCGGACCAAGTCTCGATATACGACATGTACTGGTCTCAACGGATTTGACTAACCGACCCGTGTTAGCAAATCTTGACCAGGAACTATGTTTGATAATATACATATAGCAGTGACACTTCCCAATGTCAATTACAAACTAACTTTGTAACTGTGTACTGCATATATATTATCGGGCCTTTGTGTATATATATATATCACTATTATCTTTAGTCATATCTCTATCTTTTAGTTTCAATCTAATCGTAATCAGATCGAATACGTATATAAAAACAAGAGGTGCAACCAATAACTAAGTAATATTATGGAATAAGGGGATGTTCGTATTCATGAATCAGACATAAATACGGCCCGGATTGGCGCTCTGAGCACCAACCCCAACAATTTCTCCCACTTGCTCTAGTGCCAATCCACGGTATCATATACACGTCTCAATGTGCATCGTATGCACATGGCCCTCAAAAGTTCACCCAGTACTTAAGAGGTAGGCAACAAAAACAAGTCCGCTATGACATATTGAGTTTGTCAAACAAACTCCATCGTTTCCCATAGTCAGCATCATTCATATTTTGTAGAATCTAGATTATACATTAATATGACTCTGATGCTACACAGTATTGTGCTACAGCTACTGAATTGTCCAAGTATTTAAGGATCAAATCCAAAATACTATGAAGACAACCGCAAGCACAATAACAATTCAAAAACTTCTAATTTAAAAGGTCACTATGCAACTTCATAAGTCAATACTTCAAAAGTTGCATTTGATTCCACTAAATAGTAGAATCCTTCGTGACACTCCCACTGCATCTTTTCTGACTCTTTATGATGTAGACTGTCTAACGTCATAATTAGTCTCAAAACTAATATGACCCTAATGGTTGCAAACTATATTCTCCATGAATTAGAAACTCGTTCTTAATATCTCAAAGATCACAAAGAACGTGTTTCAAGATCCATCCTATGGTCTCTAGGATGTCAAAATAACTCGTAACAATTACGATTAAATCGACATCTATAATCGCATGTAATAAGTATTCACTATGTCATCATCAAATGATACATAATATTGTTTAGACATTCTAATCAATATCTCTTTCGAAAAAGGAATCATCCTTTATGAAGATGAATACTATGTATAAGACATACAATAACTGTCGAACAGTTATACTAACTGTCATACAGATAGCCTTGTTATGTCCTTCATTAGATCATATCTAATGTACGACTAATAGGAGTATCTCACAAGTCTCCTAGTTTCATATCATATATAAAACTTTATATCAAATATAACAGAGACAACTCCCACTGCTTTCACGGAGTAAAGAAGACTTAGGTAATCTTTTTACCTTACATACATCTCATTATTACTATAAATATGATATGTCGTTAAGATATATAACACTAGAAACTAATATGTACGCTCCCACTAACCCTTCTAATCACATGTGTATTCTCTATACTTTGACAAGATCAGACAATCTGACGATATCAAAAATAGAGAACACAGATTTCTGGAAGACTTATCCGAGTCTACAATAGGCTCTGTAAGTTAGCACACTAAACTAACTGCGATCTCAGCAGAACACAAACTCTAGGGCCATTTCAGAATGAACTTTTCAAACAAGGAAATCACAAATGATCTCTTATTCGAATAAGTCATCCAAAAACGCCACTTTGCATTCTTTAGCTAAAATATACAGTTTATTATCAACATTAACCAATATATCTTTAATTGTTCAATTAGTGTGACTAGAGATAAGTTTTCTCAGAATCTACAATAGATTACTGAGTATAACTTTTCTCACTGTCATACTATAAAGGTCAAACCTTTAATAAGCTAACATTGCTTCCGTTGTGCAAACAATTAGCACATATCATGAACTAATTCATAATGAAAGCGTAATCAAGTTCAAAACTTGATCATAGTAAGCTATGAACAATCTTAGATCTAAGGTTCAATGGTGAACTTCCAGAATCGATATCAAATATCGCTTCCATTATAAGTTATAGGATAATTTTTCTTCAGTAAGAAAACAACGGAACCATTAAGTATCAATACTCGTGAATGATTCTGTTATCCTATTGAACATGTACGGAAGATGTATAAGGGTTGTTTCATCATCTTATTAATTACGTAGTTCCATTTATAATTTATCATTCTCACATTTGACTTCAATAAGTCAAGTCTTTTCTACAATAGTTAACATCTGATGTTACACACCAAGTAATAAAACGATTTTATTACTTAGAATCGTAGAAAGATATTCTATTAAATAGAATACAATATTCTATTAAACAGAATAAACGATAAACTTTTACTTATACCTCCGAGGTGGTAAGTAATTTCCATTATATAACTATTATATAAAAGAAAGATTGAAATCTCAAACTTTTCAAGATTCAAATTTTCTACCTATACATATCATATATGCAACTGTAGAAAATAATGGAACATTAATTAAAAAGATGAATTAGTGTTACTGGAGTATAACTCCAAGAGTATTGAAACTAATTCGGTAACATTCAATATCAAACGAATCAAATCATATAAGATTCGATTGCTCCCACTGCTTAATTTCATCAAGATGGAATCGTGGAAGAACAATATTGAATATGAATCATATTCACTAAATAACCTTAGAACTAATTGCTTTAAATTCATACGTTTGATCGTATCAAAGATCTTTGAACAGTTCAAAGACATGTTATGAATTTTGAGGATAGAATTCTCTAAAACCTTTAGATTGAATATATTTGAACAAGTCAAAAATGTTCAATCTACGTTTCATCAGAACGGATTGAAAGTACTTGATACTTTCAAGACTTTCAATATGTGTTCCTTCAGAAACACGTAACTAAGTTATGACAATTCATCAACTAAGTTACGAAATAAAGAAAACTACCTTAAGCAATTATTATTTATAAAACTACATACATCCAATGTATCAGTTAAATAAATTTGGTGGTCCAATGACAATCATTGGTTAAACGAGATCTTAATCACTTTCCTGAATACAATATTCATTAAATGGATAAGGATGTGTAGTGTGATCTAGTATCAAACCATCCTTTACCATATGGATTGAGCATCCAATACTTAAGTGATTAAATTCATAAAACACCGTTCTAAATTATTTACTTTACCGAATAATTTCTCCTTATGTTTATCTTCTACGTCAATGACACTACTAGTTATTATAAAATATGTAACAATTGTTATACAAGTGACTATCAATAGTCGCAAGTTCCGATTCAATATCAAATCAAAACAATCCGTTCCAATATTTCAAATAACTAGACGGGAGATCTGGTATCCAATACCTATAGTTGTAGTATTGTGAAAATCGATATTTTCCATACACAAATATACGCATCTCATTTCTTTAGCTTTACTATTTGCATTCAACTATTCACAACAATTGTAAATAACTGATTAGCAAATTGTGTCATACACATTACCTCTAAAGGTAATTAAAGCTTAGAAACGTCATTACTAGATAAACAAATACCTAATAGGGCTTTCTTAATGCCAGTCAAGAATCTCGAGACATGAACTAATTCAAGTCAATTCTTACTGCATAAGAAACTATTGTCTCTAAAGTATTACATCCTAAAAGGGATATCTATCTAGATTATCTGTCATGACTTAGAAACTAAGTCATTAACCATCTTTATTTTTCAAGAAAAATGGAACAACAGTTCCCGATGGTTTAGACTAATCTAATAATATCCTAGTCTATTAGTATCTAGAACCTATTCTAGAATAATTGCAACCAATAGTCTAGTCAGATAACATATGATAATATGTGTGCAGTAAATAAAAGTTTAATTCTATCTACTATAGAATAAGGAAACAAAAAAGCAGCAATTTCCATAATAACATACACTGCCTAAGTTATGGAATATTTTAAACTTAGCAGTGCCTCCCACCATTTTTACGTAATGCCGTAATCCCCAACGGAAAGACGAGAATTCAATTCAATTAAATCGAATTCCATAATGGGAAGAGGACCCTATGAATATATTTCGACTCACAGCAGAGGCACGGTCTCGCCTACGTATATTCACAGGTAGACAACTCATTGTCAATCACTCACTAGTGACTCCGAGGTTCTGGTCCTGGCCGTTTCTCGTTGTCGCTGCGAAGGCAGGCCCACAAGGAGACGTACCAAGGTTAAACTTGTCAATGATAAACTCAAGTTACTTGCGTAACCCTGACAGCTAGGGCACGTTCAGGATTCCGCTTTCGCTTGAATTTATCTAGTATCTAATATACATTCGGCATAAATAAATTTCTATCAGCTACATCCTCACAGCAGAGGCACGGTCTCGGATGTAGATAACAAAAAGATACTTATAAACCGTATTGACAAGACGGACCAAGAAACAAGTATTCCAAATACTAGTTACTTTAAAACCTTATTAAGCGGGGATATTACATTAAGTGTCATACACCCTAAATCTAATCAAATTAGATTATACCAAGCATGTATAAAGTCAAGAAAACATGATTAAACATTGAATAAAACAAGCTAATCATTTATGGAGGCCTAGAATCAGACTCGCTCTGATACCATTTTGAAGGGGTTTTTAGGGGGTTTATCCGGTAACGCAGCGGAAGCGGCGGAAGATCGTATCATCTGATTTCAAAACTTTTTCTTGGATTATTAAATAAACATATTTATTTAATTGCCCAATAATCAAATTATGAAACAAAATTTCAAATGAATCATATTCAAGTGAAATTACCAAATTACCCTTATATGGTATTTTGTCCATTTTAGTCCGAAATTGATCCAATCAATTTTGAATGATTCTAAATCATTTCTAAGATGAACTTAGCATGTTCAAAACATCAAAACACCAAAAGCAACCAAATCCCCAAATTTCTTGATCAAGGCCGAATGCTCCCTAAGGGGTGCCATTTGTGCACTTTGTCATTTCATGCATCAAAACACATCAAGATGTAATCCAATGAACATGAAACTTTATATGCATCATATACACATCCAAATACACAACATATATGAAAACCCCCAAATTTGGAATTGGTCATGAACCCTAATTTTTCAATTTCTTCAAATTGGACAAATTAGACCAAATTGGTTAAATCAATTACTTTAATCATCTTTTCTTCCATCCAATCAAAGTCTCAACACAATGAAACAACTCAAGATCAAATCTAGGTCATCTAAGAGTGGGTCAACAACTCTAGATTAGCAACATGGTTTCCAAAACCTTAAAAGAAAGCTTATAACTACAATAGTCACAACTTCCTTCATCATACATGCTCAACACTTCCATCAAAACTTCCATCAACAAAAACACAAGGAATAAAGAAAGAAATAACCTAAGAACATCATATGTTAAAGCCTAGATCCTAAGGAACATTTTCCTTTCTAATAGCAAGTTGGAAAAACTCACTAAAATCCAAGCTTTCTTTGATTTCTTCTTTCTTTCTCACAAGCTTCCTTTGCTTCCATTAATGGAGTTTTCTTTAAAGTGTATATTAGGTTATCAAATGAAATGAAATGAAAACAATTTATACTTGTGCAAGACAAGCCTTGGCCGAAATTCATTAAGCCAAAATCAAGAAATTGTAATTTCAATTTCATTTCACTTATTACTTTATCAACTTGCATAAATATCAAAAACAACTTTAAAGACATTTAATAAAGTCAACAAATGCAACTAAGATAAATATAACTCTTATTATTAAGTGTTATGCCGAAATTATCAAAAATAAAGGAAAAAATATTTTTCATTTTTCAAACAATTTGAACAAATATCTTAAGAAGTCAAATCCAATTTGACTACCTTTTCCTTTAATGTATAAGTCAACAATTGCAACTTATAATCATTTCCTAACTTTATCATTTGGTGATATATTTATATTTTAATTATATTAATCATTTAACAATTAAATAATTAATTAATTAATTAATATAAATATATCAAATATATGTATTATATTTACTTTAAATATCTCAAATACATATATTGATGATATATGTCAAATACCTTTATTTGACTATTTATTAATGTGTATTTAATAATATCATATATTAAATACAAATACACATTAATTAGGAAATGACGGTTCGGCCCGTTCGCATGTATTTTTCGTTTAACGATTAAACGATTTATAAATAATCATCATTATTCATAAATGTTGCTCTAGTGCTCTACGAGTATGTTTCATTATTGAGACTCTCTAGATTCAGGTATATCCGTCATGAAATCCAATTTCATGTCCATAATCTATCCACCCGTAGATTATGACGATCACGGATAATCTCGCTGAATCATACAGGTCGAGGTCATTGCATACGTATAATCCCTCCGTCACAGGTATCCAGATAATCCCAGAGATATAGATGTAAACGTCAAATCTCTATAGGTATTATCTCGTCGACGTATCTATTAGCAATCTCTAAATAACGTTCGGAACTTACTTCCGAAGTATACTGTGGCCACAGATTTAACAGACTGCTAATAATATATGGACTACCTATGCTCTGTACACAGAACTGACGGATCCTATCTTGACACACACAGGATATCCTGAGGATCGATCCACACCCAACGAACAGGCGGAGGTCTGATCTAAATAGATCGGTGACGTGACTGCCATCTAAGTGTGGAGGATGTCTCATACATCCACAGTGGTGTCTCAAGTCGAAGGACCACTATGCTACTCAACCCGAGAAGATTCTTATTGACGTTGGCGTACCATCCATTAAGAATCTTCGGTGAGCCGTTCAGTGTTTATCCACTATAAACACCTACACGTCTATACGAGTCTCCATAGACTCATGGTTCATTGGGATAAACCATCGGACCAAGTCTCGATATACGACATGTACTGGTCTCAACGGATTTGACTAACCGACCCGTGTTAGCAAATCTTGACCAGGAACTATGTTTGATAATATACATATAGCAGTGACACTTCCCAATGTCAATTACAAACTAACTTTGTAACTGTGTACTGCATTATATATTATCGGGCCTTTGTCTAATATATACATATCACTAAACCACATTTAGTTTCAATCTAATCGTAATCAGATCGAATACGTATATAAAAACAAGAGGTGCAACCAATAACTAAGTAATATTATGGAATAAGGGGATGTTCGTATTCATGAATCAGACATAAATACGGCCCGGATTGGCGCTCTGAGCACCAACCCCAACAATTTCTCCCACTTGCTCTAGTGCCAATCCACGGTATCATATACACGTCTCAATGTGCATCGTATGCACATGGCCCTCAAAAGCTCACCCAGTACTTAAGAGGTAGGCAACAAAAACAAGTCCGCTATGACATATTGAGTTTGTCAAACAAACTCCATCGTTTCCCATAGTCAGCATCATTCATATTTTGTAGAATCTAGATTATACATTAATATGACTCTGATGCTACACAGTATTGTGCTACAGCTACTGAATTGTCCAAGTATTTAAGGATCAAATCCAAAATACTATGAAGACAACCGCAAGCACAATAACAATCAAAAACTTCTAATTTAAAAGGTCACTATGCAACTTCATAAGTCAATACTTCAAAAGTTGCATTTGATTCCACTAAATAGTAGAATCCTTCGTGACACTCCCACTGCATCTTTTCTGACTCTTTATGACGTAGACTGTCTAACGTCATAATTAGTCTCAAAACTAATATGACCCTAATGGTTGCAGACTATATTCTCCATGAATTAGAAACTCGTTCTTAATATCTCAAAGATCACAAAGAACGTGTTTCAAGATCCATCCTATGGTCTCTAGGATGTCAAAATAACTCGTAACAATTACGATTAAATCGACATCTATAATCGCATGTAATAAAGTATTCACTATGTCATCATCAAATGATACATAATATTGTTTAGACATTCTAATCAATATCTCTTTCGAAAAAGGAATCATCCTTTATGAAAGATGAATACTATGTATAAGACATACAATAACTGTCGAACAGTTATACTAACTGTCATACAGATAGCCTTGTTATGTCCTTCATTAGATCATATCTAATGTACGACTAATAGGAGTATCTCACAAGTCTCCAGTTTCATATCATATATAAAACTTTATATCAAATATAACAGAGACTACTCCCACTGCTTTCACGAGTAAAGAAGACTTAGGTAATCTTTTTACCTTACATACATCTCATTATTACTATAATAATGATAATGTCGTTAAGATATATAACACTAGAAAGTAATATGTACGCTCCCACTAACCCTTCTAATCACATGTGTATTCTCTATACTTTGACAAGATCAGACAATCTGACGATATCAAAAATAGAGAACACATATTTCTGGAAGACTTATCCGAGTCTACAATAGGCTCTGTAAGTTAGCACACTAAACTGCGATCTCAGCAGAACACAAACTCTAGGGCCATTTCAGAATGAACTTTCAAACAAGGAAATCACAACTGATCTCTTATTCTGAATAAGTCATCCAAAAACGCCACTTTGCATTCTTTAGCTAAAATATACAGTTTATTATCAACATTAACCAATATATCTTTAATTGTTCAATTAGTGTGACTAGAGATAAGTTTTCTCAGAATCTACAATAGATTGCTGAGTATAACTTTTCTCACTGTCATACTATAAAGGTCAAACCTTTAATAAGCTCACATTGCTTCCGTTGTGCAAACAATTAGCACATATCATGAACTAATTCATAATGAAAGCGTAATCAAGTTCAAAACTTGATCATAGTAAGCTATGAACAATCTTAGATCTAA
Source organism: Zanthoxylum bungeanum (assembly GCA_019454045.1). Taxonomy (NCBI): domain Eukaryota; kingdom Viridiplantae; phylum Streptophyta; class Magnoliopsida; order Sapindales; family Rutaceae; genus Zanthoxylum; species Zanthoxylum bungeanum. Next base: position 574,536 of record SKCR01023781.1, read on the forward strand.
GGTTCAATGGTGAACTTCCAGAATCGATATCAAATATCGCTTCCATTATAAGTTATAGGATAATTTTTCTTCAGTAAGAAAACAACGGAACCATTAAGTATCAAATACTCGTGAATGATTCTGTTATCCTATTGGACTTTACGGAAGATGTATAAGGGTTGTTTCATCTTATTAATTACGTAGTTCCATTTATAATTTATCATTCTCACATTTGACTTCAATAAGTCAAGTCTTTTCTACAATAGTTAACATCTGATGTTACACACCAAGTAATAAAACGATTTTATTACTTAGAATCGTAGGAAAGATATTCTATTAAATAGAATACAATATTCTATTAAACAGAATAAACGATAAACTTTTACTTATACCTCCGAGGTGTAAGTAATTTCCATTATATAACTATTATATAAAAGAAAGATTGAAATCTCAAACTTTTCAAGATTCAAATTTTCTACCTATACATATCATATATGCAACTGTAGAAAATAATGGAACATTAATTAAAAAGATGAATTAGTGTTACTGGAGTATAACCCCAAGAGTATTGAAACTAATTCGGTAACATTCAATATCAACGAATCAAATCATATAAGATTCGATTGCTCCCACTACTAATTCCATCAAGATGGAATCGTGGAAGAACAATATTGAATATGAATCATATTCACTAAATAACCTTAGAACTAATTGCTTTAAATTCATACGTTTGATCGTATCAAAGATCTTTGAACAGTTCAAAGACATGTTATGAATTTTGAGGATAGAATTCTCTAAAACCTTTAGATTGAATATATTTGAACAAGTCAAAAATGTTCAATCTACGTTTCATCAGAACGGATTGAAAGTACTTGATACTTTCAAGACTTTCAATATGTGTTCCTTCAGAAACACGTAACTAAGTTATGACAATTCATCAACTAAGTTACGAAATAAAGAAAACTACCTTAAGCAATTATTATTTATAAAACTACATACATCCAATGTATCAGTTAAATAAATTTGGTGGTCCAATGACAATCATTGGTTAAACGAGATCTTAATCACTTTCCTGAATACAATATTCATTAAATGGATAAGGATGTGTAGTGTGATCTAGTATCAACCATCTTTACCATATGGATTGAGCATCCAATACTTAAGTGATTAAATTCATAAAACACCGTTCTAAATTATTTACTTTACCGAATAATTTCTCCTTATGTTTATCTCTACGTCAATGACACTACTAGTTATTATAAAATATGTAACAATTGTTTATAAAGAACAAGTGACTATCCAATAGTCGCAAGTTCCGATATCAAATATCAAAACAATCGTTAACCAATATTTCAAATAACTAGACGGGAGATCTGGTATCCAATACCTATAGTTGTAGTATTGTGAAAATCGATATTTTCTATACACAAATATACGCATCTCCTTTCTTTAGCTTTACTATTTGCATTCAACTATTCACAACAATTGTAAATAACTGATTAGCAAATTGTGTCATACACATTACCTCTAAAGGTAATTAAAGCTTAGAAACGTCATTACTAGATAAACAAATACCTAATAGGGCTTTCTTAATGCCAGTCAAGAATCTCGAGACATGAACTAATTCAAGTCAATTCTTACTGCATAAGAAACTATTGTCTCTAAAGTATTATATCCTAAAAGGGATATCTATCTAGATTATCTGTCATGACTTAGAAACTAAGTCATTAACCATCTTTTTTTTCAAGAAAATGGAACAACAGTTCCCGATGGTTTAGACTAATCTAATAATATCCTAGTCTATTAGTATCTAGAACCTATTCTAGAATAACTGCAACCAAGAGTCTAGTCAGATAACATATGATAATATGTGTGCAGTAAATAAAAGTTTAATTCTATCTACTATAGAATAAGGAAACAAAAAAGCAGCAATTTCCATAATAACATACACTGCCTAAGTTATGGAATATTTTAAACTTAGCAGTGCCTCCCACCATTTTTACGTAATGCCGTAATCCCCAACGGAAAGACGAGAATTCAATAATTAAATCGAATTCCATAATGGGAAGAGGACCCTATGAATATATTTCGACTCACAGCAGAGGCACGGTCTCGCCTACGTATATTCACAGGTAGACAACTCATTGTCAATCACTCACTAGTGACTCCGAGGTTCTGGTCCTGGCCGTTTCTCGTTGTCGCTGCGAAGGCAGGCCCACAAGGAGACGTACCAAGGTTAAACTTGTCAATGATAAACTCAAGTTACTTGCGTAACCCTGACAGCTAGGGCACGTTCAGGATTCCGCTTTCGCTTGAATTTATCTAGTATCTAATATACATTCGGCATAAATAAATTTATCTATCAGCTACATCCTCACAGCAGAGGCACGGTCTCGGATGTAGATAACAAAAAGATACTTATAAACCGTATTGACAAGACGGACCAAGAAACAAGTATTCCAAATACTAGTTACTTTAAAACCTTATTAAGCGGGGATATTCATTAAGTGTCATACACCCTAAATCTAATCAAATTAGATTATACCAAGCATGTATAAAGTCAAGAAAACATGATTAAACATTGAATAAAACAAGCTAATCATTTATGGAGGCCTAGAGACTCGCTCTGATACCATTTTGAAGGGGTTTTTAGGGGGTTTATCCGGTAACGCAGCGGAAGCGGCGGAAGATCGTATCATCTGATTTCAAAACTTTTTCTTGGATTAATTAAATAAACATATTTATTTAATTGCCCAATAATCAAATTATGAAACAAAATTTCAAATGAATCATATTCAAGTGAAATTACCAAATTACCCTTATATGGTATTTTGTCCATTTTAGTCCGAAATTGATCCAATCAATTTTGAATGATTCTAAATCATTTCTAAGATGAACTTAGCATGTTCAAAACATCAAAACACCAAAAGCAACCAAATCCCCAAATCCCAAATTTCTTGATCAAGGCCGAATGCTCCCTAAGGGGTGCCATTTGTGCACTTTGTCATTTCATGCATCAAAACACATCAAGATGTAATCCAATGAACATGAAACTTTATATGCATCATATACACATCCAAATACACAACATATATGAAAACCCCCAAATTTGGAATTGGTCATGAACCCTAATTTTTCAATTTCTTCAAATTGGACAAATTAGACCAAATTGGTTAAATCAATTACTTTAATCATCTTTCTTCCATCCAATCAAAGTCTCAACACAATGAAACAACTCAAGATCAAATCTAGGTCATCTAAGAGTGGGTCAACAACTCTAGATTAGCAACATGGTTTCCAAAACCTTAAAAGAAAGCTTATAACTACAATAGTCATAACTTTCCTTCATCATACATGCTCAACACTTCCATCAAAACTTCCATCAACAAAAAAACAAGGAATAAAGAAAGAAATAACCTAAGAACATCATATGTTAAAGCCTAGATCCTAAGGAACATTTTCCTTTCTAATAGCAAGTTGGAAAAACTCACTAAAATCCAAGCTTTCTTTGATTTCTTCTTTCTTTCTCACAAGCTTCCTTTGCTTCCATTAATGGAGTTTTCTTTAAAGTGTATATTAGGTTATCAATGAAATGAAATGAAAACAATTTATACTTGTGCAAGACAAGCCTTGGCCGAAATTCATTAAGCCAAATTCAAGAAATTGTAATTTCAATTTCATTTCACTTATTACTTTATCAACTTGCATAAATATCAAAAACAACTTTAAAGACATTTAATAAAGTCAACAAATGCAACTAAGATAAATATAACTCTTATATATTAAGTGTTATGGCCGAAATTCATCAAAAATAAAGGAAAAAATATTTTTCATTTTTCAAACAATTTGAACAAATATCTTAAGAAGTCAAATCCAATTTGACTACCTTTTCCTTTAATGTATAAGTCAACAATTGCAACTTATAATCATTTCCTAACTTTATCATTTGGTGATATATTTATATTTTAATTATATTAATCATTTAACAATTAAATAATTAATTAATTAATTAAATATAAATATATCAAATATATGTATTATATTTACTTTAAATATCTCAAATACATATATTGATGATATATGTCAAATACCTTTATTTGACCATTTATTAATGTGTATTTAATAATATCATATATTAAATACAAATACACATTAATTAGGAAATGACGGTTCGGCCCGTTCGCATGTATTTTTCGTTTACCGATTAAACGATTTATAAATAATCATCATTATTCATAAATGTTGCTCTAGTGCTCTACGAGTATGTTTCATTATTGAGACTCTCTAGATTCAGGTATATCCGTCATGAAATCCAATTTCATGTCCATAATCTATCCACCCGTAGATTATGACGATCACGGATAATCTCGCTGAATCATACAGGTCGAGGTCATTGCATACGTATAATCCCTCCGTCACAGGTATCCAGATAATCCCAGAGATATAGATGTAAACGTCAAATCTCTATAGGTATTATCTCGTCGACGTATCTATTAGCAATCTCTAAATAACGTTCGGAACTTACTTCCGAAGTATACTGTGGCCACAGATTTAACAGACTGCTAATAATATATGGACTACCTATGCTCTGTACACAGAACTGACGGATCCTATCTTGACACACACAGGATATCCTGAGGATCGATCCACACCCAACGTACAGGCGGAGGTCTGATCTAAATAGATCGGTGACGTGACTGCCATCTAAGTGTGGAGGATGTCTCATACATCCACAGTGGTGTCTCAAGTCGAAGGACCACTATGCTACTCAACCCGAGAAGATTCTTATTGACGTTGGCGTACCATCCATTAAGAATCTTCGGTGAGCCGTTCAGTGTTCATCCACTATAAACACCTACACGTCTATACGAGTCTCCAAAGACTCATGGTTCATTGGGATAAACCATCGGACCAAGTCTCGATATACGACATGTACTGGTCTCAACGGATTTGACTAACCGACCCGTGTTAGCAAATCTTGACCAGGAACTATGTTTGATAATATACATATAGCAGTGACACTTCCCAATGTCAATTACAAACTAACTTTGTAACTGTGTACTGCATTATATATTATCGGGCCTTTGTCTAATATATACATATCACTAAACCACATTTAGTTTCAATCTAATCGTAATCAGATCGAATACGTATATAAAAACAAGAGGTGCAACCAATAACTAAGTAATATTATGGAATAAGGGGATGTTCGTATTCATGAATCAGACATAAATACGGCCCGGATTGGCGCTCTGAGCACCAACCCCAACAGATTATGGACATGAAAATTGGATTTCGTGACAGATATGCCTGAATCTAGAGAGTCTCACTAATGAAACATACTCGTAGAGCACTAGGGAAACTTTTATAAATAATATTGATTATTTATAAATCGTTTAATGGTTAAACGAAAAGATACATGCTTAAGAGAGTTTTTTTTAGCCATATCCAAGTTAGTGTATATTTTGATTTAATACATGATTTTATTAAATACACATTAATTAATTATCAAATAAAGTATTTGACACATGTCATTAATATGTATTATGGAATAATTAAAGTAAATATGATACATGTATTTAGATATTTGTATTAAGTAATTATCTAATTATTTAATTGTTAGATAATTAGAATAACTAAATACAAATTATCTTTATCATGATTATGGTGAAATATGGCTAAGTGTAATTGGTTACACTTGTATTTGCATTAATGAAAAAAGTTATCAAATTGGATTTTGCTTCTTTTATTTTAGAAAAAAAATACAAAATCTAATTTCCTTTTTTGCCCATTTTGCTCCTAACCCTACATATATAAGGGTTTCATTTTTCATTTTGTAACTTAGTGTGTTAAGCATCCAAAAATTTTACAAAAGGAAGTTGAGAGAAAAAAATGAAGGAAAAAGAGAAGATTTGAACAAAACTTAAAGCCTTGTAAGTTTTTTCAATTCATTTTCAACTAGAAAAATATTTCTAGGGTTCCAAGCTACTACATGTGATGTTTGGCTGTTTCTCTACTCTTTTAGTTGTTGTAATTTTGATGTTGGATGCTTAGATGAAAGATGTTTGCATTTATGTCTATAAAAAAAAGCTTATAAAGTATTATTAAGTTCTCTTTTGGACATTAGATGACTTGATTTCCATTCTAGAGTTGTTAGGCCAGTCAATGATGACTGATAATTGTTCTTGAGTTGTTTCAAAGTTGTGAGACTTGTTTGGTGTTTTAGAGATTTGATTAAAGTGTTGGATTGTGTTAATTTTGGTTAATTTAATTAATTAAAAAATTAGGGTTTCTAACCTAAACCAAAATTAGAGATTTTCATATATATGTTGTATTTTGATGTATATAAGATATACAAATCATTTTGGTGTTGATTGGAAATCATCTAAGCTTGTTTTGACAAAATTAGGACCAAAATGATAAAAATATAAAGTTTATGGGCTATTCGATAATTTGAAGAAAATATAGATTTTCGGTTGCTATATGTATTTCGATATGTATGACATGTCTAAATCATTTTGGTAGTGATTTGGAATCACCTAAATTTATATTTGACAAATTATGACTAAAATGATCAAAATATAAACCTTGGGGGCTCACGGCAATTAGCTAAAAATTTGAAGAAAAAAAATTCAGAGTTGTGTTTTAATGTATATGTGATGTACAAATCATTTTGGTTGTGATTGGAAATCATCTAGGCTTGTATCTAACAACTTAGGACTAAAATAATTAAAATGAAAAGTTTTGGGGTTTCACGGTAATATACTGAAATTCTGATATTTGGGTAAAAAATTCTGTTTTTTGAGTATTGAGTAATTAGAGTAAAAAAATTTATTTTAATTACTCAAGAAAAATTAAGGAAATTGGAAATATTTTATTTTTCCTCGTTCCGTTGCGTTACCCATATATATCGCCCAAAACCCCAACATAAATGGTATCAGAGCAGGTTTGATCCTAAACCCATGATATGATTAGGCCCCTTATATTTGACATTTGATGCATGCATTGTTGGGTTTTCTAGGTCAAACCAAGATCAATTAAGCATATCAAATGTGTGAATACGAAAAGTAAGATGGTGAAAATACTCACTTTGATCGGCTAATGATGTGTAGAGTTCAAAACTTTTGCCTCCATGGAAATTGTTCCAAGCTTCTCCTTTGATGTATGTTGAGCTTCCAAGCTTGTCCTTGAATTCCAAACTCATGGATAAGTGTCCCTAACACCTTAGAATAACTCCTTGGATGTGCTAGCACCTTTGATTTTGAAGCAAAATCAAGAAGCAAGAACCCTAGGTTCACGCCAAAATGGAGAAAAAGAGAGGGCCATTTTCGGCCTTAGAGAGAAGAAAGAGAAGTGTTTATTTTTTCAAGTTTTTTTGTAATTGATTTCTAAAATCAATCATGCCATATACCAAATCAAAGTTGGTATTAGTCATTCACAAATCAAATTAAAATAATGCTTGTGTGTTTTACAAGCTTCCACCATCCACCAACTTCCATCAACCAAAAAGGTAAACAAAGTTGACAAGTGATGTGACTTGTGGGCCCCACTTAAATTTAAAATCCGAGTGGGCCCGCAGACACTCCTGGGCTCGGGTTTGCTAATTTCGAATTAACGAATTTTTCGTTGCGACGTAATTAAATCAAATTTAAGTAAATAATTATGCCTAGCAAAATTACTATTCACGTCGCTCGCGAATTAATTCTAAATTAATTCGTTCGCCCGAATTAAAATCCAATTTTAATTCCGTTATGAAATCTAATTCCATATAATATATCGAATATATTATTTTATCGATTAATTCCAAATTAATCGCTCTCTCTATTAATAGAATTTTATCCCAATAAAATTCTCCGTAATTAATCCTAGATTAATTTTCTCCCTCTTCTAATTAATCCCAGATTAATTATGTTCGAGTCATACGTCATCGGTGAATCTTCAAAAAGCGACCCATGAGATCCTGGATATGTTGGTAGTAAATCCGGTTGTCGGAATATCCGAACACGTGCGTACCCAGTACCACGTTCTAACTGATTTACAAGACATGGTTGGCTTCTAGCAAAGCGCCATGCCTACCCAATTCTCCAGAAATATTCTTTTAAGGAATATGTAATCTATGTCAGGCGTAGTATACGTAGTATTGCGTATTGCGGTCCAGTATCGAATGTCACATGTTAGTCCTGTGGCTGGAATTGTGTCTGCCCCGTACGAAGAATATATCGGATCTTTGGTAACTAGTCTCTATAATAAGATAATCATGACCTAGTCATATTATCCCGATGACTGCAGTACTAAAGAGTACTAGTTCCGTATCCTGCATGATCATCATCTTCAAATGACTGGAGTGATACTTCCATCTTGACATCACACCCAATAAACTATGATTCTCAGTATACCCAGAAGAGGCGTACACAGAACGTGTTAAAGCCCTGGACGACCAAAACCAAAGTATACTGATTGTCGCAAGTATTAGCGATGCAAGTCTCAGGTTAAGACCAAATACACCTACCCTGATTCGGACTTCCATAGACACATAGTCATACTACCAATGGAATCCGATGGGTCTATCCAGAGCGAAGCTGTTTCCGTACCATCGGTAAACACAACCTCCTATTACACTTGCATGAGTATCCAATACCCAAATATATGAGAACTATGTCGTTATGCTCCCATAACACGCACAAGTGCAATATTAGTATATTCCGCATTATCGATGTCCAATCTCGATAATACTACGACTAGAGATATTTTAATGATTAAACCTTAGTGGATTAATACTGTCTCATATCTTATTAATCCGGAACTAATCATATGGACTTTTATCATTTATATATCCCGGTAATCCAATTACAAATGATAAAAGAGCAATTTCTTTTGTCACATAGTTAATTTGTACAACAACACAATGTTATGTACAAATAGTGATGCTATGGGTCATAATTGTCCAACAATCTCCCACTTGGCCTATAGCCAATCACTCAAGTGTCTTACACCTGAACTATGTACGGGTCGCTCAAATTTCTGCTGAGAAACAACTTTTGTCTGCGGATTTACATGGTTATCATCTGATGCGATTTATTCGATCATCACATCGCCACGATGTATGATCCGACGAATCAGATGAAATAATTGAAGTACATATTTGGATCGTTGATGAGACCATTAATTCTTTAGCATGTGCTGTAGCCTAGCTCAGCTGCTAACATAACTATTCCTAATCTAATTAGGAATTTTACAGATCCAAAATTGCTTCTTTTGCTGCCTCAGCTGCGGCAATATTCCACTTTTGTTGTTTATTCGGCAACAGTATCTTGCTTGGAAGATTTCCAGCTCATTGTTCCGTTATTCAAACTATATAGTACCCTTATTACGACTTACAGTCGTTATTATAGGTTTGGAAACTTGCAGTAGTGAACCCAGTCACTTCAAGTTCTCATTCTCCATAGCTTAAGAAAACATCCTTAGTTCCTATAAGATACTTAAGGATGTTCTTAACATCAATCCAGTGACTATCACTTGGATTGGCCTGATTGTGACTCCATATGCTCAAAGCATATGAGACACCAGGTCGCGTACATTTTTTAATGTACGATTTCTCGGAGAGTGCCAAAAACTTTTAGATCTATCCCAATAGATCCTTATTCCTAGAATAAAGGTTGTCTCTCCCAAGTATTCTATGGAGAATTTTCATGAAAGCCAAGCTTTCACCGATTGTATTATGGGAATGTCATTTCCAAGAAATGACATGTCATCATTATATAGGACGATCATTGTCAGTGCGCTCCCACTAACCTTCTTATATACACAAAAATCATTTTGTTTTGAATTAAATCATATACCACTATGATTACATCAAAACGATGGTTCCAAGAATTCAATGCTTGCTTCAATCAATAAATGGATCGAATTAACTTGCAAACCTTGTTTGCTTGTTTTGGTACGATAAAACCATCAGGATGTTGTAAACATCCTCCAAAAGGTTTCCGTTTAAGGAAAGCGATTTTGACGTTCAGCTGCCATATTTCATAAATGAAACATGCAAAATTAGCAAGCATTATCAAAATGGATTTAATCATGGCAACGGATAAAAGGTTTCGTCGTAATCGACACCATGTTGATGACAATACCATTTCGCCACAAGCCTAGCTTTGCACGTTTGTATGTTGCCATCCATGTATGTCTTCCTTGAAGACTCATATAGTACCAATAGGCACAATGTCTTCCAGTACATCAACCAGTATCCAAAATTGGTTGGTATACATGGAATCCATTTCGGACATCATGGCACTTTGCCATAATAGGGAGTCGATACCTTGTATCACTTCCCCATACGTAGCTGATTCGTCTTCCTCAATAAGATTGACATCTTCATGAGGTGAGATCAGAAACCCATACCTCCGAGGTTGTTTTCTGACTCTCTCCGACTTGCGCGGTTCTTGTGTATTTGAATATTGTGGTATAGTTTCATCCATGATGATCTGTATGTGTTCCATTAAGGAATCGGTGCCTAGAACAGTATTACTCCAATTTTCATCGAGTTTTACTTTCCTCCCACTTACCACTGCATATTGGTATTCCTCTTAGGAAAACCGCATGGATAGCAACAATTACATTGTTCTCTTGTGAGTTGTATAAGTACTATACTTTGGTTTCCCTAGGATAACCTACAAATTAGGCACTTATCCTATTTGGGTTTAGTTTGGTATCATCCAAACATATGCCTAGCATTCCCAAATCTTCAGGAATGAGAAAACCCGATTTCTTTCATGTTCAAATCTAAAATGAACAGATTTTTCATGGAACCTTATTCAAAATAAGTATTGCACTATTTAATGCGTATCCCTAGAAGGAAAATGGTAGCTCAGAGTGACTCATAATTAACCTTACCATGTCCAACGAAGTTTGGTTTCTCTGTTCGAACACACCGTCAAATTGAGGTGTTCCGTGAAGAGTCCATATCGAAAGAATACTATACTCTTTCAAGTAATTGAGAAACTTATTGCTTAAGTATTTTTATCACGGTCCAATCGCGATGTTTTAATACTCTTACCGGTCTATTTTTATACTTCGTGTCGAGACTCTTTGAATTTATCAAAAGTTTCTGATTTATATTTCAAAAGAAACACATAACCATAATGCGATGCCACATCCGTAAAGGTTACGAAGTGTTCATATCCACCTCTAGCCTAGCTAGACATGGGCCCACTTACGTCACTATGAACGAGTGCTAACAGATCAGTGGCACTTGTACTTTTACCAAGTAAAAGATGTTTTAGGCACTTTGCCTAATGAACTAGATTCGTAGACATCATTTGATTAGAATCAAATCTGTCATAGTACCCACTATTTGAAAGTGTGGATATACAAGTCTTGTTAATGTGTCCCAGACAACAATGCCACTTATAAGTCTCAACTGATTAATTCAGTTTGAGCTATTTGTTTGTCATGTTATACGGTTGAGATTCACTTATTTTCAAAATATAAATACTGTTATTCACATCTAATGTGTTTATCTCAATATCATCTTTATAAACAAAACACTTAGTGTTCTAGAGTATAAAGGTATACCCGCAACGAGTTAAACTTAGATATAGAGATAATGTTTCTAGTCAAACTAGGTACATTGTAACAGTTTCCTAATTTAAGTACATGCCCCAAGGTCAGTTCCAAAACATAGGTTTCTACGGTTAAAACATCGACTCTCGTCCCGTTTTTGACTCGCAGGTCGATCTCAACTGAAGTCAGTCTCCTGTTAATCAGCAGATTCTACACATTAGTACATATTTATGTACCACATCTAGTATCAAAATCTAATTTTGAAAATAGTAGTGAACATGTTTATGACAAACATACTTGAAGCCATAGCCTTGCCCCACCTTCACTTTCTTCATGTCTGCCTTGTCCATACGGCAGTCACGCATCCAGTGACCCCGTTTGCTACAATTTAGGTAGACATCTTGGGATATGTCCTTTGTCTTTCTAGAAGACTGTGACAATTTTGCCTTTGCCCCTTTTAGAAGCTCTGGCTCTGCCTCCTTGAGCATAGCCATCAACTCTCTAAGAGTTTACTCTTGGTTCATTATGAACCTGCCCTATTTTTCGAGTAGAGACTATAAGATCAAATCTTTGGTAGTCTCGTCCACGTAGGTAATACCCAGCTAACCTATCTGATCGACGTCAGCAATCATCTGCGACACTTAGTGCTCGTCAGATGTACTCTCTGACAAACGCGAGCGAAAGAGCTTCTTTTGCAATTCTTACTTCTAAGATCTAAGAATATATCTATGAAGATCTTCAATTTCATCATCATGGTACAAGGATCTAATCCTTAATTCTGACGACAGAATTAAAGAGTCATTGCATCAAGCACTGAAGAATTGAGCACTAAAGTTATCATCACCATGAGTCTTCCAAAGCTCATGCTCTACTGTTTGCTCAACTCCGGGCTTAGGCCCGAGAGGTTTCTCTATCAAATAGAATAACTTCTCAGTTCCTAGGACTATCATGAGGTTTTATTCCCAATCTGGAAATTAAAGCCATTTAAAGACATTTTCACCCAGGATTATGTTCTAAATGCTAATCTTTCAATTTTCTTGATTCCAATAGTCCAACTATCCAATCAACGATTTCAGGTACAAGTGATTATAATGATTACTATAGTTTAACTGTATAATCAACTATAATTTGATTGGTTAAAATTCAAATATATTGATTACTATAATCCAATTATATAATCAACTATAAATGAAGTAGTTTGAATACAGTCCAACTGTTTAATTTAAAACAACAATAAAATATTAGTCCAACTAATATATTTATATTTAAATAATGACGAAAAATGAAATGAGCGCGTATTGGCAAGTATCTAAACGAAATTGCAAATTTAATACTTGCCTCCCACTATTTTTCGGCGAGCCTCTAACCCTCTGTTGAGTACTCGGGAAACCTAGTTTCCTAGTGGGCTAGGATCCCGTTAAATAACACACAACCTTGACTTTGGCCAACAAGCTGTATGATATTTAACTAGGTAGATCTCTAAGATCAATTGGATCTCATCCAATTCCTAGATCCAGTAGGTGGACATCCAAGTCCGAAATATATATCTAATATATGCCAATATATCTGATATATTCCCTAACCTTTTTCCTCTGAATCAACTAAGCCTTGGGTTTGGCATAACAAGCTTAAGATTCCAGTTAAGCATGACCCATTGACTTTGGAAAGCTTCGTAATCGATGTCGATGGCCAATAAGTGTTCTTGACTTTGGCCAACAAATCACAACTTGGACAAGACATGCGATATGGAACAAAGCCTTCATGATTCAAACACATCCGCGATGGACAAAGGTCTTGACTTTGGCCAACAAACCAGTGCCAATCTTGGATCTTGAGAGAGAATCACTCAATGGAAGGAAAACGCTTAATATTTGTTGAGGGTTTTTCGCGTAATTGGCAACCAATTGATTATCTTTGATTAGGTCTCATCATACACCCTTAAACATGCATTGTAAAAGCATAATAAGGCGCGATAAATAAATTAATAATGATATGCGGATAGATATATAATACAATTTATTCCTAGAATAAATCTCTCTATTTCCTCTCTTCCGCTAGCACAAATCTTACTTCTACCCAATTACATAACACTTCTAAAGAAACCTCATTAACATTGAGGGTAATAGGTGAGAAGAGAAATACAAAGAGTCAAGAGGTAATAGGCTGGACACGAAGGTCCAATTTAATAAATTCTAAATTTATTACAACAATTTCCAAAATTGCCCTCACCCATCTAATATCCATCCGATATACATTATTCATACATCACATCCATGTATTCACACAAAACATGTTATCAATCAATCTAATCCAATTAATTAATATTTGATTAATGATCATCCAATGTTCAAACAACGATTTGATTTGCGCGAGTCCAACTCGTTTAAGAATAAGTACTCAAAGTACGAATTCTTGAATTATATCAAACTACAATATTAAATCCAATTTAATTTGTATCCAATACTAATTCATAATTAATTCCAAATTAAATAATTACACTTTATTAATGAGCCTTTGCGACTTAGATTCTAAATCTAATCTTAACGGGCCTCAAAGCCCAATTAACATCCAATGTCAATTTAATTAAAGTCCAATAGGCTTTCAATTAATTTATAAGACATGGACTTTGGCAACCAAAGCCCAATAAGGAATCACGCTTTGCCAAAAATCAATTTAGGCCCAATTAAATTATAAAAGGCCCAATTATCATATTTGGACTTTATGGAAATGATTTTAGGCCCAATTGGATCCAACCAATTATCCTAAACCAAACTTGGCCCAACCAAGCCCATTAAGCCCAAATACAACATTTTTAGCCCAATTCCAAATTAAGCCTAATTAATTTAATCACAATAATCCAATTATCACAATTTAATCAATTAAAGTGTAATAGCCATAATTAATTAGTTAAATTAATATTTCCAAAACATCAATTATACTAATTAATCATGCTTTAACTAATCAATTTATGTCCAACACAAATTGAAGCAAAATCAATCCAACATGCTCTCCAAGGGTCACGACAATTAAAGGGATTTTATATTCGATTTTAATTTCAATCCAATTAAATCACAAATCAATATATCGTAACATTTTAAACACATCCGATGGCTTAAAATGAAAATCACCATGACCTACAAGGGTCCTTATGTATTCGGCCAAGGTAAACAATTAAGGGAAAATTAATCTAATTAATTTTTCTCCAAATTCATCATGCATAACTCTTAGTTATCATAATCTAAGCATACTCAACCAATCAATTTGAAGAAATTATGCTCAAATCACAAAATCCCGAATTAAAGTTTAAGAATCCTAAATTCAATTTCATGCTCAATTATGGCTCTGATACCATTGTTGGGTTTTCTAGGTCAAACCAAGATCAATTAAGCATATGAAATGTGTGAATACGCAAAGTAAGATGGCGGAAATACTCACTTTGATCGGCTAAGGATGTGTAGAGTTCAAAACTTTTGCCTCCATGGAAATTGCTCCAAGCTTCTCCTTTGATGTATGTTGAGCTTCCAAGCTTGTCCTTGAATTCCAAACTCATGGATAAGTGTCCCCAACACCTTAGAATGACTCCTTGGATGTGCTAACACCTTTGATTTTGAAGCAAAATCAAGAAGCAAGAACCCTAGGTTCACGCCAAAATGGAGAAAAAGAGAGGGCCATTTTCGGCCTTAGAGAGAAGAAAGAGAAGTGTTTATTTTTTCAAGTTTTTTTGTAATTGATTTATAAATCAATCATGCCATATACCAAATCAAAGTTGGTATTAGTCATTCACAAATCAAATTAAAATAATGCTTGTGTGTTTTACAAGCTTCCACCATCCACCAACTTCCATCAACCAAAAAGGTAAACAAAGTTGACTAGTGATGTGACTTGTGGGCCCCACTTAAATTCAAAATCCAAGTGGGCCCGCAAACACTACCGGGCTCGGGTTCGCTAATTCCGAATTAACGAATTTTCCGTTACGACGTAATTAAATCAAATTTAAGTAAATAATTATGCCTAACAAAATTACTATTCACATCGCTCGCGAATTAATTCTAAATTAATTCGTTCACCCGAATTAAAATCCAATTTTAATTCCGTTATGAAATCTAATTTCATATAATATATCGAATATAATATTTTATCGATTAATTCCAAATTAATCGCTCTCTCTATTAATAGAATTTTATCCCAAATAAAATTCTCCGTAATTAATCCTAGATTATTTTTCTCTCTCTTCTAATTAATCCCAGATTAATTATGTTCGAGTCATACGTCATCGGTGAATCTTCGGGAAGCGACCCATGAGATCCCTGGATATGTTTGCAGTAAATCCAATTGTCGAAATATCCGATTGTCGGAATATCCGAACATGTGCGTACCCGGTACCACGTTCTAACCAATTTACAAGACATGGTTGGCTTCTAGCAAAACGCCATGCCTACCCGATTCTCCAGAAATATTCTTTTAATGAATATGTAATCTATGTCAGGCGTAGTATACGTAGTATTGCGTATTGCAATCCAGTATCAAATGTCATATGCTAGGCCTGGGGCTGGAATTATGTCTGCCCCGTACGAAGCATATATCAGATCTCTGGTAACTAGTCTCTATAATCGGATAATCATGACCTAGTCATATTATCCCGATGACTGCAGTAATAAAGAGTACTAGTTCCGTATCCTGCGTGATCATCATCTCCATATGACTGGAGTGATACTTCCATCTTGACATCAAACCCAATACACTACGATTCTCAATATACCCAGAAAAGGCGTACACAGAACTTGTTAAAGCCCTGGATGACCAAAACCAAAGTATACTGATTGTCGCAAGTATTAGCGATGCAAGTCTCAGGTTAAGACCAAATACACATACCTTGTTTCGGACTTCCATAGACACATAGTCATACTACCAATGGAATTCCAAGGGGTCTATCTAGAGCGAAGCTATTTTCGTACCATCGGTAAACACAACCTCCTATTACACTTGCATGAGTATCCAATACCCAAATATATGAGAACTATGTTGTTATGCTCCCATAACACGCACAAGTGCAATACTAGTCTATTCCGCATTATCGATGTCCAATCTCGATAATACTACGACTAAGGATATTTTAATGATTAAACCTTAGTGGATTAATACTGTCTCATATCTTATTAATCTGGAACTAATCATATGGACTTTTATCATTTATATATCCCGGTAATCCAATTACAAATGATAAAAGAGCAATTTCCTTTGTCACATAGTTAATTTATACAACAACACAATATTCTATACAAATAGTGATGTTATGGGTCATAATTGTCCAACATGCATGTGTTATTTAATTTGATTAAATAAAGGTGTATGACACTATGAGTAAAATCTCCGTTAAATAAAGCATTAAAGTAACTAGTATTAGGAATACTTGTTTCTTGTTTTGTCTTATCAGTACGAATGTGAATGTTTTCTTGATGATGTAGTTGTATCGTGCCAAAGCTGTGCAGTTATGGTTGATGATAGTTCATTTGTGTCAGTAGAACTTATATGATAAGAGATAAATTCAAGTGAAAGTGGAAATCCTGAACGTGCCAAAGCTGTAAGGACTACATCGCTAACTTGAGTTTGTCACTGACAAGTGAAGCCTTAAAAACGGCTCCTGTGAACGTGCCAAAGCTGTCCCAACGAGAAACGGTCAGGACCAAAATCAGGAGTCACAGTGAGTGTGACTGACAATGAGTTGTCTACCTGTGAATATACGTAGACGAGAACGTGCCAAAGTTGTGAGTCAAAATATATTCATGGGGTCCACTTCTCATTATGGAATTTAATTTAAGTATTGCATTCTTATTTTTCGTTGGGGATTACGGTATTACGTAAAGTAATGGGAGGCATTACTGGGTTAAAATCCATAACTAAGGCATTGTAAAATATTATGAAAATTGTCACTTATATTTTCTTTATTCTATTGTATATATATAATTAAACTTCTAATCCACTGCATGCATATTATTTATATATATATATGTTTTTTTTTACCTGACTTATGATTGTAGTTTTCTAAAATAGGTTCCACATATCAATAGACATGAATATAATTAGATTAGTCTCAACATGAGTATAATTCGATTAAAGTTTTTTCCTTTTTCTTTAAAGGATAAAGCTAAAAATTTGGCTGCAGAACCTTAGGTCATGATCCATCGGAACATGAGATGATTTGTAAGAGCAGTTTCTAAAAAAATTATTTCCACCTCACATGACAAACTCCTTTAAAAGGAGAATCATAACTTTCACACAAGAGTCGGGGGAAATATTAGACAATTATGAACTATAGCGTCATTATTTGTAAAAGACATTTTGGTTTTTGTACAAATTAACTATGTGACAATGGAAATTGCATTTTATCATTTTGTAATTTGATTACTTAAATATATAAATGATAAAAGTCCTTATGATTAGTTCCGGATTACAAGATATGAGACAATATCAATCCATAATGGTTTAATCATTAAATATCCCTAGTCGTAATATTTTCGAGATTGGACATCGATAATGCGAAATAGACTAGTATTGCACTTGTGCGTGTTATGGAAGCGTAACAACATATTTAAGTATTGGATACTTATGCAAGTGTGATAGGAGGTTGTGTTTACCGATGGTACGGAAACAGCTTCGCTCTGGATAGACCCCGCGGAATCCCATTGGTAGTATGACTATGTGTCTATGGGAATCCGCATCAGGGTAGGTGTATTTGGTATTTACCTGAGACTTGCATCCACTACAAGAAAAAAGGCCTTTACTGACACTAAGGTTAGTGACACTAGGCTAAAAGTGTCAGAAACGACGTGTAAATGGGCCTATTTCCGTGTTTTTCACTTAAATATCAATAATTACTGACACTATGGTATCAGCGATTTTAGTGTCAGTAATTACTATTACAATAGTATCAGTAAGAAATAAAAAAAAAAAAAAAAAACGCGTAGTTGTCTGGAGTCGAACCAACACCTCGCGGAAGTGACGTTTTTCGCATATATTACTGACACTAGAGTATCAGTAAATTTAGTCTCAGTAAATTAATGATACCTTATTACAAATTTACCCTTAAAATTTTCAATTATTTATTAAGTGTATAAAGATATATTAGTAATTTAAGTTTAACTTAAAAATTAAAAAGTAAAAAACTAAAAAATCTAAAGACTAAACCTAGCCTCTCTTCTTTCTCTCAAACGAATTTAAAGTTTAAACCCTAAACTCTCTCCACTCCAGCCGCCTCTCGCAGTTGCAGTCGACCAGACCTTCACCATCTCTGCATCTCACCATCCATCGCTTGAGCCGCGACCCATAACCGAGCCTCACTGCATCTCACCATCCATCGCTTGAGCCGCGACCCATAACCGACCAGACTTCTGGAAAATTGAAGAACACAGACGAGAAAGCAAGATCAACAACAACCAATCAATACTCGAAAAACAAGAACAGAGCCACCGTGACCAAGACAAGATCCAGAGCTAGGCGACTCAAAGACTCTTTGGGCAGTACAAGTGTTGATCAACACTTTCGAAGCTCCTGCACGGCAGAGGAACACTCAAACAAACGCAGACACAAACCCTAGGAGACACTCTCCCTCTCGACAAACAATGAAAGAACCCTAATCACGCCTCCAGCGCACACTGCTCACAAGATCCACACACGGCGATTCACCATATTGAAGGTAACACATATCAAAGAACCCTAAATCTCTCTTGCATCTTGGATTCTCTGTTGCGCTCTCTCAACCCACTCATGTATCTCTTTTGTCATTCTTATTGGTAGAAAAAACTGCAGACTTGGGTTGTCATTCTTTTGTCATTCTTTTGTCATTCTCTGTTGCGCTCTCTCAACCCACTCATCTTGGATTCTCTTTTGTTATCTTACCAGACTTGGGAGAAAAAACTGCAGAGAGCTGATAAATCAGGCACGCTTGTTTCATTTGAAAATCTGGACCCATGCTATACATCATGTGAAGTAGAGGTATTTTCCATATTTCTCCATTTTAACAGCTCTTGTTTGGAGAAACTTGGATTTAGAATTTTGATGATCATAACTCTAAATATATTATGTGTTTCCTCATTTTTTTTTCCTACTCTCGATGAATTTGGTGAAATTTAAAATTTTAAACATTCAAGCTGTGGAAACCTTTAAAATTGATTTCATTTTTTTCATTCAACTTAAGATGTGATATTTTTATCTCCTTGTCTATGTGGCTTTTTGTAGTTGATTTCATGAGTTAGAAGATCCATTTTTTTCGAGGCAAATTTTGCAGTAGGATGTATGTAGTAATTATTCTTTGAATTGATTCTGGATCGGGGATATGGAGCAGCCTGCTGCCTCAAAATAGCCATTTATTCATACAACTATAAACAACTTATTACACAATGTTGGATTAACACACTTTGAATGGCTGAGATATATCAAATATGCCAAAATTCTGAGTCATAAGTGTAATGAGTCGGATACTTGGACCGAGTGGATTATTTGAGTTTAACTATAAAAGTAATCTGGCTTATCTCAATTTCTGTATCTGAATTCTCTTCTTCATTTTTCCCATAAATCCTTCTCTTTTTAGGATCTGATTAGGCAGGCACTTGATGAAGAAGTTGAGGCAAAAATGCTACAACGCAGTGCTCATTCCAACCCAAATTATGGTATATCATCTTGTGGTTCAACATTGTTTGCATAGTTATTAATCTAATAATCATACACTATACTTGGTGGTTGATCTTTGACTCAAATGCTGGGAAAGTTCACACACACCCATTCATATGTAGACTGGTATATACATCTGAAACAGGTAAAGCTCTTGTCATTTTCAAGTCCAAAGATCGTGCAGAGTCAGCAATATCTGAATTATTGAGCAGATGCCTTATGGTAGCAGATGGGAGGTACTTTATGTCATTTTTGCAATTTGATTCTCACTGTCTGAAAGGAATCATTATCTTCTTACTTGGATGATTCACCCATTTCAAGCCATTTAATTAATGGAAATAGTTTAGGACTTCAGATAATTTCCCCGTCAAATTAATTAGAGTTATTATATTATTAATATTAATCAAGTTCATAAATATGAACATAATAATCCTAAAAGGACAGTCAAAGGTTAATCTAACAGTTCGAGCTGCTGCTGGCCTCTGCAGTCAAATTGTACTATGACTTCTTATGAGTCCTTAGGTTGGAACATGCATTAGTTTAGTGAGATGTGGTTTGATATCAACAGACGATATCAAAGCAAATCATATTTTGAACTTGATTATTCAAAGTTACACAAGTCATCATTCAAAATTCAAGCCAAAGAAGTTCATGGGTAAGTTTGATTCAAACTAAAAAATGGAGGCATCCAAGTATGCATATGTTATAGAGTATTCAATCTAGACCATATATACCAGCAGACTTCTTCTGATTCTCTGTCAAATGGTCCTAAGAAATAATTTTCCTCATAGTGAATTATGAAACAAAAATGAAATAAAAATGAAACTGCCACTGTAGGGTATCTAATAACACAATGTATATGATTATGTTTTTCAATGTATCTTAGTCGAGTACATCTTAAAACCTCTGACCAAGAACATCTTCAGTTCCCAATAAAGAACAATCATGACAGCCTTTGCTCTAATATACTCAAAGTATGTTCTTAAGCCAACCGTTGAAGAATATAATTTTGCAGTTTTATGAAAGATTTTATCATCTGCAATCAAGTTGAGATTGAGGATGTCATGCAATTTATTTGATCAACAGGCAGACAGCTGAAGTAGAGAAGTTGCAAGAGAGACTGTATGACCAACAAGAAACAAGCTAATAAACCATCAGAAGGCAAGATGCCGAGACTAGCATGGTTGCTGTGGCAAGAAATGATAACAAACCATCAATCATGAAAAAGCTTAGTACTAAAACCTATCATATGAATAACCAACTTGAAAAAAAAAGTAGTGTCAATCATCTATTTAATTCCTAACCATGCATGCATTTGATTCTGTTTTCTTCCTCTTTTTTCATATTCTCAAGCTCTAGTTTTTAAGCATCAGGAACTTTTAAGTACTATTTTCTAGGACAAAAAGATCTAATTGAAGAAGATGAGCCCATTGTTGATTTAAACAGAGAAATATCAAACAATAATAGTCATATGCAGGAATGATAACTAACCACTGGTTGCTTGAACCAAAAACTTCTTTCCTGCAGGTACAAATTAAAAGATATTAGACCAGTTACCAAGTCATAAATGAAAATTTGAGTGCAATGGCAAATTTCTGTGCATGAGTTTTCACTAGCAAGTCTGATGTGCTTTGAGGTGCATGAGTTTTCACTAACAATAATTGCCATGTTCTGATTGATACTTGTTGAAACCTTTGGGGGATATGGCACCTGTCATCTGATGTGCTTTGAGGTGCAGCATGAATGCTATGGAAGCAGTATTTGATATATTGAGATCTAACATGTTTATCTCATCTATTTTTATGGCAATTACCTGGAATGTTACATTGTAGTACATTTTGAGCTTTGAACTTTTAGTTTCCAGGAATTCCATAATGAACAACTATCTTGTCATCTTGATTTGCTTCCTGCATTTGGAAACAGTATTAGATCATGTCATCTGATAAACTTCATCTGGTTCATGAGATCCTTTTATTTCAGTTTTATGTCCGTGTATATATATATATGTGTGTGTGTGTGTGTGTGTTATTGATTTGTTTGTTTTGGTGATTATGTAGCGGTATGAAAGATACAACTTGTTATTATGGATGCCATTTGGTTTTTTATATGCATGCTCTTAGGTTGTTGGTATGGTTATTGTCAATAAGTGCTTTATGTGACAAAAATTAGATTAGGGTTATATTTTGTATTTTTATTTGGATGTATTTAATGTTTTTATTTATGAAGATATCGATTTTTTTTGGAAGTCCATCTAATTCTTAACATTTGGTTTATAATTTCAGATTTTGTGCCAGATATCATATTGTTGGGGGATTGTTGCAGGCTTCTCAACAAGTATCATGAATTTTGGTGGGGGCATGACATTTTGATGGGACTTTAAGAGTAGTTTTTGAAATATATATATGTTAATTTAAAGATTGTCTATGGAGTTTTTGTATTCATCATGTGATACTGTTGAATTGATTAATACGATTAATCTATTATATTGCGAATTTTATATAAATGTAATTTTTTAGTTTTTTATTTCATTGAGTTGGTATATATATATATATATATATATATATATATATATATATATATATATAATATATATATTATTTTATGATTAATTTAATTACAAAAATAAGAAATATAATTGTGAAATAATACGATTTTTAAATTTTAAAAGTTATTGACGGATATTGATACTATAGTAACAATAATTACTGACACTAAAAATCAAATATATGCGATATACTGATACTGCAGTAACAAAATTTACTGACACTATAGTATCACTAAATACTGATGATATAGTGTCAATAATTTACTGACACTAAAATAGTGTGAGAGATTACTGATACCATAGTGTCAATAATTTTCTGATACTACAGTATTAACGTTTACTGACACTAAGAATCACTGACACTATAAACTAGTGTCAGTGATTTCTGGCTGCGGCAACACTGACACATTTATATAGTGTCAGTAAAACCCTTTACTGACACTAATTTAGTATCAGTAAAAGCCTTTTTTCTTGTAGTGATCGCTAGTACTTGCGACAATCAATACGCTTTGGTTTTGGTCGTCTAGGACTTTAACAGGTTCTGTGAACGCCTCTTCTGGGTTTATTGAGAATCGTAGTGTATTGGGTGTGATGTCAAAATGGAAGTATCACTTCAGTCATATGGAGATGATGATCACGCAAGGATACAGAACTGGTACTCTAAATGGTTGCAACAATCTGGATATTATGACAAGGTCATGATTATCCGATTAAAGAGACTAGTTGCTTGTAATCCGGTATATGCTTCGTACGGGGCAGACACTATTCCAGCCCCAGGCCTTGCATGTGACATCTGATACTAGATCGCAATACGTAATACTATGTATACTACGTCTGACATAGATTATATATTCTTTTAAGAATATTTCTGGAGAATTAGGTAGGCACAGTGCTTTGCTAGAAGCCAACCATGTCTCGTAAATCGGTAAAAATGTAGTACGAGGTACGTACGTGTTCGGATAGTCCGACGCCCGAATTTACTGCCAACATATCCAGGGATCTCATGGGTCGCTTCCCGAAGATTCACCGATGCCGTATGATTCGAACATAATTAATCTCGGATTAATTACGGAGAGATTTTATCTAGGATAAAATACTATTTGAAGAGAGAGAACGATTAATTTGGAATTAATCGATAAAATAATATATTCGATATATTAAACGAAGTTAGATTTCGACGCGGAATTAAAATTAGATTTTAATTCGGGCTAACAAATTAATTTAGAATTAATTCGCTAGCGATGTGAATAGTAATTTTGCTAGGCATAATTATTTAATTAAATTTGATTTAATTACGTCACAACGAAAAATTCGTTAATTCGGAATTAGCAAACCCGAGACCGGGAGTGTTTGCGGGCCCACTCGAATTTTGAATTCAAGTGGGGCCCACAAGTCACATCACTTGTCCATCAATCACCTTTATGGTGATGGAAGTTAGTGTAGGAATTGATGGTAACTTATGAAACACTCAATTGTCAAAGTGATTGAATTTTTACCAAACCATGGATTTGGTATATCATTTTGATTTTAGAAATTCAAAATACAAATTATTCACTCACTCACTCTTCCTATCATTCACGGTTTTGGGAACCAAAATTACTCTCTCCATTTTCTTTCTTCTTTGACCGAAACTAGGAGGAAGAAGAAGAAGATTTTTGTTGCAAAATTTTTCTAAGTGCTAGCACACACAAGGGATCAATTAAGGTGATAGGGAAACCAACCTTTGAGCTTGGAATCACCATTAAGCTTGGAGCTTGGATTTCTAATTCAAAAGGACACATTGGCCGAAACTTCAAGGAGGAAATTTTTGTGTTCAACGCATCCTAAATCCGTTCTTTGTAAGTATGATTCCGCCATTTTTACTTTCGTATTCACATGATTTCATTGCTTATATGATCTTGGAATGTTCTTAGAGACCAACAATGGTATGAGAGCCTTGATGAGCATGAAATTGAACTTAGGGTTTATATTCTTGATTTGGGTATTTTTGATTTGAGCATGTTTTAATCAAATTGTTTGTTTGAGTATGCTTGTATATTAATAACTTGGAGTTATGCATGATCAATTTGTAGAAAAATTAATTGGATTAATTTTCCCAAATTTGCTAGGCTTGGCCGAATAACTTAATAGCCCTAAAGTCATGGTATTTTTGGTTTTTGATCATTGGATGAGTTGAAAGACATGGATATATTGATTTAAGATTCAATCGGATTGAAATCGGAATCGGATATAAAATCCCTACTAATGCCGTGAGCTATAAGCATGGAAATGAGATGATTTTGTAACAATAATGTTGGACATGTATTGATTATGAATAAGCATGATTAATTGATTAGATTAGTATTTTGGAAATGTTAATTTAAATAGTTAATCATGGCTAAGCACTTTAATTAATTAAATTATGAAATTTGGAATTTTAGAATTTGATTAATTGGGCTTAAAATGTTGTATTTGGGCCTAATGGGCTTGGTTGGGCCAAGTTGGTTTAGGTCAATTGGATTGGATCCAAATTGGGCCTAAACCATTCCATTAAGTCCAAATATAACTAATGGACCTTTTATGTTTAATTGGGCCTAATGGGCCGAAATTGGTTTCTTGGCAAATATGGTGATTCCTTAATTGGGCTTTGGTATTTGGGTTTGACCCATATTGACCAAAGTTCATGCCTTAAGAAATTAATTGAAAGCCCATTGGACTTTAATTAAATGACATTGGATGTTAATTGGGCTTTGAGACCCATTTAGATTAGATTTGGAATCTAAGTCGTAAAGGCGCATTTAAAAGTGTAATTATTTAATTTGTAATTAAATATAGAATTAGTATTGAATACGAATTAAATTAGATTTAAATTGTAGTTCGATATAATTCAAGAATTTGTACTTTGAGTACTTATTCTTAAACGAGATGGACTCGCGCAAATCAAATCGTTGTTTGAACATTGGATGATCACTTTATTCAAAGATTAATTAATTGGATTAGATTGATTGAATAACATGCTTTATGTGAATACATTGATGTGTTCAATGAATAATGTATATCGGATGGCTATTAGAAGGGAAAGGGCAATTTTGGAAATTGTTGTAAATTTAGAATTTATTAAATTGGACCTGCGTGTCCAGCCTTATCTCTCGATTCTTTGTAATTCTCTTCTCACCTAATTGCCCCCAAGGTTAATGAGGTTTCTTTAATTGTATTATGTAATTGGGTAGAAGTAAGAATAGTGCTAGCCGGGGAGAGGAAAGAGATTGATTTGTTCTATGAACAATCTGTGAGATATCCATCCTCATATCATTATTAATTTATTTACTGCGCCTTATTATACTTTTAGAATGCATGTTTAAGGGTGTATGATGAGACCTAACAAAGATAATAAATTGGTTGCCAATTTACGCAAAAAACCCTCAATAGATATTATACTTTTTCCTTTCATTGAGTGATTCTTACTCAAGATCCAAGATTGGCACTGGTTTGTTAGCCAAAGTCAAGACCGTTGTCCATCGCGGATGTGTTTGAATCATGAAGGCTTTGTTCCATATCGTATGCCGTGTCCAAGTTGTGATTTGTTGGCCAAAGTCAATATCACTTCTTGTCCATCGACATCGATTACGAAGCTTTCCAAAGTCAATGGGTTCCGCTTAACTGGAATCATTAAGCTTGTTGTGCCAAAGCTAAGTGTAGGCATTGCATTTTTGCATGTGAAACCCGATGATGAGCCTCAGTTGGAGGCACTACCTTTTAAGTCACGGAAGCCGCGGGAAACGGACGTCGGAAGGGAGGAGTCAAGAATTGACTCATAATCAGATTAAGTTCGCTGGTTTAGCTTCGGGTTACTGGTTGGTTTTCCGTTTTAAAAATTATTCCCAGCCTAAAAAACCGCAAACCTTTTAATCTTGGCCCAAACCCCACATCCAAGCCCATCTCACCCAAGCCCAATCCAAAATAATTAAAACCTTTAAAATACATGTCACAAATTAAATTAAATTAAATTAAAGTTAACTAATTTAAAATCAAATTAAAATCCAACACAAACTAAAATCCTATTAAATTAAATTAATATCTAATTAAAATAAATCAATATCTAATTAAACTAAAACAAATTAAATAATTAAGTCATATACCTAATAAAACATTAAATAAAATCATATACCAAATTAAAATAAAACAAATAAAATATAAATAATCACCTACCAAAATAATAAAAATACTTACACAAATTAAAGAAATTGCATGCCTAATTAAAATCAATCAACAAATATCATGCCTAATTAAATCACTCATAACCAATTTAAAGATATTGACTTCCTAATTTGAACCAAATTTGTCCCCCAATCAAATATATATTTTCCTTTTGTGACACTAATTAGATATTACAAATCCCTATCCCTGCAAACCCTACCCTCACACTATAAAAATAACACAAAACTAAACCCTAAGGGCTACCTCTCAACTCTAACCACACATGGCCAATAAGAACAAAATAAGAACAAAATAAACCCTACCAGCCCTTCACGTAAACAACAAAAGAAGAAACCTTCACTGCCCTCCACGGCTTCATCCCTCCATGAGCATATAAACCTTCCACGCGTGAAACCCTGAAGAAGCCCTAAGCAAATAACTCTTCCACGCCAACACAAACGCCACATGCCCCAACCTCACGTAAAAGCCATAACAGCCTTTTACCCACTCCCTTATAGCCAACACGCACATACAGTCCACAAACCACAGCCCTAGTCACGTTGACAAGCCCTCATGCCTGCCTTCTCACGTAGCGTAGCCTTCAACACAGTCCACACTCCACGTAAAACAGCCACCTAACTCTCACACATAGCCTCATGCACCCAAGCTCAAACACGTAAGCCAGCAGCCCTTAAATCCTCCTTGAAACAGTCGTAGATCCTGCCTTAAACCACACCCTATAACCACCGAAATCGGCCCCTCAAATAGCCCCTACACTGCACACAAAATACCCTATGTCCAGCCCCAAAAACTGCCGTGGAAACCCCCCTGCACTGCACGCCTAAATCATCCCAAACAAACAGCCTTACCCTTCAAAACTGTCACCAAAACAACAGCCCCAAACCAGTCCAAATAACCTTCGAAACAGTCCCTTATCACCATGAAAATAGTCTCCGAATTAACCCACAACAGCAGCCCAAAACACACACAAACAGTGACCAAAATACGGCAACAATACGGCAGCGAAACCACGAGGAAACAGCAGCAAAACTGAGGTCAAAACAGTAGCTTGAGCAGCGAAACAGCAAGGTAAAACGCAAACCAGTGAACCAGAAAATTTGCGGTGTGATAGCCCTTCCGACGGCCGTGAAACGCGAGTCCGAAATTTGACATAAAAGGTTAGACCTGAGGGTATTTTCCACATTCGTTTTCTGTTTTATTGGTATTATTTATTGAGTATTGCTTGCATGATTGTCATGTTGAAATGCATGTTGTGGCCCTTGAGTAGATAAATATGCATGAATTATGAGATGTTGTATGTCGTGGCTTTGGGATAAAATGAGAGATGTGTCAACTCTCGCGGTATATCGGATGGAAACCCGGACATAAATTTCATAGCCGATTCCGAATGGACGGTAGTATGATCTGTACTCGGGATACAACTCCACGTACCGCTTGAGTAAATGGCACCCTCTTTCGTTTTGTGTTGCATTGGTTTATTTATTTTTTCGTCACTTGAATTCTGCATGTTGTTTATTTATGTATGATTCAATCGAGCGGATGGGCTTAGTAAGTGCAATGAAAGATCCCCTATGGGGAGGGGTTAAAACCCTTTACCACGATGCTTTGCCGCGCCTGTTGATGTGTGTTCGGTTGAATGCAAGATACGTTCAATCGGGCATACCAAGTTTGATATTATTGTTTTTAATTCTTTGTATGCATGATTCAATCGAGCGCATGGGCTTAGTAAGTGCAATGAAAGATCCCCTATGGGGAGGGGTTAAAGCCCTTTACCACGATGCTTTGCCGCGCCGGTTGATGTGTGTTCGGTTGAATGCAAGATATGTTCAATCGGACATACTGAGCTTGTCATTATTGTCTTTATTCTTTGTGTAGCATGCATCAGGTCTGGTTCCGTTCGAACGCATTCTAGAACGCTACACGAATGCGAACCTTCTGTTTACCGTTCGAACGTATTCTCGAACGCTACGCGAACACACTTTCTTAGTCTTATCATGAATCAGGTCTGGTTCCGTTCGAACGCGAACCTTCTGTTTACCATTCGAACGCTTCGCGAACGCACACGCATTTTCTTACTCTTATCACTCATCAGGTCGGGTTCCGTTCGAACGCGTTCTCGAACGCTACACGAATGCGAACCTTCTGTTTACCGTTCAAACGCGTTCTCGAACGCTACGCGAACGCGCGCCCACTGAACTGAGACATCTTCATCACATGCCATGTATAATTGCATCTTAGGTGATTTTTCTTATGAAACCCCATATAGTCATTCTTATCTTTGTACACATCATAATGAAAAGCATATTTATTCCATTGGTTGCATCATTTACCTTAGTCTTGGTCTAACTTATTACAATTCATATATCTATGTCATGATAGCATTTGAGTATTATTTCTTGTGGTATATCGGATAGAAACCTAGACATAAATTCCGTAGCCGATTCCGAATGGACGGTAGTGCGGTCTGTACTTGGGATACAATTCCACGTACCACTTGGAAAAGTGCTCACATGTGTGCTTGTGTGGTTAATATGTGTGCTTGTGTTTTCGTGAATCTAATATGCCGATGAAGTTGTATGTTCGTTGCTACTTTGATGTATTTTCTAGCATGCAATCTTAGTTGTGAAATATATGTAAATTTATGTGTAAGTTTTATTTTGTACATGTTAATTTAGAAGCACGAAACTCTCGGAAATAAGTGTTACTTAAGCTTGATTAAATTATTACGTAAATCCTTTCATTACAAGTGACATAAGTAAGGGACCATTCCGAACCCAACGGTTTGAGGTCTTCCCTTGCGAGGGGTGAGTGCGGCCTTAAATCTCATTTTCCCGGTTCACACCGGGTGGCGACTCCATTATTCTCCGGTTTAGTCCCCCATGGCTACTCCGTACTCCCAACTAGGCCACGAACCTGGGACAGCATGCGTCGTCCAGTTCCTGTGTTCCTACAGTCTGGCGACTCCACTGGGGATAGAGAATCGGCCCCGAAATATTGTCTTGTAATGTTTGGATTTATGTTTTAATTGACCGTGTCTATAGTGGATAAAGTGGGGGTTCAATCAAAGGCATTTTGAGGCTAGGTAATGGTTTGGTGTCTTCCTTCACTCACTACCTTTCTAGAAGGAAAAGCTGTGAAGGCACCTAGATAGCCATCTACTCGTAGCCTATTGTGATGGACTAATTTGGAGGACTCGTTGTTTATATTCCTGACACCAAGCGATAAGAGCCTAAGAGGCTTGGGTATTTAAGTGAGCCTCGCTCCACCTTCCCTCTGGGGAATCTACAATGGGAAATCCATTTGACAGTCCGTCACACACCATAGCTCATTGGCACGTACCTTAGTGTATAAAAAAGGGTGCGCTCACTTGGTCGCTCGAACCCTTGAGTGGGGAGACCTAGTTGTGGGCCATCCTTCGCCGGTGAGAGCCTTTGTCTATACTCTTGCTAACCCACCCATAGACCGGGTTGGCTAAAGTAACAATTATTTCCTTGAGTATGTGCTTGTGGACCATCCTCATTTGGATGCAGTTGGACTATTGTCAGAAATGCGGACTTGCTGGGCCATTTAAACTGGGGCGAGTTCGTACCTTATGACCATTGGGCCCAAAGCTTCTGAAATGTTGATGGGCCATTCTGTAGAAATCATTGTTTTATGTTTGCATTATCTTTCTTTTATGCTTGTGTGTGGGAACATCGTCGTTTGGATCCATTTGGACCATTTGTCATGGGATATGGGCTTGTTGGGCCATTTAAACTGGGACAAGAACGTATTCTATGACGATTGGGCCAAAGGCTTCTAAGTGCTGATGGGCCACTTTGTGCTTGTGTTCGGAACATTACCATTTGGATTTAGTTGGGCTCTTTGCCATGAGATGTGAACTCGTTGGGCCATTTAAACTGGGACGAATTCACTCCTATGACAGTTAGCCCAAAAGCTTCTAAAATGATAACGGACCGATTTGTTTGAAAATTTTAGTTGATTTAGTATGTTATATATGTTACATGCATCTCATACACCTCATGCATGCATACATCATGCTAACCCTTGTGTTCTGAAAGCCATCATAGTTTCCCGTTGGGTTAGGGAAGAGGGAAGACTCACCAAAAGACCGGTAATAGATATGAGTACATCCGATAATGGGATATCCCTGATAGATCAGTTGGAAAATGGTTTTGCCAAGATTACTGAACAATTGCAAGCCTTGACTACTGCCATGACAAATATGGCTGTGCCCCGTGCTGGGGGAAATTCTGAGAATGTGAGGCGCGAGGAGCCTCCGAATGGGTTGGGGGATGATATCCCCACTTTTGATGATGACATGACAGAGTATGCAACATGCAAAGTGATTGGGTCTCAGGCAGAATTTCAGAAGCTTCGGGATCAGGTTGAAACAGTTACCTGTAAAATGAGGGGTAAACATGAAGAGTTGCTAGATTATGAGGCAATGACCTTCGGAGAACAGCTGCCAGCTCAGTTTAAAATGCCGGACATGGCCAAGTTTAATGGGAATGGAGACCCAAGAGTCCATTTGCAGCAATATGTCTCAGTCATGAGTTCAGTGGGCCTATCACAGCGCCAAGTCCAAAAGATGTTTGGGATGTCACTCGAGGGGGCACCTGTGGTTTGGTATCATAGCCTTGAGAAGAATGTTAAGGAAGATTGGAGGGAACTAGCTGATGCTTTTCTGAAGCAGTATGTTACAGACTTAGAGATTGACTTGTCACTCCGTGATTTGGAGAACACTAAGCAGAAGCCGGAAGAAAGCTTGAAGGAGTATGTAGACCGCTGGAGAAGTCAGCTTCTGAAGATGCAGACTCGACCCTCTGAGAAGGACCAGATTAAAATGATCATCAAGGGCACCAAGCCCTCGATCTATGGCAAGTTGAGGAGAATGACTTCAATGATTGCGGATTTCCGACAATTGAGGGAGACGGTTATGGATATTGAAGAAGAAGAGGCTGAAAACAGAAAGTTCTATGGCCAGAATAGAAGGAATATTGAGGGACCTTCAGGAACCAAGCCCGCTACCGCTGAGGTCACTGCCATCAAAAGCAGGCGATTTTCCAACCTTGGTAAGCCTCTTTCAAGGGTGTTCGAAAAGCTGAAGGCACAAGGACTTCTGGAACCCTTAGAGGCTAAACCAATTCCAAACCCTGTACCACCCAACCTTGACCTAAGCTTGTATTGTCACTTCCATCGGAGAAGGGGTCACGAAACTGATAGCTGCACCCGCCTTAGGCATGAGATCCAAAACCTCATTGACTCCCACAAAATACCTGACCCAGAAAGAGAACAACCCAACGCACACAGAAATCCCCTACCCAACTACATGATCAACTCTGGCCTACCCGAAACCCTTGTCCTCCAAAATCTCAACCACTCGGCTTCATTCATAGGAATAGGGGATGACAACGGTGGAGAACCATAAGCCAATGAAGAAGGCAATGCTGCGAATGATGAAGTTATTCCTCCTAGTTTATTTGATCCTGCATTTTTAATAAAGACATTGATTTTGTCTTTTCGTTCGAACCTTTTCTTAATGATATTAAAGACGTTCGTTTTGCTTACTTGCCTGAATCTCTTCCTTTCAACCGGCAATATGAGTATATTTGAAAAAAACATTCAACCTTGGTACTATGAAATTCAGTGATGTTTAGAACACGGGGAATTCCCTAAAGCAGCAAGCAGAAAAGATATGGTGATCATTCAGAAATTGAGAAATGGGGCAGTGAGACTATCAGACTTGGAAGGGAATGAGTTTACCGAGCCGATTAAAGTGGAAAGGTTGAAGCAGTACTTTTCCTGAGGAAGAAATGGCGGGAGACCTAACCCAACGGGATAGGAAACTCATTCATGCATGCATGCATACACGTAACATACTTTGCATTCTTTTGTGTTTGTTTTGCTTTGTATTCAAAGGTTTTGAAGCAGAAAGAGAGAAAGCGGCAAAGACAAACCAATCAGGAACAGCGACAGCACAATATCAGTCTGGGGGCGAGGCCCATATCAGTATCAGTCTGAGAGCGAGGCCCATATCAGCATCAGTCTGGGGGCGAGGCCCATATCAGCAGTATCAGTCTAGGGGCGAGGCCCATATCAGTATTAGTCTAGGGGCGAGGCCCATATCAGTATCAGTTGGGGGCGAGGCCCATATCAGTTTCAGTCTTGGGGATGAGTCCCAGGGGCGAGGCCCATATCAGTATCAGTTTGGGGCGAGGCCCACACCATTCTGGGGGCGAGGCCCACATCAGCATCAGTATCAGTTTAGCCGGGAATGGCACTCCAAGAATGGAAACACAATTCAGGAATGAACAAGCCGGGAATGACACTTCAAGAATGGAGCAAGGTTCGGAAATGGACCACTCTCATATCAGTATTGGTTCGGAAATGGACTATCTCTCCTCAATAATGGTTCAGAAATGGACCACTCTCATATCAGTAACGGTTCAGAAATGGACCACTCTCTTATCAGCAACGGTTCGGAAATGGACCACTCTCCTATCAGTATTGGTTCGGAAATGGACTATCTCTCCTCAGCAACGGTTCGGAAATGGACCACTCTCGTATCAGTATTGGTTCGGAAATTGACTACCTCTCATCAGCAACGGTTTGAAAATGGACCACATCATTATCAATAACGGTTCGGAAATGGACCACTCTCATATCAGTATTGGTCCGGAAATGGACTATCTCTCCTCAGCAATGGTTCAGAAATGGACCACTCTCATATCAGGCATGGTTCGGAAATGGACTATCTCTCATCAGTAACGGTTCGGAAATGGACCATCATCTCATCTCGCTGAAAATGGCACTCCGAAAATGGAGCACGGTTCGAAATGGACCATTATCTCATCTCGCCGAAAATGGCACTCCGAAAATGGAGCACGGTTCGAAATGGACCATCATCTCATCACTTGCCGAAAATGGAAATCTGAAAATGGAGCAACGGTTCGGAAATGGACCATTATCTCATCTCGCCGAAAATGGCACTCCGAAAATGGAGCACGATTCGAAAATGGACCATTATCTCATTAGTCACCGAAAATGGCACTGCAAAAATGGAGCACAGTTCGAAAATGGATAGACATCACTTCAGCAACGCCTCAGAAATGGGGTTTAGCATACCGAAAATGGTAAAACCAGATCAACTCAACTCAACACAGCAGGCAAACCAGGAGACAGCTGGCGACCCAAGTAAGTGAAAATGCATTGCATGTACTTTGATAGGATTGTCACTGTCACACACTGCACAAGTCCCATCAAATTGGGGGCGACTGTAGGCATTGCATTTTTGCATGTGAAACCCGATGATGAGCCTCAGTTGGAGGCACTACCTTTTAAGTCACGGAAGCCGCGGGAAACGGACGTCGGAAGGGAGGAGTCAAGAATTGACTCATAATCAGATTAAGTTCGCTGGTTTAGCTTCGGGTTACTGGTTGGTTTTCCGTTTTAAAAATTATTCCCAGCCTAAAAAACCACAAACCTTTTAATCTTGGCCCAAACCCCACATCCAAGCCCATCTCACCCAAGCCCAATCCAAAATAATTAAAACCTTAAAATACATGTCACAAATTAAATTAAATTAAATTAAAGTTAACTAATTTAAAATCAAATTAAAATCCAACACAAACTAAAATCCTATTAAATTAAATTAATATCTAATTAAAATAAATCAATATCTAATTAAACTAAAACAAATTAAATAATTAAGTCATATACCTAATAAAACATTAAATAAAATCATATACCAAATTAAAATAAAACAAATAAAATATAAATAATCACCTACCAAAATAATAAAAATACTTACACAAATTAAAGAAATTGCATGCCTAATTAAAATCAATCAACAAATATCATGCCTAATTAAATCACTCATAACCAATTTAAAGATATTGACTTCCTAATTTGAACCAAATTTGTCCCCCAATCAAATATATATTTTCCTTTTGTGACACTAATTAGATATTACAAATCCCTATCCATGCAAACCCTACCCTCACACTATAAAAATAACACAAAACTAAACCCTAAGGGCTACCTCTCAACTCTCACCACACACGGCCAATAAGAACAAAATAAGAACAAAATAAACCCTACCAGCCCTTCACGTAAACAACAAAAGAAGAAACCTTCATTGCCCTCCACGGCTTCATCCCTCCATGAGCATATAAACCTTCCACGCGTGAAACCCTGAAGAAGCCCTAAGCAAATGACTCTTCCACGCCAACACAAACGCCACATGCCCCAACCTCACGTAAAAGCCATAACAGCCCTCAACCCACTCCCTTATAGCCAACACACACATGCAGTCCACAAACCACAACCCTAATCACGTTGACAAGCCCTCATGCCTGCCTTCTCACGTAGCGTAGCCTTCAACACAGTCCACACTCCACGTAAAATAGCCACCTAACTCTCACACATAGCCTCATGCACCCAAGCTCAAACACGTAAGCCAGCAGGCCTTTGATGAGTGATAAATCTATCACTATTTCCCACTCATTTAACTTAATATTTTGTATTGTTTCTTGAGTTTTGTGAATATTTTGATGTGTTTTGTGTTATTTTGTAGATAAATAAAGTTTCAGGACATTCTGGAGGTGATTTGAAGCAAAACTGTGAAATTTGGTGAAATTTGGCAAAAAGGGTATTTTGGTAATTTTGGACGTCCCGACACAAATTTTGGTAATTTTGGGCATCCCGACACCAAAATAAAGTTTCAAGACATTCTGGAGGTGATTTGGAGCAAAACTGTGAAATTTGACGAAAAGGGTATTTTGGTAATTTTGGGCGTCCCGACACCGAGGGTATTTTGGTAATTGCACCACCATGCCACATGTCAAAGATTCAACGAGCCGTCATTTTTAGCACACCATGCCACGTGTCGAAAATTCAGCGATCCAAAAAAAATAATAATAAAAAAATAAAAATCAGAAAAATAATAAAAAAATAAAAAATCAGAAAAATAATAATAAAAAATTATTTTTTTTTTGCCTATAAATAGATTTCGAATTTTTAGTTTCAAATGTACCTCTTCCTCTGAAATCCTTATAAATAAATTGAGAGTTGTTTTCTTTAGTCTCTTTTATTCAGTTTTATTTACGCTTTGTAGTAGTAATTCTATCCATCCATGAGGGGGTAACCTCTCCATGCTGAGGTAATAAGGTAATTCTTTTACTATTGCTTTTTAGATTAATCTCCCTTAAAATATGATATATAAACTATTTAAAATCAGATTAATAAAGGATACCGCCATTCCGGACGGTTTGTTATTTAATTTAATCTGGTTAATTTGACTTAATCAGGATACCGCCATTCTGGACGGTTGGTTAAAATATCACAAGTTAATATATTATTATTTTATGGGAGATATCTAAATAGTATATAGTAGAAGTTATTTCCTTTTACCTTAGCATTTCATTTATTTATTTTAATTACTTTCTGCAATTTCATTTTATGTCTTTTAAGTTTTTATCAGTTTTAATTATGTATAGTAACTAAGTTAAATATCTAGGGTTGTGATTAAATCTAATATCACCGGATTTAAAAAGGGTTAGATTATAGTTTGGGTAATTAAAGAGTTATTTGTTGAGTCATAATCTTAATGCTTTTTATTAACTTATCACTAATAAAATTGATTAGGTAAACTTAAAATGAACTAGACATAGGGATTTTAAGTTTAAAACCTTAGTCTCAACGACCCATGATCTTCCTTAAGGATAGATAACCCTTTAATAGATTTCCTTACAGGATAGACATATACCTGTCGGGCGGGGGTAATCATAATTGGAACTTAACCTTAATGAATCTAGGTAATTTAATTGACATAGACATATGGTTCAATTGGATTATAACTAGGTATTTGTAAATGATCATTCGAAAGAGGCTTTTACATAATTTAGTGTTCCAGATTAATAATTCAATAATTTACCCAACTATGATTTAACTACTTCATCTTTTAATAAATATTAGAAAGATTAACAACCCTAGATCTTTGAGTCTTTTTATTTTCCTTAGTATTTTCTTTTGTCTTTTTATTTATTTACTTATTTAGCAAATTTACAAAATCAAATCAATCAAGCAATCAATTCCATTCTCCTTATAATTAGATATCTGTAAATAAATAGTATCAACAATTAATAACAACAGTAGGAATTAAGTCCTCGTGGGATCGATATTTTTATACTACTTGAACGATACGTGCGCTTGCGTTATACGTGTGTGTTTACGCCGGTCAGCCTTAAATCCTCCTTGAAACAGTCGCAGATCCTGCCTTAAACCACACCCTATAACCACCGAAATCGGCCCCTCAAATAGCCCCTGCACTGCACACAAAATACCCTCTATCCAGCCCCAAAAACTGTCGTGGAAACCCCCCTGCACTGCACGCCTAAATCATCCCAAACAAACAGCCTTACCCTTCAAAACTGTCACCAAAACAACAGCCCCAAACCAGTCCAAATAACCTTCGAAACAGTCCCTTATCACCCTAAAAATAGTCTCCGAATTAACCCACAACAGCATCCCAAAACACACACAAACAGTAGCCTAAAACACCAAAAACAGTGACCAAAATACGGTAACAATACGGCAGCGAAACCACGAGGAAACAGCAGCAAAACGGAGGTCAAAACAGTAGCTTGAGCAGCGAAACAGCAAGGTAAAACGCAAACCAGTGAACCCGAAAATTTGCGGTGTGATAGCCCTTCCGACGGCCATGAAACGCGAGTCCGAAATTCGACATAAAAGGTTAGACCTGGGGGTATTTTCCACATTCGTTTTCTGTTTTATTGGTATTATTTATTGAGTATTGCTTGCATGATTGTCATGTTGAAATGCATGTTGTGGCCCTTGAGTAGATAAATATGCATGAATTATGAGATGTTGTATGTCGTGGCTTTGGGATAAAATGAGAGATGTGTCAACTCTCGCGTTATATCGGATGGAAACCCGGACATAAATTTCATAGCCGATTCCGAATGGATGGTAGTATGATCTGTACTCGGGATACAACTCCACGTACCGCTTGAGTAAATGGCACCCTCTTTCGTTTTGTGTTGCATTGGTTTATTTATTTTTTCGTCACTTGAATTCTGCATGTTTTTTATTTATGTATGATTCAATCGAGCGGATGGGCTTAGTAAGTGCAATGAAAGATCCCCTATGGGGAGGGTTAAAACCCTTTACCACGATGTTTTGCCGCGCCGGTTGATGTGTGTTCGGTTGAATGCAAGATACGTTCAATCGGGCATACCAAGTTTGATATTATTGTTTTTAATTCTTTGTATGCATGATTCAATCGAGCGCATGGGCTTAGTAAGTGCAATGAAAGATCCCCTATGGGGAGGGGTTAAAGCCATTTACCACGATGATTTGCCGCGCCGGTTGATGTGTGTTCGGTTGAATGCAAGATACAATTCCACGTACCACTTGGAAAAGTGCTCACATGTGTGCTTGTGTGGTTAATATGTGTGCTTGTGTTTTCGTGAATCTAATATGCCGATGAAGTTGTATGTTCGTTGCTACTTTGATGTATTTTCTAGCATGCAATCTTAGATGTGAAATATATGTAAATTTATGTGTAAGTTTTATTTTGTACATGTTAATTTAGAAGCACGAAACTCTCGGAAATAAGTGTTACTTAAGCTTGATTAAATTATTACGTAAATCCTTTCATTACAAGTGACATAAGTAAGGGACCATTCCGAACCCAACGGTTTGAGGTCTTCCCTTGCGAGGGGTGAGTGCGGCCTTAAATCTCATTTTCCCGGTTCATACCGGGTGGCGACTCCATTATTCTCCGGTTTAGTCCCCCGTGGCTACTCTGTACTCCCAACTAGGCCACGAGCCTGGGACAGCATGCGTCGTCCAGTTCCTGTGTTCCTACACTAAGGCTTAGTTGATTCAGAGGAAAAGGTTAGGAAAATATATTGGATATATTGGCATATATATTGTATATATGTTTCGGACTTGTAGGTCCACCTACCGGATCTAGGAATTGGATGAGATCCAATTGATCTTAGAGATCTACCTAGTTAAATATCATATAGCTTGTTGGCCAAAGTCAAGGTTGTGTGTTATTTAACAGGATCCTAGCCCACTAGGAAACTAGGTTTCCCGAGTACTCAACAGAGGGTTAGAGGCTCGCCGAAAAATAGTGGGATGCTAGTATTGAATTTGCAATTTCGTTCAAATACTTAGCTTTACGCGCTTTCAAATTATTTCGTCAATTATTTTTATTAGTTGGACTAATATATTATTATTTTTCTTGTAACAGTTAGACTGTACCCAAATATCGTTAATCGAATAGTTGGACTATTGCGGTTAAGATGACATGAAAGTTAAGCATTAGGGATATTGTCATGGGCGATAATGTCTTTAATGGCACAAACTTTCAAGATTGGGACATGAATCTCAGGATTGTCCTGGGATCCGAGAAGTTGCTCAACACTATAGAGAGACCTCTTGGGCCTAAGCCCCGACCTGATCAGTTGCTTGATCTAGAGCTTTAGAAGACTCATAGCGATGACAACGCGACTGCTCAATCGGTAATGCTTGTTGCTATGACTCCGTAATTCCGTTGTCAAAACAAGGGATTGGATCCCTATGAGATGATGGTGAAGTTGCATGATCTTCACCGATCTAATCTTAGATCGCAAAGATATTAGTTGCAGAAGAAGCTCTTCCGCGCTCGCATGTCAAAGGGTACGTCTGTTGAGCATTATGTGTCACAGATGATTGCTGACATTGAGCAGCTCGGACAGATCGGCATCGTCTTCGAGGCTGACACTTCAGTAGATTTAATCCTACAGTCTCTCCCCGACACTTGGAGTGGGTTCATCATGAACTACAACATGTTGAACCAAGACCAAACTCTTGGAGAGTTGATGTCCACATTGCGCGAAGCAGAAAAAGAGCTCCTAAAGGATAAGAAGCGCGAGGCGCACTTCGCTTCAACATCTCAGACTCCAAGGGCTTGGCCCAAGGCGACTGGAGGTGTAAAGAAGAAGAAGAAGAAGAAAGGCAAGGCCAAATCGTCAAAACCTTCTGGGAATGTAAGGATAAATCCCAAGATGTATGTCTGCAGTGCGAGAAGCGGGGTCACTGGAAGTGTGACTGCCACGAGTACAAGGCACACATGAAGGAAATCAAAGCGGGCAAGGCACCGGCTTCATGTATGTTTGTTATAGAAATAAACATGTCTACTATTAGTTTTAAAAATTGGATTTTTGATTCTGGTTGTGGTACTCATATATGTACTGATGTGTAGGATCTGCAGATTAGCAGGAGACTGGCCTCAGGAGAGATTGACCTCCGCATTGGAAATGGGACACAAGTCGCCGTTTTGGCCGTTGGCACTTTTGTTTTGGAACTGCCCTCGGGGCATGTACTTAAACTTACAGACTATTATTATGTACCTAGTTTGACTAGGAATATTATTTCTGTATCTATGTTAGCCTAATGTGGGTACACTTTTGTATTTAGAAACACTGGGTGTTTATGTATAAAAATGATATGGAAATTTGCACTACTGATGTAAATAATAGTCTTTATATTTTGAATATGAATCAATCTCAAACATATAATGTAACAAATAAAAGGCTTAAAGTAAGTAATAAAGATGAAACTTACATGTGGCATTGTCGTCTGGGACACATAAACAAGGCACATATATCCACACTTCGAAGAGTGGGTACTTGGACGGATTTGATCCAAATTCATATGACGTTTTCGAATCTTGTTTATTAGGTAAAATGCCTAAATCACCTTTTAGCGGTAAAGGTGCACGTGCCACCGAACTGTTAGCCCTCGTTCATAGTGACGTATGTGGGCCCATGTCTAGCCAGACTAGAGGTGGATATGAATACTTCGTAACCTTTACGGATGATGCATCACGTTATGGTTATGTGTATCTTATGAGACACAAGTCGAAAACCTTTTGAGAAATTCAAAGAGTTTCGACACGAAGTAGAAAAATAGACCGGCAAAAGTATTAAGACATTACGGTCGGACCGTGGTGGCAAATACTTAAGCAATGAGTTTCTTGATTACTTGAAAGAATATGGTATTCTTTCATAGTGGACTCCTCCCGGAACATCGCAATTAATCGGTGTGTTCGAATGGATAAACCAAACTTTGTTAGACATGGTAAGGTCTATGATGAGTCGCACAAAACCTATTTCCTTCTGGGGATATGCATTGAACAGTGCAATACTTATTTTGAATAAGGTTTC
This sequence comes from Zanthoxylum bungeanum, assembly GCA_019454045.1. Taxonomy (NCBI): domain Eukaryota; kingdom Viridiplantae; phylum Streptophyta; class Magnoliopsida; order Sapindales; family Rutaceae; genus Zanthoxylum; species Zanthoxylum bungeanum. The sequence continues at coordinate 615,720 of SKCR01023781.1, forward strand.
ATCAAAGTCTGTTCAACAGACACCGTATGAAATATGGACAGGAAAGAAACCAGGTTTCTCATTCCTGAAGATTTGGGGTTGCTAGGCATAAGTCAAACGTTTGGAAGGTTCCAAACTAGAACCCAAATCGGATAAATGCCTATTTGTAGGATATCCTAGGGAAACCAAGGATATTACTTCTATCACCCACAAAAGAACAAAGTATTTGTTGCTCTACATGCGGTTTTCCTTGAGAAGGAATTCATAAATGCAGTGATAAGTGGGAGGAAAGTAGAACTCGATGAAAGTCGGAGTGATACTGTTCCTGGTACAGAATCCTTAACGGAACAAGAACAGTTCATCAGGGATGAAACTGTACCACAATCTTCGAATACACAAGGACCGCATAGGTCGGAGAGAATCAGAAAACAACCTGAGAGGTATGGGTTTTTGATCTCACCTCATGTGGATATTAATCTTATTGAGGAAGACGAGCCGGCTACGTATGACGAAGCGATACAAGGTATCGACTCCGGTTTATGGCAAGATGCCATGAATTCCGAAATGGATTCCATGTACACCAACCAAGTTTGGACACTGGTTGATGCACCAGAAGGCGTAAAACCTATTGGTTGCAAATGGGTCTTCAAGAGGAAGACTTACATGGATGGCAACGTATAAATGTACAAAGCTAGGCTTGTAGCGAAAGGGTATCGTCAACGAAATGGTGTCGATTACGATGAAAATTTTTCACCCGTTGCCATGATTAAATCCATTAGGATAATGCTTGCTATAGCTGCATATTTCGATTACGGGATATGACAGATGGACGTCAAAACCGCTTTCCTTAACGAAAACCTTTTGGAGGATGTTTATATGCAACAGCCTGACGGTTTTGTCCTACCAAGACTTGCAAACAAGGTTTGTAAGTTAAATCGATCCATTTATGGATTGAAGCAAGCATCACGTTCTTGGAACCAACGTTTTGATGAGATCATAAAAAAATATGATTTCTTTCAAAACGAAGATGATCCTTGTGTATATAAGAAGGTTAGTGGGAGCGCACTGACATTCATTGTCCTTTACATTGATGATGTATTGCTTATTGGCAATGACATTCCCATGTTAACATCCGTGAAAGCTTGGCTTTCATTAAAATTCTCTATGAAGGATCTGAGAGAAACAACCTTTATTCTAGGAATAAAGATCTACCGGGATAGATCTAGAAAGCTGATTGGACTCTCTCAGAGCACGTACATTGACAAAGTGTTGAAGAGATTCAACATGGATCAGTCCAAGAGGGGACTGTTGACAGTGTCACATGGCATCACTCTATCTAAGGACATGTGTCCTAAAACTCAAGATGAGAGAGACAACATGAGTCGGATACCATTCACCTCGACAGTCGGATCGATCATGTATGCCATGATATGTACGCGACCTGATGTCTCGTATACTTTGAGCATGTGTAGTTGCTATCAGGCTAATCCAGGTGATGGTCACTAGATGGCGGTTAAGAATATCCTTAAGTATCTTAGACGAACTAAGGATGCTTTCTTAATCTATGGATATGGAGAACTTGAGGTAACTGGGTATACCGATGCAAGTTTCCAAACTGATAAAGACGACTGCAAGTCTCAATCGGGGTACATATTTTGTTTGGATAACAGAGCAGTAAGCTGCAAATCTTCCAAGCAAGAGACTGTTGCCGATTCAACAACAGAAGCAGAGTATATTGCTGGAGCTGAAGCAGTAAAAGAGGCAGTTTGGATCCGTAAATTCCTAATTGGATTAGGAGTAGTTCCGTTAGTAGCTGAGCCCGTTCCATTGTATTGTGACAATAACGGGGCTATAGCTCAGGCTAAGGAACCGCGGTCTCATCAATGATCCAAGCATGTTCTTCGATGTTTCCATTTGATTCGTGAGATCATACATCATGGCGATGTGAAGATCGAGAAGGTCGCATCAGAGGACAACATTGCAGATCCACCGACGAAAACTATTCCTCAACAAAAGTTTGAGCGATATGTACATAGTTCAGGTATTAGATGCTTGAGTGACTGGCTATAGGCTAAGTGGGAGATTGTTAGACAATTATGACCCATAGCGTCACTATTTGTAAAAGATATTGTGGTTTTTGTACAAATTAACTATGTGACAATGGAAATTGCATTTTATCATTTTGTAATTTGATTACTTAAATATATAAATGATAAAAGTCCTTATGATTAGTTCCGGATTACAAGATATGAGACAATATCAATCCATAATGGTTTAATCATTAAATATCCCTAGTCGTAATATTTTCGAGATTGGACATCGATAATGCGAAATAGACTAGTATTGCACTTGTGCGTGTTATGGAAGCGTAACAACATAGTTAAGTATTGGATACTTATGCAAGTGTGATAGGAGGTTGTGTTTACCGATGGTACGGAAACAGCTTCGCTCTGGTAGACCCCACAGAATCCCATTGGTAGTATGACTATGTGTCTATGGGAATCCGCATCAGGGTAGGTGTATTTGGTCTTTACTTGAGACTTGCATCGCTAGTACTTGCGACAATCAATACGCTTTGGTTTTGGTCGTCCAGGACTTTAACAGGTTCTGTGAACGCCTCTTCTAGGTTTATTGAGAATCGTAGTGTATTGGGTGTGATGTCAAGATGGAAGTATCATTTCAGTCATATGGAGATGATGATCACGCAAGGATACAGAACTGGTACTCTAAATGGTTGTAAAAATCTGGATAATATGACAAGGTCATGATTATCCGATTAAAGAGACTAGTTGCTTGTAATCCAATATATTCTTCGTACGGGACAGACACTATTCCAGCCCCAGGCCTTGCATGTGACATCCGATACTAGATCGCAATACGTAATACTACGTATACTACGCCTGACATAGATTATATATTCCTTTAAGAATATTTCTGGAGAATTTGGTAGGCACAGTGCTTTGCTAGAAGCCAACCATGTCTCGTAAATCGGTAAAAATGTAGTACGAGGTACGTACGTGTTCGGATATTCCGACGACCGAATTTACTGCCAACATATCCAGGGATCTCATGGGTCGCTTCCCGAAGATTCACCGATGACGTATGATTCGAACATAATTAATCTAGGATTAATTACGGAGAGATTTTATCAAGGATAAAATACTATTTGAAGAGAGAGAACGATTAATTTGGAATTAATCGATAAAATAATATATTCGATATATTAAACGAAGTTAGATTTCGACGCAGAATTAAAATTGGATTTTAATTCGGGCTAACGAATTAATTTAGAATTAATTCGCTAGCGATGTGAATAGTAATTTTGCTAGGCATAATTATTTAATTAAATTTGATTTAATTACGTCACAACGAAAAATTCGTTAATTCGGAATTAGCAAACCCGAGACCGGGAGTGTTTGCGGGCCCACTCGAATTTTGAATTCAAGTGGGGCCCACAAGTCACATAAAGTCACATCACTTGTCCATCAATCACCTTTATGGTGATGGAAGTTAGTGTAGGAATTGATGGTAACTTATGAAACACTCAATTGTCAAAGTGATTGATTTTTTACCAAACCATGGATTTGGTATATCATTTTGATTTTAGAAATTCAAAATACAAATTATTCACTCACTCACTCTTCCTATCATTCACAGTTTTGGGAACCAAAATTACTCTCTCCATTTTCTTTCTTCTTTGACCGAAACTAGGAGGAAGAAGAAGAAGATTTTTGTTGCAAAAATTTTCTAAGTGCTAGCACACACAAAGGATCAATTAAGGTGATAGGGAAACCAACCTTTAAGCTTGGAATCACCATTAAGCTTGGAGCTTGGCTTTATAATTCAAAATGACACCTTGGCCGAAACTTTAAGGAGGAAATTTTTGTTTTCAACGCATCCTAAATCCGTTCTTTGTAAGTATGATTCCGCCATTCTTACTTTCATATTCACATGATTTCATTGCTTATATGATCTTGGAATGTTTTTAGAGACCAACAGGAAACACTTTTCCGATGTTGAGAAAGATTTAAAGAAATGTTAAATATTTTTCCACATCACGGGTTTGAAACATGGAGGCTGGTTTCCTACTTCTACGAGGGTTTAACACCCCAAGGTTGACAACTAGTGGAAATGATGTGTAATAGTGAGTTTATGAACAAAAATACCGAAGATGCACTAGATTACTTAGAACACATATCAAAGAATACATAACAATGGGACACAATTGGCACTTATGGGTCATTTGTAAAACCACAGCCATCTGGTACAAGTATGTTTAATCTTAGGGAATACCAGAACCTTTCTGCTAAGTATGCATCCTTAGCTAAAAAAGTTGAGACATTAGAAATGAGGAAGAGTGATCATGTCAAGTCAGTTCAAGAAGTCACATGTCATAACTGTGATTCAAATAAACATGTCACACAAGTTTCCCAACCTTGCCAGTCCTGCTTGAATGTCTCCATGACCAAGTCAGTTCCATAAACACCTTCAAGAGACCAAATCCAAACCCATACTCCCAAACCTACAATTCTGGTTGGAGAAATCATCCAAACTTTAATTGGAGGAATGATAACCAAGCACAACCATCGCAACAACCTCCCCAAATATACTAAAATTTCCAAAACTCCCAGAATTATGCACCATATGTCCCACCATCTAGGAAAACCCTCGAGGATACCTTGCATTCATTCATTGAGAAACCAGAAGCCATCAATAACTAAAATGTGCAAACATTGATTGATTTGAAAGATATTTTCTCCAAAATCACATATGCATTGACCATTAATGAGAAATGGAAGTTTCCTACGCCACAGCCAAACCCCAAGAGTCATCAACACATTCACAAGGGTAGTTCCGGTAGTCAACACATAGACCAAGTCAAATCCGTTATTATTTTTCACAGTGGTAAATTCATCAATAAACATATTCTTTAACCACATGAAGTTGAAAATAAAGTCATATTTAGAGGGTAATGAAGGGGTTGATGAACCATTATCTATCGTTGATGATAACATTTTTTTCATGCACCTTCATTTCTTCAAGCATTAAAAAAAAGAAATTGAACTATTCCCTAGAGATTTATGAAATATTCAAATATGTGAAGATCAATATTTCGTCTTTAGATCCATCCAATAGATACCTTATGCCAAATTTCTGAAAAACTTGTGCACCATTAAAAGAAAACATCAGGTAAGAAAGAAAGTTTTTCTAGCTGAACAGGTAAGTTTCATTCTCTCGACCAATAATGCATTAAAATACAAGCACCTTGTTTGTCCAACTATTTCATATATGATTGGAAATCAAAAAATTGAACATGCTTTGCTTAATCTTGGAGCCAATGTAAATTTACTTCCATTTTTGGTTTACCAACAACATAATATTGGCGAGTTAAAACCAACTTCAACTATTCTTTTACTTACCGATTGATCATTCAATTTACCGGAAGGAATTGTGAAAGATGTGTTATTACAAGTCGATAAATTCATATATCCTATGGATTTTATGTAGGAAACATCTTTCCTTATGCGCAGCGGAAACTGCTATTGGTTCCGGGATCGACCTTGAAAAATTTCTTGCCTTCTCCCTTTGTTGAAACTGAATTCCACCAACTCTTAGTGAATGGATTTGTTCCTCGATGTGGATGTGTTTCTTTTTAGATCTGATTCTTGGATCAACCACCCGACCTTCCGAACTATGACTCGAAATCAAAAAACTGAAGTGTGCGCTTCACTCACAAAGATTAATCTCTAAACTATTTAGAGATATGTTGTCATAAACTCTTTTGGCTTTTAGAAAGATTGAATGAAGAAGATGAATATCTAACTCACTCTTTTCTCTCTATTATCAACACTTGAGAAAGTTTTCTTTTATCACAACAATTGATGAAAAATAAAATTCTGGATTTTTTTCTCTCTAACTTTCTCACAACACTTGTGTGAAAATGGTAGATGACCTTACTCAACCCTTGAGTGTAAATGGTAGAGATTATATTCATTTCCAAAACCAACAAAACCTTATCAATAATCAACCCATGCCATTATATTGTAATGACAAACACAATTATGTGAAATGCCAAGCAAAGACATTTGAAATAGACAAATGTTAGGTAATTAGGTCATACATAATTAGACATAAAATGTTGGAGAGTATTGCAAACCATATGGACTTGTCTCTCAGATAATGCATATATCATTATCTTTATAATGATATAATTACCATAATTATGATGTAATAATTATCTCGTAATTATTACTTGATTATCTCATAATCTAGCATTATCAAAATTATGTTATAATTATCTCATAATTATAATTTGATTATCTCATAATCAAATAATTCTAGAAAATATTATATTAAACTAATTTAATATAGTTTTCATTTGTGACAATTATATTATTAATCTCATTAAAAATATATAAATATTATGTGAGCATATAATTAGACAATCCAATTATATTAGGTTAGCTACAGTTAACCGAGCTAGCACGGAGACCAAATAAACATATAGTTCCGAGCTCCAATAATCCTGGTATATTAATTAAACTCTTTAATTTACGTATTCTGAATTATTAACTTCATGTTATTCCACTAAAAATTCAAAGTTGTACTCTCATTACCGTAGATGGAAAATATAAGCCGAACAACTTTGGTGTCCATCGATATAGTCATTACATATAGTTTGGCCCATTCACGAGAATCTCATAATTAGAGCCGGGTCACAAGTCTGTTATACCCCTCTAATTATTTTATACCTTAAGTACCATTGATTCTCGGACGAACAATTAATTCATAATTATTATGAATATTAATCTTTTGATTCGTAATAGAAAGACTTGAGTGCTCTAATTATTCAAGTACCGAATCAACCCTTTAGAGAGATACTCTTCTACTTATCGTAAGAAGGAATGAACTCAGTGTCTATGTAAAATACTCCCAGCTACACACCAAAATACGTAGTTATTGGCCGGGACTACCACACCAACCTCACCTTAGTAAATCAAATGACATAGTCTGCCATGTAGGAGTTCGTAGTACACTCAGGATTAAGATCAATCTGTATATGATCATCTAGTAGATAAAATGAATTTCTATGTTTAACAGATATTATAAGATATTCATTTCTATCCGGGTCCAGTCCTATATGATCACATCATACAAAGTGTCTTCATTCTCATGACACCACATGAACGATCCTGAATCAAGGTCGTTATACAAGTATAGAATGGACTGCAGCTATAGATAAACCACAAAAAAAGTACCTGATTTGCTTGCTATTTATGGATTATTTTAGATTACTAACTTCAGACTTAAATCCTCTTGTGTATGACACTCATACACTAAGTTCTGAAAGCACATGAGAATCAAGGGTAAACAAGATAATTTACAATATGCGATATAAATCAAACAATTTTGATAAATGAATAATGCATCTTTTATTTCAATAAACAATTCTGTTTACAATACATGAAGCTCCAGTGCATATATCTCAATATTTTATTGTCTTGGAAACACAACCTGTAGCAGACAATTATAAGCCAATTCATGTAATACTTGGTCGTCCATTTTTAGCAACAATTAATGCCTTAATAAATTTCAGGAATGGAATCATGAATTTATCCTTTGGCAATATGACGTTGAAGCTTAATGTTTTTAACATGTACAAATAACCTACGATATGGATAACGAAGACGATAACATGGAACTAATTGAACCAATTATGAAGGAATATATTCAGGGGAGTTTATCTGATCCTACAAAAATTTGTACAGTTAATTTTCTTGAATCAAGTAAACAATTAGATTCGAATATTCCTAATATTTTGTACTTGATTCTACACAAGTACTGGATAAATATGGAGAGAAGCAAAATTTCAAGGAACTATGAACAGCGGAAGGAGAAAAACATGAGGAAACACCCAATTTGGAATTGAAAACTTTGTCATAAGGATTGAAATATGCATTTCTTGGAGATGAACAAACTTATCATGTGAAAATTTCTTCCTCTCTCACAAGCGATCAAGAAGGAAAAATACCTCAAGACTGGAGCCATCAAGGCATGGAAGAAACTCTCGTAAAACTCCACAATCATTTTCCTTCTTTCCCTCAAAATGCTCTGATGAAAATTTACAAAGCACGCACCGAAAGAATGGAGCTTCTTATGATCCATGGTTTTCCTAGTGATATTCGTTGGGTAATTGAAGCAAGGGTTCGCTTGGCAGGTGAGTCATATGACTCATTCATTTCTTACATATCTGGTTTAGGGAAAAACATACATGCTAAGAAATGAAGAGTTAAACAATTAGGTTTTGTTATAAATATGCACACTGGATGTGCAACACTCGTTGTCATTCTTTAGGAATTGTGTCTGATGATCGCAAAGATAAATTTCAATTCATTAGAGATGGCTTGAGTAAGAAGTCATTAGATGATATATCATTAACTTTTGAGATGCATCATAATGGACATATTCAATGAGTAATTCGAAATTTACATACACAATTTCAAAAAGAAAGACAACAATACAGTCTCGAGAATCTGACTTTAAAAGACCATGTTTGCCAATTTATAAGAAAATTGGATGAGAAGCATATCATTGACCTATAGAGAGCGTTCAATCCATTACTGGAAGTAAAACCAGAGGAAGATGTGAGCAATAATCACAACTACCAGTACATATTATTTCAATTTATTGCTTTGATTTCCTTTTCTTTAAATTACTGTTTTGATTTACTTTAATTTACTGTTTTGATTTCCTTTACTTTAATTTTGCCGACAGTATCTAAATTTTTTGACTTTCATGATATATTTTAATGTTCATTTGATAATTTCCATTTTCTAGGTACTAGTGTTTTTATTACTCATTTTTTTTCAAGATCCATAATACAGCTCGTCATTTTTCTATTCGATACATCTAGATAAGAGAGAGAACAAAAATTGAGAAAACCTCAAGATGACGAGTCACTAATATCTGTGTGTTTTGTGGAACTAGCTCTGTAACTAAACCAGAATTTATTGAAGCTGTAAAAGAATCGGGTAGAGTTATGACGGAAAGAAACATGCACTTAGTATATGGCGGTGACAATCTTGGATTTGTGGGATGTGTTTCAAAGGTTGTGCAAGAAGGTGACAATCAAGTTTTAGGGATCATTCCAAAATCTTTAGTAGATAAAAACCTAATCGGAAAATCAAATGGAGAAAAATGTATTATCTCCGGTATGTCTGAAAGACTTACTAAAATGATTAATCATGTTGATGCTTTTATTACTTTACCAGGTGGGCTGGGCACGTTGGAAGAAATCTTCACAGTTGCATCATGGACGAATTTGAACATTCACCGAAAACCCATTGGACTACTTAATGTTGACCATTTTTCGAAATTCTTTTAGTATTTCTTGAGGATACCAAAAGACTTGGGTTTATTTCGAAACCGGTAAAAGGTATCGTCCTAACCGTAAGAAAAGCTAATGAATTAATTGACTAACTCTTAGCTTATAAACCAAAAATTGACCCCATTCTTTCCAAGTTGAACTGGTCTGATAACGATCGTGGCAAGAAGCGTATAGTGGACTTGGATCTTAATCTGTAATTTTTCTTTTAACATAGATTCAATTGTCAATTCCATACTAATCAGGTGATGTATTTTAAACTCTAATTCTTCTTATTCTGCAATTGGGGACAATGTTTCATTTTGGTTGGGGAAGAGGATAGTTGACTAGATAGTTTTTTTTTTTATATGTTTCATTGTTGTGTTTTTCTATCAAAAAATGTTTTCTTTTTTGTGTTGTTGTTTTATGTACAAAAAAGTTTTTATTACGTTGTTTTTTACTTTGTTGTTATTTTGTGTAAAAAAAAATGTTTTGATTTGTTTTTGTGTTTTTTCAAATAAAAAAAACTACAGACAAACCAACAATAAATTTTTGACTAATCAAGTGGAATTGTTGTTCAGAGATGGCAGTGTAAAGAGTTTTCACTCATGAGACGCATTTCAATGTTCGTAACAAGTTATTTTTATTCTTTTTTTTAAATCATTTAAATTTGTGAATTCTTCATAATATTGATTAAATTTGATTTTCATATGCTCATTTGACAGATATTATCAACAATACAGTAACATATGATCCCGGGTTGTAATTGAAAATTTTATAATATCCAGTTCTCTAATTTGTTGGAGTTAACACCTAAAGACAGTGAAATTTATGTTTTTATTCAAAAAAACTGATCATGCTTTTACTTAGTAACTGGACATCTTGCCTTAGCAAGCATTGACTGTTTGCGTAAAACGGTAGAGCTTGAGTTAAAAAAAATTATGTGTGAATAAGTTTGATATCGTAGCCTCTCTAACTCGAGAAATTAAGTCCGTATGGGTGTTTTAACACTTAGTACCATAAGACCAACTGGTTTGAGAGTCACTGGCCCAAAGCTCGTTATATTGGTTAAAGAGAAAGCTGAAAGAAATCAGACACTTCTTCTTTTTACATCTGAGATCCGAGCAATTAAGTATGTAAGAGTGTTTTAACATTTAGTGCCCTAAAGCCAACTGGTTTGGGAGTCAATGACCCAAATCTCACTATAAAGATTGAAAATGTATTATTATTTATTTTTGTATTTATAAATAAACTTGCATTGCCAAAAAGGTGTGAACTATAATATAATTTTAGGACAAAATAATTACTCTCTTTTCAATAAGACCTGTGAATATTGTGGGGACAATAAATTTATTGATACCTTATTTTATGTGTGTATGTAGAATGATAAAAAGTAAAGGAGAATTTAATTATTTGATAATTAAGAAAGAAAGAAAATAATTACTCACTTGGATAAGATTTTTTTTAGTTTTGACCTAAATTAGTAAGGACTAGTAATAAGCTGATTGGGGGGTGTGATTAACACTAAAAAGTGCACATTTATTAAAAGAAAAATTATTCATTTTACACTTATAGTTTCATTAATCTCCTTAATTTAGCACATTTGGAAATAATAATTAAATTTATATATTTATTATGATTTTTATATTATGTAGGTGAAATAATACTTTGGATACATAACTAGAAAAATGGACGTGTCATTTGGATCTTGAAGGCCAGAAACTTTAAATAGCGTTCTAACAATGTACAATTTCGGAAATACCAGATTTGTGAAATTTTCGTATTTTGGCAATAAAGTTTTACTCTATTATAGGATTGAGACGATTTCATTTCCAGATGAAAGAAGAATCAAATATCTACAACTTTGCTGTTGATATGATTTTCTAGTTCTGAATTTTTCAATGCCGAAATGGATGAAAACTCCAAAGTATATTATATGTAATTATTAAAGTTTAAAAAAAAATAATAATAATAATTGGATGGTGGGAATCCACCAAAATTATCAACATCCTCCACCAAACATGCTTGTTTGGTGGAATCAATTCCAATTGCAATTGCATCAATGATGAGTGGTAAATCTATCAATATTTCTCACTCATTTAATCTAATATTTTGTATAGTTTCTTGAGTTTTATGAATATTTCGATGTGTCTTGTGTTATTTTGTAGATAAATAAAGTTTCAGGACATTCTGGAGGCGATTTGGAGCAAAACAGTGAAAATTGGAAAAAATGGCATTTTGGTAAATTTGGCGCGTCGCAACGCGCAAACCTTTGGGGTCGTGACGCCTAATGTGCACCGAACAGTGCTAACGTGCGCCGAGTCCACAAGTCAGAATCCGAGAAAAGTTTGACTTTGCTAACGTGCGCCGTGCCACATGTCACCATCACAGCTGATCTGCTAACGTGCGCCGTGCCACGTGTCATCATCCTACGGTGCCGACAGTCGCCATCGCCATGTGTCACTCCACGTCATTGCCACGTCCTCATCCACATCACCGATTGACCAAGTCAAAGTGCCACGTGGCTGCCATGTCATCATCAACCAATCACAGCGTGCCACGTGTCACACTTATATGGTGCGACAGTCACTTTCGCCACGTGTCGCCACGTCAGCGCCACGTCAGCATCAATCATTGACTCACTTATCCATATCTGACACGTGGCAGATAAGAATCTTAATCAGCCAATCAGAAGCCACCACGTGTCACAATAATTGAGCTCCAACCACCTTACCACGTGTCTCATTATCACCTTATCCAGAATCTGAAGCCGACGAACCAGAAGCTGACACGTCAACCAAACGGGCGTCGCGACGCGAGCTGGGTGTCGCGACGCACGACCCTTACTGACGCCTATAAATAGAGCTTGAAATTTAAGTTTCAGATGTACCATTCTCTCTGAATTCTCCGATGTAAATAGAGAGTTTTCTATCTAGTTTCTTTTAGTTTTTAGTTTTGTAATTAATTTTAATTACGTTCTATAATAATAGTAATTTACTTTATTACTTTTTACAGTTTTTACTATTCACCATGAGGAGGTAACTTCCCCAACTAGGGTGAAAGGTAATTCTTTTATTGTTACTATTTAGATTAATCTCCCTTAAAAATAATATATTCACTATTTAAAATATTGACTTAAAAATGATACCGCCAGATTGGTCGGTTGGTAATTCATTTTAATCTGGTTTAAACCTGACTAATCAAGGATACCGCCAGATTGGTCGGTTGGTAATTAAATTTTCTTACCGCCTATATGACATGTTTATTTTGGTTCCGCCTTTATGCTGGTTGGACTTAATTTGACTTAATCAGGTTACCGCATATATGGCTGGTTGGTAAAATAATCACAAGTTAATATATTATATGAAGGGAGATATCTAAATAGTAATTAGTAAAAGTTGATCATTTCACCTTAGCATTTTATTTTATTGTAATTTACTTTTCAGCATTTTTACTTTATGTCTTTTACTTTTAAGTTTTTACTAACCCTAGTTATGTGTTAGTTATCTGGGGTTGTGATGATTTCTAATATCACCGGTTTATAACGGTTTATTTTTTAGTTTGGGTAATTTAAAGGTTTATTTATTAAGTCTTAAGCTTAATGCTTATTGTTGTCTGATCACCAATAAGATTGATGTGGTAAATCTAAAAAAAACTTGACAAATGAATTTTAGGTTTCAGCCTTACACTTAATAGCCCACGATCTTCCTTGAGGATAGATAACCCTTTAATAGATTTCCTTACAGGATAGACATATACATATCGGGCGGGGGTAGCCATAATTGGAGCTTAAACTTAATGAATCCAGATAATTTGGTTGGTATAGACATATGATTCAATTGGGTTAAACTGGGTATTTGCGTCTGACCATCGACAGAGGCTTTCACATAATTTTGTATTCCAGGTTAGTAAACCGATTTATTACACAAACATAAAATAATCACTTCATCTTTTAAAAGATATTAGAAAGATTCACAACCCTAGATCTTTGAGTCTTTTGTTATTTTCCTTAGTATTTTCTTTTGTTTATTTTATTTATTTTAATTAAGGAAAACCAAATTCAACCAATCAATCAAACAATCATTCTTTTCTCTCTATAATTAGATATTTGTAAATAAATAGATTCAACAATTAATAACAACAGTAGGAATTAAGTCCTCGTGGGATCGATATTTTTATACTACTTGAACGATACGTGCGCTTGCGTTATATGTGTGTGTTTACGCCGGTCAAGTTTTTGGCGCCGTTGCCGAGGACTTATTTTTCTTGAGTTATTAATTTTGAAGCTATCTAATTTACTTGTATCTAATTTTCTTTATTTTTATCTGTAATTTTTATTTCTTTCTTTTGTTTTCAGGTGATTGAAAAATGGAACATTATTGGGAGATTGAAAGATTACGAGCTTTACTAGAAGATACACCCTAAACCTGGGAGCAACAATATGGATTTCTGAGGCCTGTTGTCCAGCCCAACAACTATCACTGGATGTCAGAATCAAGCAATTCTACATTTGCTCAACAGAATGAAATGGGGAGATGTGTAATATGTGATGGTAACCACCCGAGCAATCGATGTATAAACCTTTTAGAGTGGCAGAATTATTGGAATTATTCAAGGTACGAAGAACCATAATATTTTCCATCTTATCCACCATCCATCTACAATCTTCATCAAGAACCAGAAACATCAGAGGAAGATCAGTTGATTCACATGCTCAAAGATTGGCTCGAGGAACGGGAAGCTCAATTTGATGCACAAGTTCAGAGTCAAGCAGCGTCTATACAGAGGATGACAGATCAAGTTAGACAATTAACAGATAACCTGAATCACATATCCCACGGAGCAAATTCAAATAATACTGAAGCAGCCTTCGAATATCCTGAGATTCATCATGACATCATAACAGAGGATGAGGCTGAGCAGTATCAAGAATCAGAGGTATCAGTTCAGGAGCCTGAACCAACAAAGTCTCAATTTGATTTTTATTATTCTGACTCTGACGAGGATAAAGAAGCTGAGCTATTTGTACCAACTGCACCAACAAAGGAGGATGAAACTTTTTTTCCTCCAAATGAAGATCTTGGAGCTTCCATTGCACAAATGTTTGAAGAAGATCTACCTGAGCCAATCATTTCACTCAGATTAGAGGATGAAGACCTAAAATCCGACATCTATTTACATCCTCAGATTGACACTTATGGAGCATGTTTTTCACAGATGACAGATGAAGAACTGAACGAGGAAATCCTAAAATACATCTGTGAAGAAAAGATGGAGCAAGAAACAGAGCAAATGGAGGAGCAATTGTCAAACCAAATTGAAGATCCATAGCATTCAGACGAAACATCACTGTTTTGGGGAGTACAATTTAGAGATATCACTCAAAAGCTTGACAGAATGGAAAATCCATTCCAAGTCAAGCACCATACGAGACCTCCTGATTTTCTTTCTTTCTTTTCAGGAACCACTGGAGCAACAAATGTTAAAAAGGTGGCACAAGCACTGAATGGGATAAAATTCATTTTGCCCCTTTATTGTTGGAAGAGACCCTTCAAAAGCAATGCACACGGGATTGTCTTTAATCGGACGTCCAAAACGACGTTGAAACCTCCTTGACGGATAGATTTCAGTCACGTCTGGCTGAAGACGAAAAATTTAGAGCTAGCAGGGAGGCAACCCATGCACTTTGTTGTAATTTCTATTTTTATATTTTGTGTATACATGTTGTAGAGTTTTTAATTTTGTGAGTTTTTTTTTGTAGGGAAAAGCTCAACCAAAGCATAAGACAGAAGGAATGGTGTTTGGCAAAAATAAGAGATAATTCATTAGCGATGGTTGAGTAAGGAATGGATTCTTGAGACGCATCCTAATGAATTTATACTAAGCGAATGGCGTATTGCGTACACAACTCCGTTGCCTTAATTATTGCTTTGATTTGCTTTTCTGTTGTAATTATCTTTATTTTCGTAGATAAAATCCAGACTTTTTTGTTTTGCTAACAATCGTCCTTTGGAAGATACTAGTGCTATTATTACTCACCATTTTCAGGTGTTATAAATTCAACTCATCATTGCACTTTTGAAGACATCCAGAGTAAAACATGGAAGCTACTTCAAGAAGACAAGTTGAAAACATCTGTGTGTTTTACGGTACTAGTGTTGGTACTAAGTCACAATACATAGAAGCAGCACAGGAATTGGGTCGAGTCTTAGCTGCAAGGAATATACACTTAGTATATAGCGGAGGCAATCTTGGACTTATGGGGATCGTTTCAAAAGCCGTACAGGAAGGAGGCAGTCACATTTTGGGAATCATCCCAAAACCCTTGGCAGAGACAAATCTTATTGGATCATCAAACAGAGATGAACTGATCGTGCCATGTATCTTTGAACAATTGGTAGAAATGATTAACCGTGCTGATGCTTTTATCGCTTTGCCAGGTGGCTTCGGCACATTGGAGGAAATGTTTATAGTGTTATCTTGGGCGAACTTGAACATACACCAGAAACCAATTGGGTTGTTTAACGTAGATGGATTTTATGATTTTCTTTGTGTGTTTCTTGATGATGCCCGAAGAAATGGGTTCGTGTCAAAACCTTTAAAAGAACTCCTCTTCACTGCCAGAACTGCTCCGGATCTAATTGACCAACTCTTAGCCTATGAACCACAAGTTGACCCTATCCTTTCAAAGATAAATTGGTCCAAAGACGATCGTGGTAAGAGGCGTCAGATTAATTTGGATCTTAACCTTTAATTTCCTGTAGAATTTCGGCTAACCAGGTATTATCTTCTAAACTCTTCTTCTACTGTTTAAGACATTGAGGACAATGTCTCATTTAGGTTTGGGGGAGGGAATTAGTTGATCAGTACCTTGTTTTTAGTTTGTGTGCTATTTTATTTTTAGTCCTAAATTTTTCGAAAAATACAAAAAAAAAATTGAAAATTTTTCAAAAATTACAAAAATATTTTGCGTTTTTGTGTTTTTATTTTGACTAAAAATTTGAAATTGGTAAGAGATAGCTGTATAAGGAATTTCCACTCCTGAGACGTATCTCAAACCTATTTCGGAACAAGTTAATTTTTGTTTATTTCCTTTTGAATTATTTAATTTGTAAATTCTCCATAAAATTGACTAAAATGGATCTTCATATGCTCAGTTGACAGGTATTATCAACATGCATAGTAACATACGGACATGAACTGTAATTGAAAAGTTTGTAATATTTAGTGCTCTAGTTTAATTGGAGGAAGCATCTCAAAAAGCAATGGAGTAAAAAAAAAAAAAACGTCTGAGATCCGAGTTATTAAGTCTGTAAGGGTGTTTTAACACCTAGTGCCCTAAAACCAACTGGTTTGGGAGTCACTGGCCCAAAGCTCGCTACATGGATCAAAGATGCTGCAAAAATATATATATCTGAAGTCTGAGTAATTAAGTCCGTAGGGGTGTCTTAACACCTGGTGCCCTAAAGCCAACTGGTTTGGGAGCCACCGACCCAACACTCGCTACATAGATGGAAGATATTGTATATAAATAAATAAATAAGTTAAAAAAAATCAGAAAAATTATTCCATTGCTGCAAAAAGGTGTTAATTCTGATAAAAATTTAGGACAAAAATATTACTCTCTTATCAACTGCACCTGTGACTGTTGTGGGCAAAAATGAGTTGTTTAATATTTTGTTAGCTGTGTATATGGAGAATGGTAATTATAATCGGAGAATTTACTTATTCAGTAATTTAGAAAGAAACAAAACAACTAGTAACTTGGAGTAGAAGTTTCACCTGATTAGTCACTAACTTCTTTATTCTCTTTTCGCTTGTCTTTTTGCTTTTGTGTGCATTAGTTTCACTACCTTTTTACTTTTATAAAATGTTTGTGGGTATCATTGCTGTAAACCCTCACGAGACTACAACTCGTCCACTAGGGACACCTAGGGGTTTAAAGGCTTGTTGTATACGCTAAATACAACCGTGATCCCTACGAAAGTGGCTTAGTTAAATTTTATTATGTTATTTTATTTTGTGTTTTGCTCGAGGACTAGCAAATTGTTAGGTTTGAGGGTGTGATGAGTGGTAAATCTATCACTATTTCCCACTCATTTAACCTAATATTTTGTATAGTTTCTTGAGTTTTGGGAATATTTTGATGTGTTTTGTGTTAATTTGTAGATAAATAAAGTTTCAGGACATTCTGGAGGTGATTTGGAGCAAAACAATGAAAATTAGAAAAAATGACATTTTGGTAAATTTGGCGTGTCGCAACGCGCAAACCTTTGGGGTCGCGACGCCTAACGTGCGCCGAACAATGCTAACGTGCGCCGGGTCCACAAGTCAGAATCCGAGAAAATTTTGACTTTGCTAACGTGCGCCGTGCCAGGTGTCACCATCACAGCTGATCTGCTAACGTGCGCCGTGCCACGTGTCATCATCCTACGGTGCCAACAGTCGCCATCGCCACGTGTCACTCCACGTCATTGCCACATCATCATCCACATAACCGTTTGACCAAGTCAAAGTGCCACGTGGCTGCCACGTCATCATCAACCAATCACATCGTGCCACGTGTCGCAATTCTATGGTGCCGATAGTCACTTTCACCACGTCAGTACCACGTCAGCGCCACGTCAGCATCAATCATTGACTCACTTATCCATATCTGACACGTGGAGGATAAGAATATTAATCAGCCAATCAGAAGCCGCCACGTGTCACAATAATTGAGCTCAAACCACCTTGCCACGTGTCTCCTTATCACCTTATCCAGAATCTGAAGCCGACGAACCAGAAGCTGCCACGTCGACCAAACGGGCGTCGCGACGCGAGCTGGGCGTCGCGACGCACGACCCTTACTAACGCCTATAAATATAGCTCGAAATTTCAGTTTCAGATGTACCATTCTCTCTGAATTCTCTGATATAAATAGGGAGTTTTCTATCTAGTTTCTTTTAGTTTTGTAATTAATTTTAATTACGTTCTGTAATAATAGTAATTTACTTTCTTACTTTTTATAGTTTTTACTATTCACCATGAGGAGGTAACTTCCCCAGCTAGGGTGAAAGGTAATTCTTTTACTGTTACTATTTAGATTAATCTCCCTTACAAATAATATATTCACTATTTAAAATATTGACTTAAAAAGGATACCGCCAGATAGGTCGGTTGGTAATTCATTTTAATCTGGTTTAAACCTGACTAATCAAGGATACCGCCAGATTGGTCGGTTGGTAATTAAATTTTCTTACCGCCTATATGACATGTTTATTTTGGTTCCGCCTTTATGGCTGGTTGGACTTAATTTGACTTAATCAGGTTACTGCCTATATGGCTGGTTGGTAAAATAATCACAAGTTAATATATTATATGAATGGAGATATCTAAATAGTAATTAGTAAAAGTTGATCCTTTTACCTTAACATTTTATTTTATTGTAATTTACTTTTCAGCTTTTACTTTATGTCTTTTACTTTTCAGCATTTTTACTTTATGTCTTTTACTTTTAAGTTTTTACTAGCCCTAGTTATGTTTTAGTTATCTGGGGTTGTGATGATTTCTAATATCACCGGTTTATAAGGGTTTATTTTTTAGTTTGGGTAATTTAAA
This sequence comes from Zanthoxylum bungeanum, assembly GCA_019454045.1. Lineage (NCBI taxonomy): Eukaryota > Viridiplantae > Streptophyta > Magnoliopsida > Sapindales > Rutaceae > Zanthoxylum > Zanthoxylum bungeanum. The sequence continues at coordinate 634,663 of SKCR01023781.1, forward strand.
GGTTTACTTATTAAGTCTTAAGCTTATTGCTTATTGTTGTCTGATCACCAATAAGATTGATGTGGTAAATCTAAAATAAATTTGACAAAGGAATTTTAGGCTTCAGCCTTAGACTTAATAGCCCACGATCTTCCTTGAGGATAGATAACCCTTTAATAGATTTTCTTACAGGATAGACATATACCTGTCTGGCGGGGGTAGCCATAATTGGAGCTTAAACTTAATGAATCCAGATAATTTTGGTTGACATAGACATATGGTTCAATTGGGTTAAACTGGGTATTTGCGTCTGACCATCGACATAGGTTTTCGCATAATTTTGTGTTCTAGGTTAGTAAACTGATTTATTACACAAACATAAAATAATCACTTCATCTTTTAAAAGATATTAGAAAGATTCACAACCCTAGATTTTTGAGTCTTTTGTTATTTTCCTTAGTATTTTCTTTTGTTTATTTTATTTATTTTAATTAAGGAAAACCACATTCAACCAATCAATCAAACAATCATTCTCTTCTCTCTATAATTAGATATTTGTAAATAAATAGATTCAACAATTAATAACAACAGTATGAATTAAGTCCTCGTGGGATCAATATTTTTATACTACTTGAACGATACGTGCGCTTGCGTTATACGTGTGTGTTTACGCCGGTCAATCAAGAGGTGCGAGCACCTCTATAAATAGAGGTGCTCAACACCTCAATTTCCTCAGCCAGGATTCCATAGTTTTCTCTAAAAATTTATAGAGCTTGTGTGTTCTATTTTTTTAAAATCTTTCTTGTAATTTTTTTCTTTCAGTAATAAAATTATGTGTGTTTTTATTCAAATCATGAGTAGCTAATTTCGTCATGTTGGGGTAAAGGATGAAACTTTTAATATGAAAATATAGATTAATTTCACTTATTTTATAATATATAAATTGCAATCTAATGTTTAATATTTAATTTAATTCTGAATTAATTATTGACAAACTTTATTATCGCCTACATGACTCGTTTTATTTGTTTGCCATAATTGAGTACCTAACTGGACTTGTTATAGGCAAATGTTATCACTGTCTTTATGACTGATTTTATATGTTTTGGCATAATTAATTCCTGAAATAAATTAATTGGGTAATAATGACAATTTGTATATTATAAAAAGTGAGATTTCTAAATTTGAAATATTAAAAGTGGATCCCCCAAGCCCCAATATTTTATTTTATTGTTACATTCCAATTTAAAAAAATTCAATCACTTCGAACAATTCAATCTTTTTCTTTTCACTCAAATTATTATTTTATCTTATTAAATTTATTCTTTGTGGATCGACTCCGGACTTATCGGATTATTTTATTATTTCGACACTCTTATATTGAGAGTAAATAATCACTTTTTGAGCGTGTCAACATCAACTAACAATATTTATAGCAAAACCTAAGGGGAGTTTCATCACTTAGTTCTAAAATTATAGACAGGTTTCCCTTAATTTAATAAATATTAGAGAAAATTTTCTATTTTTCTTTATTTTAAAAGGAATTTTGCTTAATTTTAAACCACCAAAAATTTCGACAAGTTTCACCAAATATGAGACTTCCCTCATTTTCCCCATTACCACCGGAAGAGAAGATGGCACCGTCTCATCAACACAGTTACAATTCTAATAACTCTGGTCAAGTCCTAATGGATATGCTATTCAAATATGGAAGAAAATCTTCAGAAACGAAAATATAGATAAGTAAAGGTTGAATACTTGGTTATAATAAAAGTATTGCTGTCGTGATTCAATTAATGATATACCAAAATTCTCAGATGGTAATTCTACATGGGCAAATACGGTAGTATAAAAAAGATCATGTAAAAGAAACTTTACATGTCAGTCTCTAAATTATAAAAAGAAGCTCTTTGTGACCTCTTGACTTCCCCATATATACTACTCTGCTCTTATCCTTCCCCTTAGATCTCTGGCTTAGACCCAAAAAAAAAAAAATTTATTTGAGAATGATGGAGAAAAGAATTGGCTGTTTACTAGTGAAGCTGATATGTTGTGTGTTAGTGTCATCATTACTGGTGATGGTTGCTACTGCTTCATCAAGACCAACAAGAATCAACAGCAAGTTCAGCTACTACAGTGAGCAACTCAGGAGAAATCTGCTTGCTAATGGCCTTGGCATGACTCCTCCTATGGGGTATGTAATGCTATTTATTGTCACTTTCTTCTTTTAACTTATTTATATTCACATGGGCATCTTGGTTTTTTCTTGGTGGGTTTTTGGCTTCACAGAGTAATGATCATCACTCATCAGTCATCAGATCAGACATCTACTCTTTTCACTGAAATTTTAGTGTTTTAGAACTTATAGACACTGTAATGGCATGTACTGGATACTCTTTCATTATGCCAACAGTTAGCATTCCGAAGAAAATAGTCATTGATGGTTCTGATGAAAGAGCTATCTATAGTATACTAGTGTTAGTACTGCTATCAGTTTAATCTTTGTAGAAATATAACAAGATTAGGTTTTTTTATTTTTTTATTTTTTTATTAATTTTATGATAATTTAGAGTTTATTTTTCAATGAATTACTGATGAGCATGCTATGTGACCAATGAACAACAATATAAAGTTACTTCTATCACTTGGTCAAAAAGTAGAAGCAAATTTTGTCATTTTAAGAAACGACAATTTAATTTGTTTCCCATTACATTATTTTGAATTTACTTGGGTGTAATCTCTGGATGAAGGTTGATTTTGAATATAACAGACCGAAAATGCATTTTAAAAGGGCTGGTGTTTTCATTTTCTGTAGGTGGAATAGTTGGAATCATTTTAACTGCAAAATTGATGAGAAAATCATCAGAAAAACGGGTAAGTTTTATCAATCCAAGTTTCCTTACTAAGAAGAATCAGCAAAGCACAGTGAATTAAACAATTGTGTTTTATTTTGTTTTCTTTGTTTAATGGACAGCTGATGCTTTGGTTTCCACTGGTCTATCCAAGCTTGGATATATCTATGTTAACATAGGTATGTTGCAATTATAATGGTATGTTTTCTGTACTTGACATATTGGCATATGTGGCTAACCAAAGTGTGCAACATCTTGATTTCTCAGATGATTGTTGGGCTGAAATAGCTCGCAATGACAAGGTATGATTTGTTTCCATATTTGTTCTGTTTTCCTTTGTAAAGATTTTTCACATATTAAAAGTTTAAAACAAGAAGATTTAGAAAAACAAAGTGGCACTGAGCATATAATTTTGATTTCAGGGCGAGTTAGTACCTAAAAACTCAACATTTCCATCTGGCATTAAAGCTTTGGCAGATTATGTTCATCTCAAAGGGCTTAAGCTTGGAATATACTCAGATGCTGGGTAAATGAATCTAACATATGCTCCCTGACACAAACTTACATTAAATAATTATTTTCAAAATTTGAAGTACCCTTGTAGTTTAATTATTAGAATATGTAGGCACATTGATGCAAGCCCATCTGTTTTGCAGGTATTTCACTTGTAGCAAAACCATGCCTGGTTCTCTTGGTCATGAGGAACAGGATGCTAAGACCTTTGCTTTATGGGTATCATTCGTTACTGCTAATTTTTCGTTGATGAGGTACTGGCATAAATTCTCATACCACAAAAAGTTAATGTGATTCACTTTCTCGGCAGGGAATTGATTATCTGAAGTATGATAACTGTAATAATGATGGCACAAAGCCGACTGTCAGGTAATAAAATCATATCTTCGTGAACCTTATTATTGTTCTTCCCATCTTTAGTTAAGCATCCTGACATTTAGGCATATAACTTTGATGACACTTTCCATTTCCTTGTTCTTGTAGATACCCGGTAATGACCCGAGCTTTAATGAAGGCTGGTCGTCCCATTTTCTACTCACTATGTGAATGGTAACCATTTATGTCTGTGACATTGGTCTCTTGATTTAACATTTTTTTTCCTCAGTTTAACATATTCTCCTTACTGTTTATACACAGGGGAGACATGCACCCTGCTTTATGGGGTTTTAAAGTAGGAAATAGCTGGAGAACTACTAATGACATTGCTGATACTTGGGATAGGTAAAAGTTTTATTCACAAACTAAATTTTGTAATCTGAGACATTGGTCAAATTGTTATAAATTATCTGTTTCTTCTTTGGCAGCATGATGTCCAGGGCAGACATGAATGAAGTTTATGCTGAGCTTGCTAGGCCCGGTGGTTGGAATGGTTAGAATTATTAAACAATGATAATATTCACCAATGTAGAAACAGTTTTCAACAAATTGCTTAACTTTCATTTATATATTTATTCTGGGTTTTGCTGTATTTGAACAGATCCTGACATGCTAGAGGTAGGAAATGGAGGGATGACAAAAAATGAATACATTGTACACTTCAGTATTTGGGCTATTTCTAAGGTTTAGTGTATGATTCTCTCTCTTCTAACCATGCCTTGCATGATTGCTTGTTCTGGTGGCATCAGTTAGCTTATGATTAAGTACTAATGCAGGCTCCCCTTCTAATTGGTTGCGATGTGAGGAATGTGACGAAAGACATCATGGAAATCATAGCCAATAAGGAGGTCATTGATGTTAACCAAGGTAAGTAGATTTCATCTGTTCAGACATACAGTTTTCACTCATTTTGGGTAACAAGTCTGATTCATTAGACTTATTTATGTACTGATTTCATGTCGTAATTTATTAACAGATCCTCTTGGTATTCAAGCACAGAAGGTTAGGTCAGAAGGTGATCAGGAGGTAAAATTTTAACCATTTTTTTCTTGACATGGTAGTATGTTGTTGTGTTATCATCAGAGACATTGATAAAACTATCATTTCTGTTTCGCCTTGAACAGATTTGGGCAGTTCCCCTTTCAGGTTACAGGGTAGCTCTGCTACTAGTCAACCGAGGTCCTCAACGTTATTCCATCACAGCCAACTGGGATGACCTCGCAATCCCTCCAAAAAGCGTTGTTGAAGCTAGAGATCTCTGGGAGGTAATATTTTACTTTTACTTACATGCCTTGTGATATTTGTTTGCTGCATCTGTCATTTCTTCCACTGCATGACACTTAGAGAGACATTTTGTTCTGCTTTATACATTTATGTTTTATGCAGCACAATACATTGCCAACAAAATTCATTGGGAACTTGACTGTCACTGTGGATTCTCACGCTTGCAAGATGTACGTGTTGAAGCCTGTTGCTTAAGAGTTCAATCTAGTTGAACACCATTTGCACAGGATCCTTTATAATGCAACTGTTTTCCTGTTTCTAGCGTAATCACATCATGTCACAGTGAGAGAGTGGAATTTATCCTGAACTTTGTGACGTGTTACTGGAAATTTATTACTTTATAATAATTTGGAGGAAGCAAAGCTTTTCTTTTTCAGATGCATGCTCAATGTGTTATTTCCTTTCCTGTTAATAGCTACCCAATGTGATATTTTTTCTTGGAAACGTTGGAAGTCCCGCCGCCAAACCACCCGATCCAAACTTAAACGGAGCAGGTAAAACCATCGGCTGCTCCAGGTTCTTACAAAGAAATGCATCTCCGGACTCGAACTCAGGACGTGACAACTAAATCATAAAGCGAGCATTTCGTTAACTTATCACTGAGATCACAAGCAGCAAATGGGAAGAAAAAGAGAAGAAATAAACAGAAGGATTATAATTTTATAAGTAAAGCTTAAGCTAAATCAGTTTCACTTCAACTGTAAATCATCAGTAAAATCAAGCCCTTGTATTAAACGCCTCACATTTTGCACGGCAGCTTATTATAATTAATTTATTCAAGGAAAAATAAAAATACTTGACTAGGTTCCTAATAATATAGTCAAAAATTCTTATTTGAATTGAATGGATGATCAAGTATTCCTTCAAAGATGGAATGCTTGTGTAAGTGAAAAAAGATTATTGATAAAATTTAAATATTATGGAATCTAAAACTTATTCAAAAATCCCTGATATTATGTTATTCAAAAAGGGTCTTAAGTGATTATAAATCACACTGTGACTTCTTCTTCAAATATCACTCCAATACTTGATCATTTTATTCTCATATATAAACACTCATTTGTCTCAGCATGGGAATTAGGGTTGATAGTATGCCTGTGAGATTATTATGTTTGTTAATATTATCATTAATGGTGATATGTGTTGCCTCGCCGCGAGCAACAATCACAGAGAAGGTGGCAGAAGGCAAACATAACCACAACAACGGGCCATTAAGGGGAAATCTGCTAACAAATGGCCTTGGCAAAACTCCTGCAATGGGGTATGCACTTATTTTTATCCATATATACGCAGCTCTTTGTAACTTTTTATTGGTAATCTTTTGTTTCTTCTAATGTGTATGCATGGTCACTGAGTGTGCATATATATGGTCTTCTGTCTCCCCACAACTGAACTTGCTTACCCTATGTGTCATTCTAAAATAACTACTCTGCAACAATTATTTTGGATTGAATTTAAATGCTGGTCTGTTCCTTTACTATGGGTGGAATAGTTCGAATCACTTCTGGGGCAACATCAACGACGATATCATCAAAGCTGCCGGTTAAGTTTATTCATATTCTTGTTTACTTTCAATTTACACAAAGC